>CM016622.1:12024211-13224211 GCA_005393395.2 Gossypium australe | reverse complement strand
CGAAACAGTTTTTGAATTACAGCAGTAACGTGATTTTGAAAAATCACCAAAAATAGAAGAAATGGAATTAGAAAGTGAAAGAGATATGAATTGAAAGCTCTTTGAGTCTATTTTCATATGAAAGAAATAGAGTAAGAAAAAGATATGGAAATATTGAGATATTTAAATTTTAGTGAAACTGGTTCTGAATGAATTCGTGATCCCCTGTTCTGCCTTTGAAAAATCATTAAAAATTGCACAAAAATAATTGCGGATTAAAATTTATATGTATGAAATGCTTAATGAGTCTAGTTTCAAATGAGCTAAACAAGGAGGCTATCTAAATTCTGTACAAAGAGTAATTTGATTCGTAGTGAAGAGAGGTCAGAGCAGTTGAACAGTAAAATAGGGGAAACTTTAATGAATAAACTTTACTAATTAGCCACATAAAAAATTCTGGAAAAATTAAAGTAAAAAAATATATGAGTGTAGTTTCAGGGAAAATTAACGGATCTTAATTTGGAGTTCCGTAGCTCCAGATATAAATATTTTAGTGACTATGACGCAGATGGACAGTTTTAAATTTTATGCCGAATTAGTAGTTAAGTTTAGTAATGCCTCGTGCTCGACTCCGGCAACGGTCTCGGGTAAGGGGTGTTACAATGGCTATTTGCGTTTTGCAGTGACGAGAATAGCCCACTACACACTGAGCGATATATGACAAGAAAACCAATTTCTATAAAGGATTTCTGCAGTAATACTTTATAGAACAATCTAACAATATTAGAAAATGAAGGAAGAAAGAAAGAATATTAGAATTGTTGGTATATCTCCAAATGAAATCTGATTCCTATTTATAGGAATTTTCATGTCTCTTCATAGAGACATCTTTAATCAATAGGTACCTTTCTGAATAATAATGT
The DNA here is from genome assembly GCA_005393395.2 of Gossypium australe. Lineage (NCBI taxonomy): Eukaryota > Viridiplantae > Streptophyta > Magnoliopsida > Malvales > Malvaceae > Gossypium > Gossypium australe. The sequence goes on along the minus strand of CM016622.1, from coordinate 13,223,309 downwards.
TTTTTTAAAATAAAAACATTATTATTCATTTAATTATAACTATTCAAATAATATTATTTAAATAGTTATAATTCTTTTTCAAAAAATTAAAAGATATAATCTTTTAATTAATTATACCCATTCATTTATAGTTATTGGAAAACTATAAATATTTGAAAATGTTCCAACAATCTCCCCCCATTTTCAAAATATTTTAGATTTTGATATTCTTGGAAATCAATTTGCATAAATGAAGGTATCTTACGATTGAACATTCACTTAGTGAAAACATGTTAAAGTTAATCGAAATTGCATGGTAGACTAAGCTTTGAACCAACTATTTCATTTGATTAACCGAACACATCTCACACAATGATTTCAACATCGGTCAATGCATAGTATCTAGGGACACTATTATGGCCATGTGTCTGTGTCCTCTTTTCATGAGTGCTGTCAGAGCCAAGCCCTTGAACTCCTAGAAACGGCCACACTTCCACTCAAATAGGTAGATCCCATCAAAAGTGTTCCCGTAATTATAACACTCTAACATATTTATGTTATGGGTCCATTAAGAGTACATTACTCATCCTTCCCTTATCATTACGGGTACGTAGCACTTTAATCTTAGGATGGATTTATTTATAGTGCTAACAGTCACATACTAATGATGTACTTTATCTCATTGAACTCAAGACTTGACGTTATACCAAGCATTGAGTCGAGTTTCCATCATGGGTGACTCTAATTAATGGGCTTGAGTCCCATCCCTTTTGAGGTCCTTTTTACTGCATCTCTAGTAAGACTTTTTGTCAAAGGATCCGCCAAATTTTCACTTGACCTCACATAATTAATAGTGATCACTCCATTAGAGATTAATTGTCGGGCATAACTATGTCTTAATCCAATGTGTCTAGACTTTCCATTATATACTTGGCTATATGCCTTTGCTAGAGTAGCCTGACTATCACAACGGATAGAAATAGGTGAAATTGGCTTAGGCCATAAAGGTACATCATAAAGCAAATTTCTTAACCATTCTGCTTCTTTAGATGCAGCGGCTAATGCAATAAATTCTGCTGCCATGGTGGAATCAGTAATACATGTTTGTTTCTTGGAACCCCAAGAAATGGCTCCTCCACCAAGAATGAAGATCCATCCACTAGTAGATGCATGATCTTCCAAACTTGTAATCCAACTAACATCCGAATACCCTTCTAAAACTGGAGGATATCCATTAACACAATCCATAGTTAATAGTTTTCTTTAAGTACCTAAGTACTCTATTCAATGCTTGCCAATGCAAACTACTTGGATTACTTGTGTACCTACTCAATTTCCCAACAGCATATGCAATATCTGGTCTTGTACAAGTCATTATGTACATAAGACAACCAATTAGACTTGCATATTTCAATTGATCAATTTTCCTACCAGCATTAGATACTAATTTTATTTGAGGATCCATGGGTGTAGATGCTGGTATACAGTTGAAAAGATCAAACTTTTTAAGCACATTTTCAATGTAATGTGATTGTGATAAAGCTATACTGCTTTCATCTCGGGTTATTTTAATCCCAAGAAAAACATCTGCTACACCCATATCCTTCATAGCAAAGTTGCTTGACAAGAATTTCTTTGTGTTTTCTATTTGTTCCAAATCCGTGCCAAAAATGAGCATGTCATCTACATATAAGCAAATTATGACACCTTTTCCATTTTCAAATTTGCTATATATGCACTTATCGGATTCATTTATTTTATAATCATTAGCTAAAACAACATTGTCAAACTTTTGGTGCCATTGTTTTGGTGCTTGTTTAAGTCCATATAAAGATTTAACAAGCTTACATACCTTATGCTCTTGTCCTGGAACAACAAATCCTTCCGGTTGTTCCATGTACACTTCCTCTTCCAATTCACCATTTAAAAATGCAGTTTTAACATCCATTTGGTGAACAACCAAATTATATATAGATGTAAGTGATATTAAGAGTCTAATTGTAGCAATTCTTGCTACTGGAGCATAGGTATCAAAGTAATCAATACCTTGTTTTTGTGTAAAACCTTTGGCTACCAACCTTGCTTTAAACTTATCAATGGTTCCATCGACCTTCATTTTCTTTTTGAAGATACATTTACAACCTATATGTTTGGAACCCGGTGGAAGATCAACTAAGATCCAAGTTTGATTTCCCATTATTGAATCCATCTCATCATTTATTGCTTCTTTCCAAAAAGCAGAGTCTTGAGATTTCATTGCCTCTTCAAATGTAATAGGATCAGATTCTGTATTATAACAATAAGGTATCATATTGTATATACTTTCACCTTTTCCTTCTACAAGAAACATCATGAAATCTGGTCCAAAATCTTTGACCTTTTTAATCCTCTTACTTCTTCTTAATTCTTGACAAGATTCATCATTATTATCAATTTGTTCTAATGGAATCTCATTCTTATTTGAAGAATGAATCAATTGTTGTGGCTGTAATTGTCTTGATATAGAATTAAATCTATTTTCATCAAAAATAGCATCTCTTTATTCAATAACAGTATTAATTGAAATTGAATCATTTGGTTCAATTACCATGAACCTATATGCCTTGCTATTATGTGCATATCCTATAAATATGCATTCAATTCCTCTTTCACCTAACTTTTTAGGTTTAGGTGTTGGAACTTTGACAATACCTCTACAACCCCAAACCTTCAAATAATTAAGGTTTGGTTTCCTTTTCTTCCATTGTTCATAAGGGGTTATTTTAGTTTCCTTATTAGGAACTCTATTCAATATATGGCAAGCTGTTAGAACAGCTTCTCCCCAAAAACCTTGTCCAAGACCTGAATATGATAACATTGAATTTACCATTTTAGTTAATACTCTATTTTTCCTTTCAGCTACACCATTTTGTTGTGGTGTATAAGGGGCTGAAACTTGATGGACAATCCCAGTGGATTCAAAATAACTTGGATTACAGTATTCTCCACCTCTATCCGATCTTAAGCACTTGATAAATGATTCACATTGAAGTTCAACTTCAGATTTATAAACTTTAAATTTATCAAGCGCTTCATCTTTTGAATGCAATAAATATACATAACAATATTTAGAAAATCATCAATAAAAGTAACAAAATATTTCTTTCCACCTAATGTAGGAGTATTATGCATGTCACATAAATCACTATGTATCAAATCAAGCAATTTTGTTTTTCTTTTAACCTTAGGGAAAGGGTTTCTTGTAATTTTAGTCAACATACATGTATTGCATTTTTCAATATTATTATTAAAAACAGGAATTAAATCTAACTTATACATGTCATTCAATTTTCTATAATTCAAATTACCTAATCTATAATGCCATAAACAAAAAGATTCAACCATATAAGCAGAAATAGTATTTTCATTCTTATTGATAATATTTAGTTTAAACATACTCTCATACATATACCCTTTCCCTACAAAAATTCCCCTCTTAGACAAAATAAATTTATCTGCCTCAAAAACAAGTTTGAAACCAAACTTATTTAACAGACTTCCAGACACTAAATTCTTTCTAAGTTTGAAACCAAACTTATTTAACAGACTTCCAGACACTAAATTCTTTCTAACTTCTGGTATATAATATACATCATTTAAGGTTAAAACCTTTCCAGAAGTGAATTGCAGTTCAACAGACCCTTTGCCTTTGATTGCTGGGGTGGAAGAATTTCCCATGTACAAGACATTGTCATTTTCACATTGTGTAAACTTTGTGAACATACTTTTGTCTTTGCACACGTGTTTGGTTGCTCCAGTATCAATCCACCATGTATTATCATCTTGTGCCATATTAATTTTAGATATCATTGCAACGAACTTTTCGTTATTATCAGCCTTAGAAGATGATTTCTTCTTTAAGAATCGACATTCATTCTTGAAATGTCCCGGCTTACCACAATGATAGCATGAGCCCTTTTGTTTCTTTTTAAACTTAGGTGCTCTATCAGTCTGTTTGAACTTTCTCTTGAATGGTTTAGTAGTCTGTACTTCCTCCGTAATGTGCACTTTGGCATTTTCAGAATTTAGATTCTGATCTTGCTTTCGATATTCTTCTTCAATACGAAGATGATTTGCCAAAGCCTCAAGAGATATTTCCTCTTTCTTATGTTTTAGACTTCTTTTAAAGCCTTTCCAAGATGGAAGAAGTTTGTCTATTATGGAGGATACAACAATCATTTCATCCATTTTCATATCATATTGTTTGAATTGATTCAACATCTTTTCAATATCACGAAATTGTTCCATAACAGAACGACCATCAATCATTTGATAATTATTGAAACGACTGACAAGAAATTTCTTACTTGTAACATCTTCGGTCATGTATATTGTCTCCAATTTGTCTCATAATTCTTTAGCGGTGACCTCATTTTGGTAGGTGTCGAACAAACCATCAGATAAACCATTCAATATGTGGCCCATGCACATGTAATCAGCATTGTCCCATTTTTGTCTTTCTCGGGTTGCAGCAACAAATTCGTTTTCAGTCTCCTCAGGTCTTGGGGTATCCAAAACATATGCAATCTTCAAAGTTGATAATAAGAAGTGCATCTTTTTCTGCCATCGTCGAAAATTGCCACCATCAAACCGATCAAGTTTGACAAAATTGGAAGCCAACTCCCTTAGTGTTCCACTTTCGTGAGTTGCGGTAGTCATTATGAAATATAACCTTAAAATTGTTAGTACAAAACTCCGGTGAGGAAAATCTCGAACACACGAACAAAAACTCGAACAGAAGAAGAAATAGGATAAGGCTCCAAGGCGTGTATCAAATCACTATCTTTAAGGTTATATTCGCCCCCACCTATCTTCGGTGTGCAAACAAGTTCCAAGCAAATTAACCTCAAGGATACAATGAAGCCAATGGCTATTTGCGTTTTGCACTGACGAGAATAGCCCACTACACACTGAGCAATATATGACAAGAAAACCAATTTCTATAAAGGATTTCTGCAGTAATACTTTATAGAACAATCTAACAATATTAGAAAATGAAGGAAGAAAGAAAGAATATTAGAATTGTTGGTATATCTCCAAATGAAATCTGATTCCTATTTATAGGAATTTTCATGTCTCTTCATAGAGACATCTTTAATCAATAGGTACCTTTCCGAATAATAATGTTTTTTTTAAATAAAAACATTATTATTCATTTAATTATAACTATTCAAATAATATTATTTAAATAGTTATAATTCTTTTTCAAAAAATTAAAAGATATAATCTTTTAATTAATTATACCCATTCATTTATAGTTATTGGAAAACTATAAATATTTGAAAATGTTCTAACATACTTCGTCTACTAGTTAAATAATCGGTCCATCTAAATGCAACATTAAGTATAAATAATAGGATTCGTTAACTCGACTCGATTTGACTCGAAATTTTGACTCGATTTGAAAAAAATTCAAATTGAGTTCGGTTGCTAAAATAGAATTTGTCAACTCGACTAACTCGAAAATTTTTGACTCGATTCGACTCGACTCGGTCGAATACTCACCCCTACCAGGGGTGTTTGTTGGCTACAGCAGTGTGAAGAAATGATATAGAGTCTTTGATCTAGTGACAAAATGAGTTGTTGTGAGTAGGGATGTCAAGTTCAGTGAAGGAAGCTTTTGGAAATGGGATGGAATTGAAGCAAGTTTGCTTGATGAAGATCAAAATGATCTTGACCTACAGTTGGCTAAAATTGAAGGAATAATTGAAGATGGCTATGATGATGAACCTGTTAGAGGGACCAGAACTCTAGTAAACATCTATGAAAGGTGCACAGTGACTATTGTGGAGCCTGCTTGTTATGATGAAGCTGCAAAAGAAAGTTGCTGGTAAGAAGCTATAGAAGCTGAAATGAGGATGATTCAGAAGAATGACACTTTGAAGTTAGTAAGCAGGCCTGAAAATAGAAAGATCATTGGTGTTAGATGGGTGTTCAGAACCAAGAATAATGCAGATGGTTCTCTGAACAAACACAAGGCTAGATTGGTTGTAAAAGGGTATAGTCAGTAGCAAAGGATTGATTTCTCTTAAACCTTTGCACCTGTTGCAAGGTTGGATACAATAAGGCTGTTGTTTGCCTTAGCAGCTCAAAAACACTGGAAGATGCATTATTTGGATGTCAAATCAGCATTTTTGAATGGTTTTCTCAAGGAAGAAATCTTCATGAACAACCTGAAGGTTTTGAGATCCCTGGTGAAGAGCACAAAGTCTACAAGCTCAAGAAGGCCTTGTATGGCCTAAAATAGGCTCCTAGAGCTTGCTATGAAAGGATTGATGGTCATTTAACAATGATGGGATTCACAAAAAGTGTTAGTGAACCTACTCTTTATGTCAAGAAAACTGGAAAGGAGACCTTGATTATTGTATCTGTATATGTTGATGATTTGCTGGTTATTGGCTGCAAAGATGAGTTGATTGTTGATTTCAAGAAGCAGATGAATGATGTGTTTGAGATGACTGATCTTGGTCTGATGACATACTTCCTTGGTATGGAAGTAATTCAGAAGGAGAAAGGTATTTTCATAAGTCAGCAAGCATTTGCTCTGAAAGTGCTAAAGAAATTCTGCATGTCAAATTGCAAGTCTGTTACCACACCTATTGCATTGGGAGAAAAGTTATCAAGCACCAGTGAGCATGATCGAGTGGATGAAAAAGGGTACAGGATTTTGGTTGGTTGTCTACTTTATTTGACAGCAACAAGGCCAGACATCATGTATGCAGATAGCCTTCTCTCGAGGTTTATGCACTGTTGCAAATGTTGCACATTTTACAGTAGCTAAAAGGGTCTTAAGATATGTCAAAGGAACTTTAAATTTTGGTGTTATGTTTAGAAGGGCAGAGGAGCTAAAGCTTGTTGGATATTCAGACAGTTATTGGGCAGGGTCAATTGATGACATGAGAAGCACATCGGGCTATTTCTTCGCCTTAAGCTCAAGTGTTTTCAACTGGAGTTCAAAGAAGCAACAAACTATTGCACAATCTACAGCTGAAGTAGAATACATCTCAGCTGCAGCATCCGCTAATCAAGCCATTTGGCTTAGAAAACTTTTGTATGATTTGAATGAAGAAAAAAGTCAACCTACTGAAATCAGGGTTGATAATCAATCAGTTGTTGTTATTGCTAAAAATCCAGTCTTCCATGGTAAGACTAAGCATTTTAAAATCAAATTTCATTTTGTTCAAGAAGCTGAGCAATCAAAGGAAGTCAGCCTTGTTCATTGCAGCTCAGAAACTCAATTGGCTGATATTCTAACCAAGCAATTAGGAGCTGCCAGGTTTGAAATCTTAAAGGGAAAGATTGGTGTTTGTTGCATACAGTCCAAGGAGGAGTGTTAGAACTTTGGCCTGCATTGCAACAAAAGACCAGCAGCAAACCAAGCTTTGATCAAGCTGCAACAGTGTTTTGAAGTGAAGAAAGGAAGCTGGTCCGAATGAAGCAGCATATTTTGTGTATTTTGTTCCTATGCAACTTAGTCTAGTTCTTTTGTAATGTGATAGCTAAGTTTGTAGGATATGATTTGTATTAATGAAATAGCTTAGTAGGATAAGATGACTGATTTATATTGATTTAATAGCTAGTATAATAGCTAGCTTTTATGTGTATTTTAATATTAGTTTTAGTCAATGTACTAAGTGGGAGCAATTAGCTTTTTTGTAACCATCAAAAAATTACTTGTGTAATTGATATATTATCAAAAAGTTTGAATGAAAAATATTGCTGAGAGATTCATTCAATTTTTTCATCTTTGCAAAGTTTCCTTGTTCTGTTTTTTTGTTTTCTTTTATACACAACTCCAACAATAAGTCAGTGTTGTAGTTTCACTGCTTGGTTATACATTAACATCTGATTTTTGTACGCTGGAATTTTGCAAAGAAAAATTGGACAAGGCTAGGTGACAAGGTGAGTGATGCAAAAAGTTTGGAATATGATGATGTAGATAAATCAAGAACTACTGAGCTCCAGTCATTTTAGAACCCAAATAAGACCCTGTTTCCTTTGGTCCCATGTATTCAACATAATTCAATTATTTTTGTTGTTTCCTAACTATAAGGCAACTTAAGGGACATTCTCAACAGTAGTAGAACATGGTATACTTCATATTTGTATAATTCTAAGTAATAATAAAATTATTAGGCAATACAAGTTACAGGAAAATAATACCGGAAATGGAAATGCATCTAGTATGGTACGATGAAGGAGCCTGAAAGAGATGGCACAACTGCATAGGCCTTCAAAGCTGGCATTCTTATCCAGTTATATCCTCTTATCCGTAGTTGCGCTTGAAATCTAAGTGCCTGCATATTTCAGTAGATGCATGGAGGGCCTACTAATTGATAGGAGAAAAAGAATCACTTACGGATTGGCCCTATCCTCTTTCTCTTGTATAACTCTATGAATCGGATAATGCATGCATGCATGGTATAAAACAAACACTGAGAGAATTGCAGAAACAAGAATCAAACACCTTTAACCAGGCCCCATTCGGTCATTTCTACGTATAGGCAAACAAGTGCTAATTAGAGTCCTTTATTAACAATCCATGTTAAAGAGGGAATATAAACTAAGATAATCAAACCGTATATGTTAATGGCCTATATCAATCAATTTATGGTTAACTTCCGGTAAGTTTCCCCATCTGTTAAGTATCAGTTTTCCATATCAAGCAAAGGCTCTTATCATCGAGAAATGCTAATTTATTCTCACTTTATCTGTGTTAGTATCTCAAGGCTGCAACTATTTTTAAAAAAAATAAGACTAAGTCCTAGGGAGATTTGTTAGCTTGTTAGTAGGAGTAAGAGTTGTTAGCTTGTTAATAGGAGTAGCAATTTGAATCTTTGTTGAGGTTGTTACTTGAGACTTGTATATAAGGGCTGGATTGATAATGAATTAATTGATCCTTTCATTTCATCTGTTGTTCCATAATTCAATTAAGTCTTTGCTACACCAACAACTGGTATCAGAGTCATTTTTCTTGAGGGACTTATGAGGAAATTTGAGAGATACACTTGTGAAGTTTTGAGGAAAATGGAATCGGGATCGAGTAACCTATCCATCTTAGCCCCACCTGTGTTTGATGGAGAGAATTATCAAGCATGGGTCGTGAGAATGAAAGCATACATGGAGGGTTGTGATTATTGGGAAGCTGTCGAGGAAGACTATGAGGTGACTCCACTTCCCAACAATCCAACTATGAACCAGATCAAAATTCACAAGGAGAGAACCACCAGGAAGGCTAAGGCAAAGTCTTGTTTTTATGCTTCGGTTTCACCAACCAAGATTCATGCATTGTCATTTTAAAAAGGGTACTTCATCATTTGGCCAAATGAAAGAACCGAAACCCAGCACGTTAGGGCACGATCCTTCAAACTTCCAAACATGAAATATTGGCTTGCTTTTAATTTTAAAACACGGACACAATTTTAAAGGATATTTATGATTTGGCCAAACAGAAACCACAACCCAGCACGTTAGGGCACGATTCCTTGAATTTCCAAAACATGAAACATTGCCTTGTTTCAAAAATGGACACAATTTTAAAGGATATTTAATGATTTGGCCAAACAGAAACCACAACCCAGCACGTTAGGGCACGATTCCTTTGATTTCCAAAACATGAAACATTGCCTTGTTTAAAAACTTTTTATGAGTCTTGAAAAAAACGTGGTAAAAGGAAGAAAAACAAGATAAACGGCGGTATTAATGCTAGTGCAAATGACAAATAGAAAGATGATAATAATAAAAAAAACAAAAAAAAAACCTAAAAAGTATAAGGGTAATAACATGTATAAGAAAGTGGTGATCGTAGTAAAATAATAGTGGTAAAAAAAAGATTGGTAATAGAGTAGTATAATAAATATAAGAAACATAAGGAATGATAAGATGTATAGTAAAATAATAATACATAGGAATATAATAACAATAGGAAAAATAGTTTTAAAAACTAAGTGGTAACAATGCCAAAATAATGATAGGCTAATAATAGTGAACAGGAAATAAAAATGAGAATAATAATAAAATAGTAAAATAATAGTAATAATAAAATAGTAGCCATAAAGGAAACTAAAAGTGTTTGATAATAATAATAAAAATAATGGATATAGAAAGAATACTATATAATAGAACGATTTAAACAAACAATAATATATAATAATAGTGAATACAATAGAGAAATAATAACAATATACATAATAGAAAGATTAAGGCTAAAAATAATAATAGTAATAATAATCATAAATATAATAATAATAATAATAATGGTACATTTATTAATAATAAAAATAATAGATATAATAATACGATAATAAAAAGGAAAAATAAAGTAAACAAAATATATATAAATAATAGTAAACATAACCGAAGGAGCATAATTATAATAATAATATACATATAAGAATAATGGGGAAAAGGAAAAAAAAAATTAATTTTAATAGTAGAAATGGCAAAATAATGAAAAAGGATTAAATTGAACCAAAATCGAAAATTCTGGGCCGAATTTAAAATAAAAGAAGGTAAATGGGCCCAATTGTAATGCGTGCGCAACAGAGAGGGCCAGAAATGCAATTAACCCTAATTCCTGAACATTGCACCTGGACTAGGACCAAATCGAAGCAGCGCACAAAACTTAGGGGTAAATTTTAAAAAAGAAAAACAGAAGGGGGACGCATTTGAACTAGCAGCATAAAAAGAAGGACTCATCGCGCAATTTACCCATTTAGGGTGAAATTGTGCATATCCACCTGCAGAAGCAAGTAATTGCGCGGGTCCCACTCCTTTTTAATGTTTAAAACCTAAAAACAAAACCATTCCTTCATTTTCTTTTCTGTTTCAAAACAAAACAGAACCCCCCCATTTTCCTTTCATTTGGGTTTGGGTACCCTAGTCTAGCAGCGTGTTTCCCCCCCACACGCGCATCGGTTGCGGCGGTCGGAGGAAACCCGGTAAGATCCCCTAAGCCTTCTCCCTTTTTTTTAAAAACTTTGTTTGATTTTCTTGAAAACTTGATGAAATCAATCTAAAACTGGAAAGGGTTTTTGTTTCTGAAAATGAAGAAAAAAAGGAAAAAAATAGACAGACTCGACAGAAAAGAACGAAAGGGAAAAACCTTTTCTTGATTCTTTACTATTGATTCGTAACAATTGCTCTCTGGATTTCTTCCGTAAATTGTGAAAAAAAAGCCCCGTTTACAGATTCAGCTTGGCCTTTTATAGCCTTTTAATCTACAACAGTTTTTCTATTTTGCAGATACGTGCTAAAGTATGATGCGGACGTGGCGTGGTGGCTTGGTGTCCTGGTGGAGCACGATGCGGCGCTGGAGTTGCTGGCAAACGACGTGCGGCGCGAGGGCTCTTAGCCCCTGATTTAGGGTTTTTGATTTGTATTTTTTGATTTTGGGCCTTGCGAGCTCTGATTTTTGGATTGTTTTTGTAATTGGGACTTTTATTTTTCTGGATTGGGCCCCGAGCTCTAAAATTGGGCCTTACAGCTGCCCCTCTTTGCTCATTGTCGTGTAACGAGAATAGAACAAAGACTTTAAAAGGACCAATTTTGCCCTGTATTGCTGAGTCCTGACTTGATGTAGCCTTGCTTTGACCCATTGCATCTTCGGGTATATAGGAATTTTGTTTTGATCTACTCCACTACTGCTCAGTGGAGATTGGATCTGCTATCTTTGATCTGCCCCACTTCTACTCAGTGGAAATAAGATCTACTATTTTCAGTCTGCTCCACTCCTGCTTAGTGGAGATAAGATCTACTATTTTCAGTCTGCTCCACTCCTGCTCAGTGGAGATAAAACTTGTTGCTTTCGATCTGCTCCACTCCTGCTTAGTGGAGATAAGATCTGTATCTTCAGCCTGCTCCACTCCTGCTCAGTAGAGATAAGGCTATAATCTTTAGTTTGCTCCATTGCCGATACATGGAGATAAGACTTGTTGTTTTCGATCTGCTCTACTCCTGCTCAGTAGAGATAAGATCTGTATCTTCAAACTGCTCCACTCCTGCTCAGTGGAGATTAGGCTATAATCTTCGATCTGCTCCACTCCTGCTCAGTGGAGATAAGATCTGCTGCTTTTTTTATCTGCTCTACTCCTGCTCAGTAAAGATAAGATCTGCTATCTTCAACCTGCTCCACTCCTGCTCAGTGGAGATAAGGCTATGATCTTCGATCTGCTCCACTCCTGCTCAGTGGAGATAAGATCTGTTGTTTTTGATCTGCTCTACTCCTGCTCAGTAAAGATAAGATCTGCTATCTTCGATCCGCTCTACTCCTACTCAGTAGAGATAGGATCTGCTATCTTCAACCTGCTCCACTCCTGCTCAGTGGAGATAAGGCTATGATCTTCAATCTGCTCCACTCCTGCTCAGTGGAGATAATATCTGCTGTTTTTGATCTGCTCTACTCCTGCTCAGTAAAGACAAGATCTGCTATCTTCGATCCGCTCTATTCCTGCTCAGTAGAGATAGGATCTGCTGTCTTCAACCTGCTCCACTCCTGCTCAGTGGAGATAAGGCTATGATCTTTGATCTGCTCCACTCCTGCTCAGTAGAGATAAGATCTACTGTTTTTCGATCTGCTCTACTCCTGCTCAGTAGAGATAAGATCTGTTATCCTTAGCCTGCTCCACTCCTGCTCAGTGGAGATAAGGCTATAATCTCAAGTCTGTTCCACTCCTGCTCAGTGGAGATAAAACTTGTTGTCTCCGATCTGCTCCACTTCTGCTCAGTGAAGATAAGATCTGTAATCTTCTGTAACTCCCATTAATTTTGCTACATTGTCCTCCGGGGAACTTACCTGTAGAATTGATTTCATGGGGTCTATGCTTATGTCAAATGATTAGTATGTCATGAAAATGCTCCTAACCATATGTATTATGAATGTATGGATGCATGCAAAATGTCATGAGTATGATCCAATTTTTTAACTTTTGGGTTATCATTGCTCGCAGCTTGTTAGGGCAATATTCCCGTTGTATGCCTTCTTGTTCTGTTGATACTTCTAACACAGATTCTGAAGATGTCGTCACTGCTTAAACTCTTATTTCAGGGGTTCCAAGCCCCTTAAGCCTGGTGAGTTCTAAATAATTGTCCTGTTTCAGATTCTTGTATTATTTAGAGACTTTCAGAGTAATACACAAAACTTCTTTTGTGAAAGTATTATTAGTTCAGTAATCATTACTTCAATGGGAAATGTTTGGAAAAAGACTGTAGAAATGAATAAAACTGAAATTTATTCGGAATAAAACCCATAAAGAATGGATTGAGCAAAGAAAACAAATTCCACTAAGGTACAAAAAATGAGTAAAAATAGCATTGATGCCCCAGATATCAGGGCTTGAGCTTCTCTGTACGTACTTCTTAAAGACCATTCTGAGTTCAACATGTGTAAAGAAGATCCATGGTACTTTGTCGATGCCTCAAGATGTAACATACCTCCTCATTATTAATTCAAGCGTAGCGAGACTATTGTATGCCCCATCACGAGTTGGTCATAATCTGAGCCGCCCTTTTCAGGTTTTCGACTCAAAGCCCCTTTGGTCTCAAAGCATCCTTTACGGGTTTTCGCCTTGGTCTCTCCCTTTTTTTTTTTGAACTCAAGACGCCCTTTGTGGGTTTTCGCCTTGGCCCATTTTCATGTGAAATACTTCTTGACTGAGTCTGCATTAATTGGATTTGGCAGACTTTTACCGTCCATCTCGGCTAATATCAAAGCTCCTCCAGAAAAGGCCTTCTTTACAACATAAGGTCCCTCCCAATTAGGCATCCACTTTCCCCTGAAGTCTTTTTGCATAGGGAGGATTTGTTTCAACACTAAGTCTCCCTCATGGAATACTCTGGGACGGACCTTCTTGTTGTAAGCCCGCATCATCCGCTTCTGATACATTTGACCATGGCGAATGGCTCTTAGCCTCTTTTCCTCAATTAGATTCAGTTGATCATATCGAGATTGAACCCATTCTGCTTCGTCCAACTTCAGCTCTGACAAAACTCGGAGAGAAGGAATTTCAACTTCAATAGGCAAGACTGCCTCCATCCCATAAACCAATGAGAAAGGAGTTGCCCCGGTAGAGGTTCTAACCGATGTTCGATAGGCGTAGAGGGCAAGTGGTAACTTTTCATGCCAATCCTTGTAGGTCTCAGCCATTTTCCCCACAGTTTTCTTGATATTTTTATTAGCCGTCTCGACTGCTCCATTCATTTTTGGGCAATATGGCGACGAGTTATGGTGCTTAATGTTGAACTGACTGCAAACCTCCGCTATCGCGCTGTTGTTCAAGTTCAAGGCATTGTCAGATACGATCCTTTCTGGCATACCGTAGCGACATATGATCTTTTTCCTCAAAAACTTGCTAACTGTCATCTTCGTGACATTAGCATATGAAGCTGCCTCTACCCATTTGGTGAAGTAATCAATGACCACAAAAATGAAACGATGTCCGTTAGAAGCTTTCGGTGAGATCGGCCCAATGACGTCCATGCCCCAGATTGAGAAAGGCCATGGAGAAGTCATAACATGAAGAGGTGAAGGAGGCACATGGATCTTGTCTCCATAAATCTGGCACTTGTGGCACTTCTTAGCATAACGAATGCAATCTCCTTTCATCGTGGACCAGTAATACCCGAATCTCATTATTTGTCTGGCCATTGTAAACCCATTGGCATGTGTTCCACAGACACCCTCATGAACTTTTTCCAGGATTTTTCTAGCCTCAATAGCATCAACACATCTTAACAATACCTGATCTTTCCTCTTTTTGTACAGGATCTCTCCGTCTAAGACATAGTCATTGGCCTGTCTTCTCAATGTTCTCCTATCATTTTCTGTTGCTTGATCAGGATATTCTCGGCTCTTCACATACCGCAGAATATCATGATACCAAGGATGATCATCTCTCTCTTCTTCGTCGATATTGCAGCAGTGAGCCGGAGTCTCATAAATACTCATTTGGATGGGCTTCATACCCTCTTGCTTGTTTACTCTAATCATAGAAGCTAGAGTGGCCAAGGCGTCAGCCATCTGGTTTTCATCACGCAAGAGGTAAAAGAATGTGACGTCATCAAACTCCTCAATTAGCTCCAAGACTAACTTTCGATAACTGATCAATTTGGGATCTCTTGTTTCCCATTCTCCTTTAAGCTGATATATTGCCAACGCGGAGTCTCTATATACCTCTAGCAACTTGATTTTACGGTCTATAGTAGCTCGGATTCCCATGATACATGCTTCGTATTCTGCCATGTTGTTTGTGCAATTGAAGTCCAACTTGCAAGTGAATGGATAGTGTTCTCCATTTGGGGATACCAAGACTGCCCCAACCCCATTACCAACGGCATTTGACGCTCCATCAAAGTTCAACTTCCAGGGATGATCTTTTAAGATATCCTCTTCAGTAGTTGCTACAAACATCAAATCTTCATTTGGAAAATCAAAGTTCAAGGGCTCGTAATCATCTAGCGCTCTGCTGGCTAGGAAATTCGCTATTGCACTCCCCTTCACAGCCTTCTGGTTCACATAGACTATGTCAAACTCAGAGAGTAAAATTTGCCATCGGGCCATCCTTCCATTCAAAGCGGTCGACTCCATCATGTACTTGAGAGGGTCTAGTTTAGAGATTAACCAAGTCATGTGATACAGCATGTATTGCCTCAACCTCCGAGTTGTCCAGACCAAGGCACAACATAATTTCTCAATTGACGAGTATCTCATTTCACATTCGATGAATTTCTTACTGAGGTAATATATTGCCTTTTCTTTCTTCCCTGTTTCATCATGTTGGCCGAGCACACACCCCCATTGAATTATCGAATACCGTCAGATACAGAATCAATGGTATGTCAGGACCGGGTGGCATTAGCACTAGAGTATTAGACAAGTATTGTTTAATCTTATCAAATGCCTTCTGGCATTCATCATCCCAAACGTCTGGATTGTGTTTCTTAAGAAGACGAAATATGGGATCACACTTCTCAGTCAATTGCGAGATGAACTGAGCGATGTAATTTAGTCTTCCTAGAAAGCCTCGAACTTCCTTTTGAGTGCGCGGCGGAGGTAACTTTTGCACGACCTTGACTTTATCCGGATCTACTTCGATTCCTTTTTCACTGACCACGAAACCAAGTAGCTTCCCTGATCGAGCCCCGAAAGCACACTTGGCTGGATTGAGTTTCAGCTGAAATTTCCTCAACCTCAAGAATAGTTTCCTCAAAACTTGCACATGCTCCCCTTCCGTTCGAGACTTTGCGATTATGTCGTCGACGTAAACCTCAATCTCCTTGTGCATCATGTCGTGAAACAAGGTTACCATAGCCCTTTTATATGTTGCCCCCGCATTCTTTAACCCAAATGGCATTACTTGGTAACAAAAAGTTCCCCATAAGGTTATAAAGGTAGTCTTTACCATGTCCTCAGGATGCATCTTTATTTGATTGTATCCTGAGAAACCATCCATGAATGAGAAGAATGAAAAACCCGCCGTGTTATCCACCAAAGTGTCAATGTGAGGCAGTGGGAAGTTGTCTTTTGGGCTGGCCTTGTTTAGGTCTCTGTAGTCGATGCACATTCGTACTTTCCCATCTTTCTTAGGAATGGGGACAACGTTGGCTACCCATTCCGAGTAATTCACAACTCGCAAGAACCCAGCGTCAAACTGCTTCTTGACCTCCTTTCTGATTTTCACCGCAACATCGGGTCTCATCCTTCGGAGCTTCTGTTGGACCGGTTTGCAATCTTCCTTTATGGGGATACAGTGTACCGCAATATCAGTGCTCAACCCAGGCATGTCTTGATATGACCACGCGAAGACATCTTTGAACTCTAAGAGAAGTCTAATGAGGTCCTACCTTGTTTCCTTGGTGATGAGGGTTCCAATTTTCACCTCTTTCCCTTCCTCCAGAGTCACATTCTCAATTGTCTCTTTGTGAGGCAGAATCAGCTTTTCTTCCTGCTCTACCACCCTTAACAAATCTGGGGATATAATACAATCTCCGTCATCTGTAAAGTCCTGAGGTTCTTCTAGGTACATGTCTTGCTCATCAGGAAATTCTGGGTCCGTAACAGCGTTGTTCATGACATCGATATCTGGGGACCTATGGTAGGTACGAAAGAATATTCAATGAAAATGAATTTAAGAATGACATATTCATGTGTTATGATTATGAATGTAATGGAACAGAAGTAGAAGAATAATTGCACGGTATGGAAGAAAAAATGCACTTTTTATTGAAAATAACGATGCGTGAACATGCCTATTTCACAAAAGATTCTTATTGTTCCTAGGCTTGAAACAACAAGTGTGTTTTGAACATTACTCTGTTAGTCCTAAAAACTACAGGAATTTCTTCCGCAGTCCAGTTGTCTAGAACACTTCCAGGCTCGTAAGGGTGAATACCCGCTAATTTCCCTCTCCTCGAACTTCCTTCAGACACAGCATTGATGTTCAAAGTTCTCATCATGTCTTCAGTCGTTTCTCTATTCACAATCTCTAACCCTGAATGAATAATTCCTTCAGACACGAATGTATCAGATGTAATAACCAAATTTGCCCGGCCCTAAACCCAATAAACCCAAGCCCAATTGCAAAGCCAAAAATTAAATAAAACAAAACCAATCAATAAAATAGTCCAGTCTTTTGCAACCCAAATTAAACCCAATAAACCCAGTTACAAAATAAACCTGGGTCCATTAATCCAGGGCCCAAAACCCGTTGGCCCATTCACAACCCACAGTTCAACCAGAAATAAAACAAAAATTTAAGTGCCCAATGTCCATTTACAAGAACCCGAGGCCCATTTTACACTGAAACCCTGAGCCCAAATTAAAAGCCCAAATATAAAAAGCCCAAACGACCCATGTGCTGAGGGTTTTCAAGAAACCCTAGCAGCCAGACTCCAGAGGCGTCGCGCGCATATCCTCACTCGCGCCCCTTGGTATGCCTCTGCCCACGTGCCAGTCACCAGCTCCCACGACCTTCTGTCTGCCACTCGACCACCAACGCCGATCAACATGCCACCATGGTCTCGTCTGCTCCCCCACTCTCCGTGGTTCCCCGTTCCTGCGAAAGAAGACAAACGAGAACAGCAATACTACAATACAAAACAGATCGCACTATTTTTTTGTTTGTTTACTGTGATTCGGCTATAAAGCCTTGGAAAAAAGAATGTAAAAAGGGGGGGCTCTTTTTTTTGGATTTTCATTTTTTGATTCGAAATCAATCAAAAAAGGAAATAAAAGGAAACGAACGATCAGAAATCAAAGAAAAAAGATTTTAAGGTGGATTCCATTTCGTTTCTTGTGGTTTTTACTGATTTCGATTATTTCATTTTATTTTTGTTCTATCCCTTTTAAAACCTTTTACGAATAATAACTAAAAAAAACAAGAGGAAGAGGGTTCACCGACCTTGTCGTCGCTCCATAGTCCATGGCCGGAGGCTCCTCTCTGGGGTCGGAATCAGGCACAAGGAGGGAGGCCGTTTTCGCTTCTAATCTGCGGGCATAAAGAGTCCTTTCTACGGACTCGCTTGGAGAGGGGTTGCAAAACTCCTCGATCCATAAGACTAACCACCATCGACGGTGGACGAATCGGCGGAAGGCCAATCGGCCAAGGGAGCCTGACCATCGGGCATAAGGGAGAGAGAGAGAGGGAATACCCTTTTTTTTAGGGAAACAGAGAGTAAAAAAAGGGGGAGAGAGCAGATTAGGGTTTTAACCCAATCGGATAAAACGGCGCCGTTTAAGGGTCTCCCCTGGCGCCAAAACGGCGTCGTTTTGGGGAGACCCGACTCGACCCGACCCGCAAGGGGTTAGATCCGCGTGTTTTTGTGGGAGGGGCTAATTGCGCATTTAGCCCCTCCGCTTTTTTATACAATTTCAATTAGATTTTCCATTTCTTTAAGATTAGCCCCGAAGTTTTATTTTACTTTCAATCGAGTCCCCACTCATATAGTGCATTTCGATGGATAGTTTATTTTCTGATTCAGTCCCTCATCTTTTATGCGCACTTCAAATAAGTCCTTTTCCTCTCGTTTTATTCCGAATTAACCCTAAATTCCCCTTTTAGTGCAATTTGATCTTTTATTATTATTACGTCATTGTTACTATCATATTTATATTGGTTGTATATAGTTTATATTTTTTATTACTATCATTATTATCATTATTATTATGTATTATTATGTTGTATTTGTTATATTATTTTATTATTATTGCTATTATTACTTTAGTATCATATTATTATCATATTATATATTTTCTATTATTATTATTACTATTATTATTATTATTATCTTTATTATTATTAGTATTATTTTATTATTATTTATTATTATCACTATTATTATAATATGTATGTTTCCTTATTTTAGTATTATTATCATCTATTTGACTCTCATCTATCTATTTTATATCTACATCATTTTGTATATACTCTAATTCTCATTTATGTAATTACTTCATTTTTGTGTTTTTCCACTCCTATTTTTATATTTATTACATTTCTATTGTTATTATTATTATTATTATTATTTTTATATATATTATTCTTACTGTTATTACTATGTTATCGTCTTTATTATTATATTATTGTTAGATCATTATTATCAGTATTATATATATATTAATATACTGTATATATTTTTCATTACTACTATTATTAATATTATCATTATTGTATTGTTACGTGTACATACTAACTTTATCACTACTATATCTATACTAGTATATTGTACATATTTCGTATTTTTATTATTATTATTATTACTATATATCTTTATATTGTACATATTATTATTATTATTATTTTCTATATTTATCATTATTATTATTATTATTGCTATTATTTTATCTATTTCTTAACATTATTGTCATTTTTAGTACTATATATTGGTATGCTGTATATACTTCATATTTTGTTATTATTACTACAATTAACATTATTACCATATTATCATATTGTATATATATATTTTTATTATTACCATTATTATTATTACTACTATTATACTTATGTTATTGTTTTGTACATAATTTGTGTTGTATCATCATGACCCTATTCCCATTTTCAAATCACGTTTCTTTAAAACATATTTTTATCAATTTTACCCCAAAAACGAAATTTTCCAAAACGAGGCAATGTTCCGTGTTTGGAAATTCGAGGGACCGTGCCCTATGTGTTGGGTCTCGGTTCTCTCGTTTGACCAAATAGTCGAATAACCTTTTGTTATTTTAATAGATGAGTCTTAGGGATCAAGAGACGATCTTGGATTTGAGGATTGAAATTATCGTGTCCTATGTATTGGATGTGATATTTGGTCCCTTCGAAACAAGGAAATCTTAATATTCAATTTTAAGAAGACTCAAACATTTCAAAAAAGACCCAAATTTCTAAATTCGTTTCTAAATCCCCAAACTTTCGACATAGGGACATTAATTAATCAATTTGGTACCGATTTTCGGGCGTTGCGAGGGTGCTAATCCTTCCTCGCACGTAACCGACTCCCGAACCTATTTTCTCGAACATTCGTAGACCTAAAAATACGGTTTTAGTAAATCAAATGTTTTATTAAAACAAAGGTGATCCGCTCACACCTAAATAAAGATCGGTGGCGACTCCCTATTTTTTAGTCGATTTCCGTTTTGTCAAAAAATGGTTATGACAGCTTGGCGACTCCACTGGGGACTTCGAGAGTCAGGCCGTGAATTGATTGATTTTTGTCCCTTTGATTGAAAATTTGGAAAGATGTTTTGAAAAATCATGATTCTCTTTGATGCATTCGTTTGTGCTGTACTGTCGAGTTTTGTGAAATGTTGGCATTGCATTGCGTGACTGCGGTCATACCCTTAAGTGGGAGTGAGAAGCTACTCTTTCGTGAGGTTTTTACCTCCGTGCAAGATAGTGGATCACTTTCGGGATACATCCGTACCTATGTCTTCGTGAGATTTTTATCTCCGTGCAGCCATAGGGAAATGTATCCCCCTGAATCGAACTCGGCCCGTATGAGCCTATAATGGGTGAGGATCGAGGAATCTGCTGGTTCAGGTACCCATACTTTAGAACCAAACCACATATAGAAAGACCTAGGAGCCCATTGTAGGTAGAACCGTGTGAACTTTAGTCGCCACCTTAAATAGGAGTTTGATCGTTTTCTGTTTATATTCCTTTTCGTACTTGATACTAACTCATCGTGTTTTGCTCTTATTGCATGGCATTTCATCATAAAAAGGTGTTGATCCACATTCGGTTTCTAAATAGAAAAGCTTAACATGGAAAAGGGATTTCTCAATAGAGTGGAAGATAATGCGACAGTGCAGGTGTGGTCCGAAAGAATACAGCAAGAAAAGGGGGATAGTCTGACAGTAGGGCATGAATCAGAGCTATGGGATTTCACCCGTATCAGCGCGGCCCAAAATGATTTACGAGAATTGAAAGAAATATGGAACTCATGGGGAAATGAAGACAAACAATTGCTCTACTATAACTACGGCGATCTGCCTTATCTGCTTGATATCAAGGTAGACGAGTACCTACTCCGAGCTATTACCCAGTTTTGGAATCCCGCCTACAGTTGTTTCACTTTTGGAGAGGTGGATTTGGTGCCTACCGTGGAGGAGTATACAGCTTTGTTTCGGTGCCCGAGATTTCAAACTGATAAGGCGTATTCAAGGTTTGCAAATGTGTCGGCATTCTCGAAGAGGCTAATGAACATTACAGGGATGAGCGAGCAATGGGTCATGACCCGGATTAAACAAAAGGGAGATTGTAAGTGTATCCCTTGGAAACACTTAAGGGATTTGATTTTGGCGCATCCTGATAAGAAGAAGAGGATCGACGTCTTCGCTCTAAGCATCTATGGTTTAGTCATCTTCCCCAAGGCATTAGGGCATGTAGAGGATGCGGTTTCAGATCTATTTGATAAACTTGATAAGGGAATTACGCCTGTCCCTGCGATTTTAGCTGAGACCTTCAGATCATTGAACGCTTGCCGAAGAGCGGGCGAAGGGAGATTCGTGGGATGTGCGCAGTTGTTGTTATCTTGGTTTCATTGCCATTTTTGGAAGAAAGAAAGAGCCTCATGCAAAGCCTTTCTCGAGAATTACTCCCCTCTTGAGGAATTAGCAAACACGCCAAGGCGAGACGACCTATCTGGAGAGAAGTGGATGACGATTCTCCAAAACCTGCAAGCTAAAGATGTAGTATGGAAAGCTCCGTGGGTGATCACTGATGAGATCCTGTATCGGTGTGGAGGGTTCGACTGGGTTCCTCTGCTCGGAATATGGGGAGCTGTCGGATATGCCCCGTTATTAGTGATGAGACAGTATCGGTCGAGGCAGTTCATACCGGCAACACATGGATTAGCCCAATGTGAATTTTCATACAAGGATGACAACTATAAGAAGAAGGTTCGCGAGATATCAGATGCATGGACCCAAACCCGGAAAATGAAGAGACTTGCCTTAGGACCCATAGTGACCCCCGAGTACGATCAATGGTGGGCCAAAAGAAACAATGACAATATCCCAAGGCCAATCCAAGGAAATACTCGACCAATGGAAGAACAGCTGCAAGTGATCCCAACTGAATTAGAAATTATCAAGCAAGATTTCGAGAGAAAAAGCCGGGAGTTGGGTAAGAGGATAGAGCAGCTAGAAGAAGAAAAGATGCGGTTAGGATTAGACATTGACGTCCATAAGTTCGAGGCTGAAAAATTTAAAAAGGGAAAGAACAAAGCCGAAGAAGACTTGGATAGTTTAAAGACGGACTACAAGAAGCTGCGCATGTCTATAAGAACCGCGGGGCTAGGTAAGACATCAGAGCAATGGCGGCAAGAAATTAAAGAAGAAAAATCCAAGACCGACCAGTGGGAGAGGAAATTTCAAGAGGCTCGGATACGAGAAGACACTTGGAAAAAGAACTTGTTAGAAAGCCAAAGCGAAAAGGAGAGGTTACGCGCCCGAGTAGTAGAATTAGAAAAATCGCTGCACCTCCACCGTAGTCGTAACTCAGTAGTCGAACTGAGAGCCAGTCAGAACAAAATCGAGGAGATGAGAGGGAAGATAGGGGAGCTCGAGACTGCACTACAAGATAGCAAAAACCGAATGGAGCTCCTTGAAGCCGATAATGAACATTGGAGGGAGCAGCTCCACCGTTCCCAAGAACAGATCAGAAACAGAGACTACTTAATGGGCGAAGCCGTGGCTCAAATCCGAGAGGCGGCCGATCATTTGCAAATCCTGGGAGTTCGGGCTGACACGTTAAGTCTGATGTATGAGTCAGAATCGAAGCGAGGCCAAAGTTTGGCTTGGCTTCTTAAGAAAATTAAGGATTTAGGCATTAGGGCAAGGTCGTATATGTAATCGTCCGTTCTATAAAAGGAAATTCGTTTTCTAGTAAAGTTTATCTAATGGGATTGAATCAAATCAACACCTTTTTCTTCTTGCATTCATTCCATGCATTGCATTCCATCCATTCGCATACTCCATCCATCACACCATTTGCATCGAAAAGGAGCCTGATTGGTTAAAAATGTGACAGAAGTTACCCTGGAAACCGACGAGGATCAACCTATCGCACATTACTACAACACTCGTCGTAAGGCGAAAGCAATGGACCAAAGATACGAACAATTCCAGAAGGACATAGAAGACCAAATGAAGAAGTTTCAGAAAGAGTTGAAAGACCAGATGGAAAAGGCTCAAAAGGATATGGTGGCCCAAATGACTCAATTAATGAGTGGGATGTCAAACAAAGGAAAAGACCCTACAACTAGTACCGGGAAAGAAAGCGAAAGCCATCCTCCAGGATTTACTCCACCCCATGAATTTACAGGCCTAGAACACCCACCTGTACTCCCACCTACCCATCTAGGGCAAGGAGTATTTGCATCAAGTCACGGAACTAACCCAGCTGACCCTATTGTCCCAGATTTGGATGATCCTGTGGAACTAGCTAAGTTAAGAATGAAGGATCAGGGTGATCAAGCCAAGTTTAAAGATCTGGAAGAAAGACTCAGGGCAGTGGAGGGAACTAGGGCCTCTTCCGCAATGAGCGTCAAAAAGCTCAGTTTGGTTCCAGGTCTGGTCTTGCCCCCAAAATTTAAGGCACCAGATTTTGAGAAATACGATGGAACAAAGTGCCCAAAGGCGCATCTCATCATGTTTTGTCGGAAAATGGCTGGTTATGAGGACGAAGACAAATTGCTGATACACTGCTTTCAAGAAAGCTTGATAGGGTCAGCTCTCCGATGGTACAATCAGCTAGGAAGAGAAAAGATCCAATCATGGGATGACCTAGCCGCAGCATTCTGTGAACAATATAAACACGTCTCCGACATAGCGCCTGATCGCCTAACATTGCAGATGATGGAAAAGAAGCCATCTGAGACCTTTAGGCAATATGCTCAAAGGTGGAGAGATGTCTCGGTTCAAGTGGAACCTCCACTAACCAAGACGGAGATCACAGTCCTTTTCATTAACACTTTAAGAGCGCCATTCTATGACAAGTTGGTGGGAAACGCCACGAAGGATTTCGCAGATGTCGTAATATCCGGAGAGCTCATCGAAAACGGCATCAGGAACGGGAGAATGGAAGGGCCTGAAAGCTCTAAAAGGCCATTTAAGAAGAAGGAGCCAGAAACCCATATGGTAGGGACCGAGAATCACTACACTCCTAATCCATACCCTATCCAACCTCGACCTCAATTCCGCCCAACTCCAAACCTCTACTTTCCTCCTCAGAACCTCTATTATCAAACCCCTCCCCCTTATCCCGTCTATACCGCTGATGCCCAAAGACCACTCACCATCTTCTCACCAAATACCACAGCCACCCCGAGCCAACCCAGAAATGAACCAAGGCCAGCGAGACCCAACCCCGAG
The DNA here is from genome assembly GCA_005393395.2 of Gossypium australe. NCBI lineage: Eukaryota > Viridiplantae > Streptophyta > Magnoliopsida > Malvales > Malvaceae > Gossypium > Gossypium australe. The sequence continues at coordinate 13,198,423 of CM016622.1, read as the reverse complement.
AAACCTCAGTTTGCCCCTATTCCCATGACATACGGGGAACTGTGCCCAAAGTTGCTAGAGAAACAACTAATAGCACCACATTACATAGCACCTTTGAAACCTCCCTACCCTAAATGGTACGATCCTAATGCTAGCTGCATGTACCATGCCGGAAACCGGGGACATTCCACGGATAATTGCCTGGCCTTTAAAAGAAAGGTTCAGAGTCTAATTGATGCGGGCATTCTACGTTTTGATGGGATCAGTACGGTGGCCAGAAATCCGCTCCCTAACCATACTGAGAGGAACGTCAACATGGTGACAAATGAAGATGGCCGGCGAGCTAGGAGTCGTGTCTCAGAAATAAAGACGCCATTGGGGAAAATATGGGAAATAATGATGAAAAAGGGTTTGCTTGGTCCGCTTGACAAAAGTTCCAAGGAGGAAGATACAGAAGGTCAAAGTTTTTGTGTCTTTCATGGCATGGAAGGGCACCGTATCCAATCTTGTGAGAAATTTAAAGAATTGCTCCAAGATATGATGAACAATAAGGAGCTTGAGGTCTATGATAAAAAGGAAGAGAGCATCGAAAAAGATGTATGTGCATCCGAAGATCGATCATCAGGACCCCCTTATAGTGCCGACCGACCTTTGATAATCTACTACGAGGCAAAAAGGGAAGAGGTAAAACCGAATATGATAATCAAAATGCCTTCTCCCTTCCCTTACAAGGAAAGCAAGGCGGTGCCATGGAAGTATGATGTAGGCATCACCGTACCCGAAGCTGCTACTAGTGACGTTAGCGAGGTGGGGCATTTCACCCGTAGCGGGAGGTGTTATTCTCCCAAGATGGTCGAACCGGAAAAGAGAGTCGTAAGCGCGAGTCAAAAGGGGAAAGCGCCGATGCATGAAACCGAGGCGGAGGTTGAAGTACAATCTGGACAAGAATCTAAAAGGCCTGTAAGTGAGGACGAAGCACACGAATTTTTGAGGTTTATCAAACAGCGAGTATAACGTTGTGGAACAATTGAGCAAACAACCAGCAAAGATCTCAGTGTTATCTCTGCTGTTAAATTCCGAACCTCACCGAAATGCTCTATTGAGTGTGTTAAACCAAGCGTATGTGCCGAGTAATGTGCCCGTAGAAAAACTTGATAGATGGGCAAACAACCTAAACGCAGATAATTTCATCTCCTTTAGCGATGACGAAATACCACCGAATGGAAGGGGCTCCGTCAAGGCACTACATATCACGGCCTATTGCAAAGGTTATATAGTACCAAGTGTACTCATTGATAACGGGTCTGCGCTTAACGTCATGCCTTTAGCAACACTGTCCAGAATGCCGGTGGATATGTCTTATTTGAGACCTTGTCATTCCACGGTCAGAGCGTTTGATGGGACGCGACGAGAGGTCATGGGAAAGATAGAGATCCCTCTAGAAGTGGGCCCATGTACATACAATATTGAATTCCAGGTCATGGACATTGCACCTTCATACAATTGCCTCTTAGGGAGACCTTGGATCCATTCTGCCGGGGCAGTCCCTTCATCTCTCCACCAGAAAATAAAGTTTATCATGGATGATCGCTTGATCACAGTCGCTGGTGAGGAAGACATCGTTGCGTCTATCTTCGATGACGCACCCTACATCGAAGTAAACAAAGATGCAGTAGAATGTTCCTTCCGCTCCTTTGAATTCATCAATGCTACTTTCGTCGCTGAAGGAAGTAAAGCTCCCACGCCCAAGTTATCAAAGAATACCAGGATGGGAATCAAACTAACGTTGGAAAAGGAGCCGAGCAAGGAAAGGCTTGGGGAAATACCAGCAAGGGATGGTAGAGCGCTAAAACCGGTACCCCACAAGGCTCGATACGGCTTAGGGTTTAAGCCCGACATGCAGCAAAGAAGGAAACAATTGCAAAGGGAGCAAGAAAGAAGGATCGCAAGAGTCACAGGTCGAGAATTAGAGTGGGAACCCATAACATATCCGCCCTTGTCGAAAACGTTTATCTCGGCCGGAATTATATTTCCGAGAGAAGAGGACCCACGGAGTATGATGTCACGGGTGGAAAAGGGTCTACAGGATTTCAGCATAAATGTCATTGGCAAAGGGAATAATGCGATTGGAAACTCTTCGATGATACGCCCTTGTCCTCCAGGATTCACTTTGAACAATTGGACTGCTGTGGATCTCCTTGTAGTTTCCAAATCCCCTCCGGAGTAATGCTCAGTATTAACTTTTTGTATACCCCTAAGCTGTAGGGGAATATGTTGTGAGAGTTTATTTTGTCTATCCAGCTTTTAAAATGAAACATGAATAAAAATGCATTTTGTCGCGTTCTTTCATTCTCATTGGTTCCACATTTACCCGTCCCTATATATCCCATATCATCATGTCACATTTATAGGACCCGATACCTCGATATCCCTCTATAGTCTTCTTTTTTTACTTTTCAGGTGCTCGGATATCAACGACATGAACAATCCTGTTATGAGTCCTAAAATCGACTTCGAGAAAGCTATTTGTGTAGGAGAATTCGAGGCTGAAGAAGATGCCGAAGACTATGCTTCTTCCCCAGACCTACTGAAAATGGTAGAACAAGAGGATAAACAGATTTTGCCCTATCAAGAATCGGTCGAGACAGTGAACTTAGGAAGTGAAGAAAAGAAGCAAGAGGTAAAAGTCGGGACCTCCATATCTGAAGACACCAAACATGGTCTAATCACCTTGCTTCATGAGTACAAAGACGTGTTCGCATGGTCGTATCAAGATATGCCAGGTCTGAACGAAGATGTAGCGGTCCATAGGCTCCCACTGAAACCTGAATGCAAGCCTATCCAACAGAAGTTAAGACGGATGAGGCCAGAAATGCTCTTAAAGATAAAGGAAGAAGTAAAGAAACAATTTGATGCTGGATTCCTGCAAGTCTCTAGATATCCAGAATGGGTAGCTAATATCGTCCCAGTACCGAAAAAAGATGGCAAAGTACGAATGTGTGTGGACTACCGTGATTTGAATCGAGCCAGCCCTAAAGATAATTTCCCGCTACCGCACATTGATACGTTGGTAGATAACACGGCGAAGAATTCGTTGTTCTCCTTCATGGATGGATTTTCGGGCTACAACCAAATCAAGATGGCTCCCGAGGATATGGAGAAAACTACGTTCACGACGATGTGGGGGACATTCTGCTACAAAGTGATGCCGTTCGGTTTAAAGAATGCCGGGGCAACATATCAAAGAGCCATGGTGACACTGTTCCACGACATGATGCACAAGGAAATAGAAGTTTATGTCGACGATATGATCGCCAAATCTCAAGGAGAAAGAGAGCATGTCGAGAACCTCCGGAAGCTGTTCGAAAGACTGAGAAAATTCCAACTAAAGCTTAACCCTGCCAAATGTACCTTCGGGGCTACCTCGGGGAAATTATTGGGATTCATTGTCAGTGAGAAAGGTATCGAGGTTGATCCGGATAAGATAAAGGCCATACAAGAACTACCGCCGCCGCGCACACAAAAGGAAGTCAGAGGATTTCTAGGGAGGTTGAATTACATTGCTCGGTTCATTGCTCAACTCACCAAGCAGTGTGATCCAATTTTTAGACTCCTTCGAAAACACAATTCTGGAGAATGGGACGAGGAATGTCAAGAGGCTTTCGACAAGATAAAGCAGTATTTATCTAGTCCTCCGGTACTAGTACCACCAACCCCCGGAAGGCCACTAATACTATATCTGACTGTGTCCGAAAACTCAATGGGTTGCGTCTTGGGGCAACATGATGAGTCTGGAAAAAGAGAACAGGCGATCTATTATCTCAGTAAGAAATTCACGGAGTGTGAGACAAGATATCCGACAATCGAAAAATTCTGTTGTGCTCTGGTCTGGGCAACTCGGAGGCTTAGGCAATATGTGCTGTATCATACGACGTGGCTGATTTCGAAGCTAGACCCAATAAAGTACATGATGGAATCACCTGCACTCTCAGGAAGAATGGCACGATGCCAGATCCTACTATCAGAGTATGACATCGTATACGTAAGCCAGAAATCGATTAAAGGGAGCGCAATAGCTGATTTCTTAGCAACTCGGACAACCGAGGAGTACGAGCCATTGAGATTTGACTTCCCAGACGAAGACTTGATATGCGTTACGGAGAAAGAGTGTGAATCGTCAAAAGAGAAATCATGGAAGATGAGCTTTGATGGCGCGTCAAACGCGTTGGGGCACGGGATTGGAGCAGTCTTAGTGTCACCAGAAGGGTACCATTACCCCTTTACTGCCAGATTAAATTTCTTCTGTACCAATAACATAGCAGAATACGAGGCTTGCATCATGGGACTTCGCGCAGCTATCGAACAGAACGTAAAGGTCTTGGCAGTCTCCGGGGACTCGGCATTGGTGATTTACCAAATTCGTGGAGTTTGGGAAGTAAGGGACTCGAAGTTGGTTAAATATCGCAATCTCGTTATAGAACTGGTTGAAGAATTCGAAGAAGTGACTTTTAATTATTTCCCACGGGAGGAAAACCAGTTGGCTGACGCCCTGGCCACTTTGGCTTCAATGTTCAAAGCAAACCGAGAAACAGAAATAATGCCTCTCCAGATGAGCATATACGAGGCCCCGGCGCATTGTTTTAGCATTGACAACGAGGCAGACGAGCAACCATGGTTCCATGATATCTTAGAATATGTCAAGAATCAAAGATATCCCGAGCAAGCAAATGAGAACGACAAAAGAACAATCAGGAAATTGGCAGCAGGGTTCGTTCTCGATAGGGACATCCTGTACAAAAGAGGAAAAGGTCAAGTCCTCCTGAGATGTGTGGATACTGTCGAGGCCAGAAAGATACTTGAAGAGGTCCATGAAGGAGTTTGTGGAACGCATGCCAATGGCTTCACTATGGCCAGGCAAATCATGAGGCTCGGTTATTACTGGTTGACAATGGAAAGCGATTGTATTAGTTACGCACGAAGGTGTCACAAATGTCAAGTTTACGGTGATAAAATTCATGCAGCACCTTCACCCCTTCATGTCATGACTTCCCCGTGGCCCTTTTCTATGTGGGGCATGGATGTTATAGGGCCAATCTCCCCGAAAGCTTCTAATGGACACCGATTCATTTTTGTGGTCATAGACTACTTCACAAAATGGATAGAAGCTGCTTCGTTTGCTAATGTGACAAGGACAGCCGTGTGCAGATTCTTAAAAAAGGAGATCATATGCCGATATGGCTTGCCGGAAAGAATTATTTCAGATAATGCTTTGAATCTGAATAACAAAATGATGAAGGAAGTGTGCGAGCAATTCCAAATAAAGCATCACAATTCCTCACCCTATCGTCCAAAGATGAACGGAGCAGTAGAAGCCGCTAACAAGAATATCAAGAAGATCATTGGGAAGATGACTGAGACATATAAGGATTGGCACGAGAAACTACCATTCGCACTATACGCGTATCGGACGTGTGTGCGTACCTCCACGGGGGCAACTCCTTTCTCTCTAGTCTATGGAATGGAAGTCGTGCTACCCATTGAGGTGGAAATCCCCTCCCTGCGAATCTTAATGGAGTCAAAGCTAGAAGAATCTGAATGGGTTCAGGCTCGATATGACCAACTAAATCTGATTGAAGAAAAACGCTTGAAGGCAATTTGCCACGGACAGATGTACCAAAGGAGAATGATCGCAGCCCATAACAAGAAGGTGCGTCCAAGGGAATTTCGCGAAGGAGAACTCGTGTTGAGGAAGATTCTCCCTATACAAAAGGACTTTCGAGGAAAATGGGCACCGAATTGGGAAGGACCTTACGTCGTCAAGAGAGCTTTCTCAGGAGGAGCTTTGATCCTCACTGAAATGGATGGGAAGGAGTTACCAAATCCGGTGAACTCAGATGCCGTGAAGAAATACTACGCCTAAAAAAAAAAAAAAAAAAACGAAAAGGCATCCTGAAAAACAGAGAAGGCTTAAGATGAAAACCCGAAAGGGCATCCTAAAGGAGTAAATTTGGTCTGAGAAAGCAGGAATGGGATTGAACGAAGAATCAAACGGTGAGATCATAGTATTGAAGCGGACTCTGAAGCTCAAGAATCTTTTACACGAAGAATCTTGCTCGGAAAGATTCAAGACAAAGAAACATGGAGAAGTTCATACGTCGGATATCTAGAGCACTTATTACAACTAAACTTGTTTTCCTTTTATAATGCTTTCTTAATCGAGTCATTCCTTGTCAATTTTCTTGTTGCTTTTGAAATAAATATGAGGAACACCTTCCATGCCTACTTTGCAATTTTCATGCATTTTTCTTATGTTTCATTTTAAAGATGAATAGTAAAATTACACACTCTAAACGAAAGAAATATGGAGCATTACCTGGAGGAGAGTTGGGTAGGAGCTTCAAAGCAAAGACAAAGTTCAACATGGGGCCGAAAAAAAAAAAAAAAAAAAAGAGAAACACGAATTACTCGAGGGCGGGTACCAAGCCTGAGGAGAGTCAAAAGTCGAAGCAGTGAATGCAGGCCATCATGAGAGCCGTAACAAGAAGAGATACATGACACATGGCATAATCATGTAGGCATTTAGGACAAACACATGCATATCATGACATCATCACGTATGACGCATACAGGCACACCAGTAAAGCAAGAAGACTTGACAATTGTTGCACCAAACCAAAGAAGAAGAAGACATTCGAGCCCCACCAGATGATATATTTTTAAATTTCTGTTCAAAAAAATCAACTCATAATGCGAGAGGTGAGTTGAGCCTCGGGGCACGCCGAGGTATTTAATTTCTGTCTTTAAATTTCTGTTCAAAAAATCAACTCATAATGCGAGAGGTGAGTTGAGCCTCGGGGCACGCCGAGGTGTTTAATTTCTGTCTTTAAATTTCTGTTCCAAAAAATCAACTTATAATGCGAGAGGTGAGTTGAGCCTCGGGGCACGCCGAGGTATTTAATTTCTGTCTTTAAATTTCTGTTCAAAAATCAACTCATGATGCGAGAGGTGAGTTGAGCCTCGGGCACGCCGAGGTATTTAATTTCTGTCTTTAATTTCTGTTCAAAAAATCAACTCATAATGCGAGAGGTGAGTTGAGCCTCGGGGCACGCCGAGGTATTTAATTTCTGTCTTTAAATTTCTGTTCAAAAAAATCAACTCATAATGCGAGAGGTGAGTTGAGCCTCGGGGCACGCCGAGGTATTTAATTTCTGTCTTTTAATTTCCTTTCAAAAATATCAACTCATATCAGAGAGAAGTGAGTTGAGCCTCGGGTCACCGCCTGAGGTATTTTTTAATTTCTTTTCAAAAATATCAACTCATATCAGAGAGAAGTGAGTTGAGCCTCGGGTCACACCCCGAGGTGTCTCTTGATTTCTTTTCTATCAGCTCATGTTCAGAGAGAGGTGAATTGATTCATCGAGTTACATGCTAAGATGCATTGAGCAAATTGAATGAAGAAATTCTAGTGGACAAAAAGGTTGAGCAAGAGCAAAATGAAGCTACAGGCCATATCTTTCTGAAGTAGCAGTGGAGTGGGATGAAGATTGAAGGTTCCCCGAAGATGTCATGCTGGAGCAAGTTCAAAAGGGAACAAGATTGAAGAAAAACGAATCGAAGCCACGGATCATGTCACGCGAAAGCAGCGGCGGAGTGGATCAAAGCAACAGGGTTTGATTGATTGAAGAATCTATACCTGGCCAAGGCCGGGCAAAGTTGGTTCTTCTATTGTCTTTGCTCTATCGTCGTTTCACAACAATGAGCAAAGAGGGGCAGCTGTAATAACCAAATTTGCCCGGCCCTAAACCCAATAAACCCAAGCCCAATTGCAAAGCCAAAAATTAAATAAAACAAAACCAATCAATAAAATAGTCCAGTCTTTTGCAACCCAAATTAAACCCAATAAACCCAGTTACAAAATAAACCTGGGTCCATTAATCCAGGGCCCAAAACCCGTTGGCCCATTCACAACCCACAGTTCAACCAGAAATAAAACAAAAATTTAAGTGCCCAATGTCCATTTACAAGAACCCGAGGCCCATTTTACACTGAAACCCTGAGCCCAAATTAAAAGCCCAAATATAAAAAGCCCAAACGACCCATGTGCTGAGGGTTTTCAAGAAACCCTAGCAGCCAGACTCCAGAGGCGCCGCGCGCATATCCTCACTCGCGCCCCTTGGTATGCCTCTGCCCACGTGCCAGTCACCAGCTCCCACGACCTTCTGTCTGCCACTCGACCACCAACGCCGATCAACATGCCACCATGGTCTCGTCTGCTCCCCCACTCTCCGTGGTTCCCCGTTCCTGCGAAAGAAGACAAACGAGAACAGCAATACTACAATACAAAACAGATCGCACTATTTTTTTGTTTGTTTACTGTGATTCGGCTATAAAGCCTTGGAAAAAAGAATGTAAAAAGGGGGGGCTCTTTTTTTTGGATTTTCATTTTTTGATTCGAAATCAATCAAAAAAGGAAATAAAAGGAAACGAACGATCAGAAATCAAAGAAAAAAGATTTTAAGGTGGATTCCATTTCGTTTCTTGTGGTTTTTACTGATTTCGATTATTTCATTTTATTTTTGTTCTATCCCTTTTAAAACCTTTTACGAATAATAACTAAAAAAAACAAGAGGAAGAGGGTTCACCGACCTTGTCGTCGCTCCATAGTCCATGGCCGGAGGCTCCTCTCTGGGGTCGGAATCAGGCACAAGGAGGGAGGCCGTTTTCGCTTCTAATCTGCGGGCATAAAGAGTCCTTTCTACGGACTCGCTTGGAGAGGGGTTGCAAAACTCCTCGATCCATAAGACTAACCACCATCGACGGTGGACGAATCGGCGGAAGGCCAATCGGCCAAGGGAGCCTGACCATCGGGCATAAGGGAGAGAGAGAGAGGGAATACCCTTTTTTTTAGGGAAACAGAGAGTAAAAAAAAGGGGGAGAGAGCAGATTAGGGTTTTAACCCAATCGGATAAAACGGCGCCGTTTAAGGGTCTCCCCTGGCGCCAAAACGGCGTCGTTTTGGGGAGACCCGACTCGACCCGACCCGCAAGGGGTTAGATCCGCGTGTTTTTGTGGGAGGGGCTAATTGCGCATTTAGCCCCTCCGCTTTTTTATACAATTTCAATTAGATTTTCCATTTCTTTAAGATTAGCCCCGAAGTTTTATTTTACTTTCAATCGAGTCCCCACTCATATAGTGCATTTCGATGGATAGTTTATTTTCTGATTCAGTCCCTCATCTTTTATGCGCACTTCAAATAAGTCCTTTTCCTCTCGTTTTATTCCGAATTAACCCTAAATTCCCCTTTTAGTGCAATTTGATCTTTTATTATTATTACGTCATTGTTACTATCATATTTATATTGGTTGTATATAGTTTATATTTTTATTACTATCATTATTATCATTATTATTATGTATTATTATGTTGTATTTGTTATATTATTTTATTATTATTGCTATTATTACTTTAGTATCATATTATTATCATATTATATATTTCTATTATTATTACTATTATTATTATTATTATCTTTATTATTATTAGTATTATTTTATTATTATTATTATTATCACTATTATTATAATATGTATGTTTCCTTATTTTAGTATTATTATCATCTATTTGACTCTCATCTATCTATTTTATATCTACATCATTTTGTATATACTCTAATTCTCATTTATGTAATTACTTCATTTTTGTGTTTTTCCACTCCTATTTTTATATTTATTACATTTCTATTGTTATTATTATTATTATTATTTTTTATATATTATTCTTACTGTTATTACTATGTTATCGTCTTTATTATTATATTATTGTTAGATCATTATTATCAGTATTATATATATATAATATACTGTATATATTTTTCATTACTACTATTATTAATATTATCATTATTGTATTGTTACGTGTACATACTAACTTTATCACTACTATATCTATACTAGTATATTGTACATATTTCGTATTTTTATTATTATTATTATTACTATATATCTTTATATTGTACATATTATTATTATTATTATTATTATTCTATATTTATCATTATTATTATTATTATTGCTATTATTTATCTATTTCTTAACATTATTGTCATTTTTAGTACTATATATTGGTATGCTGTATATACTTCATATTTTGTTATTATTACTACAATTAACATTATTACCATATTATCATATTGTATATATATATTTTTATTATTACCATTATTATTATTACTACTATTATACTTATGTTATTGTTTTGTACATAATTTGTGTTGTATCATCATGACCCTATTCCCATTTTCAAATCACGTTTCTTTAAAACATATTTTTATCAATTTTACCCCAAAAACGAAATTTTCCAAAACGAGGCAATGTTCCGTGTTTGGAAATTCGAGGGACCGTGCCCTATGTGTTGGGTCTCGGTTCTCTCGTTTGACCAAATAGTCGAATAACCTTTTGTTATTTTAATAGATGAGTCTTAGGGATCAAGAGACGATCTTGGATTTGAGGATTGAAATTATCGTGTCCTATGTATTGGATGTGATATTTGGTCCCTTCGAAACAAGGAAATCTTAATATTCAATTTTAAGAAGACTCAAACATTTCAAAAAAGACCCAAATTTCTAAATTCGTTTCTAAATCCCCAAACTTTCGACATAGGGACATTAATTAATCAATTTGGTACCGATTTTCGGGCGTTGCGAGGGTGCTAATCCTTCCTCGCACGTAACCGACTCCCGAACCTATTTTCTCGAACATTCGTAGACCTAAAAATACGGTTTTAGTAAATCAAATGTTTTATTAAAACAAAGGTGATCCGCTCACACCTAAATAAAGATCGGTGGCGACTCCCTATTTTTTAGTCGATTTTCGTTTTGTCAAAAAATGGTTATGACATCAGATATATGGGGAAAAGTCATCGAACCCCATTTGATCTCAGCACCATTCAATCGTGCCCTCCGTCTCTCACGTTTCCTTTCCAGCTCCTCATTTCTCTGTCTGGTACCTGGCCTATACCCCAGACCAAAGCGATCACATTTGTCAACCAATCCTGGCACTCTAACCGGGCCCTGAAGGTATTTTTCGAGTCCTCTTTCAGGCAATGCTCCTTTTCCTACCATCAGCTGTAGGCCCCATCCTTGTGGCTTCAGAGATTTTTGGCACTGGGACCTTGCCACCTTCACTGATGAAAGTCGCATTTATAAACTCTAATGACCTGAAGGAGCACTCTATAGCCTCCGCATCATTCTCTATGTATGGTGCATTACTAGTAACGGACGCGATGATATCCTCCTCTGCGCTTATGGTTATCAACCGGCCCTCTGTCACGAACTTCAACTTTTGGTGCAACGACGATGGTACAGCTCCCGGTGAGTGGATCCACGGCCTCCCCAATAAGCAATTATAAGAAGGCTTGATGTCCATCACGAGGAAATCTACCTCGTACGTGTTTGGCCCAATTAGGAGGGGTATCTCGATCCTCCCCATCACTTTTCTCTCGGTGCCATCGAATGCTCTCACTATATTTTGGCATGTTTTCATGTGAGAGCTGTCTACAGGTAACCTGTCCAGTGTAGATAGGGGCAAAACTTTCAGTTCCGATCCGTTGTCAATTAATACCCCTGGCAGTGTATACCCTTTGCATCGGGTAGTGATGTGCAAAGCCTTGGTAGATCCCATGCCTCCCGGCGGTATTTCATCATCACTGAACGAGATGAAATTATCTACGCTTATGTTATTTACAAGACGGTCCAGCTTATTTACTGAAATGTCATCAGCAACATAAATCTGGTTCAACGCTTTTATTAGCACACTACGGTGTCCTTCTGAGTTTAGCAGTAAAGCCAGTACCGATGTGCGTGTCGATTGCTTGTGTAACTGTTCCACAACACTGTACTCACTGTGCTTCAGGAACTTCAAAAACTCCCCAGCCTCATCCTCTGTTACTGGTTCATTAACCAGTGGTCCTGTCTTCTCGTCTCCCCTTCTCATCATAGAGGACTCAGCTTCTGGGCTGAGTGTGCTGGCCGAACTCTCTTTCCCAGAAACTGTTACAGTACAATTGTAATTCCAAGGTACCCTTTTGTCATCTTTATAAGGAAAAGTCACGGGTTTCTGAATTACAATCCTCGGTGTATCCTTATAAGGAGAAGTTACGGGTTTTCTGATTACAACCCTCGGTGTTTCCTTATAAGGAGAAGTCACGGGTTTTTTAATTTTGACCCTCGGTGCCATTTTCACTCCTGTCTCGTCGACCCTTGGCCGTGTGATAATCACTATTGGGTGATTGACTTTAGAGATCCTTTCTGCAGACCCACCCTCTGGCGCATACATCCACCTCTTTGGAAAAGTCAAAGAACTCCAGCTCTTTATTATCTATTAATCCTTGTACTAAGGTTCTGAATTCGTTGCACTGCTGGATCTCATGGCCTTCCTTGTCATGGAACTCACAGTAGTTCCTTGCATCTCGAGATCTGTTCACATTCCCCTGCAGAACTAACCCCATTTTCTGCATTACTTTCCAAACTTCCCTCAATGGGGTTCTGACCTCATCAACTTTTTGCTTGGTTCTCCTCCTCCTGTTCTCAACTACCGCGTTTACCCCCTTATCCGTATGATTAGGTAACTGATTTCCTTCCACAGGAGTGTCATTGAACTCTACCACTCCCGCCTTGATAAGTCTCTCAACTAGCCTTTTGAATGAAGTACAATTTTCTATCGACTGACCTACCACATCCGCATGGTATTCACATTGAGCGTTTGTGTCATACCACTTGGGATACGGAGGTTGCAACGGCTTCAAGTAGAATGGGGCTACGGCGTGCACATCGAACAAAGTTTTATACAACTCCCTATACGTCACAGGTATGGGAGTAAACTGCAACTTCTCGGTCTTCTGCCTCGTGTTGGGCTCTTGTCTTGGTGGGGCCTGCTGGCCCACGGTTACTGCTCTCGGTTGATTAACGGTAATAGGTCTACGATAACCCGAGCTTACATTACTCACTTCATTCTCCCTTTTCCTAGGAGCTGATTTTTTCATACTCTCCCCAGCTTCTATTTTCCCACACCTTATCGCATTCTCTATCATTTCGCCAGACATCACTATATCCGCGAAACTCTTGGACGTGCTCCCCAACATATGATTGATAAAAGGTGCTCTTAGGGTATTAACAAACAGCATGGTCATTTCCTTCTCCAGCAGCGGTGGTTGGACCTGTGTAGCGACTTCCCTCCACCTCTGGGCATATTTCCTAAAACTCTCGCCCGACTTCTTTTCCATATTTTGCAGCGTGATTCTATCAGGTGCTATATTAGTTACGTGGCCATAATGCTTCATGAAGGCCTGTGCTAAGGCCTTCCACGATTTGATTTGTGTGCAACTCAGCTGGTTGTACCATTTCGTTGCAGCCTCAGTTAGACTATTCTAGAAACAGTGAATCAACAACTGGTCATTGTTGACATATCCCGTTATTTTCCGACAAAACATGGTAATATGGGCCTCAGGGCAGCTAGTCCCATTGAAGTTTTCAAATTCCGGCATCTTGAACTTCGGAGGAAGTACCAGATTTGGAACTAGACTCAGCTTCCTAGCATCCACCTCACATTGATAATCAGCACTTTCCAATGCTTTAAACTTCTCCTCCAGCCATTTGCAGCGATCCTCAAACTCTTTTGGGAGTTCTACCCGCGTCTTTTCCTCTTCTGCTGCATCATCGAAATCAGGGACCATCGGCCTTGTCAGGTTACCCCAGGGTTGGAGCTCGAGCCTACAGGGAAATTCACCGGTGCTGGGGTGTCAGATTGGTACTGAGGTCTGATATTGACAGACACTCTCGGTGGTTGTGCTTGAGAATTTTCCGGGGCTAAGCTTGGAAGATAAGCAGAATTTCCATTTTCATCTCCAACATCGCCCATGGGGCCCTTTCCTTTATCTTGCCTTCAAGTCAACAAATGCGTTAACCGACTCATCATAGTCCTCTGGGACTCCAGCATTTGATCCCTCATGTCCTGCTGGATCTTAGCCAACTGTTCCTGCAGTTGGTCTTGCATTTCCTTCTGCATCTGTTCTAACTTTTCCATCCTTTGATCCATTGCTTTCGTTTTTTTTTCCGAGTGTAATAGCGGTGTTCCAGGATAACTATAATATAACCTCTAGTTAATAGGGTTGTCTTACGATATTTAAAGCAAATGATGTGATGCAATACAAAATGCATGAAATGCAATGCAAATGAATCAATGCAAAAATAAGAGGAGTCGGTTCTGATTCAATTTCTTTTAGAATACTTATTAAAAATAACAAAATCTTTTACATAAAACAGAGTCATATATACGACCTAGCCCTTATGCCCAAAGTTTTAACTTTCTCAAGAAGCGAAGCTAACTCTCGACCCTGGTCTGATTTTGACTCATATACTATACTTAACACATCAGCTCGAACTACTAATGTTTGTAAATGATCAGCCACTTCTCGTATCTGGGCCACAGCTTTGCCCATAAGGTAGTCTCTTTCTCTGACTTGGTTCTGAGATCGTTGAAGTTGTTCTTTCCATCGCTGGTTATCTGCCTCTAGTAGCTGGATCCGGAGCTCACTATTTTGTAGCACCGATTCGAGCTCAACCACCTTTCCTTTCAACTCTCCAATCTGGCTTAGGCTTGATTCCAACTTCATCATAGAGTCGCGACTTTGATGTAATGCCTTCTCTAATTCTGCTACTCTAGCCCTTAGCATCTTATTTTCGCCCTAGCTCTCACCCACAGTCTTTTTCAGGGCATCCTTTTGTGCTTGAGCCTCATGGAATCTCTTCTTCCATTGATCGACCTTGGCCTTCTCCTTATGAATTTCCTGATGCCATTGCTCTGTGGTTTTACCCAACCCAGCAGACCTTATGGATAAATGCAACTTTTTGTAGTCGGTCTTCAAACTGTCCAAATCTTCTTCGGCCTTCCTTTTCCCTTTCCTCGGCTTCTCAGCCTCTGATTTCTGGATATCAATATCTAACCTTAAATTCATTTTTTCCTCTTCCAGTTGTTCTACCTTTTTCCCTAACTCCGAGGTTTTACTTTCGAAGTCTTGTTTTATGATTTCCAACTCAGAAGGAACTACTTGCAGATATTCCTCTATTGGTCGAGCATCGTCCTGTGTCGGTCTGGGGACATTATCATCGATTCTCCTATTCTGCCATGCATTATACTCGAGGGTTGCCATCGGACCTACAGCAACTCTTTTTATTCGGCGAGTCTGTTTCTAAGCATCAGAAACCTCTCAAACCTTCTTCTTATAATGATCATCCCTATATGAAAACTCAAACTGAGCTAGCCCAAATGTTGCCGGTATGAACTGTCTTGATTTATAGTGTCTCAACACAAGCAAAGGAGCGTACCCCATGGCTCCCCAAATTCCCGGCAGAGGCACCCAATCGTAACTGCCACACCGGTAGAGAATTTCATCAGGAACCAACCAAGGTGCTCTCCACTCAACATCCTCTTCCTTGAGATTTCTAAGAAGTGCGACCCAATTCTCTTCTGATACATCGTCCTTTCTGGGTGTGGTTGCTAACTCCTTTAGCGGTGAGTAATTCTTAAAAAAAACTGACAAGAGACTTTATCCACTTTCCAAAAATGGCTATCGAACCAAGCTAACAATAACTGTGCACACCCTATAAATCTGCCCTCACCAGCTCTCCTGCATGCATTCAAGGACCCGAATGTCTCGGCCAATATTGCAGGAACAGGTGTGACCCCTCTATCAAGTTGGTCGAAGAGATCCGAGACTAATTCGTCTATATATCCTAATGCCCTAGGGAAAACCATTAAACCATAGATACTCAGAGCAAAAACATCAACTCGCTTCTTCGCATCAGGATGTACTAAAATCAAATCCTTCAAAATCCTTCATGGGATGCACTTGCACTCACCTTTTTGCTTGATCCTCACTGCCACCCACTGTTCACTCATCCCTGTAATATTCATCATCCTCTTCAAAAAGGTTGGGCCACAGGCAGCTTTAATATAAACCTTGTCACCTTGGACCTTTGGGTAACAGAGTAAAGCCGTATATTCTTCTAAAGTGGGTACCAAATCTACCTCCCCGAAGGTAAAACAGCTATAGGCGGAATTCCAATACTGGGTGAGGGCCCAGAATAAATGCTCATCTATATTGATGTCGAGTAGATGAGGCAAATCCCCATAATTCCCATAAAACGTCTGCTTGGTCTCTTCATCCCACTGGTCCCATATTTCTTTCAGCTCTCGAAGATCATTTTGCGTCACACTGATGCAGGTGTAATTACATAACTTCGACGTATATCCCTCGGCTAGACTGTCCCATTTTCCTAATTGAGTCTGCTCTGACCATATTCGGACTGCCGCATTATCCTCTACTTTATCAAGGAATTTGTTCTCCATAATAAGCCGTCCTAAATTGGAAACCGAACGTAAGTCGACACCTCTTTTAAAAAATGAAATGATATGCAATTACAATAAGATGCAGCAAGTTAGTATCATGTAGCAACAATAAAATTCAAGGCATGCGAGAAATAATACAACACCTATCTGGGAAGATTGCTAAGGTTTGAAGTGGCTCTACCTAGGGTAAGTTCCTAAGGCTCTCTATATGCGGTTTGGCTCTAAAGCAAGGGTACCTGAACCAGCAGATTCCTCGATCCTCACCCATTATAGGTTCATACGGACCGAGTTTAGTTCAGGGGAATACATTTCCCTATGGCTGCACGGAGGTGAAAACCTCACGAAGACATAGGTACGGATGTATCCCGAAAGCGATCCACTATCCTGCACGAAGGTGAAAACCTCACGAAGGAGTAGCTTCTCACTTTCACTTAAAGGTGTGACCCCTACGGTCATGCAATATGATGCAAATGCGTCCTAGACAATTAATATGCAAAAAAAAAAACATATGCGATAGGAAAAAAAAGATAAAACCAGATTTTAATTTTCAATAAAAGGACATTAATCAATTAATTCCACGGCTTGACCCTCTTATATCCCCAGTGGAGTCGCCAAGCTGTCGAAACCATTTTTTTGTTTGAAAACGGGCCGACTTTAAAAAGAAAAAACGGAGTCACCACCAATCTTTTTTGAAGTGTACTTGGGTCACTTTGAAAACATTTTGTCTACGAATTTTAAGAAAACGGGCTCGGGAGTCGTTTACGTGCGAGGAAGGATTAGCACCCTCGCAACGCCCAAAATTGGTACCGTATTGATTGATTAATGTCCTAATATTGAAAATTGAAAAAGATTTTAAAATATGGATCATTTGGAAAATGTTTGGGTAATTCGAATTTGAATATCGAAATTCTCTTGTTCCGGAAGGATGAAATATCACGTCCAGCACGTTAGGATACGATATTTTAGACCTTCGAAACCAAGATCATTTCATGATTTCCAAGATTCATGCATTGTCATTTTAAAAAGGGTACTTCATCACTTGGCCAAATGAAAAAACCGAAACCCAGCACGTTAGGGCACGATCCTTCAAACTTCCAAACATGAAATATTGGCTTGCTTTTAATTTTAAAACACGGACACAATTTTAAAGGATATTTATGATTTGGCCAAACAGAAACCACAACCCAGCACGTTAGGGCACGATTCCTTGAATTTCCAAAACATGAAACATTGCCTTGTTTCAAAAATGGACACAATTTTAAAGGATATTTAATGATTTGGCCAAACAGAAACCACAACCCAGCACGTTAGGGCACGATTCCTTGGATTTCTAAAACATGAAACATTGCCTTGTTTAAAAACTTTTTATGAGTCTTGAAAAAAACGTGGTAAAAGGAAGAAAAACAAGATAAACGACGGTATTAATGCTAGTGCAAATGACAAA
This sequence comes from Gossypium australe, assembly GCA_005393395.2. Classification (NCBI taxonomy): domain Eukaryota; kingdom Viridiplantae; phylum Streptophyta; class Magnoliopsida; order Malvales; family Malvaceae; genus Gossypium; species Gossypium australe. The sequence continues at coordinate 13,180,597 of CM016622.1, read as the reverse complement.
TAGAAAGATGATAATAATAATAATAAACAAAAAAAAACCTAAAAAGTATAAGGGTAATAACATGTATAAGAAAGTGGTGATCGTAGTAAAATAATAGTGGTAAAAAAAAGATTGGTCATAGAGTAGTATAATAAATATAAGAAACATAAGGAATGATATAGTAAAATAATAATACATAGAAATATAATAACAATAGGAAAAATAGTTTTAAAAACTAAGTGGTAACAATGCCAAAATAATGATAGGCTAATAATAGTGAACAAGAAATAAAAATGAGAATAATAATAAAATAGTAAAATAATAGTAATAATAAAATAGTAGTCATAAAGGAAACTAAAAGTGGTTTGATAATAATAATAAAAATAATGGATATAGAAAGAATATTGTATAATAGAACGATTTAAACAAACAATAATATATAATAATAGTGAATACAATAGAGAAATAATAATAATATACATAATAAAAAGATTAAGGCTAAAAATAATAATAGTAATAATAATCATAAATATAATAATAATAATAATGGTACATTTATTAATAATAAAAATAATAGATATAATAATACGATAATAAAAAGGAAAAATAAAGTAAACAAAATATATATAAATAATAGTAAACATAATCGAAGGAGCATAATTATAATAATAATATACATATAAGAATAATGGGGAAAAGGAAAAAAAATTTAATTTTAATAGTAGAAATGGCAAAATAATGAAAAAGGATTAAATTGAACCAAAATCGAAAATTCTGGGCCGAATTTAAAATAAAAGAAAGTAAATGGGCCCAATTGTAATACGTGCGCAACAGAGAGGGCCAGAAATGCAATTAACCCTAATTCCTGAACATTGCACCTGGACTAGGACCAAATCAAAGCAGCGCACAAAACTTAGGGGTAAATTTTAAAAAAGAAAAACAGAAGGGGGACGCATTTGAACCAGCAGCATAAAAAGAAGGACTCATCGCGAATTTACCCATTTAGGGTGAAATTGTGCATATCCACCTGCAGAAGCAAGTAATTGCGCGGGGCCTACTCCTTTTTAATGTTTAAAACCTAGAAACAAAATCATTCCTTCATTTTCTTTTCTGTTTCAAAACAAAACAGAACCCCCCCCCCATTTTCCTTTCATTTGGGTTTAGGTCCCCTAGTCCAGCGGCGTGTTTTCCCCCCACACGCGCATCGGTTGCGGCGGTCGGAGGAAACCCGGTAAGATCCCCCAAGCCTTCTCCCTTTTTTTAAAAAACTTTGTTTGATTTTCTTGAGAACTTGATGAAATCAATCTAAAACTGGAAAAGGGTTTTTGTTTCTGAAAATGAAGAAAAAAAAGGAAAAAAATAGACAGACTCGACAGAAAAGAACGAAAGGGAAAAACCTTTTCTTGATTCTTTACTATTGATTCGTAACAATTGCTCTCTGGATTTCTTCCGTAAATTGTGAAAAAAAAAGCCCCGTTTACAGATTCAGTTTGGCCTTTTATAGCCTTTTAATCTACAGCAGTTTTTCTATTTTGCAGAGACGTGCTAAAGTATGATGCGGACGTGGCGCGGTGGCTTGGTGTCCTGGTGGAGCACGATGCGGCGCTGGAGTTGCTGGCGAACTACGTGCGGCGCGAGGGCTCTTAGCCCCTGATTTAGGGTTTTTGATTTGTATTTTTTGATTTTGGGCCTTGCGAGCTCTGATTTTTGGATTGTTTTTGTAATTGGGACTTTTATTTTTCTGGATTGGGCCCCGAGCTCTAAAATTGGGCCTTACAATATCAATGCAACAAACAATTATGAAATTGATGGCACAATGTAATGAAAAGTGTTTTGAGAATAAGGAGTTGCATGCAAAGGTAACTCTCTTGGAGCAGCAGTTGACATCTCTCTCTGATAAACTATCATCTTTTGCACATGAAATATTTGAAGAACATGCTAATGAGCCACGGAAAAAGAATATATCTCAGGAGATCAAGAGTGATGTGCAACTTTTAGAAGAGAATAGTGGGTTATGCTTCCAAATTCAAAAGTCGACTGAAGAAGCTTCATATGCAAAAGAATTGACATCTGTAGATGTTGTTGAGTTTAAAATTTTAGTTGGTAAGGTGATCAAGCTTTCAGTGCAAAATACAAAATTGAAAAAGGAATTATTATCTGCGAGAAGATTTGTTAATCAAACTATAAATGGTATTAATCGCAAGTATAGTGACTACACAAGACCTTGGAAGAAGGGAAAGCATTCTGGCCACTCTTATGACTTTTCTGGAGCAGCTTGTGATGATTTTGAATTATGGAATTTTGATTTAGATGGCATTTCATGCTAGAAAACTATTAGAGGCAATTATAAGAATAAATTTGGTGTCTGCAGCACTTGAGTTAGGAGGAGAATGTTAGTATCTCAAGGCTGCAACTATTTTTAAAAAAAATAAGACTAAGTCCCAAGGAGATTTGTTAGCTTATTAGTAGGAGTAAGAGTTGTTAGCTTGTTAATAGAAGTAGCAATTTCAATCTTTGTTAAGGTTGTTACTTGAGACTTGTATATAAGGACTGGATTGATAATGAATTAATTGATCCTTTCATTTTATCTGTTGTTCCATAATTCAATTAAGTCTTTGCTACACCAACAATCTGCAATATCCTGTGAAAAGAAAAGGCAAAATTAAGGAAAAGCTTTGAACAGGAATATCGATGTTGAGAACAGTATAATGCTATGTCTGTTGATGCATTTAGGCTGTAACAGATTGGCTCCAGAGCATTACTCAGACATTTCAATCATCTAAAGGAAAAAACAATATAAATACCCTCCAAGTCTGGCATTAAGGAGCATAGATTTCAAAAAAAACTCAAAAGTTCAGTGAGAAGTTGTTAATCAAGAAAATGGCAGAAAGCAGAAGAGGATTAATGATGTTCAGGCCTTTCTTTAAAAAATTGCGAAAGGGATTCTCGAGTTCAGCATACAGTGCATCTCCGGCGCTCAACCATTCCAAATTCAATGAAGACATGAGTATTGGTAAAGCCGTGCCAAGTGATGTTAAGGAAGGATTTTTTACTGTTTTTTCAGTGAAGGGAAAAGAAACACAGAGGTTTGTTATTGAATGACACCACTTAACAAACCCTAAATTTCTAAGTCTAATGGATCAAGCTCGGGAAGAATATGGGTTCCAGCAGAAAGGGGCTCTTTCTCTCCCTTGTCGACCTCTTGAACTGCAGGAGATTCTACAACACAGCAAAGGAAGCAACAATGCTTGCACTGAAAGTTGGGGATACATGTAAAGCTAGCTACTAGGAAAACAAATAAAAAGATTTCTGTAAACTTTTTCGAGTTCTTGTACGACTCAACATGTCTTCATTTGTATATTTTAACTAATACTATCCCCGTTTTTGAAAAGTTGGTAATTACTTGCTTAGTATATCACATGAAGCCCTCAGTCCTTTGCCTCACCTTCAACCAGAATTTGTGTCTTTTTATTAAAGAATGAGCAAAAGAGTTTTAATGACAGTGTAATCATTTTCGACCGATTTTACGATTCCCAAGCCGAGGATGATGGAGAAATTCCATCAATTATGTTAAGAAATTCCACTTCATACCAGCTGTAACCTCAGCTACTTGAATACTACAATAAATGAACTTGAGGAAATGCAGAAAAATGGTGCTTGTGAGAAATCTTAAAGTATGCATAGTAGTGAAAGGAAACACATGATTAGATTGCCTTCAAAATAGTTGGGAAAAAATCATTTGGCAGTGAAAAGAAGCCAGCTGCAGTTTTCAATGCTTGCTTGCTATTTTCTAGACTGAAATATTGTAAGGTTACTGAGTGAGTTTTGCAGAAAACCTTGGAATATCATTAAGAAAAGACCATGGATGCTCAGCCATTGTCATTTCAAAGCTATAAACCAGACGCTACTGTTATACGGTCCCATGAACTCAATTTCATCTATCTGTTTCCCCACCGTCAGACAAAACAACCGTACACAGTAGTACAACACGGTAAAAGTTTCCACTTATATGTATTATTTGTGAAATGCCATTATTGGATTCTCTTGACTTCGTTCAAATCTTGACTATCGTTGGAAAACAGATCCACTCGTTTGTCGGTTCCAACAAAATGTCCAAGTATATATCATCATTTACTTTGAAAATTGCAAATATCAAGGAAAGGTATAATCACTTGGTTTACAAATATGGGTAACTATTGCTTTTCTCAGCAACAACATTATGAAGACAAAATCAATTGTTAATGACAGACAACTTGATGTTTAAACAGATCATTAAGTAAGAATAAATACATACTTAGTGGCACCATGATTTCTGCTCTGCTGCCTCTCCCATGCCTGTATCTTTAGTCACTTTAATGCTTGGGGCCAACTCTTATGACTTTGATTGCAATGATAGTCTAATGGTAGCTATTGGAATCACCTATGGAAATCTTAATGCGCTCAAATTTACGGTCGTCCTTTTAAGTTTGTTGAAGTCAATGGAAAATAGATAACAGCCACCGGCTGACACCCATTTGATTGTTTTAAATTTAAATGGAATATTTAAACTGGTTTTCTTATATATAGTTTTTGTGGTAATGAGATTTGTTAAAATGGATTGTAATAAATCTTCAATCGTTTATGTAATAAAAATATTGTAGATTGGTCCGTCATAGATTCCTGCCTGCATTTAGAAAAGAGACTTAAACAGGCATGATCTACTGTAGGCAAGGTGGCATTCTATTCTTTTCGTTACCTAACAGCTAAAAAGAAACCCTTTAACCGACAATTAGTAATGGGGGTTAGAACAAAAGCTATTTTCTTTTGGTTTAGAACAACCTTTTTTGTACTTATGCCTGCATAAACATGACAAACATGAGTTTGAACTTTATCCAATTCAATTTAATTATAAAAAGAAATTAATTCAAAGTCTCAAAACTCATATTTAAAAAGGTAAAATTCAGTTAAAAAAAAATACAAATGACTTGAATGTAAATCTACTATCAACCATATATGAAATATCTGACCGAACCCAAATTCATCTCACCTGTAATGTGCTCAAATGACGGGTGTTAGTCAGATTCATTCCTTCGCATGTTTTGGAAAGGACGGACGACTTTCCTTTTAGATTTTACGGTGAAATAGTAGAATTCGATTTCGATTTTGACATAACCTACGGCATGGTAAACACAGCTCAACCAGTACAGCGAGGCAGAGACACTGTGGCAGACATCAAAACAATTGCATAGATGTACTGTATACCGCGTTTCAAAAGAGCCCACCGGTCTACGAGAAAGCATGGAAATTAAATATATGGAGTATCGAAGATGGCATTAAATGATAAGTTTGGCTCCAACCATATGAAAATGGCCCCCATAATGTTTCCCAGAAATTTCACATTGGCTTCCATTTCCTTCAACTCCCCAGTATAAATGCCTCTCTTAGGATCCACCAATCAATCACAAAACCAAACACTAAAGTATTTCCAAGAGTTATCCAGAGTGCCTGAAAATGCAGCAGAACTGGGAACAACGTCATACAGGGCTTGTAATAGTTAGGCTTTTGATGAAAAAGCTAAAGAGTTTTCTCTCAGAGTTACCGTCAAGGGGCCGCGATGGAAATAACATTGAGTTTGATGAGGATGTTGAAGAAACAAAGATACCAAACGATGTGAAGGAAGGACATTTTGCAGTAATTGCAGTCAAAGGTGGAAAATCAAAGAGGTTTATCTTGGAGCTGAGTTATCTGAGGAATCCAGCGTTTTTAAGGCTATTAGAGCAAGCTAAAGAGGAATATGGATTCCAACAAATGGGAGCTCTAACTGTCCCTTGTCAACCTGAAGAGTTACAGAAGATCTTAGAAGACAAAATAAAGAAAACTACTAGTCTCTAGGTGTAGTTCCATTATATTGTTTTCTGACAGGATGATTAAGCTAATGTTATTCCTTTTTTCCCCTATTAGTTCAATGCTCCTGCATGTAAAATTCCATACTGCTTACGACTTCTGCAGAAACAGAAGCATACACCAGAGTGTCGATGTATGTATGTATGCATGCATGCATGTATCTACACAATGTCATTCTTATGAGATACAAATATTCCGAGGAAGATTCTTAGATCAGCAGTTGATGTCTTTTTTTGCTTTTCTTAGTAAATACTGCTTCAAAATGCAGATATAATAAATACAATAGGTGACTGGGAAATGCGTTATCCCCTATCCCTGTTTTCTTAGTGTGTCTGCAATTCATCCTTTGAGATTGTTGAATATACATCCAAGAAGTTTAAGGATACTTAAATGAGGACAATACATCATGAGTTTCTAACATGGATTATTTATTGTTTTCTAAATCTCTAATGCTACTCAAATCTGCAGCATTGTTTCATTTCTTCAATTCAAATTGACAAACATTATATGAGTAGTAGATCATCCGAAGAATAAGTAAAAAAAATCATTTACAACTTGGTTTCTACTCGTACATAATATCAACCTATACAAAGAGCTGCAGATGATCTATTTATCAAACGGGATGAAAACGAAAACATAAGGAATTGATCATGCTTGTAATACTAATATAGTGCTATTTTACCTCGGAACAATTATTTGGCCCCACAGGTTCTCTTAAGCAATTGGATATTGCCATGACGGCAGCTTCAATAGATGCATCTTCCCCCTGTTTCAGCCAAAAAAAACTCGAAATTACTTTTCAGGGAAAAAATCATGCATAAACTGAACATTTTCGTACACAAACTGTGATTTATACATGGATGATAGAACAAGTTTACCTTTTCTTTCCAGTAAAACATATTTCCATATTTCCCTGCCAAACGGCTCCAAAAGCTTCGGGGAATGTCTAGGTCAACAGAATCCCCAACATTGAAATTCAAAATATTGCCTGGTCCGAAATCCATCCATAATTAGAAAATTTCCATCCATCATATTAGAGTTTAAAGACAATGCCGTAGTCAAATTCTTTACCAAAGGTGGGATCAGCAACAAAAACTATAGTTCGATCATCTACTTGCCAAAAGTCTTTGATTGCCAACCCTGTAGCAATTTGAGAAGTTTTAAGTAATTTTGAACTTTGCTAACAGCTTCAAAGAGTTAAATCAAATAGAATAAACATAAGTTTTAAAGAGAAAATCTAATTATAAGAAAACACACACATAGTGAGATCAATGACACATAAACTATATATTACTCATACCTGGTGTGTCAGGGTAATTTTGTGCTAATACTCTCAACTTAAAGCCGGTATCCTTTTCGATATCACTGATCTCCTGAATGAGTCTTTTCTCCTGAGGTTTAACAGTCTGGTGTTAGTATTAATCTTCCGTTTGTAAAAGGCGGTAGCATTATTTATCTATTAATTATATTTGCTTCTTCCAACAAGAGTTTGGCTTACTATCCAGAAGACAAGATGAAATGAATGTTTTTGTTCCTCGAGCTTTCTTGAAAATAGCAATTGTAGTTATAACTCTATGGCCCTTTCCTCAATAAGAGCACAGAGGATAAACAATAACATTTCAAAAAAGTGGAAAGCATGCTCAATAAGTTTTTTTTTCCCCATTTTTACGGTACCTTAGCAAACATAAGAATGAGAGAGCTAAAGCTAGACAGAATGAGGATCAAAAGTACGGATCTAAGCATGCAATTTGATATAATTATTGGTCAATTAACATGTAAGGGCCTTATGTACTCAATCACTATGAAATATGTCATGTAAAAACTAAAGTTGTTCATCTTGCTAAACAAGCAGGTTATAGGAAGAAATCATTAAAAAAACACATTTAATGTTGGAATATTTTCAAAATAATGTCACATGAAAGACATTTTCAAAAAAACGCATGTGGTTGTCAAATGTTACAAGTCTTTAACAAGACATATTTAAAAAATTCATGTCTATACAAACATCTATCTATTTGGACAGTTATGTCTATGCGAAGAGACATCTATTTGGCCAGTTATGTCTATATGAAAGACATCTATGCGGACAGCAATGTTTATGAAGTATATATATTTGCTTGTAAATAGAACTCCTCTTACGTTTGGAAGACACAAAGAGCTCAACCAAGATTGAATAACTATTCCATCAATGGAACAAAACCAAGGAAGCCCTTTAAGTTTTGTATCACCAAATCAGATAACTCTAATTTTACGCTGACGAATGCTAAGTGGATGGATTTCATCAATGAAAAACATAGTGAATCACTGAATTCCATTGCACTAAGGTTTATAAAAGTAACAATGTGACATTGTTATATGCCTTGAAGGCTTGAAGAGTTTAATAGTTTCTCATTAGTTTCAGCGTTTACCAATATTCCATATCCAAACATTTTGTCCCACGAAAAAGTAAAAAATAATTGAAAGAAACCAAACCTGGCCATCAGAGAGAAAGCCTGCTACATCAATCACTGGAGTGAACTCTCTAGGAAGCAATTCCGGCTTGTTAACCCCGACTTTTGCCTCCGCGAACCCAACCCCTAAAATGTTGGCCTCATAAGCCCCATTTTGCTTGACAAAAATAATAAGCCAAAATATCACAGCATTGGGAACTTGTATAATGTAATGATGTGACTAATTCTAAAGTAAACAAAGTGGTGCTCAAGAGCGTAAGCAATATTACTAAGAAAGCAGCCTAACCAGCATTCATTACAGGTTAATTAGACTTGCCTGTTGCAGATAATGTAAGAGCAAGAGCACCAGAGAAGACCCAGTTCAAGGACTTGACTCTAAAATCTGGGACCCATTTTCTGAAAGTGATTGGCAGAGAGAGACGAGAAGAAGCTCTGATGGGCACTGATAAAGTAGGAAATGAGGTTGTTCTGAAACAAGGAGATGAATATTGAATAAACGCCATTGCCTGTTTTCAAGGGGGGGTTCTTTTTCCCTTTGGCTTCTGTTCCTTTCCTAGATAGGATTTAAACAACTTCCTTTAAAATTTCTTGGCAAAGAACGTCTCCAAGTGGTCGATTACGTGTCAAGCTTATAAAGTAAACTCTGTGACATGGGAGTGTTCCTTTATTTTTACTCAATTTGAGATTAATCATTGAATTCTAGAGCTAAAAATCGAATCAGCGGTGGAATCAATTAATTGTTTTCGTTTAATTCATTCCTTTAGGAATCTAATAATAATTAAATAATTGAATAAAATTATAAATTTATTCCACCATTAATTTTTTATTTTTTATTAATTTTAAATGATTCCTTTAAAAGTGGGTTCAATTTTTTTATTCAAATTAATATTCTAATCAATTCTCAATTCAACCAATTCAATTTGTAAACATCGAGTTAACCAAATTCTTGTTTCACTTGGAAAATAGAAATGAGCAACTCTCATAATTTCAACCTTAAATTCTTACTACCACCAGTTTGATTACTCACTTATAACGTAACAAGATTATCCCATTGCAGGCTCAAAATCTTTCACCCAAGATGTTTGTATCATTCCCTATTTTTATTTGAGTAAATTACACCAACAGTCACTAACTTTAAGTTAGCTAATAAAATAGCCACCTAAGTTTCATTTCAGTCACTTAATTTAAAAAAAAAAGTAACAAAACAGTACTTTTAACAATTTTCCGTTAAAGATGTAACGGAAAAATGATATGGCAAGAAGAAGAAGAGAAAATGGAAGGAACTTTGTACCAGCGATTCCCAATGGTCAAAATTCGGGAACTCAAAGACGACTACACTTCCACGGCACTGATACCTCAATGGCCAATGCCCTCCGCTGCATCAGGGACATCTTCAGGTGGTCAAGCCTCTTCTTATCACCCATGTCTGTAATTTCATTTGCCTTATCTCAGCAAATTCAACAGCTTTTTTGTTGTTGTTCTTTGCTTTTAATCTCTTTGAAGGGTTTGGGTTCTCATCATCTTCACAATGGATCCTTTTCGTGTTAGTTTTAGGGTTTCTTCTTTATTCATTCATCGTTGCTAATTCCTTTATAATCTGCAACTTAGCTTTGGTTTCATCTGCAATGGAAGAACACAGTGGTTTTTTAGCGATTCTAAAAGCTTGTGTTTTGTTGAGAGGGAGAACTTTGATTGGTATAACGTTGGCAATGGTTGTAAATTTGGCCCTGGCAGCCATTGAAGCATTGTTCCATTATCGTGTTGTGAGAGCTTATCATGGTGCTGGTGGTTTAACTAGTTTTCCAATGGCTTTAGAAGGGATTTTAATTGCTTATTTGTACTCCGTTTTTGTTGTTGTTGATACTATTGTGAGTTTTATGTTCTTCAAAACCTGCAAAACTGGTTGTTCAGCAACTGTTGTCGTGGCTCCTGATTTGTAGCCATTGTTCTGATGAAGAGAAAGGAAAGAAGAACAAGAAAAAATAAAAGAAGCATAAAGAGAAAGAGGTTGAGGGAGAAGAAGATGAAGAGAAAGATGAGAAGAAAAAGAAGAAAAATCATTTCGACCAATCATCTTTTCTTTTTTTTTGTTTGACCCTTTGACTATTTGTCCAACGTTAGCTAGTTAACTGGCCACGTCAGCTATTCCGTTAAAGTTGTGATGGAAAATGTTAACAAATGACTGATTTGTCACTTTTCAATAATGGTAGTGACTGTTTTGTTATTTTTTCAAAGGGAAACCTAGATGACTGTTTTGTTAGCCACCCTAAAGTTGAGTGACTGTTGGTGTAATTTACCCTTTTTATTTCATTGACAACTTTCGAAAGACCTGTTGCAACAGTTAGTTACTAGCCTAGATCAACAGCGATCCATTGAAATTGAAAGGGTTAATCCATTTTTTTTTCCACAATCATTTCCACATTAGGATCTAATTTTTTTTGTTCTAACTTGGTAAAATTAATTTTCTAAACTTGATATCCGCTCCCACGTTAAGACCTAAATTCTTTTTCAAACTTTTTTCTAACTTGAACACAATAAAAAGAAGATAGAACCCCAATATAAAAACAATTACCAAGTGCAAAGATTAACTTGAACTAAAAAATTGTTCAAATCCCAATATAAGAACAATTGTTAAACTTAGAGATTAACTTAAAAAAATTCAGGCCCCAAAAATTGTACATTTAACCCAGATTGAAACAGATATCAAGCCAAATGCAAATGATCCCATAACTAGCTCAACCTGATATGTTGAAGCCGGAATTTGCTTAAAACCCGGGAAGGCACAGGTTGTATCACCCAAACTTGCCTTAGCTTTTGAAAACAAGTCAATGGCAGCACAATCACTGACTAATGTTATCCAGGGATGTGCACAAATCATTTTAAACTTCAACCTAGAATTCAACAACAATCTTCCCATCCTGTTTCCAATAGCATTGATGACTAGCAGATTTGCAGTACATTTCACTCAAAAGCATCATAAGAACCATGACAAAAATTGACAAAAGATCCTGTTATTACTTGAACCATATAGCATTCACCATAATACGATAGGGTAGAGTTAAAACAGCATAATGAGTCGGGAAGAAGGGACAAAGCAATAAAGATAAATTTTTAGGCAGGTAAAGTCCTCTTTGTCTGAACTACTTATCAAAGAGCATGCCTACATGAAAGAAACACTATGGGAAGTAGACAGGCCAGTTGAAATAATACGAGTCCCTGTGATCCTTGTCCATGTACTCATTCCACTGAAAAGAACAAAAGAGAAGGGTTTGTGAGAACGCTTTATGTCAACTTCGTATAAGGCATCTAGGACTTTGCATAGTACTTTTTAAGAAAGCTTGTCAACAAAAGATAACAGACAACGAACCTTAAATTTGTATGGTTGGTTCTTAGCCTTTGCTTTCTTCCAATGGTAATGTTCAAATATCATTGCTTTGTCATGCCAACTACAAATTGACATACTCCAAATCAATAAATAAAAAGCAACTCTGGAACATGCGATATCGAGGATGAAGAGGAACGTATAAATGAATGCTAGATTAGTATAATGCAGAATCTGCCACCTATGAAGAGCCTGTTTTCCAAATATGCAATGATTTCACTGAAGAAATACAATGCTGAGAGGCATACAGGTTGCTGTAGATAGATTAAAACATCAAATATTCATATTGGCTAAGACTAACAAGAATGTAAGGAAATTCTTAGCAAAAACTGAATCATTTGCATCCATATAAGGATACTTGATGAAATGGGTACGGACTCTGGTAAGCTACATCATTAACAAATCAAAATGTGTCTAGCATATGTCCTGAAGCAGACCAAAGTTACTGAGACAAAATCCAGGAATATTACAGAGAATAGTATGAGAAGCAACGAAGTAGACAAATTCCAGCATTATGAATTGGAGTTCTTGCAAAAACTGTCAATAAGCCAAACTTGTCTAAATCTGGTGAGAAGAATGGCTATGAATTTCAAAAGGAACAGAAATATGCACAAAGGCAACTTGCTAAAAAAAGATGCTACCAACAAAGCAATAGAAATCTTCCACAACTGGAAGTTGTTCATTTGAAACCTGCTTAAAAAAGGGGATTGAGACTTCTAAAAGGAAGAAATGCTACAATCCAACCCCACTGCACAATTGCTATCCCAATCAAACCACACCATAAGATAAATGGAAACAATGAATTACCCTGTCTTGTTCTGTCCATAGATACATAATACACTCAATATATCAACTTTATAATATGGAATTTAACAAGGAAAAAATAGGAGAAAGATGAAACAAAACTAGGAGAGGAAATATATATTGACAGTACAACCTAATTCACATAAACCCTACATGTAACGCATGAGGCAATTAAACACAGAAGTCACATAAACCCTAATTCACATAAACCTTATATATATAACTGGGAGAAAAGATGAAACAGAAGAATTTAAGGAGAGAAGTGGGTTGAACCAAAATTACTTGAATTGATTTGTGAGCTGCCACATGTAAGGGTTGAACCAAGTGAGTACAGAGAAAGCAGCCGACCCTATCCATATATTCACGAACCGGTCCGGGCCCGCATGGGGCACCCCCGGGTCACCTCTATATGCATTCCCAAAGTACTTCTCCATTTCCGAAGCTTCACTCTTTTCTTCTCCTCTCTCACAACCACAAGCCAAGCTCTTATCTTTGCCAGGTTTAATGAAAATATTCTTATAGTAAGACGATATAGTTTTGGGCTAGCCTTATAGGCCCAAAAACAAAGCCAGTATAATGTTAATACTCGTTTACCTGAGAAGTCTAAATAATAAACCCAAAACACCCTTTCACTGCATCCACCCCTCTCACTCTCACCGCTCTCGAATTTCGATTTTGCTTGATCCGCACCTTTAGGGTCTTAGAAGGATCTTTTTTTTCAGTTTCGTAAATTTTCCCTCCATTTTCCTTGACCCTTTATTGGAAGCTCTTAATACCTCTAGGAAAGTTAAAAGTATTTCTTAGGGTTTTGTTTCGGGTTGGGTGTGCTTTAAAATTAGGCTCTGCTTCTTTATTTCGGCTGAAGTTGTTCATCATTACAGATTTTTTTTTTTTTTTTTGAATTTCTTGGATGACTGGTAAGCTTCCAAATCTTTTTTATCCTCAATTTTGATTTTGTAGAGGTAAAAGCTTAGACTTTATCTAGGGTTTCTTCGGATCAGCTGTAATTTTTTTGGTTATATTTGTTTTGGGGAATATATAGGGATAAAAAGATTCTGGGTCTGTTTTTCTTGGGGTTTTTTTTCATAGATCAGGCTTCTCCAATAAACAAGATAAGAGGGTGACAGCGAGTATTTATGAGCAATTAGGTGGGGATTAATGGGATGAAAGAAAATATAATATGAGAATTTTGAGGAAAAAAAGTGTAAAATTTGATATGAGGTTTTGAACATGAGCCATGGAGATGTGAAAAGTACAAGAGACACAATAAAGAGTGAAAACCAGCAGAGGTTGTCTCTGCGAAGAGTGAAAGCTGATGAATTTGGAAGAGCGGTTTCAAAGATTGCGGTGGCACAGATATGCGAGAGTGTAGGTTTTCAGGGATTTAAAGAGTCTGCTTTGGAGGCTCTTACTGATATCTTAGTTTGTTACCTTTGTGACTTAGGAAGAAATGCAAGTTTTCATGCTAATTTAGCTGGTAGGACGGAATGCAATCTGTTTGATATAACTCGGGCTTTAGAAGAGTTGGAAGCTTCACATGGATTTCCGAGTGCTTCCGGTATTGGGCATTGTCTTGTAGGCTCTGGCACAATTAGGGAAATAATTCAGTTTGTGGATTCGGAAGAGGAAACCCCATTTGCTCAGCCAGTGCCGAAGTTTCCAATTGTTAGAAATAGGAAGTTGATTCCAAGTTTTGAGCATATGAATGAAAAGCCTCCGGGCAAGCATATCCCAACTTGGTTGCCAGCTTTCCCTGATCCACACACTTATATTCATACACCCATGTGGAATGAGAGGGCATCGGATCCTTGTGCTGATAAGATTGAGCAAGCAAGGCAGCGGAGAAAGGCCGAGAAGGCTTTGCTGCAGTTGCAACAGAGGCTGGTATGTAATGGTTCTTCTGGAACTTCAGCTTCCTTGGCCATGGATGCCGAAAAGGAAAAAGTACAGGGGGTTGAAAGTAATCCTTTTCTTGCTGCCCCACTGCAACCAGGAGAGAAAGATGTTTCGCTGGTTGTTTCCCCAGCTAAGCTTACTGATGAAGCAAGCAAGGGTGATCATGTTTCCATGCTAGAGGCATTTGCTCCTGCCATTGAAGCAATGAAAGGGGGGCCATCAGATGGTGAAAAACTGCACCTTCCCGAAAAGAGGGCTGCTGTTCATTTCAAGTTTAGAACCGGCAAGAAAATCTTGGGTGAGCCGCTAGATTTGAGCTTGCAGAAGAAAGGTGAGAGGGGGGCAACAGCTTTTTTACGTAATGAGGAGAGGGACGATAAGAAAAGGAGAGCTGAGTTTATTCTCAGACAAACCACGGAATTTCCGATGGAACTTAATCAGTCTTAAAAGTGCATTTTTGGTTTTACTTATTGAAATCTCATAAATATTGAAAAATGTCACATTCACGATAATCTATCAAATTCATGGATGATTTATTAGATGTTCAATTTGAAAATTTTAAAATATTTTAAATTCAACCTCATTACAATATTTTCTTTCTTTTTTTATTACACCATTAAATTTAATTTAATAAATTTAAGAAAATAATTTTAGTTGTGCTAACAATTGAATTTGGATTTTTAAATCTAATAAGTACAGGGATTAAATTCTTAAAAAAAAAAAAAAAACAAAATGTCAAATATATGAAGAGTACGAAAAGTTAATTTAACAATATATATAGTCAATTTGGAGTTTGCTCTATAGCATGCGTTCCATGTATCTAATGTGCTGTTATGGTGAAAATATACAAGGTAACTAAACAGGTTACGAAAGCATGGTATATTTATTTTGAACTAATACTAGTGTACCGCACTGCGCGATGCAGGCACTATGGCGGGCGACCATCATGTCACCAGCAGGCACCTTGTCTTGCCTGAGTGAACTTCAAAAAGTCCACCATTCCAATTGAAGAGCAACTAATATATTGGTTCATCTGTAACAGTTAAAGGGGAAAAAAAACTCAATATTCTATTCCCATACATACTGAAAAGTTAACATTTATCGATCTGTAACAATTAGACGCAGATTCAGTTGCAAATAGTAAGCAGATGAAAAAGAAAATGCATACCATCATGGTTATCTTCTATGTTATAATCATCTTCATCATCATCGAAATGTTCATTCTGCAAAGTTGTAAACATTATTAGGAACACAATTTGAAACAAAATTCCAAATAGATTATACATTTATGGTGGGTTCTTTAAAGAGCTCCTTTAAACTCACTTATAAACGAAAGGGAATAACAGATGCTGGTATCATGTGAATTAATACTAAGCAACATTTGGATTCAAAAGTGTTTAGCATCTCAAGCTTTAGGCTAACCTCATTATAATCTCCATCATCGCTGTATGATTCGTCAGACTGTGCTCCCTGTTCTTCATCCGAATTTTCTTCTTCTCCATCACCTTTCTCCTTTCCTTCTTTGTCTCCATCCTGGCAAGTAAACAATGAGTCTATCAAGGTCAACAAGCATCCATTATGAGAGATTGGAAAAAGAACACCAACAAAGCAGAGATTTTATCAAGTTCCAACAGGTTTTCCCTTTTCTTTTTTTTTTTAAATAAGCTGTTAATTCAAGTCCAAAGTATACGCTTAATGAGCTATGGTAGGAAAATTTACCTTTTCAAATTTCTCAAACACATCCAATTTCTCCAGGCCTGTTCACAAATAGGAAACATGTAAACCAGAATAGGTTATTTAAACTGTTAAACTGAGATTTGAAAGATGTTGATACTCTTCTTAAGCTATTAAGTAAAAAACATCATTATGACAGGGAAGGTTGGAACAAAGGCTAGGTTGCTCTATTCTGACTCGGAGGTTTTAAGTTCAAGTTGGAGAAAAACAACATACTTCTATTTTTGCTTTGAAAGAATGATAACCTAAACGATAGTGAAAAGTTGCACATGTTGGAATTTGAACACCAAACTTGTTGGATGCCATCTTCTAAGGATGATGATAAATCGATTGTGTTAAGCTTTGGTTCCAAAACAATTAAGTTTTCCTACTTGAAAACAATCATTCCGTCACACAGGTCCAGCTACTCTGAGATCATTTCAAACAAATCAAATATTCCAAAATCATCACAGGAGAGTAGTGAAGTATGATTGCTGAGCCCATTAAATCTGTTACTTTGACTCTTCATTTTTTTCTAAAGTGCCGTATCCAACATGAGTATGAAGATATGATGCTCCAAAGACCTATACATGAAAATCTTGGAACGAATTGAACCTATGTGTCTAACAGATACCCTAATCTGATGCCTACACCCCAGTTCGAGTAACATAGCATTAAACCACCTCTCTATAGTGGCATGATAAGCAGCTAGCTTAATGACTATAGAAGCACTTTCTAGACTGGTAATGGCCGTATATCATATACATGTAGAAGGTTGAGAGTTTCTTCATGGTACACAAAGTCAAAAAATTATGTTGATTAGAGGAACCCATTCACTGTCTATTACTCCAAGCAATAAATATATAATATGAAATACAGGAAAACAATGAAGAATAAAGACATGCTTCCGTTTCAAACCTGAGTCTAGATTCCATCGCATTCTTTTGGCACTTCGCTGCGCTCTCTTTGAATCTGAAATTCCAGTATTCGGTTGTAACCAAACCAGCAAAGGAAAAGTGATGAAAGCTCTCAAGTACAATATATATAAATATATAATTACAATCAGGTAAATATTTCCGTAAGTTGTTTCAGTTGCAAACCTCCAATCAATTCTTTAGGAAAATTATGAGATTGGAGTTGTAGAACCTGGTTAAGGCTATCGCGTTTTGAGGTGTTCTTTGGCTTCCCCCAGTCAGAAAATCTTTCAATATCCATACTCTGGCTTTCTAAAATAACATTTAGGGAAATATCAAAACAGGTATAATATAACCAGCATAACATAAGAATTTGCAAGAAGAATATTGGCATGCGGCTGGAAAATGGGAAAAGTTAACAACAATAAGTATAAGATTGCATCCAAGAAAATTGGCTGACACACTTGTAGACATGCGGCATGCAATTTAATGACAAAAAAAGAAATTCCAACGAGTTTATACCATACCATACCATAGAGTTCAACTGCTACAAATGCTTAGTTTGACAGTTTTGCTTTATGCACTTGAGCATTAACTTTCACACGACTGAAGGAAAAAACTTGTTTGTTTCTCAAGAAGCACCCGTTATAAGTTGTCTTCTCACATTTTCAAAGATTATTGATTTGAAGAAGCAAATAAGGTTAAAATATTATTGATTAGGCGCAACAAGATCATTCACTTGAAGCAAAATATATGATGCATTTACAACAATGAAATGCGTTAACCAATTCAAACTAAAAAAAAAGCTACAATTTGGAACACTCACTCTTCGAAACATGTTCTTCAAGATAGTAAGGAGAGGCTTTCCAATAGTTTAGCAACCTTGAATTCCAAACGACTAAGGTTTTCTCTTCAGGCACAGCTTTTACATCAGGTAGTTCAATATCCTGCAAATCCCCCAAAATAAGGCAACATAATCTTCAACCATTGTGAATAGCTTACAACAGAACCCCTGCCTGGAAAACAATTAGTTGAACATCACTTACAGGGAAAAGCACAAAAGGTTCTGGCGGTACGTACCCACCAAAGCCACGCCCACCAAATCCCCTTCCCCGCCCTCGTCCTCGTCCCCTAAAAGACATATCTATCTACTACACACCCAAAATTTGTAGTAATCAGTTCAGACTGAAACATGTATCAGAGATTCAAAGGAAAGGTGGCATGACTGAGTACCCTGCGACGGCTGACGGTTTGTTGTTGATGTGAGGGAGCCGCTTGAGGGGAGGAGGCAGTTCCAAGTTGATTTTAAAAGACGATCGCTTATAAGAAGCCCATCACACAGTTCCGGGCTTCAGAAGTACAAATAACGATGATGGACTCAAAACATTTTCTTTTGGTTTAAATCTGTCAAAACTCCTAATATGCTTTTAGAATTTAAAATATAGTCCTTATACTTTAATTTTGTGACATTGAGTCCTCTGAATTTATTTATTTAAATTTTTTTGTCCAATTTTACTATTATTAAAAGGTTTAATCCACAAATTGGTTCTTAAATTATACCCTTTTTCCTAAGTTGACACCTCCGTTAATCCAACTATTAGTCAAACCATTAAATCTATTTAAAAAATAGCTTAACTTACAAATCAGTACCTAAATTATATTATTTTTTCCAAGTTGATACCTAAACTTCATTTTTTATCATAAATGGTATCCAAATTATTTTTTTATCATTCATTTTACACTTTTATATCCGTTAAAAAAATTTAGCAAATCATAAACCGCCACGACATATAACTAACAAAATAAACTTTTGGGTAACGTGGATCCTTGATTTTCCATCCATGCTTCATCTTGCTTTACAAAGATGACTAGAACACCCTTTTTGAGTGGAACCATATTCCTGTTCTTCTACATTTAGTAACTTGATAAGCGGTGGGTATCCTACATATCTGAGTGCAACAAAGAACTTTAGCACACCCATTCTCTGAGCACAACTGAGAAATTCCCCTTTTCTAAAGGGTCCTGAATTTTCAACACTTTGTATTGCTTATACCATTTTTGGTTTGCAACATAAAATCGGAGAGGAAACTACTCTTCAGTTGCTTCATTGCACACTCTTATATGCATTCTGCTATTCTTTGTACTCTTGTCAATTGAGCTTGTCTGCCTCTCCCTTAAAATGTGAACCCTAGGATTGCATTGATTATTTATTTATACGGAAGTACACATCATTTTAGTTAAATTTGCAGAGTTTCAGTTTCAAGCATTATTGCATTCACATGTGAACAACATATCTTCGAGTTCAGAATGTATTTTGCAACTCTTGCTCAAGAATTTCGCATGGAGTTGGTGGTCAACTTGATACTCCTCGAGCAACAGATCAATCCGAAACTCTATTATTGCACCAGATGATGATACGTTTTGCACTTTTGCAGAGCTTTGTCTTTGACAAGTCTACCAAGTGATGCCGATGCTGCCACGTCTGTTTCTTTAGTAGACAAAACGCTGCCCCCGATTTTGGGTTGCAGAGGAAAATTGTTTGTACCAGATTCATGACGTTGGACTAAATATCGTGCATCAAATATGCATGCATGGTTAAATTGTCCACGACAGCGCACGATTCATGATTCAAAACCATGAGATAATAGAATAGAAAAGAATACACAAACCCCAAGGATCCACACATAAGATTAATCATGGACCCCAGGAGAAATTTTCAGTTTGCGATCAGTCGATCTTGCATATCTGGATAACATTGTAACTATCTAAAAGATAGACGATATGATAGGCTCAATCCTTTTACTAAAAGATTACTAAGAGGACTGTGTTGAAGTCAATTGCAATTCAACAACAAACCAACAGGAACGAATAAAAGGATTAAAATTAGATTATAGCTGGAGTTTTAGAATTACTACCCACTTTGGATTGGATATAATTGGAAATTCAAGAATTTGCTCTGTGCCAAACATGAAACAGGTTAGGACTACAGACAGAAGAAAATGTAAAGAAGAATAATATATTGAATTGCTGGCCTGGTAGAAGCCCTTATAATGATTCCAACAAAAAACTAGGGTTCAGTATGTCAGGCAAAGTAACATAAAAGTAAACAAGACAGCCAAAATCCAAATTCTAGCAAGTAATTAAAGGTTAAAAAACACTACCACTTCAGAAAACAATCGACAATGACTTGAGACATAGGCTCTCTACTCTTACGTTCAACAGACCTGCCAACAGTGCTAATCTCCTTAATCAAAGGACCATGAAGCTTCTTTGATCTTAATGCTTCAGCTTCATCTCAGTTTCTAAAGGATGTGCTTTCGCTCTGTGATTGAAGATCATAAAGTCCAAGTTTGCTGATAAAGAAACAATCCTGCATTCCAGATTATACTTTTCGATATCAGAGCGCCATATAATAATTGTACAACAATAAAGCAATAGTAGTAATTCTAAAATTTTCACTTTCCTACGAACACAATTTGAGTTTTGCATCACATATTGAAGTTTCACTAGCACACCTTTTTATGGAAAGCATCACGTTGAAGAGCTACCAAAATTGAAAAGAATAATCAGCCAGTATGCATGAGCATGTGGCTGAGAGGTTCATGAGAGCTATTACATTACAGCTATTAATTTAGCAAAGCACAGTAGTGTGTTTATTACCATAGAAGTTTGCAGTGCTTGTTTGCTATATTAATGATTAGTCAAAACCATTTTGGCCGGATTCTCATTGAGTTCATTATTCAAAAGATATAGCTGATTGTGGATCTACTTGGGAGTGTAGAGGAAAATTCCTCAAGAGGATATACTCAAAGATTAAACACACTAAGACCTTCTATGGCATATTGGTCTGTGCGAAAACTGGTGAAGATTCACACCTGTGATTACCTACTAACATTCAATTCAAAATCACTAGGTGCAAATGTTAGATTACGCACAGCAAATTGATAAAGGTAGTTTATGAAATACAATCACACCATCATATGTGGGGCACACAGCTTATTTCAACTATACAAGATGCTAAAAGGCAGTCCGAACATGATCATGATTCCTAAGACATCAATAACAACTTCATTTACTACGCTACCCAGACTAAAACGCCAGATAAAGGTATATTCAACACATACATGCCCAATCTTCTAAGTTTTATTCACATTTTTGTCACACCCCAACGGCTGTGTCTAAAGGAATATGTGTTGAACATAAATGTTGCTAATATCACAGATACTTCAGGGAAAAATGCAGAATCCAAGTAACATTTCTTAGGACCCAGAACTTTCCTTCTTCCCCACAAAGTTAAATGAATGCAAACAGCAACAACTTTAGATAATTTGATCTGATCCCTAATGGAAAATTAATCCGCTGAACTCCATGTTTAACCAATAATTTATCTTTATAAACACTGAGAACAGAAACAAATATATGGTTTCTACATACCTATTCTCCTCAGAATCAGGATGTATGGAGAGAAAATTCCCGGGCACGGTTAGGGCAGCTGAAATACAGAAAACAAACCCTAGAAGCAACTCTAAAACCACCTGCACTTATCACATCAATTTACTTACTTTAGATTTAAAGAACAAAATTTTCTTAACAAAATCAGATCTAACACAATCAAACTTACGTTCATGGGCGGGCCAGAAAACTCCTCCTCCATAATCTTCAACAGCCCCCTATCTGGAAAACCCAATCAAAAAGAAAATTTAAAACTTTATCCATCAAATCAGATCAGAGATGAATACCAAGTTATCAGAATTTTACACTGAATTGTGGAATAAGCTGCGTGGAAGAGGAATAGGACCCCCAAAACGCCGACCATGAAACCTAATCTCATCGTTGACGGCGTCGATTCACAATTCACAACCTAAAAGCCAACGGAAAACACAATTTTTCTTTTTTGTACTTTATTTTACTATCACCACTACACGGTCTACGGTGATGAAGGAACCACTTAAATATTAAATCTTAGTTCTGAAGGAAACGGCGTCGTACTAGCCATGTTATATTATATTCTGAATTTTTTTTTCGATAACTCTGAAAATTATTTGCTTTCTTATTAAACGCAGCATTTCATTAGCTACTCCTACGACTTCTTACCTATGGTTGGTTGCTGAGAGAATGCAGTAAAACAAAGGAGGAAATTTCAGTCCTGAAAATTGCACTCAGTTGCTCTTGGCTTTCATTGAATCTAATTGCAGGTTTGTATCTTTAGACTTTACTTTTAGCAATTTTCCTTTCGTATTGTTCAACTCTTTTTCCTGTTGTTTTGGCAGGGAGAACATGAGTCCAGTTTTGAAGACAGTCCAGACAACTCTTTCATTAAACAAGTTGAGTTCCCGCAATTATCCTAGGAAAGAAAAGAAGTTGCTTCAACATGGGTTATGCTCTTTTCCAATAAATAACGTCCAATTATCTTTCCGAGGTATGTATTTTGAAAACTGAGACTAATGGTTCAAGCTTACTTCTTTTTCTTTCTTTCTTTGTTTTCACAAAGTTATTTTATTGCTAGGTGGTTTCGAGGTTGTAAGTAATGTTAACAGCTTTCATAAAGAAAAGGTGCCTTGCTTCCTAGCCTTGCTTTGAGTGAATGTTTTTCTTTTTCTATGAATTACATAGGTATGGATGAGCATTGGTAGTTATGAACGAGCAGTGTTAGCATATTTTTTAGACAATTGTAAGCTGATTGTCTTATTAACCCTGTGTAGAATACGAACATAACTCAAAGAAGCCAGATTATGTCTTCTCATTGATCATCTGAATGAATTCTCCGTATGCATGACCTATGGAATATCAACAACTTAATTCTGTAACAATGCTTAAAAGAAAAAATTTGGAAACAAACATTTTACAATGTAGGTTCATGGAATTGATTCTATGTTGTAGGGCTGGCTATTATAGCTGCATTTGTAAGCCCTCTTGGCTAAATTAGCTTAAGCTGATTTAAGTTGGTGAAAACATTTTCCCCTTAAGGTGGCTGAATTTAATTTTCTTTCCCAATTGGATTTTTACCCAGACTTGTCTCTATGATGAAGGAGAATGGGAGGCCTTGCCACACGTACAAACTCTTAGAGAGTTTCCTCGAGAGGAGCTTGTTGCAAAAGTTGTTATGGTGAGATTTGATTCTACCATTTTGCTTGGAGAAAAACTGGATTTGAGTTCTCAGTCTGCTTCGAAAGCACTGTACACCATTAAGTACTTACACGAATGTGGGGCTAAAGTGATTCTCATGAGTGAATGGAGTAGGAAAATCAATCCCAAACTTCTTGATGCACAAGCTGTTGCAGGTATTTTAAGCCATTCCATCTTTTAGTTTAAGCTCTTGATGGTTTTTGTTTTCAGCAGAGAAGCTTTTACTGGTGAGCATTAACAGTTAGAAGTTAGAACCTAAACTTATTGTGTTAACATTCGGAATACTGGCATACAGTGGAGTAGCCATCTCAAAATGAAAGTACAACATTTCATTAACCTTGTCTGGAATTCATTTATGCCTATAAATAAAAGATATTGGGCTGTACAGATATTAAATAATGAGGCACAATTGAATCTTTATCCAGCCTTAAACCCATTAGTTTAAGGATTGCTCTGTGGTTAATATATTATTGTCTCTACATTTCAGATATCTTGTCATCTGTTCTCCAGCTCAAAGTTATTGCTTTAAGATGTATTTCTTGCAAATCACCACCGAGGAGGGAAGACCTGCAGGAAGCAGACATCTTTTTGCTTGAGAATCTTTCTGAATATAAAGAGGAAGTTGCCAACTGTTCAAAGTTCGCTGAACTTTTATCATCAGAAGTTGATATTCTTGTTAATGACTCATTTTGTCAGTCTCATAAAGTTCTCGCATCAACAGTTGGCGTTGCTCGTTTTTGCTATGCCTCTATGGCTGGTTTTTCCTTTGAAGAAAACCTTCATCAGCTAAAGAAGATTGCAAAGACTAAGAAAAAACCATATCTAGCAGTTGTATGGTTTTTCTTTTTTTTTTTTCCTAGTAATTCTAGGAAAATGTTTCTATTTATTTTTGTTCTTCACTTGTCAGTAACTTGCTATGACTTGATGCAGATTGGAGGAGGCAATCTCAAGCGCAAGGCAGCGGCTTTACAATTTTTAGCATCTATATGTGATGCATTGGTCTTTGTTGGACAAATGTCCTTTCAGATAATGCGTGCTTTAGGACACAGTATTCCGACTAATCTGGTGGAACGTGATGCACATAAAGCAGCTTTAGACATTGTTCAGTTTGCACATGAAAAGAACGTTCTCATGTCATATCCAAAAGATTTTTGGTGCACAAATCAGCATCTTCCTACAGAATTGGAAGTTTTTCCCGCTCATGGAGTTTCAGCTAGTAAAATTGCATCCATTCTTATATAATTGTGTTTATTGTTTTTCCTTTTGCTTTTCGTTTTTGGTTCCTCTTTTCTATGTAAACTATGATGCAGTGATATTTTTTTTCCGTTTTCTGAAAAAGCTATCTTTTAAATACATGCTTAGCCCAAAATTTGAAATTAAGTACCAAATGATTGGCTGTACGGTTTACAATGTAGTAGCCATATTTTTTAACCATTTCTCCTTCATCTTATTCATCTTTCAATTGGAAATGAATATGCTGCTATGCTGCATTTATGGTTCATATACTTTTTGCAAGTATGTTAGACTATAGCAAACTAGATATATGGTTGAGCTATTCCATTTAAATTTCTAATTCTATAATAAAAATATATATAGATAATGGTTTTTCTCTTTTAAAGTACTCATACAGAAAATTTTCTGTTTAGGTTGGCTACCTGTTGATCTTGGACCTAGGTCATTGGAAGAAATATATTCTCTGGTAACAAACTCCAAGGTAAGTGGAAATGGATATCGTAGTACTATGACAAATGCTTGTTACTTTAGGTTGAGCATAGGTCCTCCTTCATGTGAAATTGTTCTGTAGCATCCTTAGTTAGTTGAGGATCTATTAAATGATCAACTTGCAAGAACATCACTGATTTTTGGCATTCAATAATTTGACATTCATAACTTTAGAAAATTTAGGGCACATTGGTGTGATTGGCTACCTAGTTACATATGCGACATGATCTGGTAGACAAATCAATCACTTTATATTACTGGTTGAGCTGCAAAGTATGTCAAACGGTATGACAACCTTAATTTGATGTTAAGTTCGATGGTGACTATTAATGTTTTTATCAACCATTGAAATTATTGTTTAATTGATTTGCATTTATGCAGTAAAGCAAGCATGTATGAAGAAATTATCAATACCTATTATTTTGAAAGAAAAAAAAAACCATATTTTACGTGGCTGTATCATTTTTGTCCTTCGAGCTTTCTTTGTCAACCATTTTCAAGTAGCTCAATGCTAATTCTGGTGATTCTTATGGTCTGACTTACCTGATGCATTTGCTCAACATATTACAGAAGATTATATGGATTGGTCCAGTGAAATTCAGTTCCTCCAAACCTTGCACAGTTGGAACTTCTAAATTGGCTCAGATGCTTTGCAAACAGAGTCAATGTGAATGTGAGATAACAATTGTTGGGAGTACAGCATGTGAAGTAATAACAAAAGAATCAAACTCTTTATCTTCTTTCAATGTGCTAGAAAATGCTTCAGTTGTATGGGAGTTTCTCAAAGAACAAAAGCTGCCTGGTGTCATGTCCTTAGATAGAGTACGCCAACTGCATCTATGTTCAACTTTTACTTCGCATTACTGCCATATTGTTATTTAAAGTACATTTTTTTAGATTTTTGCATCATATCCTAGAGTAATACTTGTACTTTTTGCTTTTCACTCCAAAGACCGTGGAGAAATGTGCTTGACATGTATGATAAATACTAAAGGTAGCCTCATTGAAATTTCTTTATCTTCCAGAACTGATTCCTTATTTCATCTTGCATAAAATGCTAAGGATTGTTCTTAATGGTTTTAGTTTTGCAATTCAAAGATCCAAGAGTTACAGATTTTTGAGTCTGCTTAAAGTGGATGCTATCTGTGCAGGCATACCCATTTGAGATTGACTGGAGTGTGGCCTATCATGATGCTTCCCAACCTTTGGTCGTTGATATTGGAAGCGGTACTTATCATGTTTCCTTAAACAAATTATTCCTATTATAGTCTCAAAAGAAAAAGCAAAAGCAAATAATGCCTTTTTGATCATGATCTATATTTATTTACTACTTCACACAATATGTAGTTTAATGGCTCACTTAGTTGAATGATTCTGTTCCTTGAGCCTTTTTTCCTCTTTATAATCAACTCTTGCATCTGGATTGTCTATGGCAGGCAATGGACTCTTTATCATGGGAATGGCCCAAAATAGGAAGGATCTGAATTTTCTTGGTTTGGAGATTAATGGAAAGGTCTGTTTTATTGTTTTCTTGGTTTTGAGATAATTATTTCACCTTTCAGTTGGTCTATCTTAATAGTGTACTAGTTTCGCAGCTTGTAAGACGTTGTCTGGATTCTGTTCATCAATCTGGCATAAGAAACGCGTAAGAGCTCTTGCAATTATTATGAAAAAGATGAATTGTGATAAAGACTAATTGAAGAATTATATCAATTTTGACCTGACTTCAGTTCAGAATCATCACCATGTTGCTTCGGTCATATGTGTAGGTACTTTATTGGTTCAAATGCAACAACGACGTTCCGTTCCATTGTCTCCAGTTACCCAGGAGAATTGGTTCTTGTTTCAGTTCAGGTAGACAACAATGTTCACTGAGTTCAAGTTGTGATATTCTCTTTTTGGAAATGCAAAATAGGCTTTGTTCCTCTCCTTTATGCAAATATTGAACTTTAAGCATACTTACTTTTTCCATTTAGTGTCCAAACCCGGATTTTAACAAACCAGAAAATAGGTGGAGCATGCTGCAAAGGTCGTTAATTGAAGCAGTGGCCGATCTTCTTGCATCTAAGGGGAAGGTAACATAATTTTTTTGCAATACATGAGCCCCTGAGGTTCCATCATGTGCATCACAAGTTCTAATATTCCTCCACTTCTTTGATGAAATTATCACCAACAAGAAGATTAATTCATAACATTATTGAAAATACTATTTGCAGTTGATCGGATATTCGGATGTGTTTTCCTTTTTGTTCTTTTATGCCATTGTTGATTACAACATAACGGATGGTAGTTATATCTTACGTTGGCGTTAAACGGAACATCTGAATTTGCAGTGATTTGATAATAATCAAATGATAATAAATGAGATTTACAAAAGGCCATGGTCAGTTGCAACTAAGCCAACAACGAGTCATATAGTTGGTTTATTGGTTATTTTATTCTCAGGTCTTTCTGCAATCTGATGTCGAAGCAGTTGCTATGAGAATGAAAGAACAGTTTCTGCAGTACGGAAAGGGCAAACTTCATCTTTCTCATGATCAATACAATATAAGAATCAATGGAAATGCATGGCTCGAGGAGAACCCATTTGGCATTCGTTCGGACTGGGAGCAACATGTTATAGATAGAGGCGCTCCTATGTACAGATTAATGCTTTCCAAATCAACTGGCTCTTGAATAAGTTATTGGGCATTTGCTGGTTTTAAGACATTGTTCGTAGCTGAACTATCCACATATTGCTTGAAGATCATCTGTAGCAGAACTCGGTGCTGGTACAGACACGGTCTACCCTTCTTGGAAGTAAGTTTAGTCATATGCTTCCTCATATTGCTAATCCAACCAGCTTCATTTTTGTGTTATGCCATTCTAGAGAAGGGTAAAGCTATTAATTCTTCCAAGTTCCATGGTTGCATCTTGTCAGTTCTTTTATATATATATATATATATATAAAATCTTATCAGGTTGTTAATCAGATGATCATGCAGATACATGCCAAGCACACTTCCTTGAAATTTGTTTTGCCGGACATTGGAAGCAACTGCAATTTACATGATTGTTGAGACATTTGTGAGAAACTGCTTGACAAGCAATTCTGCCAATACGGAATTGAGTTAGCCAAGAATTAGACCCAATAAGCCAATAACTCTTGGTCTGTGTATTTATCATGTTACAGTCGTGTTTAAGATATTTTGTATTTTATATAAATTTTCATAGGTTAATACATCGTATTATATAACTTCAGCTTTCTCATATTTCATTGCAACTAGAAAGTTAAAAAAAAGAAAAACCCTGCATGTTTTTGGTTGAATTGTATGGTAGGCGTATGCATTCGACGAAAGAGTTTGTTGATTTTAGGGTTTATTAGCATGAGAAAATTCAAATGTTAACAGAAAAAACCATGTATAATTGATAAGTTATAAGATTGTATTGTGTTGATAAGTTATAAGATTGATAGCATAAATTTTTAGTATAAATATCCTTGTAATTGTTGAAGTTCAATGCAATAGAAGTTGATTTCTTCCCCCTATATTTGTTGCTCTCTGATTTCTAGTCTAAAACTTTAGATTCAGGGTTTTTTGTTTTTTAATCTCTCAAACCCTATAAATCCAAATTTTACATCTACCCAATTAGGCTTGTTTTCTCTTCTCATTGCCTCCCTTAATGGAGTTTTAGCCTCATTTTTCAAGCAAACTTCAAAGTTCAATGACCGAATCTTTTATGGATAAGCTTCACACACCACCAAAAATTTTTAGGTTTTTGTTCATGTGATGACGCATGAAGTCCTCCTCCCTATAGTTTGGTTCTTTGATCACCGCCATTGACTTTGCTGTTGTTTTCTCGACCTCCCTAATTGTTATTGACTTCATCGGTGCTGGTTTGAGTTTTCTAATTAGTGCTATTTTTCGTTACTATAATTTTTTTTGTAATTTACATGTGTTTTTGGAAATTGCTTGTGTGAACTACAAAAGCTAGATGCAATGTGAATTTCAATTTAAGAAATATCTATCAGATTATTATAACCTTAGCATATTTTGAACAAATTTATTTGGAGCTTTTAATTACTTATCTTTAAGAATTTTTAATAATCCATTACTGAAAATATATCGTATAAGAATCAAGTCAAGCAAAGATCAAATCAAGACTTTTAATGTTATTGAAGTTTCCATAAATAAAAATTTTAATCTTTATGGAGTTTGATATTAAGAAAATTCGTGCCAATATGCTCTTTATTAAAGACATATTTGAAAGTTATTTTTATGTAATTAGATACACATTAATTATGTTTTGTAACATTAAACTATACATAGAACAACTTGTTTAAGTTTAACATACATGGGAGAGGGAGCACTTAACTAGTTCAATAAAGAATTGGTTTTTAGTGCATATTTATGTGAGTAAATTATTTTGTTTATCAATTTATAAATACAAGTTTGTATTGAATGGATAATTCCTTGTGTAATCAAAATTTTGTGTTTAATGTGCCGTCTTGCAACGAAATTGGTTTGGGTGGATTTGATGAATTTTAACATAATTTCTTTGAGAGGATTCACAATTGTCTTTGTAAAAATCTTATACAACAACTTATAGATACATATCAACCTGAACCAAGTAAAAGATTTCGAACTATCCATATTGAATAAAATAACCAATAGGATATAGTTTAGAGACTCGTCGATCATGAACCAAATCAACAATACTCTAACCCACAATATCCCACTATAACTAATAAAATTTAGCATCAAAAGAAACTACCTCTCTCAGCTAGCTATCTCCTAATTCAAAAGGCAAAAAAATTGGCCTTGTAACGAAAACTGACCCGACTATTGGCTATAGCCCATCTTTGAAAAGTCAAAGATGGGGGCTATAGCAAGTGGGAAGAAAATGGCACCAAAATTAGGCACCGAAAGTTGATGTGAAAATTGGCATGGGATAATTGCAATTTTGGTCCCTATTTGAATAGGTACTTTGCAAGATTGATCCCTGAACCTCAACTATAAATAGGCCTAACCATTGCTCATTTTCTTTATCCCAACATTTGCCATTCTCTACTTAAGGCATTGTTCTCTCTCCCTATTTGTATATTTTCACTTGTAATTTTGGAGTGAAATATATTTGGTAGTGCCCGAGGACGTAGGCGAAATTTGATGAACCTCGTTAAAATTCTGGTGTTCTTTATTATTTATTTTTCATATCTTGTGAGTATGATTGTAGTTATTTATTGTGCTATTAAATTACGATAGAGGGATATTCTGGCTAGGAAAGATTTGGTACTTAAGTGATCCTCGTGATCCACCTCTCTTCTCTGGGAATTGAACTCGGTGTGATTTTTCAGTACAATAATTTTACTCTTTTACACGCTTCCGCACAACAATTGGTATCAGAGCTAGATTCGTACTCGGGGAGTACAATCGTTTGTGGCACTATCTGCGTATACGGTACTGTTCACTATACAGTAGTTGGGATTGAGGAGAAAAATGGCACAGGCATCGTCATCAGCAAGGACTACGGTGACCAATGCAAAATTTGAAGTAGAGAAATTTGATGGTACCAATAATTTTGGTATGTGGCAATGTGAGATCCTGGATGTCTTATGTCAGCAAGAGCTGGATATAGCCCTTGAAGTAAAACCTGACAATATGGATGACAAGGAGTGGGCCAAGATTAATAGACAAGCTTGTGGTACAATCCGTCTATGTTTGGCCAAAGAGCAGAAGTACTCTGTCATGAGGGAGACATCAGCGAGGAAATTGTGGGATACATTGGAAGAAAAGTTTCTAACGAAAAGCCTTGAAAATAGGCTTTATATGAAAAAAAAAACTTTTTCGATTCACGTATGCACCCGGTATGTCGATGAATGACCATGTGAACTCATTCAATAAAATTTAGCAGACTTACTAAATTTGGATGAGAAATTTGAAGACGAAGACAAGGCATTATTGTTGTTGAATTCCCTTCCTGATGAATATGATCATCTTACCACCACATTGTAATGGCCTAAATTCAAGATTATCGGAATAATGGTTTCGCAACCATATATCCGATTTAAATAGAAATTTATTTCAATATGTTTGCATGAGTCTTTATATGATAGGAAATATTTTTATAAATATTTATAAAATGTTAGTAATGCGGTATTAAACTTTCGTTAGAAAATTTTAACGTTTGGGTAGGTAATTAAATGGAAAGGACTAAATTGAAATGAAAGTAAAAGTTTAATTATAGATTAAAAGAAAGTATAAAGGACCAAAATGGCAATTAAGCCATTTTGTCTAGATTGAGGGGTGAATTGAAGAAAAATCTGAGATTTTTAGTTTATTATTATATTATTATATTATTATATTATTATTATTATATATATATATAAAGAAAAGAGAAAAGAAACAAGAGAGATAGAAACAGAAAAGAAACAGAGAGCAAACGTGAAAGAAGAAAGAAAAAGAGAAAAGAAAGAAGAAAAGGGAAAATTAAAAGTTTGAAGCTTGGAGTTTAATTTGGTAAGTTAATTTAGTCCTTTTTCTTTTAATTTTGATGCTTTATAAGTTTTAGAACAAAGTTTTGATGAATTTAAGTTGAAATTTTTGAAGTTTCAGAGTTTTTGAATATAGCATATGATGAATAAAATGATGAATTAGTGGTTTAATTGAAAGAATTTGAAGTTAGAATTGGGTAAAGGATTTAATTGAAAAAAAAAAAAGCTATAACAAAACTGTTTTGGACAGCAGCAGTAGAGTAAGTTTGAAAAATCACTAAAATTCGTAGAAGTGGAATTAGAAGTTGAATGAGATATGAAATTAAAGCTTATTGAGTCTATTTTCATATGAAAGAAACATGGAAAGCAAAGGAATTCTGTAATTTGAGATATTTATATTTTTGTAAGACTGGTTCAGAGGGATTTCGGGATCCCCTGTTCTGATTTTGAAAAATCATAAAAAATTGGAGAAAAATAATTAGGGGCTTAACTTTATATTTTTAGAGTCCTGAATGAGTCTATTTTCAAATGAAATAAATAAGAATGTCATATGAATTCTGTGTGAAGAGTAATTTGATTCGTAGTGAAGAGAGGTCAGAACAGTCAAACAGTGAAACAGGGGAAACTTTAAGAATAATCTGGTATTGATTGGCCATACCAAAAATTCTGAAAATTTTATGAGAAGAAGATATGTGAGTCTAGTTTCAGGGAAAATTAACGGTTCTTCATTTGGAGCTCTGTAGCTCGAGAAATAAATAATTTAGTGACTGTGACTCAAGTAGACAGCTTTGAATAAGCTAAAAATAATAATAGAATTATAGAAAATGCTACATGTGAACATGAAATGTATTGAATTGATGATTGACTTTATTTATTTAGATCCGGAAAACTCAAATACAAAGCTAGATCGAGGAAAGGAAAAAGTCCCGGATTAGTAGATTTTATAAACGAACTAGTATCAAGGTAAGTTCATGTAACTTGAATTATATTCTTAAATGTTTGAAATGTATGTTATTGATGTGAATATAATTTGAATGTCCATTGTATGAAATTTGATGAAACATTGGTATATTTGATAAAAAGGGAAAAAAATCCCGGTTGAATGAAAGGAAAATTCGATGGATCTCTGAAAAGGAATTGACGGTAAAAAAAGGATCTAGCCCGGACGGGTGATCCTATCCTGATATAGCCCTCCCGAAGAATATGTGGAAAATGGATTTAGCCCGGACGGGTAATCCGAATTAGGGTCTGAATTTAGCCTGGACTGGTAATTCAGATCCAAGCTCATTAGAGTAATTGTCGTTGCAGGGGATTTAGCCTGGACTGGTAATCCCGACAATACTCTATGAGTTTATATTACAGGGGATTTAGCCTGGACTGGTAATCCCACTGTAAAGATGAGGTTCGCGGGAGTGTGCTCTCTGAAATGAAAATGTGCGCACATGAATATGAATTGACGGACCCGGATTTGTACACTAAAGTGTACCTCTGAAAATCCATCGAAATTCCGAGTAATTTAACGGGATAAATATGGAAAAATAACAAGGAAATGGAAATCTTGACATTGATGAGCTCATCAATCATGGCGTGTATACTATTGATAGATGAAAATTAATGGACTAACTTGGATGTTGAGTTTGTGAATTACTAGGGAAATAATGCATTGAGTGAGTATACGAATGTTTATTGCTTATATTGATTATACTAGGTAAGTATAATTCTTGTTACATGGGCTTACTAAGCACAAAGTGCTTACCCTATTTCCTTTTTCCCTGTTTTGTAGTGTTAAGAGCTCGGAGGTCGGATCGGTGGGAGACTCATCACACTATCAACCCCAGTATTTCGGTATTTTAAGAAACTTATTTTGGAAATGAATGGCATGTATAAGCTAATAAAATAAATGTTAGTATGAAATGAATGTAAGGTCAGCCATTGGTATGGCTTATCTGTTAAAGTTATCTTATAAATATGCATGAATTTTATTTTGAAAATATGATGAATTAGAATGGTTTCAGTTTCAAAAAAAAATAAAAAAATAAAAAAAATAAAAAAATTGTAAACTCCGGTAATGCCCCGTACCTTATTCTGACAACGAATACGGGTAGGGGTGTTACATTTGTTGGTATCAGAGCTACGGTTTAGTCGGTTCTAGGACCGATATAGTGAATACGAATTAGCTATACATGCCATTTAAATTATTTTTTTTGATAGTGTGATATCTCCTGACCGCTTAAATTGTGTTTTTCTTATAGTAATGTCATCTGACCGAGCTCAATCTGAGGAAGCTGGGAGTCATGCTCCGGCTTCAATACAAAGAGAAGAAACTAGCAGTAGAAGGCCCGGTATAGAGGGTCAAGGGGAGGAGGCAAAAATAGCCTTCTTTCAAATGATGAATGAATGGTTTACCCAATATATAAGAACTAACCCTACAGTGCAGCAAACTCAAGCTCCCCCTCCTGTTCCTCCACCGGTTCCCGAGATTCCACAGGGTACAGGTACTGAATCTGTCAGAAAAGGAAAAGCTCCGGTCGATAAAATCCGAAAATATGGGGCCGAAGAATTTCGAGCAGCAGTTGATGATGATCCCGAAAGAGCTGAATTTTGGTTAGAAAATATTACTCGGGTTTTGGAGGAATTATCTTGCACGCCAGAAGAATGTTTGAAATGTGCTGTTTCACTGCTAAAAGACACAGCTTATCATTGGTGGAATACTAAAGCTTCAGTTGTTCCGAAAGAAGAAATTACATGGGAATTCTTCCAGACCGAGTTCAAAAAGAAATATATCAGCCAGAGATTCCTTGATCAGAAAAGAAAAGAATTTCTTGAGTTGAAACAGGGCAATAGATCAGTATCTGAGTATGAAAGAGAATTTGTTCGGTTGAGTAAATATGCTCGAGAATGGGTACAGTCGGAAGCTGAAATGTGCAAACGATTCGAAGAAGGGTTGAATGAAGAAATTAAGCTACTTGTTGGAATTCTTGAAATTCGAGAGTTTGCTACACTAGCAGAACGAGCTTATAAAGCAGAAGAATGGAGCAAAGAAAAGAAACAGGCTGAGAGGGAAGCTCGAATTTTTAGTAAAAGACCAATGGAAAAATCTCAGTTTTCTGCTCCAAAGAAATTGAAGAAGTACCAGGATCGTTCTACCTCAACCACTGGGTATTCGGATAGAGTGCGAGGTTCACAGCGCACTAATTCAAGACCTTCCACTCCATCAGTGACCAGTGTTGGCAGTGTTGGTACCCCTAAGCCGAGATGCCAGTATTGTAATAAAGCTCATTTTGGTGAATGTCGATTTAAGAGCGGGGCATGTTACCGATGTGGTTCTTTTGACCATTTCCTCAGAGATTGTCCAGAAAGAAGTGAAAAAGAAGCTGAATATATATCGAAGCCAAGTAATCAATCTTGGAGGGGTAGACCATCTCGACCATCCGGTAATGTTAGTGGTAGCCGAGGAGCTACAAAAGATACTACAAGTAGGCTTGAGACACGAGCACCTCCTAGGACATATGTCATGCGTACCAGAGAAGATGCCTCAGCACCCGATGTTATTACTGGTACATTTTCTTTACTTGAAACTGATATTACTGCATTAATTGATCCCGGTTCTACGCATTCATATATATGTGTAAAACTTGCATGCGTTAAAGATTTATCTATTGAACCTACTGAATTTGTGGTTAAAGTCTCGAACCCCTTTGGCCAATCTATTTTGGTGGATAAAATTTGTAAAAATTGTCCACTGATGGTAAGAGGTTATTGTTTCCTGGCTGATTTGATGTTACTGCCATTTGATGAGTTTGATGTGATATTGGGCATGGATTGGTTAACTCAGCATGATGCAGTAGTAAACTGTAAACAGAAATATATTGTGTTGAAGTGTCAGAATGGTGAATTACTTCGGGTTAAATCCGATCAGACAGAGGGATTATCTGATGTGATTTCAGTTATTACTGCTCAGAAGTATGTCAAAAAGGGGTATGATGCTTTTCTTGCTTATGTATTAGATACTAAGGTATCTGAGTCAAAGATTCAAGCAGTACCAGTGGTATGTGAATTTTCTGATGTGTTTCCAGAAGAGTTACCAGGGTTGCCACCAGAAAGAGAAGTGGAATTTTCTATAGATTTGATTCCGGGAACTACTCCGATTTCCATAGCTCCGTACCGAATGGCTCTTACAGAATTAAAGGAATTAAAGACACAGTTACAGGAACTTGTTGATAGAGGTTTTGTCCGACCGAGTCATTCACCTTGGGGTGCTCCGGTTCTGTTTGTGAAAAAGAAAGATGGGTCTTTGAGATTGTGTATTGACTATCGACAGCTCAATAAGGTAACTATAAAGAATAAGTATCCGTTGCCCCGGATTGATGATTTATTTGATCAGCTGAAAGGTGCTACTGTATTTTCAAAGATTGATCTCCGATCGGGCTATTATCAGTTACGAGTAAAGGAGTCAGATGTGCCAAAGACAGCTTTCAGAACCAGGTACGGGCATTATGAGTTTCTGGTTATGCCATTTGGGTTGACTAATGCACCTGCAGTATTTATGGATCTGATGAATCGAATATTCAGACCGTACTTAGACAGATTTGTGGTAGTATTCATTGATGATATTTTGGTTTATTCTCGAGATGAAGAAGAACATACAGAACATTTGAGAATTGTGTTGCAAGTTCTGCGAGAGAAACAGTTATATGCTAAATTCAGTAAATGTGAATTTTGGCTTCGAGAAGTGGGTTTTCTTGGACATATTGTATCTGCTGAAGGCATCAGGGTAGATCCAAGTAAAATCTCAGCTATTGTCAATTGGAGTCCACCGAAGACTGTATCTGAAGTTAGAAGTTTCTTGGGTTTAGCTGGTTATTATCGGAGATTTGTACAAGGATTCTCTATGATAGCTTCTCCGATGACTCGATTATTGCAGAAAGATGTAAAGTTCGAGTGGACTGATGAATGTCAGCAGAGTTTCAACCGATTAAAAGATCTATTAACGAAAGCACCAGTATTAGTGCAGCCTAAATCGGGTAAGGAATTTGTTATTTACAGTGATGCCTCATTAAATGGTTTAGGTTGTGTCTTGATGCAAGAAGGTAAAGTAATAGCCTATGCTTCAAGACAACTTAAACCACATGAAAGAAATTATCCGGTACATGATCTTGAGTTAGCTGCTATTGTTTTTGCATTGAAGATATGGCGGCATTACTTGTACGGTGAGAAATGTCATATTTATACTGATCATAAAAGCTTGAAGTATTTGATGACACAG
This sequence comes from Gossypium australe, assembly GCA_005393395.2. Lineage (NCBI taxonomy): Eukaryota > Viridiplantae > Streptophyta > Magnoliopsida > Malvales > Malvaceae > Gossypium > Gossypium australe. Next base: position 13,143,993 of record CM016622.1, on the reverse strand, counting down.
AAAGATCTGAATTTAAGACAGCGCAGGTGGCTTGAATTGATAAAAGACTATGATTTGATTATTGATTACCATCCGGGTAAGGCTAATATTGTGGCTGATGCTTTGAGTCGAAAATCTCTGTACGCTTTACGATCTATGAATGCTCAATTGTTTTTGGTTGATGATAGTTCAATCTTAGCTGAATTAAGAGCTAAACCAACATTTTTACAGCAAATATGTGAAGCTCAGAAGAATGATGAGAAGTTACAGGTTAAACGGGCACAATGTGAGTCAAATACTGATTCTGAATTTCAAATTGGGGTTGATGATTGTTTATTATTTAGAGGTAGGGTATGTGTACCCAAGAATTCAGAGCTCATACAGAAGATTTTACACGAGGCTCACAGTGGTACTATGTCTGTACATCCGGGAAGTAATAAAATGTATAATGATTTGAAAAAGATGTACTGGTGGCCAGGTATGAAACGTGATATTTCTGAGTTTGTATCAAGATGTTTGATATGTCAACAGGTTAAAGCAGAACATCAGGTACCTTCGGGGTTACTTCAGCCAATTACTATACCGGAATGGAAATGGGAAAGAATCACTATGGATTTTGTATCGGGGTTACCGTTGTCTCCGAGGAAAAAAGATGCTATTTGGGTGATTGTTGACCGATTGACAAAGTCAGCACACTTTATTCCGGTACGTATGGATTATTCTTTAGATAAACTGGCTGAATTGTACATATCTGAGATTGTCAGGTTACATGGAGTGCCTATCTCCATTATATCAGATAGAGATCTCCGATTTACGTCTCGTTTCTGGGATAAATTGCAAGAAGCTTTGGGTACTCAGTTGTATTTCAGTACTGCATTTCATCCTCAGACAGATGGCCAATCTGAGCGTGTAATTCAAGTATTGGAAGATATGCTTCGATGTTGTATACTAGAGTTTGAAGGTAATTGGGAGAGGTATCTACCTTTGATTGAATTTGCTTACAATAACAGTTATCAGTCCAGTATTAAAATGGCTCCATATGAAGCTTTGTATGGTAGAAAATGTAGAACACCATTGTATTGGACAGAGCTCAGTGAAAAGAAGATACATGGGGTTGATTTAATCCGGGAAACAGAAGAGAAAGTGAAGGTTATTCGGGATAGTTTAAAAGCAGCTTCCGATCGCCAAAAATCATATGCCGATCTTAAAAGAAAAGAGATTGAATTTCAGGTCGGTGACAAGGTATTCTTGAAAGTGTCTCCTTGGAAGAAAGTTCTCCGATTTGGTCGAAAGGGTAAATTGAGTCCAAGATTTATCGGGCCATATGAGATCATAGAAAGAATTGGACCGGTCGCTTATCGGTTGGCATTACCACCAGAACTTGATAAAATCCATAATGTTTTCATGTGTCTATGCTACGACGATATCGGTCAGATCCTTCACATGTTATTTCTCCGACAGAAGTGGAGATTCAGCCGGATATGACTTACAGTGAAGAACCGGTCAAGATATTGGCACGGGAAACAAAGGAGCTTAGAAATAAAAAAATAAATTTGGTGAAAGTATTGTGGCAAAAGCACGGGATTGAGGAAGCGACATGGGAACCGGAGGAGGCAATGAGGAAACAATATCCAAACCTCTTTACTGGTAAGATTTTCGAGGACGAAAATCCTTAAAAGGGGGGGAGAGTTGTAATGGCCTAAATTCAAGATTATCGGAATAATGGTTTCGCAACCATATATCCGATTTAAATAGAAATTTATTTCAATATGTTTGCATGAGTCTTTATATGATAGGAAATATTTTTATAAATATTTATAAAATGTTAGTAATGCGGTATTAAACTTTCGTTAGAAAATTTTAACGTTTGGGTAGGTAATTAAATGGAAAGGACTAAATTGAAATGAAAGTAAAAGTTTAATTATAGATTAAAAGAAAGTATAAAGGACCAAAATGGCAATTAAGCCATTTTGTCTAGATTGAGGCGGTGAATTGAAGAAAAATCTGAGATTTTTAGTTTATTATTATATTATTATATTATTATATTATTATTATTATTATATATATATATAAAGAAAAGAGAAAAGAAACAAGAGAGATAGAAACAGAAAAGAAACAGAGAGCAAACGTGAAAGAAGAAAGAAAAAGAGAAAAGAAAGAAGAAAAGGGAAAATTAAAAGTTTGAAGCTTGGAGTTTAATTTGGTAAGTTAATTTAGTCCTTTTTCTTTTAATTTTGATGCTTTATAAGTTTTAGAACAAAGTTTTGATGAATTTAAGTTGAAATTTTTGAAGTTTCAGAGTTTTTGAATATAGCATATGATGAATAAAATGATGAATTAGTGGTTTAATTGAAAGAATTTGAAGTTAGAATTGGGTAAAGGATTTAATTGAAAAAAAAAAAGCTATAACAAAACTGTTTTGGACAGCAGCAGTAGAGTAAGTTTGAAAAATCACTAAAATTCGTAGAAGTGGAATTAGAAGTTGAATGAGATATGAAATTAAAGCTTATTGAGTCTATTTTCATATGAAAGAAACATGGAAAGCAAAGGAATTCTGTAATTTGAGATATTTATATTTTTGTAAGACTGGTTCAGAGGGATTTCGGGATCCCCTGTTCTGACTTTGAAAAATCATAAAAAATTGGAGAAAAATAATTAGGGGCTTAACTTTATATTTTTAGAGTCCTGAATGAGTCTATTTTCAAATGAAATAAATAAGAAGGTCATATGAATTCTGTGTGAAGAGTAATTTGATTCGTAGTGAAGAGAGGTCAGAACAGTCAAACAGTGAAACAGGGGAAACTTTAAGAATAATCTGGTATTGATTGGCCATACCAAAAATTCTGAAAATTTTATGAGAAGAAGATATGTGAGTCTAGTTTCAGGGAAAATTAACGGTTCTTCATTTGGAGCTCTGTAGCTCGAGAAATAAATAATTTAGTGACTGTGACTCAAGTAGACAGCTTTGAATAAGCTAAAAATAATAATAGAATTATAGAAAATGCTACATGTGAACATGAAATGTATTGAATTGATGATTGACTTTATTTATTTAGATCCGGAAAACTCAAATACAAAGCTAGATCGAGGAAAGGAAAAAGTCCCGGATTAGTAGATTTTATAAACGAACTAGTATCAAGGTAAGTTCATGTAACTTGAATTATATTCTTAAATGTTTGAAATGTATGTTATTGATGTGAATATAATTTGAATGTCCATTGTATGAAATTTGATGAAACATTGGTATATTTGATAAAAAGGGAAAAAAATCCCGGTTGAATGAAAGGAAAATTCGATGGATCTCTGAAAAGGAATTGACGGTAAAAAAAGGATCTAGCCCGGACGGGTGATCCTATCCTGATATAGCCCTCCCGAAGAATATGTGGAAAATGGATTTAGCCCGGACGGGTAATCCGAATTAGGGTCTGAATTTAGCCTGGACTGGTAATTCAGATCCAAGCTCATTAGAGTAATTGTCGTTGCAGGGGATTTAGCCTGGACTGGTAATCCCGACAATACTCTATGAGTTTATATTACAGGGGATTTAGCCTGGACTGGTAATCCCACTGTAAAGATGAGGTTCGCGGGAGTGTGCTCTCTGAAATGAAAATGTGCGCACATGAATATGAATTGACGGACCCGGATTTGTACACTAAAGTGTACCTCTGAAAATCCATCGAAATTCCGAGTAATTTAACGGGATAAATATGGAAAAATAACAAGGAAATGGAAATCTTGACATTGATGAGCTCATCAATCATGGCGTGTATACTATTGATAGATGAAAATTAATGGACTAACTTGGATGTTGAGTTTGTGAATTACTAGGGAAATAATGCATTGAGTGAGTATACGAATGTTTATTGCTTATATTGATTATACTAGGTAAGTATAATTCTTGTTACATGGGCTTACTAAGCACAAAGTGCTTACCCTATTTCCTTTTTCCCTGTTTTGTAGTGTTAAGAGCTCGGAGGTCGGATCGGTGGGAGACTCATCACACTATCAACCCCAGTATTTCGGTATTTTAAGAAACTTATTTTGGAAATGAATGGCATGTATAAGCTAATAAAATAAATGTTAGTATGAAATGAATGTAAGGTCAGCCATTGGTATGGCTTATCTGTTAAAGTTATCTTATAAATATGCATGAATTTTATTTTGAAAATATGATGAATTAGAATGGTTTCAGTTTCAAAAAAAAAATAAAAAAATAAAAAAAATAAAAAAATTGTAAACTCCGGTAATGCCCCGTACCTTATTCTGACAACGAATACGGGTAGGGGTGTTACACCACATTGCTTCATGGGAAGGACACAATCACATTTGATGCAGTCTGTAGTGCATTGTATAGATCTGAGACTCGAAAGAAAGATAAAAGAGATCACAGAGATACAACTGCAGAAGTCTTAACAGTAAGAGGTCGTTCAAGCAACAACAAGCCTGGTAGAAGGGGAAAGTCCAAAGGGAGACCCGCCAAAGATGAGTGTGCCTTTTGTCGTGAAAAAGGGCATTGGAAAAAGAATTGTCCTAAGTTACAAAAGGGCAAGGCTATTTCTAATGCATGTGTAGCAGAACATGATGAGGAGTCAGACTTTAGCTTGGTTGGCATGGCAATGGCATGTCATACTGATGAGTGGATTTTGGATTCGGGATGTACTTACCATATGTGTCCTAATAAGGACTGGTTTTCTAGTCTTACAGAACTAGAAGGTGGAGTTGTTCTTATGGGCAATGACAGTGCTTGTAAGACAATGAGAGTAGGTACAATCCAATTGAAGAATCACGACGGCTCAATCCAAGTCTTGACTGATGTGCGCTACGTACCCAGCTTGAAGAAAAATCTCATCTCATTAGGGGCCTTAGAATCTAAAGGGCTCAAAATCACTTTAAGTGATGGATTACTAAAGGTAGCAGCTGGGAATTTGACGGTGATGAAAGGCACAAGAAGAAATAACTTGTATTTTTTAAATGGAAGTACAATTATTGGATCAACATCAATAGTTTCTACGAAATATGTAGATTCAGAGGCTACCAGGTTATGGCATATACGTTTGGGACATGCTGGTGAAAAAGCTTTGCAGACTTTGGTGAAGCAAGGCTTGTTGAAAGGTGCAAATTCTTGCAAATTGGAATTCTGTGAACATTGTGTTCTGGGCAAGCAGACGAGGGTAAAGTTTGGTTCAGCAATTCACAATACGAAAAGAATTCTGGACTACGTTCACAGTGATGTGTGGGGACCTACCAAAGTGGCTTCTTTGGGAGGTATGCACTATTTTGTTACTTTTGTTGATGATTATTCAAGAAAAGTATGGGTGTATCTAATGAAAAGAAAAAGTGAAGTATTGGATGCATTTCTGAAATGGAAGAAGATGGTGGAAACTCAGACTGGTCGAAAGGTCAAACGACTTCGATCAGATAATGGTACTGAGTACAAAAACGATCCATTTCTTCAAGTATGTCAAGATGAGGGCATCGTGCGACACTTCACTGTTCGGGATACACCACAGCAGAATGGGGTGGCAGAAGGCATGAATCGAACTATACTGGAGAAAGTTCGATGTATGTTGTCCAATGCTGGATTGGGCAAGGAATTTTGGGCTGAGGCTGTTACATATGCGTACCATCTAATTAACCGTTTGCCATCAGCTGCAATAAATGGCAAAACTCCTATGGAGATGTGGACTGGTAAATCTGCTACTGACTATGACTCTTTACATGTTTTTGGTTCCACTGCATATTATCATGTAAAAGAATCGAAGTTAGACCCAAGAGCAAAGAAAGCATTATTCTTGAGTATAACTAGTGGAGTAAAAGGATATCGTCTCTGGTGTCCTGATACAAGGAAGATTGTCTTTAGCAGAGATGTGACTTTTGATGAATCAACCATGTTAAAGGATTCACAAAAGGATGACAAAACCAGTAGTACTTTGCAGCAGGTGGAGCTTGAAAAGGTTAATAATGATCCAGCTGATATTGGAACAACAAATGATGAAGAAGTTCCAACCCAAGAACTTCTACAGCAACAAGATTCAATTGCATATAGGAGGCTAAGAAGAGAGATTCGTAAGCTTGCTCGCTTTGATGATATAGTGGCCTATGCACTTCCAATTGCAGATGATGATGCTCCTTCTACTTACACAGAAGCAATAAGTAACCCTGATGGTGTAAAGTGGAAGCAAGCCATGAATGAAGAAATGCAGTCTCTTCATCAAAATAAGACTTGGGAGTTGATGACACTACCCAAGGGAAAGAAAGCAATTGGATGCAAATGGGTATATGCAAAGAAGGAAGGATTTCCTGGTAAAAATGAAATTCGGTACAAGGCTAGATTGGTAGCAAAGGGTTATGCTCAGAAAGAATGAATAGACTACAATGAAGTGTTTTCTCCAGTTGTGAAGCATTCGTCTATTCGGATTTTGCTAGCCTTGGTTGCGCAATATGATCTTGAACTAGTTCAGCTTGATGTGAAGACCGCATTTTTACACGGTGAGTTGGAAGAGGAAATCTATATGACTCAGCCAGATGGATTCAAGGTTGCTGGTAAAGAGAATTGGGTTTGCAAACTGACAAAGTCGCTTTATGGATTGAAACAATCCCCGAGGCAGTGGTACAAGCGATTTGATCAGTTCATGAAAGGGCAAAGGTACACAAGAAGTAAATTTGACCATTGCGTGTATTTCCAGAAACAAGAAGGAACTTTCATATACTTGCTCTTATATGTTGATGATATGCTAATAGCATCTAAGAGCAAAGTTGAGATTGAGAGATTGAAGACTCAACTCAATCTTGAGTTTGAGATGAAAGATCTTGGTGAAGCTAGGAAAATTCTTGGCATGGAAATATGTAGAGATAGAGCCCATGGCAGAGTTAGCTTGTCTCAGAAGCAGTATTTGAAGAAGGTACTTGAAACACCCCACACCCGGCCCACGAGCTTGAACCGAATCTGGTATGTTCCTTAAATAAATCGGTTTTCAATGTTCTAAATGACTTAGAGAAAATTTGTGTAATTTTAAAAAAATTGTTTTGGGTTGGGCTTAATTTGAAACCTATTTAATAAATTCTGGAAATCCAACTTAAATAAGGTGACAAAATAATTTTTGGGTTTATTATTTTAAAAGAAATAAATTTACTTATCTTTAATCAAACATAATTTGTATCATATTCAAATAAAAATAAACAGGAATAAAGAAAATCCAACTGGGCCTTATGGCCTTATTACATCATTCAAACCCAAAATAAAGTACTAAAATTTCATAAAGTCCAAATTCCAAATAATTTCTTCAAGCGATGCATGGCCACCTTTAGCTCCTGCCGACCCGGTCCATTACTGCTCATCACCTGAAAAATAATTCCCCAACGGGGTGAGTCTACAGACTCAATGTGTACATAGTACTAATTTCCAACAAATCAGGCATACAAGTCATATCAATATCATGTTCATACAAAATGAAGGATGATGCAACCCAAACCCAAACATATTTGTCCATCCGCTACGCACCACCCGTACCAACCTGTACACCGCGGGGACTACTAAGTCGACCCTCCATCCGCTACACACCATCGAAGGCAGTAGCTGCAGTCGACGTGCTCATCGCCCACTTATGTTGTGTCATTAGACACTGTATTCACTGGATGTAACCGAAGTTACCACTTTTCACTTTATGTGACCGTAGTCACCACTTTACATTGGTGAGACCGTAGTCATCACCTTCACTTTCTTCCTCCACAAATATCCCGAATGCCCCAATTATTTCATAACATATTTCACATACTTAATTTTCATTCATGTTACTAATCACATGTTCAAAATATATCACATTCACAATCCTATCAAAAGTAGGAAACGTACCTGGGTACTCCTTACCACATTTGTGGTGCTTAGCCACATTCACATACTGTTACATATTTATATATTTAATGATTGCCATGCAATTTATTGAAAGTTAGTAAGAGTACACACCTTTTTCGCTTAATAGTTTCCGTGAATTCCCGTAGAGCGATCTACCGATCTAGATCTTTCACTCCTATATTCGGCCATTAATTAAAACATATAAATAAACCTATTTGGTCTTAAAACCAAATCCTACTAGAAGTAGAATTACTTACCTAGTTGCCGAATTGATTTAATCAAGTCCCAACAGTTGCTAGAATTCCTCTTCCTTGAAATCGGCTAATACTAGGTATGTAACCAAGTCAGTTTTCGGTTTTTGAAATAATGGAAAACACTTAAACAATTTATGCCTTGGCCGAATATCCCTTACCTTAGATCCTTAGATTTCCCGAAAATCCCCTTTTGATGTTGTGGATGATTGCCCTCTTTCTTAGAATCCACAAAGATTCAGCTTAACAGTAGAACGGAGAAGAAAATAGAAGAAAAAGAGAGGGATTTTTGCTTAATAAAAATTCGGCAGAGAGGGGTTTTGCCTAGGGAGAATTTCGGCAGAGAGGAAGAGGGAGCAAATGTTGATGAGTAGCCCTCCTGTCCTCCTTTTATAGCCAAAGTTATCAGCCTAGGAGTTCTTTACTTGGCCACCACTCCTCTTTTTGATAATATTATCTCTTTTATTTAAAAGATAAAAGCCTTTAATCCATCAATTATCTCCTCAATTATCTCATTAGAAAATAATCCTTTATTTATCTCTTATTATTCACATATTTATGTGAATAAAACTCCTTTATTTCTCTCTTATTATTTACATATTTATGTGAATAAAACTCCTTTATTTATCTCTTATTATTCACATATTTATGTGAATAAAACTCCTTTATTTCTCTCTTATTATTCACATATTTATGTGAATAAAACTCCTTTATTTATCTCTTATTATTCACATATTTATGTGAATAAAACTCATTTATTTCTCTCTTATTATTCACATATTTATGTAAATAAAATTCCTTTATTTATCTCTTATTATTCACATATTTATGTGAATAAAACTCCTTTATTTCTCTCTTATTATTCACATATTTATGTGAATAAAATTCCTTTATTTATCTCTTATTATTCACATATTTATGTGAATAAAACTCCTTTATTTCTCTCTTATTATTCAAGTTTCCCAAAATGTTCAAGTTTCCATTTTTGGATCATTTCCAAAAATGTCTAAGTTTCCAAAAATGTCTAAGTTTCCAAAAATGTCCATTTCCATTTCCATTTTCATTTCCATCTCCATTTTCATTTCCATTTTCATTTTCATTTCCATTTTCATTCATTTCTAGGTTTCCAAAAGTATCAAAAATTTATTCATAAAACTTAAGACTTGTCATTTCATACAATTGATCTGAAAAATGCATAGGCCCTTCCTAGGATGTTACAGTACTACAGCAATTTGGCATTAACGAGCAGACAAAACCTGTAAGTACCCCGTTGGCTTCTCATTTCAAGCTTTCTGCACAACTATCTCCTTCGACGAATACGGAACGAGAATACATGTTGCAAGTTCCGTATTCTAATGCAGTGGGTAGCTTGATGTATGCAATGGTGTGTACAAGACCCTACATTTCACAGGCAGTTAGTATAGTGAGCAGGTATATGCATAATCCTGGAAAAGGACATTGGCAAGCTGTGAAATGGATTCTACGGTATATTCAAAAGACCGTAGATTTTGGATTACTGTTCGAGCAGGATAATACACTTGGTGAAGGTGTTATTGGGTATGTTGATTCTGACTATGCCGGTGATTTGGATAAACGAAGATCAACCACCAGTTACGTGTTTACACTTGCTGGAGGACCAATCAGTTGGAAGTCTACTCTACAGTCTACAGTTGCGTTGTCAACCACAGAAGCCGAATACATGGCTGTAACAGAGGCTGTAAAGGAAGCTATTTGGTTACAAGGCATGGTTAAAACCTTGGGATTGGTTCAGGAGCATATTAACGTGTATTGTGATAGTCAAAGTGCTATTCATTTAGCAAAGAATCAAGTCTATCATGCACGTACAAAGCACATCGACGTACGATTCCATTTTGTGCGGGAAATTATTGATGAAGGGAAGGTTCGCCTTCAGAAGATTAAGACTGCAGATAATCCCGCAGATATGATGACCAAGGTGGTAACAGGAACCAAGTTCGAACATTGTTCGAACTTGATCAATATCCTGCGAGTTTAACAGTTGAAGAAGGCACTATCAAGTATTGTTGGCAAAGGCAGAAAGAATTGTGTGAAGATAAGATTATCCTAATCAAATCTTCAAGGTGGAGATTATTGGCTATAGCCCATCTTTGAAAAGTCAAAGATGGGGGCTATAGCAAGTGGGAAGAAAATGGCAACAAAATTAGGCACCGAAAGTTGATGTGAAAATTGGCATGGGATAATTGCAATTTTGGTCCCTATTTGAATAGGTACTTTGCAAGATTGATCCCTGAACCTCAACTATAAATAGGCCTAACCATTGCTCATTTTCTTCATCCCAACATTTGCCATTCTCTACTTAAGGCATTGTTCTCTCTCCCTATTTGTATATTTTCACTTGTAATTTTGGAGTGAAATATATTTGGTAGTGCCCGAGGACGTAGGCGAAATTTGCCGAACCTCGTTAAAATTCTGGTGTTCTTTATTATTTATTTTTCATATCTTGTGAGTGTGATTGTAGTTATTTATTGTGCTATTAAATTATGATAGAGGGATATTCTGGCTAGGAAAGATTTGGTACTTAAGTGATCCTCGTGATCCACCTCTCTTCCCTGGGAATTGAACTCGGTGTGATTTTTCAGTACAATAATTTTACTCTTTTACACGCTTCCGCACAACACCGACCATGGCCTGTCAACACCATATAGTCGAGAATAAAAGTCAATAACATTTGCCTTCAAAATCTCCTGGTCAAAACACCAATTACTACTTGTAACTTTAAAGCTTTAATTTTATTACCCTTTTACTGGCTATGAAAATAACTTATGATCCGATTACCATTACTTAACCATTCATATCTTGATTTTTGTTATCATAACATTTCTTCCTAAATAAATATTTCCTCAAGTTCCATTCTTAGTGAAATTTCCTAACAATAAAGTCTCTCAAAGTCATGCAAATCAAGAGCATGTCAGAATCCTTTTAAATCAAGAAATGGACTCATTCTTCAGCCTAAAAATATTACCAAACACCTCCCCATTCCACTTCTGAAGTATTTCAATGAGCTTACTTAACCCACCAAAGCACTCTAAGGCTATCAACTCTATTGAACAACTCTTTTGAGCTTCGGATGGGACATCCAACTAACCAAGAAACGGAACTTACCCTTCTTCTTTCGAGCATTCAAATCCTCAATAGATATGAGAATGGGACAAAACGAAGGAACCTGAAGAAAGAATAAAGAAAACAAAACAGAATCGTGTCAAAAGACTGACGAAATCGTGTCAAAAGACAGACTATTTAAATTTGTGATTTAAATTTCGATACATCACGCTATTTAAGTGATAATGAACTTAATGTCCATTAAATAAGATTTCGAATTTGAGCGTTATGGATAAAAAAATAATTTTGAGAGAATTTTTCCTTATTTAAAGCATCTTCAAATATAATCAAAATCTAATGTGATTAGTGAATGTGAAAAAATTCTTAAACACGATGAAAATCATCTTTTTAAGTTCATCGTATAAATAAAATGCCGCTTCACCCAATGAGCTATTGGGTCTAAGGATTTAGTGAGCTGGATCGAATTGCTATTTCCTTACTCAAAAGAAAGAAAATTGCTAAGTTTGTCTACGAGTAAACCTATAGGGGTTTAGCCCGTTAAGCTGAAATGTGAGTGTTTGGCGATGAGAGTGGAAAGTTGTAGTGGGTTCGATAACTTGCTTTGAGTTGGGTGAAAGCATATAGAATTTGAACACTTTTCCCTTTTTGGGAAATTAAATATTCAAATGCAATTGCTTTTCCCTACTAGGGAATATATATCTACCTTGTAATGTTAGCAAACAAAAAAAAAAAAAGTGACTAAATTATATCCCCATTTTATTTTCTAAATATTATTATGTTATACTCATATTTCATGTTGAGTTTATTATTTGTTTATATTAAATTACAGATTAAAAAATTAAAAATTATAATTTACTCTAAGTAAGATTTTCAAAATTGAATTGATGGTCGAACTGGCCCAGCCACTAATTTATATGGTTCGATTGAATAAATCATTAAAAATATATATATATATATATATATATTTAGAAAATAAAAACCAGTTCAATTGATTTTTTAGTCTGGTTTAACTGATTCGTACTGATTTGTGAGTCAATTGTATGATGCCTCTCTTTGGATTGATACCTCAATCAGAATTTAGTCCTCCTATTTTTATTTTCAATAATTTAATCCCTTTATTTTTTGGATTTATAAATCTGCTTTCAAATTATATAACCACGTAACATTTTAATTGAAAAGTTAATGATATTAATTATTTGAACTAGTTAATTACATTATAAAATATTAAATCAATTAATAATATTATAAAGAAAATATAGAGACCAAATTATGTTAGAGATTAAAGTATAATGATTAAAAATCTCAAATTTAAGCATATTGATTGACCAAAACTGGAAATTAACCACTTTTATATGTAAGAAATTAAAATATAAGGATTAAGTATCAAATTTAAACATATTAAAAAGACCAAAATTAAAAATTAACCACTTTTACAAAATGTAAAAAAGAAAAAGGAAAAAAAAACATGATGAGTGTGTCATATGTCCGTACGAGGAAAATCCTTTCAAACTTACTTTAATTTATAAGTATAAAAGAGTAAAGATGTGACAAGGTCATTGGCCTTTTGGAATGAACTTTTTTTCATTTAACTATCTTTATAATTTATAAAATTTTAAATTAACAAAATTATAAAAATTTGATTTAATCTTTTGAAAATTATAATGATATAGACTATTAAAAATATAATATTATATTTTTACTATTATAAAAATATATAATTTAATTCTGCTCAAAAAAATTTCTAATTTCAAACTTGCAAGTAACATGATAAAACTGTGTTATATACTATTATATTATCTAAACAAACACTATAAAATGTAAAGAAAAAAGAAGCATGATGAGTGGGGGTCATATATCGCACGAGAAAAATCCATTCAAACTTATTTTAATATATAAGTATATATATAAGTATAAAAAATATAGATGTGACAAGGTCATTGGCATTCTTTAAAATGAAAAATTTTCATTTAGTTTTTTTATAATTTATAAAATTTTAAATTAGTAATGGTAAAATTGTATTTTAGACCTAAAAATGATAAAAAAAATTTAATCCTTTAAATTAATTAAAAATATAAACTGTTAGAAAGGTAACATTATATTTTTACAATTTATACAAATTAATTCCACCCAAAGATATTTTCTAGTTTCACTCTTGCGAGTAACATGATAAAATTGTGATGTAGACTACTATATTATCTAAACAAACACTTGGTAAACATCTCTTGTTTTCAAATTGCAAACATTTTATAATTCAAGTATAAAATCAAGTTTCATTTTAAGAAAACTAGCCCGGCACCGAACAAGAAATGTCAAGAGTGAAAATAAGCACATATGACTTAGTTGTCAATTTTTGAAATATCGAAGTTTTCTTTTTTGTTATTTTGTTTGTTCGTAAGGATGAAATTAGACTTAAAAAAGAAAATGAGCAGGGCTAGGGAAAATGAGTGAGAGGTGGAAATTTTGATAAAAAATAATATCAAATTATTTTTAGAGGGTTATATGTAATGATTTTAATATTACCTCTTTTGTAGGAAATCTAAAATTCTCATAGTAATATAAAAATTTTGACATTTTTATTCTTTTTTAATAATTTTAATTCATTTTATTTAAGCCACAACCAGTGACAAAGCTTCAGTCGGAGTCGGCCGGCGGGGAAGGGCTGAGAGAGTTGAGAGAAAAGAAAAAAGAAGCTTGTTTTTTTTTTTTAATCTAATGGCACAAATGAAAAAAGAAAAAAAGAAAAAATGGCTTTATAATAGAACAAAACGGCGCCGTTTTGGGGGTTGGGAGCCCGGGCGCCAAAACGACACCGTTTAGGCCCCAACCCGCACACGCGACCCGACCCAGATCAGGGTTCGCGTGTTTTCCCTTCGATGGGATAATTGCGCCACAAGCCCTTCCGCGTTTTACCTTCTTTAAATCCAGTTCTTTTATTATTTTCAAATTTGCCCAAAATGTTTTCTTCTGTTCCAATTTAGTCCCCTACGAAACGCAATGTTTTAGAAAAAGGGGGTATTTTCCGTTCACCCCTTTACTTTCGCGCGCATTACATTAGGCCCCAATCCTTTTTCTTTTTTAAATTCGCTTCTTTTAACTTTATTTCTCTCTAAATTTAGTACCTTTATTATTATTTTCACCATGTTTAACTAACTTCCTATTATTATTATTATTATTATTATCATTATTATTATTATTATTATGTTTATATTATTATCTTGTACATATTTTGTATCATTATTATTATTATTTATTATTATTACTATTTCTATTATTATTATTATTATTATTATTATTATTATTATTATTATTATTATTATTATTATCACTACTAATTATACTTTCTCTTTGTATTTATTACTTATTATTATTATTATTTTACTTCCATTTTCATTTTTATTTTCATTATTTCTTCTATCTTCGGCTTGTTTATTTTATCCTCTCACATTATGTAATTATTATTATTCTGTCGTACGTGTAAATACTGTGACTTGTGTCTTTCTTGTTTTTACAAATACGTGCTGATTAACTTTTACTTAATATAAAATTGATTTCTTAAAATAAAGGCAATATTCCGTGTTTAGAAATTCAAGAGATCGTACTCTAAAGTATTGGGTTTCGATTTTTCTCATTTAATCTAAATAACTGAATATCCTTTTAAAACAAATACATTTTTAAACAAAAAGCTTATTCTTGGAAATTCGAAATGTCGTGTCCTAAAGCATTGGATGTGATGTTTTGTTATACCGAGATAAGATTTTTAAAACGAAGGCAATGTCCCGTATTTGGAATTTCGAGAGATCGAGCTCTAACTTACTGAGTTCTGGTTTCTCATTTGTCAAATAATGGGATATCCTCCTCGAACTCGAATCTGAATTTTAAAGTCAAGAGACAAGCTTAGTTCCGAGAGTCCAAAATGTTGTGCCCTAACTTACTGAGTACGACATTTTATCTCTTCGAAATAAGTACGTCTTATCATTCATTTTTTATCTGTCCATGTTCTTTTAAAGAGGATCGTATTTTCAAATCTTTTCAAATTTTCGACATCAAGAAATTAGATAATCAATTAGGTACCAATTTTGGGCGTATCGAGGGTGCTAATACTTCCTCGTACGTAACCGACTCCCGAACCTGTTTCTTTGAATTTCGTAGACCAAAATCGTTGTTTTGATAAATCAAACGGTTTATTTAAAATAACCACTTTTTGAGGTGACCTAATCACACCTAACAAAAAAGATTGGTGGCGACTCCAGTTTTATTTATTTTCAAAACCCAAGTTCGATTCCGCCCTTTTCAAAAAGGGGATGGTTTCGACAATCATTATAAATTGAAATTTCATATTTTATAGCAATTAAATTTTCCGATTCTTTAATATATCTTTCAAGTGACATTTTAATTATGTTTATTATTATAAGTCAAAATTTCATATTTTATCTATTATATTATATTTTGTTTATGCCTAATATGTTACCTTTATAATAATTTCATCATTTTTTTTTTATAATGGCGATCCCTCAAACAATAACAAATGATGTGTTGTAATAAAAATATGTATTTTTTCCTTTTTTTTTTCTATCAATTCTATTTAAAAATACTAATTGTTTAATGCTATTTCTCAATTTAAATATATTTATTAAAAAAATATCAATTTAACTTACTAAATAAATGTATTGATTTATTCGTAGCATAAAATACTACAAGTATAGCCCATTGTCTAATAAAGAATTAAAAAACATAACTAAATTTTATGAATATAATTTAATAAAATATATTTTTTAAGTAATCTTACATTCCATAAATGAAACAACAAAATCTTATGTTTTAGCTAAATAAACCAAATAATATAATGTAACATAATTGGTAATATGTTAAGTAATCTTACATTCTAATAATTTTGTTACCAATAGTGTGTTTGGTTCATATTATCTTGCATTACATATTGTAATCTTACATTATAGATTAAAGTTACCTTGTTTGGATTTGAAACATTCCAAGTACCCTACATCTCACAATTTCAAATAATGTCCAAGATGTTGGAATTTAAGATGTTGGGATATAAGGTGTAATTTGAGTGTAACCCATTCCTAAACGTAATATGAAATTTTGAAAAATTTTACTATTATTTTTTTGTTATTTTAATCAATTTCTTTATTTTTTTTCTCAAATAAATTTAAGTCTAAATAAAAATAAAAATCTATTCTTTTTAAATGAAGAAACAATAGATGTCATACTTCAAAATATAATAATTATATTTATTTTTTAATATATTACATATAATTATGATAATGATTTAGAAATTTATTTCAACATTTTATATTTACCTATTAATATTTAAATTGTAATAAAAATAATAATTACAATTTATTATAATTTCATGGAAATTGAACCTAAAAAGCATTAAATACTAAATTTTATCTTCCCATAATTCTATTATTTGTAAAAGATAACCTTAAAGCATAAGTTAGAATTCAAAAAAATATATAATGCGTTACGTCTCTGTGTCAAAGTGGGGCCCAAAACTGCAAAAACGAATGGGCTGGCTAGTAATCGGAAATGAGCTACAATCCGTATTCCCATAGCTTATCTTAAGATAGAAATACAATGATTTGTACTATTACTGCAATTGTATATATAAATTTTAATTTTGTATAATTTTATATATAAATTTTTAATTTAATTCAACTTTTATAAATTATTAATGTAATTATTGATACAATATTATTTTATATTTATACATTGCATATATAAATAGTTATATTTATCCAATATAAAAATAAATTTATGTATTTATTTCTTTAAATGTGTATGATTAAATCAAAATTAAAGTTTTAAGTATACATTTGAACCACAATTAGAATTTCACGTGTATAATTGCACCAATTTAAAGTTCATGTATATAATTACACATTAAATGAAAGTTCATATATAATTATGAGATTTATTCCTTTATAATTTGATTTTAATCCCATTGGAATTGGAGTAGTATTTAGGTAAATACCTTTTAATAATGTTGATTCTAGGATCTAATTTTAATTTTTAAATACGTGAAAAAAATATTTTATTTTTTTAAAGTGCATTTGGTTGAAAAATTAAAAAAAATTAAAATGCTAATAATTTAGAATCCATCAATTTAAATTGCTAGCATTTGTAATTGTTCTTTTAGATAATTAATTGATTTAGGAGAAATTAGATTATTAAAATTTTACAAATTAAAAACTATTTATAATAGAAGAATAATTGTATTAAAACTAAATAGTATAAATATATTCAAAATAGATATCGTTATATTTGTAAAAATTATAAATGGTTTTAACAAAATAAGTATTAAAAATATACATTGGACTTCAATAAAAATGATTTTTAAGTTTTTTTTTTGTCTTATAGTTTAAATCAAATAAAATTATATATTTTTTTTTGAAAAACCACCTATTTAAACGTGGGATTTGAAAAATAAAAATTAACCTACTAAAATTCTTTTTTGAAATTACTCACAAATCTTTAATATATTTACTTCAACAATATATGTTTACTTTTAGAATCTTGAAAGTATCTATACAAATAAAATCTTTCTTATAAATCCTTCATCTAAACACGTTTTAATCACTTGATATCTTATTTAAATTTTTATATTATTTCTTTTTAAGTTAACTTTTTTCTTTTGGTATTATGTTTTTGTGTGGAGATTATTCAATGGCTCTCCCTTGTTGGGATTAGAAAAGAAAAATACTAATAACAAAGAAGGAAAAGAAAATTCACATTTGGAGCATGGAAGATTCTAGAGAATAAAAAATGGTTGAACTAGTGCCAGAATAATGGATCTTTAATGGATTTTCTATTGTTGAATTAACAACTATGGATAAAAGCTCTTCTCCCCTAATGCAACAATAATAGCACCAATAATTGGAGCAGCTCCATAAAAAATAATTAAAATAAAATAATGATTGCTATTAAAGGATAACATGCTACTAATCATGCTCAAATCTTAACCAGTAAAATAAGAAGCATAATAACATAGTGAAGCAAGGTTATTTCCAAAGTACAAAATAACTTCTCCTCTCTAATTAATCTAAATAACATTTTTTTTATTTGTATAAAATTATAATGCTACTGATGATTTTTGAAAGTTGTTAATGTTGAAAATATGAGGGTGGAAATAAACAAGATTTAACGTGAAGTAGACTTTTTGTTGAACCTACTCTCAGACAAAGTAAAAATTACCCAGTAGAATTTGAGTAAGTTAAAAAATTGAAAAAAAAATATATAATGAGATGATCCCTCTCTCAAACTTATTGCATTTCTTAAATTGATAAAACAACAAAATGTATCAATAAATATAATTATATTTAAACGTTACATTGATAATAATGGTTTCCAAATATATAAAAGAGTAGGTTAAGAAAATTACCAAAGGCCGAGTTCGAAAATCGAAAAGCAAAGGAGAGTTGCAATCTGACTAAAACAACCTTATCTTTCCCAACAAGAAAACGGAGCTGCCTTTTAATTCTCCTTATAAATAACCCACCGCTTTCCTTCACATCCCCCATACATATTCCACCAAACCCCGAAGCTTATTCTTATTTTTTCGGTTCTTTAATCGACCCAAATTCACCATGTCTAGCCAAGCAGAATCATCTGACTCGTGAGTACCCAGATTTTCTTCCCTCCTTTTCTTTGATGGGTTTGTTTTAGATTTTACTTGATTTGGTTCCGATTTTGTGTTTTCAGGAAGGGGACTAAGAAGGATTTTAGTACTGCGATCTTGGAAAGAAAGAAGGCACCGAACCGACTTGTTGTTGATGAGGCCATCAACGATGATAACTCTGTTGTTGCTCTTCATCCTGATACCATGGAAAAGCTCCAGCTTTTTCGCGGTGACACTATCCTGATCAAGGTTTCTACTTCAGATTTGGATTTTATTTAATCTCCCTTCTTTGGGTTCTTTTAGTTTTCTGATTTCTTTTGCTTAATGGGTATTTGTTCGTCTTAGTTGGCTTTTTGTGTGTGTGTGTGTGTGTTTTAGGGTTTCGTTTGCAGTAAGATGTTTGAAATTTTTGGGTTTATTTTGATGGATTTCCTGGGGTTTCATTGGAGTTTGTATTCATCTTCAATTTAGGTCATACTTGTGGTAGATTGGCTGTAAAAAGCAAGTTGCGTGGGCTGTTACATGATATGTTGTCGTGGGTCAAATTTTTCTCTAGTTTCTGTCAATAGTTTAGTTAACCCAGATAATTTGCTAAGTCTTTCAGCAAAGATTGTATCTTTACCGAGGAATGTGGCATTGCCTGTTTGAAGCTTTCTTTTTTATGTGGCTGGATAGTCAGTGAATTGTGTTTCTTCTTATAAATATAAATTTTCAATGCCTTTAAGTTTACATCTTGTTAATCTTGTCCCTTGCACTATTCTTTTGGTCCACAGGGGAAAAAGAGGAAAGATACCATTTGCATTGCTCTTGCTGATGACGCATGCGATGAGCCAAAGATCAGGATGAATAAGGTTGTGAGGTCAAACTTGAGGGTTAGGCTAGGTGATGTTGTCTCTGTGCATCAGTGTCCTGATGTCAAGTATGGAAAACGTGTGCACATCTTGCCCGTGGATGACACCATTGAAGGGGTTACTGGAAATCTCTTTGATGCTTACCTGAAACGTGAGTTTATTCTTTATCTTTTACTCTGAACGTATATTTAGTATTGTCTTCATAATTTATTAGTGATAGTTTTGGTTAGGTAAAGAGGTGAAGTAGTTTTTTTTCTCTTAATCAATAGTAAGACGAGAGTATAACATGTGGTTTCTTAATACCATCACTGAGTTCTTGATTAATATAAATGAGAGTAATTGATTAATTTGATAAATAATTTTTAATCTTATTCAAGAGACTTCCTGCTTCTCCCTCCTCTTTCTTTCCTTCTCTCTCTCTCTATATGTGATGTTGGAAGTGCTTTATAGTCTGTCTTTCCTTTTTGGTTAGTATCTTTATCCATGCATCTGAGGTGGACTGTTATAGTTTATAGGAGGCTCAGTTATATGTGTGGATGTAACTGCATTATAACTACTCTCCTGTATCACTAGTCATATGCTGATAATAGATGCCTCGTATGATAATTATACATTGGACTTAATGTTGAATTTTTGACAACTTTGTAGTTTGGCATTTATTTGTGTGTACTTGTCTACATTATAATTGCTCTCCTGTATCACTTGTCATATGCTGATAAACAATGCCTCTTAACATAATTATGCACTAAACTTATTGTTGAATTGTTGACAATGTTGTCCATAAATACTGACTACCGTAGTTTGGCATTTACAGCTTACTTTCTGGAAGCTTACCGTCCAGTGAGGAAGGGTGACCTCTTCCTTGTGAGAGGTGGAATGAGAAGTGTGGAATTCAAGGTTATTGAGACTGACCCTCCTGAGTACTGTGTGGTTGCACCAGATACTGAGATATTCTGCGAGGGAGAGCCTGTAAGGAGAGAAGATGAGAATAGATTAGATGAGGTAGGTTATGATGATGTTGGTGGAGTGAGAAAACAGATGGCTCAGATTCGGGAATTAGTGGAACTTCCACTGAGGCATCCACAGCTCTTTAAATCAATTGGTGTGAAGCCACCAAAAGGAATTTTGCTTTATGGACCTCCCGGATCTGGAAAGACTTTGATTGCACGTGCTGTTGCAAATGAAACTGGTGCTTTCTTTTTTTGCATCAATGGTCCTGAGATCATGTCAAAATTGGCTGGAGAGAGTGAAAGCAATCTCAGAAAAGCATTTGAAGAAGCAGAGAAGAATGCACCGTCTATTATATTCATTGATGAAATCGATTCAATTGCTCCCAAGCGAGAGAAGACCCATGGTGAAGTTGAGAGGAGAATAGTCTCTCAGCTTTTGACATTGATGGACGGGCTTAAGTCCCGTGCACATGTCATTGTTATTGGGGCCACAAATCGTCCCAATAGCATTGATCCAGCTCTCCGAAGGTTTGGAAGGTTTGATAGGGAGATTGATATTGGCGTACCTGATGAAGTTGGCCGTCTTGAGGTGCTTCGCATCCACACAAAGAACATGAAGCTGTCTGACGATGTAACGTCAAAAGCTTTTCTTCCCTAGAACATCTTTTCACTTCTCTTCCTGTCCAAATAACTAGTGAATCATATGTACTTCACTTAATAATGCAGGTTGATTTAGAAAGAATTGCCAAGGACACACATGGTTATGTTGGTGCTGATCTTGCAGCTCTTTGTACCGAGGCAGCATTACAGTGCATCAGGGAAAAGATGGATGTGATTGACTTGGAAGATGAGTCAATAGATGCGGAGATACTCAACTCTATGGCAGTTAGCAATGAGCACTTCCAGACTGCTCTTGGAACAAGCAATCCATCAGCATTACGTGAAACTGTGAGTACTGACAAAGATACTTCTATTGATGAACAGCTTTCTTGCTGATTATAATTTTTCTTTTGGGGAGTCAGTTCTGATTATAATCAACCCTTTCCTTACATGCTTGGTCAGGTTGTTGAAGTGCCTAATGTAAGTTGGGAAGATATTGGAGGCCTGGAGAATGTTAAAAGAGAGCTTCAAGAGGTAATAGAATTTACTGGTTTGATTACTTTCCATTCTTTCTCCTCTTCACTCTTTTTAAAAAATGGGATTAATTTTCTACTTTGTAATGCAGACTGTTCAATATCCAGTGGAGCATCCTGAGAAGTTTGAGAAGTTTGGTATGTCACCCTCAAAGGGAGTATTGTTCTATGGCCCTCCAGGATGTGGTAAAACACTTCTGGCCAAAGCTATTGCCAATGAATGTCAGGCAAACTTCATTAGTGTCAAGGGTCCAGAATTACTCACAATGTGGTTTGGAGAGAGTGAAGCTAATGTACGTGAAATTTTTGACAAGGCTCGCCAGTCTGCTCCTTGTGTCCTCTTCTTTGATGAACTTGATTCAATTGCAACCCAGGTCTGTTCAAGGCTAATGAATTTTCATGTATTTATGGATTATGAGTTTCGTTCTGTGTTATGAGATTACTCTAGAATGAAATTATGCTTGTCAATATTCGATGTTCTTAGTCTTGCATGTCTTCTTACTGTGCTTCATGTTATATACTGTAGAGAGGAAGCAGTGTAGGTGATGCAGGGGGTGCTGCTGATAGGGTTCTGAATCAACTTCTTACTGAGATGGATGGCATGTCTGCCAAGAAAACAGTTTTTATAATTGGAGCCACTAACCGACCTGACATTATTGATCCTGCGCTTTTGCGACCAGGTCGTCTTGATCAGTTGATCTACATTCCCCTCCCTGATGAGGATTCTCGCCATCAGATCTTTAAGGCTTGCTTGAGGAAATCACCACTTGCTAAAGAGGTTGACCTCAGAGCTCTTGCCAAGTATACTCAAGGTTTTAGTGGGGCTGATATTACTGAAATTTGTCAGCGCGCATGTAAATATGCCATCAGAGAGAACATTGAAAAGGTTCGACTATGCCAAATTTATGTTCTGTGCTGTAGATGGTAGAATATGCAATGTTCTCATGAGGTTGGGATTATAATATTAGATATCCTATGTTATTCTCAGGATATTGAGAGAGAAAGGAGGAGAGCGGAGAACCCTGAAGCTATGGAGGAAGATGTGGAGGATGAAGTGGCAGAAATCAAGCCTGCTCATTTTGAGGAATCAATGAAGTTTGCTCGTAGGAGTGTGAGTGATGCCGACATCCGCAAATACCAGGCATTTGCTCAAACTCTGCAGCAGTCAAGGGGATTTGGGAGTGAGTTTAGGTTCGCTGAAACTGGTGCAAGGCCTGCAGCATCTGACCCTTTTGCAGCTTCTGCTGGAGGAGCCGATGAAGATGACCTCTACAGTTAAGATCATCTCTGTCTGTGTCGTAAGTTATGGAGACAAAAGCAGACCCTTTTTTTTTTTTTTAATATAGTGTAGTATTAAATTTGACTGGATGGATGTTGAAGCTCCTTGGCACAACCTTTCAGCAGGAAGGGGGGGGGGGGGTGGCTGCCCCTGGGAGTTCATAAAATACTGTGTTTTTCCTTTACTTGGGGTTTAAAGATTTTACAAGATTAAATTTCTGCGTCCCTTTTGGATTATTTTTATGTTTGTGCGTGTGGTATATGAAATATGAATGACAACCAAATAAGTCCTTGCCTTGAGCTTCACCACCAACTTGTTGGCTTTAAAAACCTAACTATACTATCGCTGTGACTTCTGTTTGCAGTCATTTTCTTAAAAAAAAATAAAGGGTAAAGTTTTCTGTTCTTTACTAATTTCGATATCCATTAAATGTGTCCTCCTAAAAAGTAGGGAGAGATGTAGTTATTCAATTTAAAATTTATTTTTTGTTAATTTATTATATTTTTTATTGTTGTAATAACAAATTTAACTAAATTCGTTGAATTTCTTATGAAAGAAGTGTAAAACATTGAGGGATATTTTACCTATCAAAAGTTCTTCAAATCTGAGGAAAGAAGTAAACATCACAATTAATTGTTTTTAGGCTTTAGTTTTCAAAATTGTTATAAATTGAAAATTTTAAAATTTTGATGTAATTTTGAACTGAAAATTTAAGAATTAATAGTTATACTTTAAAATTTAAAGAATTGACAGTTGTTATGTTATTATACTTAAAAATTAATATTTAAAAGAAACAATCAATTAAAATAAAGAGAATTCAAAAAATTTACCATTTGCTTCTTATTATGTACCATCAAAAGTGTTTAAAGGATTGACTAATAATATTTATTTTTTTAATAGATTATCAAACATGATTTAAATTATTCCATTTTTTAAAAAGCGATTAATTACTTAAAATTACAATTGAGAGGGACGATAGATTTTTTTATCAAAATAAAATCATAGCTTATAGAATTAAACTAGTTTGCATAGTTGTATGATTCACAGGTTAATTAGTGCATAATTAAAAATATATTTAAATATTTTATAATTTTAATAATAAAGTTTTAAATAAATATTAACTTTAAAATTTTCAAAAACACGACTTTTAGATTTTTATTTGAAGTATAAAACTGCTTAAATTTAATAAAAATATAAATTAGATTATCTAGGAAGTTTTTGTATTATAGGAACTGTATCAAATTTGTCGTTTTATCATTAAAATGAATGAATTTAGTCCTTATACTATTAAAAATAATCAAATAAGTTCAAATTGTAAAAGAGTTAATATTTATTTATTTATTTCAATTGCAGTTCAATTGTAAACAAAAAATTTCATTAACTAAACTATAAAAACTTTAAATATTAACTCTGTCAAGCAGTAAATGATATTTTTTTATATAATAAATGTTAATTCTATTTCAATTTGATCTTTATTTGATTCTTTTTAATAGTTGAAAGTAATAATAGGACTAATTTGACCAAGTTCTTATAGTAGAGGAACATCTCAGGTACATTAACCAAAAATATAATCATAATGTTTTAAATATTTTTATATAGATTTATTAATTTAAAATACTTATGGAAAAGATATTTTATTGAAATCAAATTGATATTTATAAATAGTTTGAAAAAGTTTGAAAATGTCAAAAAATTAAATTAAATTATAATTTAAGATATACTTTTTCTATAAATATTTTTATTTTTTAAAAAAGATAATATTTTTTTTTGTACGATGATGATTTAAACCCAAACTATTGTAAAGGTAGGTAAACACCCTATTAATAAGGCACAACTTTGAGTTTTTTTTTAAAAAAAATTGATGTAAATACTTTTTTAATTTTATTTAATTTATTTTTAAAATATATTTAATTAAAAAAATTAAAAATGAAAATAACTTTTTAGACATTTTAAAATTTTAACATTATCTAAAAGTTTTATTGAATTTTTTAGGTTTAAAGAAATAGATTTAACTTAGTATTAATTAAATATTAAGTAATTAATGAGTCAATATTTATAAATACTTTGTTTTACCTACAAAAACCGTTAAAGGACATATATACAAATAATATTAATATGAATAAAGTAAATTTTATTTAAACCAATCTATTCGAAACATTAGAAGTATAAATGATGAATAAACTATACTTAAAATATTAGATCATAACATGTTGATCTATCTTTGTGCGAAACATATTAAATTTTATTTAAATTGTCAACAAAGTTTTATTTTAAAATAAATTATCCATTTTTATGTGAAACATGGCAAATCACATAAATTATCTTTTCATGATTCTAATTATCAAGCTAAAGAACCCTTAGAATTAATTTGTTTTGATATATAAGCTCCTTCTCCAATTGTTTCGTTCTCAATTGTTTTGTTAAATTTTGGGCTATAATTGAATTTTTTCAGTAAATCCATTAAATAATTTCAGAGGGAATATCAAGCTCTATAACACTATCTGTAACGATGTGATTTTTGTTGGTATCAAAAAATTTAATTTAAGATCGAATTTCTTTAAATCGAGACAATTTAATTATTAAACCGGAAATATTTACAAGTTAACTAGAAATTAGTAATTAGAGTTGTGAAATGACATGTTATGATTGAATAAATGTTTGATTTTTATGTTAAACTCAAAGTACGAGTTAATCTGAATTGTTCTGACAACAAATGTGACATCTTGTATTCAGAACCGGCGACTCGATTGGTTGTGAAGTGTAACACTACCTTACCGAAAATGCCATTATACAGAAAAGCTCTTGTCCAAGCACACCCAAGCAAAACGAATGTGCTGAATGAAAACACTACTACGTTATTGAAACAGGTCGAGCTTATTTATACCAGTCATCTGTACCACCAAAATATTGAGATCAGGCCTTTGCCACTATCGTTTATACAATAAACCATTTACCTTCTCCAAAGCTAAACCACACATCACCTTATCAACTAATTTTTCAACGTAATGGAGGATATAACCTTGTTCGTGTTTTTCGTTATTGTTATTATCCATGGCTTCGTCTTTGCACTAAAAATAAACAGGAACCTCGTTCTACCAAATGTGCCTTTCTTGGTTATAGCATTGTTGATAAAGGATATAAATGTTTGCCATTATCTAACAATAAAGTTTTTTACTTATCATGTCTTATTTGATGAACAAATGTTCTCGAGAATGTGATGAGCAATCTTTAGTTCTCGGTCCACTGCTATCACCAATTTCTATTTTCTCTATTGCCTATCATGATCAAAACCAACACCCCATGGTTACTAGATCAATAACTGGCAACTTAAAATGCAACGTCTTTCATACGACACTCATCGCCTTGTGCACAAATCAAGAGGCAACCAAACAACAAATTTGGCGTCAAGTAATGTCAGAGGAAATAGATGCATCGATGGCAAATGGGACAAGGGATTTAGTGCCAAGATCATGGGCAGCAAATGTGATTGATTGCAAATGGATTTATCGCATCAAAACCAAACCGTGTGGCTCAAGGGTTTCATAAAAAACCAGACATAAACCATGCTGAAACCTTTAGCCCTGTCATCAAACCAGCCACGGTTCGTCTAATCTTATCTTTTATTGTCCACTCTAGTTGGCGTATCCAATGCATTTTTAAATGGGACGCTTGAAAAGTTGGTTTACATAGAACAACCCCAAGGTTTTAAATATCTCACCAAGCCACACCATGTGTGTTCTTTAAAGAAGTCCTTATACGGTTTGAAACAAGCCCCGTGAGCTTGATTTTCTTGTATCACATTGGCATTACAAAAAGATGGTCTCAAAGGATCCAAAGCTGACAACTCCCTTTTTATCTATTCTTTTGGAAATAACACTGCTTATTACCTTGTGTATGTTGATAATATCATTTTGACAGACTCAATGACAAGTCTTCATCAAAATATCATTCGACAGCCTGGGTTAAAAGGTTTGGGTTCCCTTACTTATTTTCTTGGTGTAGAAGTCACTTGACTACCTAATGGACTTCAGCTCTCTCAATCTAAGTATATTTGAGATCTTTTGAGGCGTGTGAATATGCATGAAGCTACCCGTCTCTATATACCATTTTTTCCACAAACAATATTAGCCATGTACACTTCCAACAACTTTGAAGATCTTATATCATTTCAGCAGGTGGTGGATTCTCTTTAATACTTACCTCTTACAAGACCCGACATAACCATGACATGTAACAAAACAACTCAATTCATGCACTCACCTCCTATCAACCATTGGCAAGATGTGAAACACATACTTCGGTATTTAAAAGGTACAACAGACCATGGTCTCCTACTCAAATCGTCATGTTCTCCATCTCTTTTTGCTATCTCTTATGCGGATTGGGGAGGTGACAAAATTGTCCAAAAAAATACCTCGGCTTATGTTATATTCATGGCCCTAATCTCAACCCATGGTGTTCGAAGAAACAAAAAACAATGGCTCGATCTTGCACTAATACCATGTCTTAGCATCGCCGGCCTCTAGAGTTTATTGGCTACAATGTCTTTTTCGAGAAAATAACCAACCGCTTCCTACCATACCAAAAATCTGGTATGATAATGTCTCAGCCACATATTTAGCTACCAATCCAGTTTTTTCAGTTTCACTCAAAGCAACTTGAGCTTGATTTTTATTTTTGCTCAAGATCAAGATTGCCAGAAACATCTTCAGGTCTCGTATATTTCAACTGTTGACCAATTAGCTGATGTCTTAACCAAACGATATCCAAGAAATAATTTTTTGCTTTCAAGGTCAAACTGATGGTAGTTCTCCCCCCTTCCGTTTGCCAGGAGGGTATCAAGGAGAATAATGACAAATAAACTTATGTCTCATTCAAATTTTAAGAAATATTTTGTTGTATCTATTTTGAATTTAAACTTAAGATTCTTGTTGTACATTTTGAATTCAACCTTAGCAACATTATCCTTAAAATCATTTTATGTGCCATTGTTGTAAACCTTGTTTCTCTTTACTTTTTATATCATACGAGTATATATAAAAAAAAAAATTTCAAAACATGGAGAATGGTAAAACATTTGTAATGGAAAATGAAAAACTTAGAAAAAATGTTAACATAAAAAATATCTGAAATTAAATTTTCTTTTCTATATTCAATTTGAATTGAAAATAAAAATCGAGTAATATGTAGAATCACTAAAATTATGGTAATTGGAAATTAAAACTAAATCCATCCAACAATTCATTCGTTTAATTGGCAACGCATTATCATAGCCATTAAATGCAATTTTAATTTATACTGATGAAATAGATAGTTAAACAAATTTGTATTGACATTCGGTTCTTTTTTAGATAATATTTAAAATTACTCATAGTTCTTTCTTAATCTATAAATAGGATGATGATATTATTTAAATGATAAATCTTTCATTTTTGTATTTATCTTATAATATATATTTATATAATACAATTTCGAATACTTGTTGTAAGACCCAAATTTTGCCCGGGCCCGTCAGAAACCTAAACCTCAAGCCCATAAAACCCCAAACCTGACCCAAACAAATTAAACCAACCCAAATTAAGCCCAAACCAGACCCAAACTAAGCAAATCAGCCTAATACAGACCCAATAAAGTCCAACCAAACCCGAAGCCCAACAATGCAACCCAAATCAGAAAAAATAGAAAGAACTAAACCCTAGGTGCACCGCACCTAGGGTCTTCTGATCAGCCGCCATTGGCCACCGCACGTCAGCATATCCCTCGCGCATGCCACCACGCCTCCACGCCTCTGGCACCACCTACAAAACCAAGATCTACACGCAAGCAAAAGAACAAAGAAGAAAACGACAAAAGAACAATAGAAAACAAAACAAAAACAAACAAAAACGGATCTGTAACTCGGCTATAAAAGTCGAAATAAATCTCTTGTATTTTTTTTACGAACATCAGAAATCAAAGAACAGATTTTTTAGGTGATTTCCCTTTTTTAGTTTTTATTTTTTATATACTGCTACTCTTTTATTTATTTTTCTTTTAAATTTTTTACAAACAAATAATAATAATAATAATAATAATAATAATAAGGGGAGAAAAGAAAACTTACCTGAACCCCGGGGTCGCAACGTCGGAGTCCCCTCTCCGTCGTCGGAACCGAACCAAAAACGGAGGAGGGGCTTTCTTCTCTCGATTTTTTGGGGCGCCGAGGGTCTGGCCTTCAAAGGGGGCTTCAAACGGAGCACTAAGGCCCATCTTCGCACATCGTCGGCCACCGGAAGCGGTGGTGGTGTGACGGATCTCCAAAGGGAGCCTAATCGGTCGGGACAGAAAAGGGGGGAGAGAATGTTGCATTTTTTTGGTTTTTGAAGAAAGGAGGGTCTAAAATGAAAAAAAAATGTGAAAATTTGGGCTTAAATACACCTCTGAAACGGCAACGTTTCAGTAGGCTCCCTCAGGCGCCAAAACGGAGTCGTTTTGGGGGAGCCCGAACCCGACTCGATCTTAAAGCTAGGATCCGCGCGTTTTCCCTCAAAAGGGGTATTTGCACTGCGAGTCCTCCCCCTTTGTCACTCATTTTCAATTCGACCCTTTTATTTTATTTCGCATTCAATTTAGTCCCTCTATTTGCAAGCTGGAGTGGCGCACTTAAAGGGGGTTTGTGATATTTTCTCAGTTAACCCCTCGCATGTTTTAGTGCGTTTTAAATCCATCCT
This sequence comes from Gossypium australe, assembly GCA_005393395.2. Taxonomy (NCBI): domain Eukaryota; kingdom Viridiplantae; phylum Streptophyta; class Magnoliopsida; order Malvales; family Malvaceae; genus Gossypium; species Gossypium australe. Next base: position 13,114,250 of record CM016622.1, on the reverse strand, counting down.
CTGCTTTATTTTTTTATCCGAATTTCCCCTTTGAATTTTATTTAGAGTTTTAATTTAATCCTTTTTATGTACTTACGTTTATTTTATTCGAATTTGGACCCTGAAATTTCATTTTATTCGCAATCAAACCCTTATTCATGTAAATTTGGATTCTTTGTTTTTTTTTTTTTAATTTTAAACTATTTTATTTGTTTTAAATTTTATATATTAAACTGTTTTAAATTGTTTTAGATACGTTATTTTAAATTATTTCACATATTATATTATTTTAAATTGCTTCATATATTATTTACTTCAAACTTTTTATCATGTATTATTTACTTAAAATTGTTTTGTTACTTACTTCAAATTGTTTTATGTATTATCTATTTTTTATATTATTTATTTCATTGTTCTTTGATTATCAATGCTAGTATTTAAATGGTGTATGTTGTGAGATTATTGCCATTGCGTGTACTATGATTCGTTTATTCGTATTTTCATATTATTGTCATTCTCTTGCGTAATATTTTATTCATGTATTATTATTCCATGCTCATTACTACATTTTTATTTCATGTCATCGCATTGTGAATTAAACCCCAACGTATTTATCCAATATAGATTTTTTTATTTCACTTCGAACAAAATAATGCATGCGGTTTAGTATTGTACTAGATATTATTCAAAAAGAAAAATCTTCAAAAAACGAAGGCAATATTTCGCGTTTCGGGAATTCGAGAAATCGTGCCCTAACTTACGGGGTTTTGGTTTTCTTGTTAAACCGAAATAGCTAAATATCCTTTTAAATTTCAAAATATTAAGTTTCGAAAAAATTTAAAGGCGAACTTGTTCTCGAGGGTTCAAAGGCCGTATCCTAACTTACGGGACGTGACATTTTGTTATCTCGGGACGAGTGGGCCCTTGAAGCTCGTTTCAATTCAATTCAAGCATTTTTAAAAATGAACATTGATAAAAAGGGATCGTATTTTAAAAATCATTTCGAATTTTCAATTTCCGACGCTTAGACATTAATTAATAGATTAGGCATCAATTTCGGGCGTGACGAGGGTACTAATCCTTCCTCGCATGTAATCGACTCCCGGACCTGTTTTCTCAAAATTCGTAGACCAAAATTGTGGTTTTAATAAATCAAACGACTAAATTTTTAGGTGATCCGATCACAACTCAAAAAAATCGATGGCGACTCCCGTTTTTTTATTTTAAATAAAAAATCGATCTTCTTTTTAAAAAATAGTTTCGACACTTGTAACCATCGATAATATATTTTTAATCAAGGAGGAGTAAGTAAAATAAATGAAGCAGTACGGGATGAAACTGTCTACAAAAGTCAATCATTAAAATGTTCTTAATACAATCCAGAACAAATAACAATCAAGTCGAAATTAAAAACTTCCATAAAGGATGGAATAAGATGGTTGTTGCCTAAACGAGTCATAACATCCGCACACTTGTTGCTGTCTCTAAATATATATTTCAAAGTTACTTGTTGCACAACATTTTGCAATAAAAAAACTAATGTAAACAAAGCATGGCTTAATCAAACTAATCACGCTTCTGGCATCAACTTCAATTTTCATTTAGAAATCTTCATAAAATTGGCAAGACAAAATCCACTGCTAAGAGCTCACAGTTGGGGTGGTTTGAGGAGAGGTAAAAGTATTATGGAGGTGTTTATGGTGGAAGTTAGATTGTATTTTATCTCATTTACTTAAAAATGAGTAAATTAATCTCTGTATATAAAATTAAAGAGAAAATTAATTATTTTTGTTAAAAATTTTATTCATTTATACTGTTAAAAATTGACGTGATTGACGAAATAACTAAAAAGTGACAAGTATAATGATCAATTTTTAATGGTAGAACTGAATAATTTTTTTTATAAAAAAACTAATTTACTCTTTAATTTAACATATAAAATTAATTTACTTATTTTTTAATAAAAATAAAATATAGTTTAACTCATAATATAAAAACTACACATATCTAAGAGGGTTCCAATGGAGGGGCGAAAGCGCGAAATGCTCCTGGCCTTAACAAAAAAACTTTTGCAGCAAAATTATCAACACAAGGGCCAGATTTTGACCACTGATAATTTTCATTTCTATCTATCTTGGGAGAAAAAAAACCTAATGCTGTCATGTCATTCTGATATTTCAGTAAACAATGCTCGAGTATTTGACATACACATTACATTTCTTTGCTTTATATAATACCTTAACTGACAAACAGTACTGCCTTTGCCTATCATTTTCAGGACATGGTTGGCAGTTAAATTGGACTTTCTTCCGCCCTCCGTTCACACCTTCTTATACTCTTTCCAAGGAATCGTAAAAACATATTCATTTAAAAGAGTCCATGGTGTAGTTTTTATAACCAGTTTGCACGTTAATTAGCAGTCAGAAATTGTGATCGTTGGTTGCATGTTGATATGGGGTGGAAATAAAGGAAGCCATGATGAGATCTGGAAATCAAATGTAAGAAAATTAGGGCCGTGGATGTGAATTATTGAGTAGACTTCACCACTTTACGGGAGACAAACCTCACGTGATAAATTGGAGATTAACCTAGTAGTATTTCATGATTTCATATCACATCATTTCACTGTCCTTCCCACTTTTGACCTTTATTATAATTTTTCATTTAGGTCTTCGCAATTTGAAATCTTTTGTAGTTAATTCCCATCTCATTCGATTATATGTTTAATAGTGTGTGATTAAAAATGTTCATAATTTTATGTAATTGTACTGTGTTTTCATTGTACTTTATGATTTAAATCTATTCTATTATAAAATTATTAATTAGGTTTCTATTATCTTAAGTTAATTAAACACTAATTTAATTAGAAAAAAATTTTAAAATCACTTTTCTAAAAAATAATGATAAAAACACATCCCATTTTCTTTTAATTCCATATTTATTAAATTGGTCCATCTCAAAAAAAAATTACAACAACTTAATTCTTATCAATTTCGAAAGCGAAGAACTAAAGATAATTAATTACGATAATATTTTTCGTTAATAGTGCATAATTTTGATTGGCATAACAAAAATTTTAGTCCTCAATATTTATAAATTTTACATAAATGTTGATAAAATGTATAAATGTTATGAGCTAAATTTATTAAATCAAGACTAAATTGATAGAATGTATAAATTTTGAGCACTAAATTTGTTATTATATAAAAAAAATATACAATTGACAAAAAACATTAACATCGTTATTTATTATCCTTAGTTACACACTTTCAAAATTGATAAGTATTAAATTACTATTAAATTACTTTAATTTTTTTGGGAAAGACTAATTTGCCTAATATCAAAATTGAGAAAGACCAAAAAAGACTTTTTACGTTTATAGTTTTATATAAAATTATTAAATAAAACAACTAAAAAGAAATCTTTCACCACTCTCCCTATAATTTAATTATAAATAATTTTTGTTTAATTTAATTTTAAATAAATATTTTATAAAATATTTTTAAATAATTTCTTTCGCTCACTCCATTACTACGATATAATCTAATATTATTAAAACTTTTAATTAAATGGAAATGAGGCTAAAAAATGAATATTAAACAAGTTTTAATAATTATAAACAAATGATGATGCAAATTATAATCTAATGTAGTTCAGAATACTATAAAAAATTATAAACAAATTGTAAATAATTAGAAAAATATTTCAAAATATAAAAAATCATTAGTAATTATTAAAAAAATTTTAAAAAAATTTAAAAAATTAAGATTATATAAAACTATTACAAATTGTAAAATAAATGGTAAAAATATTTGATTACACATATAATACAAATATATATATATATATATATATATATATATCATGCCTTATTGAGGACTAATATTTATCATCTCTACGATTCTTTATCCCACTACACTTGCACTATTCATCATCTCAAAATTGGCAAAATGTGCCTAAAAATTTCATCAATCGAATTTGTTAAGCTTTTAGTAAGTGAAAAATTAATGTTTCTACTCATAATTCATATGAAAAAACAACATGAGCATATAACTATTTTCTTTTTTGAGATATTTTGATGAACACAATTGCTTGAATTACTGATCAAATAACATGAAATTTGTGTTTATTTTTAACAAGGGCAAAATGGGATAGATAATAACACATGGACAAATTTAGATAATTTTTAATATTTTTAATAATTTCATATTTTTTTATAAATTTTATATTTGTAATAATGATTTATATTAATTTTTAAAATATTTTGAGTACTTTACAAATTTTTGAAATGTTTAATCACTAAATGATTTAGTAATGTTCCAACATTGATTGAAACTAGGCAGTATAACAAACAGATTATAAGAGAGAAAGCAAATAAATAAATGACACACATGAGTTGTTAAAGCAGTTCGGATAATAATCTTATTTTGTGAAGCTTTGCTTAGTCAATGATTTTATTTCACAATAGATCCAAAATTTTATTGTCTAAAGTCCAATCTACCCTGATAATTGAAACCTTAACAAATAACCCTATTTTTTACAATCACTCACCATTAAAACTTCACTTAAACAACGTTTTACTCCCCAAGAAAAGCTTAGACAAAGAGTACAATAAAAACAAAGCTAAAACCCAATGAAAGCAAGAATGATAACTTCAACCAAAAGCACTCCAAAGATGCACCCAAGGAGCATCAAGACAACCTATTTATAGGCTAAGATCGATAGCTTCTCCAAGTAATCTTGATGAAAAAAGTTAATATTTTAAATTGAAAAATTATCCACAAAGTCTTCTTATTGAAATTTGAGAACAAAGCCTTCATTTCCAAGCAGGAAGGATCCTTCCACATCCTCTTGAAATTTTCAGATTTTTTAATTTTATATATAAATTATCATTTATTTTAGATTTAGTGTCTACATAGTATAACATTCGTCCCCTTTAGTCAAATAATAATTATCAAATATTAATGTATAATGAGTTTTGAAAGACTAAACTTAAAGGCCCAATATGAATTTTATAACCAAATTTCAGAATTAATTGATTTGACCCATACTCATACATATTAGGTTAGTGACTTTCTTGTATTATGAGTTGTATGTCTTGCTAAGGAATTACCTTCCTCTAGTAAGGTGTTGACACAGCCGAGAGAAATACCAAAAAGTTTGATGCTGAGATTAAGAGCACAAAGTAAAAAATACAAATTATCTTCCCTTTGGCTCCTTACACAAAAGACCACTCGGTAAATATTTTTGCATAAATTATGTTCTCTATTTATTTGACTTTTTTTTCTTTATCCTAATATGTTATTGTTTAATATATTATTACAGTTTTCAGGTTTTTCGATTAAATTATGGTCAACAAAAAGACTGATTTTTTTTTCAAGAAAAGAGTGTCAAAAAGCAATAATAAGCAATCAGCTCCTCAACCTTCTATTAATAGTGGAGAAAAATCAAATATCGGATCTTCCTAAGCTCTTAAACAAGATATCGAGTCTTCCCAAGCTCCTGAATAAGATATCGGGGTCTTCTCAAGTTCCTAAACGTCCTCGTAATGTGCCAAACGTCGAAACAAAGGAGTTTGATGCTTCTTCTTTAGAGCGTGATCCAAGACTTTGAAAATCTATTTGGGATTATCCTCCAAATCAACGGGACGAAGTCTGTCGAGCTTACATTAAGTTTGAGCCATATCAACTAATTTCTCCAAGTGAGGCCCCAACATCTCCTCAGTATATTGACAAGAATGTACGTTGATTTCTCCCATCTTGGTACATGTTATTCTCGATTTATCTCTAGTTTTTACTGTAACACCCCTTACCCGTATTCAACGCCGGAATAGGATACGAGGCATTACCAGAATTACAAATTTATTTATCAAACATTTTATTTCATCTAGCATTTTTATATTTGAAATCAATCAAAATCAAACATATTGTCCCTTAAAACATATTTATTTTTCTCATTTCATGACTTACTTGAATTTATTTCTCGTCTAAACATATTTAATTACCTTTTATTTACATATTACAGATAATCACATATTGACATGCCATGATAAATATCATTCTCTTGCCGTTTATTCATAAACATAATTTAGTTAATTCATTATATCAATATTTCACGTACTATCAACTTATAGTTCCTTATATCACATATTTAAAGTTACACGAACTTACCTGGCTAAATTTGCAGAAATACCAAGATTTAAGTGCATTTTGGTAATTTTCCATTTTCATCGATTTTTCAACCGATCTTAATCTAATTAATAATTTCATTCAATTTTGCAATTTTCAATAATAAAATAATCCATTCCATGTAAATTGGTCATCTCCAACATTTTTACAAAACTAATCATAAAGTTTTACTTTTATTCAATTTAGTCCCTGAGCCTCAAACATTACAAATTAGCCATGCTAACTGAATATTCATACGTATTTTTCCTCCTCCTCTCCCATTCCACATCCTTAATGTATATAGCATTCTATAAGTAACATTATCAATAATTTTCAACATTTACTTATGTGAATATTTAAGCTGTCCATTTGAGTTATAGTCACTAAATTATTTATTTCCAGAGCTACAGAACTCCAATTTAAGATCCGTAAATTTTCCCCAAAACTAGACTCATATATTTTTTTACTATAAATTTTTCAGAATTTTTGGTATGGCCAATCAATACCAGATTATTCTTAAAGTTTCCCCTATTTCACTGTTTAACTGCTCTGACCTCTCTTCACTACGAATTAAATTACTCTTTGTACAGAATTTAGATGGCCTCCTTGTTTAGCTCATTTGAAACTAGACTCATCCAGGATTTCATACATATAAATTTTAATCCACAATTATTTTTGTGCAATTTCTAATGATTTTTCTAAGGCAGAACAGGGGATCTCGAAATCACCCTGAACCAGTTTCACTAAAATTTAAATATCTCATAATACAGAACTTATTTGCTTTCTCTGTTTCTTTCATATGAAAGTAGACTCAATAAGCTTCAATTTCATATCTTACTCAGCTTCTAATTCCACTTCTACGATTTTTGGTGATTTTTCAAAGTTACTCTACTGCTGCTGTCCAAAACAGTTTTGTTATAGCTTATTTTACAATTAAATCCTTTACCCAATTCTAACTTCAAATTCTTTCAATTAAACCACTAATTCATCATTTTATTCATCATATGCTATATTCAACAGCTTTAAAACTTCAAAAAACTTCAACTTAAATTCATCAAAACTTTGTTCTAAAACTTATAAAACATCAAAATTAAAAGAGAAGGACTAAATTAACTTACCAATTAAACTTCCAAGCTTCAAACCATCAATTTCTCCTTTTTCTTTCTTTCCCCTTTTCCTTCCCCTGCTTTCGTCTTGTTCTCTGTTTCATTTCTGGTATTCTTCTTTTACTTCTTTTGGTTTATATATATATAATAATATAATAATATAATAATATAATAATAAATAATAATATAATATAATATAATATAATAATAATATACTTTTAAAAAAATCTGAGATTTTCTTACGTTAACCGCCTCAACTATGCAAAATGGTAAAATTACCATTTTGATCCTTCATAATTTCTTTTAATCTATAATTTAACTTTTACTTTCATTTCAGTTTAGTCCTTTTCATTTAATTTCCTACCCAAACGTTAAAATTTTCTAACGAAAGTTTAATAATAACTTAATGACACTCCATAAATATTTTTAGAAATATTTATGGCTCACTTTATGAATTCGAGGTCTCAATACCTCGTTTTTGGCCCAATTTTTTTTTTTTCTAATTAATTCTTTCAGTTCACAAAATTCACTAATTTTAAAATATTTCTAAAATCACACTTAACTTATAATTATCGATTAACAAAATTTTCTAACTTTTCGTCAGATTTAGTGATCTCGAATCACTGTTCCGACACTATTAAAATTGGGCTGTTACAATTCTTCCCCCCTAAAAAAATTTCGTCCTCGAAATTTCCTTATTATTTTGATCATGAACTTCGTTATTTCTATAATTCTATAGCTCCTTTGTGCACATATTTATCTGATTTATCATTTATATCCATTCCATATCCTTTCAGTTTGCAATTCATTTTTAATTCAATATTGCGAACATACCTTATAACGAAAATTACTTACCTTTTTATAAGAGGCCCAATAGATTCAATAGAATACTTAAGATATATGAAACAAATATAGAAGTGTATTATTATTTACTATTAATCAGATAGCACTTGATGAGAACCAAAGTGTTATTATCAGAGAATGCGCTAAAGTTCCTTAATGGTATACCACTAATATCTTAGTAGATTTAATCTCATTTACTTGGGAAAATTACATTATACACGCATGTCACTTTTACAATTTTAACATAATGCTTTTACATACTTTACAATTTAACTATTGTACTAAAAACCTGTATGTTTATATATTTTTTTCTTTAATATATGTAACATATTTCAAAACTTACTAGTCATTTTTAATTTACTAATAATTCTTATTATGTGCTTCACATTTCATTCTCCATTTTTTTTTTTCAATTCCAATTTCACTTCAATTTATTCACAACTAAATTTAATTTCACTTTCTCATCAATATACAATTCAATATAATACTTATCCATCACTTAATTCAATTTCCATTTAATTCAACAATAACACTTACCTCATACTTCACTTATTATACGCATAATTTAAATTTAACATTTAATATTAAATAATAGACATCAAACATGTAACAATAGAAGTCATATGTGTTAATTTATACTTTAATTTTATACCTCAACAATAGTCTTTCATCAAATAGCCTCATATACCATCTACATTATCTTTAATCAATTCATAAACCTTTGATTCAAGTTTTCAATCTCATATCTCAATTTCAATTTACATTTCAATTCCCAATTCCACTTTTCCATACTTTCAATAATTCAACCGATCAAATTCAATCAATTTTCTCATTTCGTTTATTCAACAGATTTCAATAATAATAATTTGATATTTTAACAAATTTATGAACCTTAAGTTCATACTTCAATTCTCACATTTCAATTCGATTCACAATTCAATTCATAATGTCCTTCTCATATTTTTAGTAGTACGGTCAATCAAATTTATTTAATTTTCTCATTTCAGTTATTCACCCTATTAACAATCCGGACTTTGATGGATACACGGATTTCAACCCAAACACACCAGTACGGCACATTGTGCCTTAACGGTACACAGTATAAGTATACGACACACAAAGTGTCGAATCGGTAACAGTAACAGTATCAGTATTCAACACACAAAGTGCTAAATCTGTAACGGTAACAGTAACAGTATACGACACACAAAGTGTCGAATCAGTAACAGTAACAGTATCAGTATTCAACACACAAAGTGCTGAATCTGTAACGGTAACAGTAACAGTATACGACACACAAAGTGTCGAATCAGTAACAGTAACAGTATCAGTATTCAACACACAAAGTGCTGAATCTGTAACGGTAACAGTAACAGTATACGACACACAAAGTGTCGAATCAGTAACAGTAACAGTATCAGTCTCAATTTTAGTACTCAATCTTAAATTTATCATTTTACTAAATACTTACCTTAAAATATTTACCACACATAATTAATAAATTACACATAATAATGATAAAGTTTGAATAACAGTGATTCAAATATCATCAAAGTCTGGAGATATCACATTATATTTTAAGTTATATATTAATAATGGCATACATTTCTAGACTTCACACACATTACGTTTGGTCCGAGAACCGACTAAACCTAAGCTCTGATACCACTAAATGTAACACCCCTTACCCGTATTCAACGCCGGAATAGGATACGAGGCATTACCAGAATTACAAATTTATTTATCAAACATTTTATTTCATCTAGCATTTTTATATTTGAAATCAATCAAAATCAAACATATTGTCCCTTAAAACATATTTATTTTTCTCATTTCATGACTTACTTGAATTTATTTCTCGTCTAAACATATTTAATTACCTTTTATTTACATATTACAGATAATCACATATTGACATGCCATGATAAATATCATTCTCTTGCCGTTTATTCATAAACATAATTTAGTTAATTCATTATATCAATATTTCACGTACTATCAACTTATAGTTCCTTATATCACATATTTAAAGTTACACGAACTTACCTGGCTAAATTTGCAGAAATACCAAGATTTAAGTGCATTTTGGTAATTTTCCATTTTCATCGATTTTTCAACCGATCTTAATCTAATTAATAATTTCATTCAATTTTGCAATTTTCAATAATAAAATAATCCATTCCATGTAAATTGGTCATCTCCAACATTTTTACAAAACTAATCATAAAGTTTTACTTTTATTCAATTTAGTCCCTGAGCCTCAAACATTACAAATTAGCCATGCTAACTGAATATTCATACGTATTTTTCCTCCTCCTCCTCTCCATTCCACATCCTTAATGTATATAGCATTCTATAAGTAACATTATCAATAATTTTCAACATTTACTTATGTGAATATTTAAGCTGTCCATTTGAGTTATAGTCACTAAATTATTTATTTCCAGAGCTACAGAACTCCAATTTAAGATCCGTAAATTTTCCCCAAAACTAGACTCATATATTTTTTTACTATAAATTTTTCAGAATTTTTGGTATGGCCAATCAATACCAGATTATTCTTAAAGTTTCCCCTATTTCACTGTTTAACTGCTCTGACCTCTCTTCACTACGAATTAAATTACTCTTTGTACAGAATTTAGATGGCCTCCTTGTTTAGCTCATTTGAAACTAGACTCATCCAGGATTTCATACATATAAATTTTAATCCACAATTATTTTTGTGCAATTTCTAATGATTTTTCTAAGGCAGAACAGGGGATCTCGAAATCACCCTGAACCAGTTTCACTAAAATTTAAATATCTCATAATACAGAACTTATTTGCTTTCTCTGTTTCTTTCATATGAAAGTAGACTCAATAAGCTTCAATTTCATATCTTACTCAGCTTCTAATTCCACTTCTACGATTTTTGGTGATTTTTCAAAGTTACTCTACTGCTGCTGTCCAAAACAGTTTTGTTATAGCTTATTTACAATTAAATCCTTTACCCAATTCTAACTTCAAATTCTTTCAATTAAACCACTAATTCATCATTTTATTCATCATATGCTATATTCAACAGCTTTAAAACTTCAAAAAAACTTCAACTTAAATTCATCAAAACTTTGTTCTAAAACTTATAAAACATCAAAATTAAAAGAGAAGGACTAAATTAACTTACCAATTAAACTTCCAAGCTTCAAACCATCAATTTCTCCTTTTTCTTTCTTTCCCCTTTTCCTTCCCCTGCTTTCGTCTTGTTCTCTGTTTCATTTCTGGTATTCTTCTTTACTTCTTTTGGTTTATATATATATAATATATAATAATATAATAATATAATAATATAATATATATAATATAATATAATATAATATAATATAATAATATACTTTTAAAAAAATCTGAGATTTTCTTACGTTAACCGCCTCAACTATGCAAAATGGTAAAATTACCATTTTGATCCTTCATAATTTCTTTTAATCTATAATTTAACTTTTACTTTCATTTCAGTTTAGTCCTTTTCATTTAATTTCCTACCCAAACGTTAAAATTTTCTAACGAAAGTTTAATAATAACTTAATGACACTCCATAAATATTTTTAGAAATATTTATGGCTCACTTTATGAATTCGAGGTCTCAATACCTCGTTTTTGGCCCAATTTTTTTTTTTCTAATTAATTCTTTCAGTTCACAAAATTCACTAATTTTAAAATATTTCTAAAATCACACTTAACTTATAATTATCGATTAACAAAATTTTCTAACTTTTCGTCAGATTTAGTGATCTCGAATCACTGTTCCGACACTATTAAAATTGGGCTGTTACATTTACCAAGTAAGAGTGTTACATATTGCCTTCCTTGTGTTGTAACACCCCCTACCCGTATTTGTCGCCGGAATAGGGTACGGGGCATTACCAGAGTTTACTGAATTAATTTTCTGTTACTACGAGTTAATTACTATTCATTTACCGAAACATGACATGACGTCTTTTAGATGGGCCTCACTACAGCAAAACAGGGATTTAGCGGCGATTTTAGTGGCGTTTGGACAAAAAACTGATCAGTAGCGGACGCCGCCAAAAACTGAGAAATAGCGGTGTCTGTGTACAAACGCCGCTAAAAATTGAAAAACTGAGCAATAGCGGCGTTTTTGTACAAATGCCGCTAATAAACTGAGCAATAGCGGCGTTTTTGCTAATAAACCGAGTAATAGCGGAATGCAGCTAATAAACTGAGCAATAGTGGCGTTTTTATTCAAACGCCGCTAAAAGTTGAGCATCCATTTTTGTGTAGGGACTCGTTTCGATTTGATCCGATTTAATTTTCATATTTTTTTTATTCTTGTTTTGAATTATATTTTATTTTGATACATTCACTTATAAGCAATGAGAAAGTTTAATTTTAGTTACTTAATTATGAAAATTTACAAATTGCTAACTAAACTATTTAGAAGTTTTCATTTAAGTTACAAAGCTGTTAAAATTGATTTAGTGTTTAATGTTTAGTATGTTAATTTTATGGTTTAGGGTTTGTTATTTTGGGTTATGGATTTAGTGTTTTAAAGTTTGTTATTTGGGGTTTATTATTTAGGGTTTAAGATCTTAGTGTTTAACGGTATTAAGGTTTAAGTGTTAGTGTTTAGGGGTTAGGGGTTTAGGGCTTAAGGGTTTATGTTTTGTGGCTTAGGGTTTAGGGGATATGGGTTGGGGTTTAGGGGTTGTGATTTATAATTTGTGGTTTAGGGTTTATTGTTTTATAATTTGTGATTTAGAAATTGCATACACAAAACAACGCCGTTTTCTGCGCTGCTAAAAAATTAATTTCAGTATCCCATAACCCCTATTATTATTTCCCCAAACCCTAAATTTCTTAAGTCCCCGAAAATTCCCCAAAATCCCGAAACCAAAATCCCTCAAATTGGTTTCCCCTAATTCAAATCCCCAAAATCCCTAGAATCCCATAATCCCGAAGCTGTTGGATCCAACCATCGTTTATCGATACTTCATTTTATTGTGAAATTGTCTTCCCATAACCCCGAATGGTATGTATCCATTACCCCAATGTTTATTTCTTTAAAATAGGTTCAAATTTTTATCTTTAATTTATATATTAAATAATTTATTATATAATTGTAAAATAGGTAATATGAATTTTAATATTAAAATTATCATTATATAGTTTGGGATTTGAGGTTATGTGTTAGAGGTTAGGGTTTGGAGTTTGGATTTGAGGTTATGTACTGGGGTTTGGGGTTAAGTTAAATTATTTATATATTAAATAATTTATTATATAATCACAAAAGAGATATTATGGAATTTAATATATAAAAATTTAACAATAGTGATCTTTTTTGTTCAAACTTTGCAAAAAATAGAGCAATAGCGGCGTTTTTACGAGACACGCCGCAATTATGTTTCAGTTTGTGAAAAAATATTGCCGTTTTCACCTGTAACACCCCTTACCCGAGACCGTTGCCGGAGTCGAGCACAAGGCATTACTAAACTTAACTACTAATTCGGCATAAAATTTAAAACTGTCCATCTGCGTCATAGTCACTAAAATATTTATATCTGGAGCTACGGAACTCCAAATTAAGATCCATTAATTTTCCCTGAAACTAGACTCATATATCTTTTTACTATAATTTTTCCAGAATTTTTCATGTGGCCAATTAGTACAGTTTATTCATTAAAGTTTCCCCTATTTTACTGTTTAACTGCTCTGACCTCTCTTCACTACGAATTAAATTACTCTTTGTACAGAATTTAGATGGCCTCCTTATTTAGCTCATTTGAAACTAGACTCATTCAGCATTTCATACATATAAATTTTAATCCACAATTATTTTTGTGCAATTTTTAATGATTTTTCAAAGGCAGAACAGGGGATCACGAATTCATTCAGAACCAGTTTCACTAAAATTTAAATATCTCATTATTTCCATATCTTTTGCTTACTCTATTTCTTTCATATGAAAATAGACTCAAATATCTTTCAATTCATATCTCTTTCACTTTCTAATTCCATTTCTTCTATTTTTGGTGATTTTTCAAAATCACGTTACTGCTGTAATTTAAAAAACTGTTTCGTTGCAAAATATCATTAACTAGTTTATAACATCTTTACTCCATCTCATTTAAACTCTATACATGCCATATAAACCTTTAAACATAAAACAAAAGCTACCGGAATTGATATGGATAGTGAGTTTTGCTATGATGATCCGATCTTCCACTTCTCTTTAATTCAATCTACATAAAAATATCAAACACACACAAGTAAGCTTAATGAAGCTTAGTAAGTTCATAGGTTTAAAAGTAGCTTACACACATAATATTTCCAAAACAATTACAAAACATTTACTAAAGTTCCCTGCCATTCACAACCATTGTTAAAATACTTCACATAGTTGAGCTCAACATTAACAACTACTCAATCTCTTCCATTTGATTCACTCATTTTATATTACTTCTTATCAAATTAGGAAACGTCTTACGAATTTGAGTACGTCGTTGCTCAGTGCCACGTTTCACAACTCAGTATGGATAATTCCATACCTACATTTCACAACTCAGTATGGTTAATACCATACCTACATTTCACAACTCGGTATGGATGATACCATACCTACATTTCATAACTCAGTATGGATGATACCATACCTACATTTCATAACTCAGTATGGATGATACCATACCTACATTTCACATTTGCCATGGATTAACCATGGTCTTATCCGTCAATTCATCACATGTCACGACACGAACGTACTCAATTCTGCGTTTTTCCTAATTTGAATTACCACCATTTATTCTTTCATTTATCATATTTTTCACAATCCCACAGCAAATTCATATTTAACAGCACATTATATCATTCAATCATTCACAAATAAACATATAAATTCAACCATATGAACTTACCCGGCTGATTTGTAGAAGATTTTGAAATTTAGGGACTACTCTGCAACTTTTTCTTTTCCTCTTTCTTCTTTGGTTTCTTGATCTATAATGTAAAATATTTTCACTCATCAGTATATTTCATTTCTATTTCACTTCATAATTTATGCTCTTCAATTTTCGAAATTGCACTTTTACCCCAAAATTTACAGTTTTTACAATTTAGTCCTGCTCAATTCAGCCATCAATTGAACTAATTTTTCTCAATCAACACTTTATTCTATCATTACAAACTATTTCACAACCTTTGATATTCTGAATTTCAACACCAACCTCTAATTCACAACTTTTTCACAATTAGGTCCTAAATATCATTTCCTATCAAAATTACTTAATAAAACCACCTTAATATGAAATTATAATTTAATTTTCATAATAATTCATCATAAACTTCCATTTCTCAGCAAGGGTAACTTTTAATTTTACCACCAAATCAAAAACTAATGAATTCTATAAATGGATCTAGTTGTAAAAGTCATAAAAACATAAAAATTATCAAGAAAAAGCATGAATTAAACTCACAGGATGTAATAGTATGAAAACAAGCTTTCTCCAGAACTCCTCTGACGTTTTTGGCTGAGATAATTGTGAAGATTACTCTAGATTATTTTCAATCTTATCTTAATAACATATTAAAATTACAAAATTCCAATTTTGCCCTTATTATCCTTATCTTTGTGATGATTTTCTTCCACTTGCCGTCCAGCCTTTTCACATTTGGGTTAATTGCCCTATAAATCCTCTTTGTATTAACACTTGAGCTATTTAATTCTTCTAGAAATTTTGCATTTGTTACAATTTAGCCCTTTTTATTAAATTGGCTACCCAAACATTTAAATTTCTCAACCAAACTTTAATACTAACTTAATAACACTCCATAAATATTTCTAAAAATATTTATGGCTCGATTTTCAAATTTGAGGTCTCGATACCTCGTTTTTGACACATTTGACCTAATAAATTCTTTTAATTCACTAAATTCACCAATCCACAAATTCTTCTAAATTCTCACTTGACTCATAAATATTAAATTACTATCTTATTCAATCTTACTTGCCGGATTTAGTGATCTCATATCACCATTTCCGACACCACTGAAAATTAGGCCGTTACAACTCTCCCCCCTTTAAAATTTCGTCCTCGAAATTTGTTACCTGAAAATAGATTTGGATACTGTGATCTGATTGACTCCTCTGTTTCCCAGGTTGCCTCCTCCATACCATGCCGATGCCATAATACTTTAACCAATGGTATTTTCTTATTCCGCAACTCTTTTACTTCACGAGCCAAAATCTTTATTGGTTCTTCTGAATAAGTCATATCTGGTTGAAGCTCAATTTCAGTATGAAAAATTACGTGTGAAGGATCTGACCTATACCGCCTTAACATAGACACATGAAACACATTGTGAATCTTTTCAAGTTCCGGAGGTAAAGCCAACCGATAAGCAACAGGACCAACCCTTTCTACAATTTCATAAGGCCCTATAAATCTCGGACTCAATTTCCCTTTCCTGCCAAACCGTAATACCTTCTTCCACGGTGAAACTTTTAAAAATACTCGATCACCCACTGCATATTCTATGTCTCTTCGTTTCAAATCTGCATATGACTTCTGACGATCTGAAGCAGCTTTTAGACTATCTCGAATAACCTGGACTTTCTCTTCAGTTTCCCGAATCAAATCAACCCCAACTATTTTTGATTCACTCAATTCAGACCAACACAATGGAGTCTTGCATTTCCTACCATAAAGAGCTTCAAACGGTGCCATCTTTATACTAGACTGATAGCTATTATTGTAAGCAAACTCAGCCAAAGGTAAATACCTTTCCCAACTGTCACCAAAACTCAAGTATACAACATCTTAACATATCTTCTAGAATTTGAATCACTCGCTCTGACTGTCCATCTGTTTGAGGATGAAATGCTGTACTAAAATTTAATTTGGTACCTAAAGCTTCTTGCAGTTTATTCCAGAATCTCGAAGTAAACCTTGGATCCCGATCCGAAATGATTGATACTGGAACTCCATGTAGTCTCACAATCTCTGACACATACAAGTCTGCTAACTTCTCAAGTGAAAAATCTGTTCTGACTGGAATAAAGTGTGCTGACTTTGTCAATCTATCAACAATCACCCATATCGAATCTTTCTTTCTTGGAGTCATAGGCAATCCTGACACAAAATCCATTGTAACACGCTCCCACTTCCATTCAGGAATCATAATGGGTTGTAGTAAACCCGTTGGCACTTGATGCTCCGCTTTAACTTGCTGACAAATCAAACATTTTGCAACAAATTCTGAAATTTCTCTTTTCATACCAGGCCACCAATATATCTTTTTCAAATCACCATACATTTTCGTACTGCCCGGGTGAATAGAATACATACTATTATGTGCTTCAGAAAGAATATTATTCTTCAAATCAGAATTGTTTGGAACACAAATTCTGTTATGATAACGCAACATACCTTCATCATCAATGCTGAACTCTGAATCTAAATTATCTCGAACCATTTGTCGTTTAAATACCAATTTCGGGTCTTCATTCTGCAGTTTCTGAATTTGTTGAAGAAACATGGGTTTCACTTTCAATTCTACTAATACAGCACCTTCTTCATTAAGAGCCAATTGAGCATTCATTGTTCGAAGCGCAAACAAAGATGACTTTCGACTAAGTGCATCAGCAACTACATTAGCTTTTCCTGGATGGTAGTCAATAACCAAATCATAATCTTTTAGCAACTCTAACCACCGTCTCTGTCTTAAGTTCAGTTCCTTCTGAGTCATTAAGTATTTCAGACTTTTGTGATCCGTATAGATATAACACTTCTCACCATATAAATAGTGTCTCCAAATTTTTAAAGCAAAAACAATTGCAGCTAATTCAAGATCGTGTGTAGGGTAATTCTTTTCATGTGGTTTTAATTGCCGTGAAGCATAAGCCACTACCTTTCCCGACTGCATTAACACACAACCCAAACCATTTAAAGATGCATCACTGTACACAATATACGGTATACCTGATTCTGGTTGAGTCAAAACTGGAGCTTCTGTTAACATTTTCTTCAATTGGTCAAAGCTCTGTTGACATTCATCAGACCATACAAACTCAACATTCTTTTGTAACAAACGAGTCATTGGTGAAGCAATCATGGAAAAATTCTTTACAAAACGGCGATAATACCCTGCTAGTCCCAGAAAACTTCGCACTTCAGTTACATTCTTCGGTGTTTTCCAATTCACCACTGCTGAAACTTTACTTGGATCCACACGAATTCCTTCAGCTGATACAATGTGACCCAGAAATCCAACTTCATGAAGCCAAAACTCACATTTACTAAATTTTGCATATAACTGCTTTTCTCTCAAAGTCTGTAATACAATTCTCAAGTGTTGTGCATGCTCGGATTCTGTCTTTGAATAGACCAATATGTCATCAATAAATACCACCACAAATCTATCCAAATAAGGCTGAAAAATCCGATTCATTAAATCCATAAATGCAGCAGGGGCATTTGTTAAACCAAAAGGCATTACCAGAAATTCGTAGTGACCATACCGAGTTCGAAAAGCAGTCTTTGGCACATCACACTCTTTAACCTTCAGTTGATAATACCCAGATCTAAGATCTATCTTTGAAAACACAGCAGCACCTTTCAGTTGATCAAATAAATCATCGATACGAGGTAATGGATATTTATTTTTAATTGTTACCTTGTTCAGCTGTCTGTAATCAATACACAATCGCAACGAGCCATCTTTCTTTTTCACAAATAAAACAGGTGCACCCCAAGGTGATGTACTCGGTCTGATGAACCCTTTATCTAATAACTCTTGCAATTGCATCTTCAACTCTTTTAACTCAGCTGGTGCCATCCTATATGGTGCTATTGATATCGGAGCTGTACCCGGAATTACATCAATTACAAATTCAACCTCACGATCTGGGGGTAAACCAGGTAGTTCCTCCGGAAACACATCAGTGAACTCATTAACAACTGACAATTGTTCCATCTTCAATTCAGAACCTCGAGTATCAAGAATATAAGCTAAAAATGCTTCATTACCCTTTCGAATCAATTTCTGAGCTGTAATGGCTGATATAATTCTGACATCATTCTTTTTATCTCCAAACTCAGCTGAAACTATTTTCCCTGTCTGACATTTTAAATCAACCCGTTTTTCTCTACAATTCACTATGGCATCGTGTTTAATCAACCAATCCATGCCAAGAATAACATCAAATTCTCGGAAAGGTAACAACATTAAATCAGCAGAGAATTCACAGCCTTGTATTTTCAGTGGACACTTCCGACATATTAAATTAACTAACACACTTTGCCCTAACGGATTAGTGACTTGCATATCAAAGTCAGTGGACTCAACAGTCATTTTCTTTTCTAACACTAATGCAGTGCAAATATATGAATGCGTAGATCCAGGATCAATTAAAGTATACACAGAATCATTAAAAAGATGAAAAATACCAGCTATCACATCTAGAGCAGAAGCTTCCTCTCTTGCCCTAGTAGCATATGTACGTGCAGGTGCCCTTGTTTCTGATCGGGCTACAGTATCTCTCATTCCCGAACGAGCAGTCTCAGCAGCACTACTTTGACCCGAACGTCTACTTTTCTGAGGAGTATTTGTTTGTTTCTCGCCTAGTTCTTTATTTTCTTTTAATGATTGAGGACAGTCCCGAATAAAATGATCAGTTCCACCACATCTATAACAAGCTCCGGTTCTTCCCCAACATTCACCAATATGAAATCTACCACAATTTTTGCATCTAGGTCTCGAAATATTTTGCACACTACCAGTACTAGCTGCTGGTTTATTAGTCACTCCGACCTCCCTTTGAGTTGTTTTACTTTTATTCGATCATTCCGGAATTGTAACAGATCGACTAAAATCATCTCTGAACTTTTTAGCTGGAAAAGTCGAAGTTGGTCTAGAGAAAATTCTTTTATATACTTCTTTGCCTTTTCTTTCTCTTTGCATCTTTCTATTATACACTTCTTCCATCTTTTGAGCTCGATCAGACAGAACCACAAATTCTCGAATCTCAGTGCCTCCTATCATCATTCTGATTTCATCATTAAGCCCTTCTTCAATCTAATGCACATTTCTTCCTCTGTCGGTACAACATCCCGAGCATACCTACTGAGATACACAAATTCTCTTTCATATTCAGCCACTGTTTTATTCCCCTGTCGAAGATCAAGGAATTCCCTTTTCTTTTTATCTAAATATCTCCTTCCCACATACTTTTTTCTAAACTCATTTTGGAAGAATTCCCAGGTAAGTTTATCTGCAGATACCACTGCCTCAATGGTTTCCCACCAATTATACGCTTCTTCTTTCAATAATGAAACTGCACACCTCAGATAGTCCTCCGGAGAATAAATCATCTGTTTGAAAACTCTCTCCAAACTTTTTAGCCAATACTCTGCTTTAACTGGATCATCATCCGATCTTCCCCGAAATTCTTCAGCTCCGAACTTTCTGAGTTTCTCAATCGGTGTTCTTTTGATAGATTCATCTACTGAAGGAGGAGCAACTGGGGCTGTAACTGGTGGTACAGTAGGGGGAGGAGGAGGTTGTTGTGCCTGACTTCTTCCTTGTATTGTTTCACTAAACCACTGATTCATTACCCCATAAATCAAATTTTTAAGTTCTTCCTCTCTCATCAAAGAAATCGAAACATTATTACTTGTTCCCTGCTCAGAAGTCTGTACTCTACTATTAACTTCCTCTTCATGATTAGCACCCTCGGGTCTATCAGACATCTTTACAATCTATAACAAAAATTAATAGTTAGATCGGATCATTCACATCCCACTATCACAGATTTATATGGCATGTATTTCTAAACATTTTATACATCACATTCGTTCCGAGAATCGTCTAAACCAAAGCTCTGATACCAATAAATGTAACACCCCTTACCCGAGACCGTTGCCGGAGTCGAGCACAAGGCATTACTAAACTTAACTACTAATTCGGCATAAAATTTAAAACTGTCCATCTGCATCATAGTCACTAAAATATTTATATCTGGAGCTACGGAACTCCAAATTAAGATCCGTTAATTTTCCCTGAAACTAGACTCATATATCTTTTTACTATAATTTTTCCAGAATTTTTCATGTGGCCAATTAGTACATTTTATTCATTAAAGTTTCCCCTATTTTACTGTTCAACTGCTCTGACCTCTCTTCACTACGAATTAAATTACTCTTTGTACAGAATTTAGATGGCCTCCTTATTTAGCTCATTTGAAACTAGACTCATTCAGCATTTCATACATATAAATTTTAATCCACAATTATTTTTGTGCAATTTTTAATGATTTTTCAAAGGCAGAACAGGGGATCACGAATTCATTCAGAACCAGTTTCACTAAAATTTAAATATCTCATTATTTCCATATCTTTTGCTTACTCTATTTCTTTCATATGAAAATAGACTCAAATATCTTTCAATTCATATCTCTTTCACTTTCTAATTCCATTTCTTCTATTTTGGTGATTTTTCAAAATCACGTTACTGCTGTAATTTAAAAACTGTTTCGTTGCAAAATATCATTAACTAGTTTATAACATCTTTACTCCATCTCATTTAAACTCTATACATGCCATATAAACCTTTAAACATAAAACAAAAGCTACCGGAATTGATATGGATAGTGAGTTTTGCTATGATGATCCGATCTTCCACTTCTCTTTAATTCAATCTACATAAAAATATCAAACACACACAAGTAAGCTTAATGAAGCTTAGTAAGTTCATAGGTTTAAAAGTAGCTTACACACATAATATTTCCAAAACAATTACAAAACATTTACTAAAGTTCCCTGCCATTCACAACCATTGTTAAAATACTTCACATAGTTGAGCTCAACATTAACAACTACTCAATCTCTTCCATTTGATTCACTCATTTTATATTACTTCTTATCAAATTAGGAAACGTCTTACGAATTTGAGTACGTCGTTGCTCAGTGCCACGTTTCACAACTCAGTATGGATAATTCCATACCTACATTTCACAACTCAGTATGGTTAATACCATACCTACATTTCACAACTCGGTATGGATGATACCATACCTACATTTCATAACTCAGTATGGATGATACCATACCTACATTTCATAACTCAGTATGGATGATACCATACCTACATTTCACATTTGCCATGGATTAACCATGGTCTTATCCGTCAATTCATCACATGTCACGACACGAACGTACTCAATTCTGCGTTTTTCCTAATTTGAATTACCACCATTTATTCTTTCATTTATCATATTTTTCACAATCCCACAGCAAATTCATATTTAACAGCACATTATATCATTCAATCATTCACAAATAAACATATAAATTCAACCATATGAACTTACCCGGCTGATTTGTAGAAGATTTTGAAATTTAGGGACTACTCTGCAACTTTTTCTTTTCCTCTTTCTTCTTTGGTTTCTTGATCTATAATGTAAAATATTTTCACTCATCAGTATATATTTCATTTCTATTTCACTTCATAATTTATGCTCTTCAATTTTCAAAATTGCACTTTTACCCCAAAATTTACAGTTTTTACAATTTAGTCCCTGCTCAATTCAGCCATCAATTGAACTAATTTTTCTCAATCAACACTTTATTATATCATTACAAACTATTTCACAACCTTTGATATTCTGAATTTCAACACCAACCTCTAATTCACAACTTTTTCACAATTAGGTCCTAAATATCATTTCCTATCAAAATTACTTAATAAAACCACCTTAATATGAAATTATAATTTAATTTTCATAATAATTCATCATAAACTTCCATTTCTCAGCAAGGGTAACTTTTAATTTTACCCACCAAATCAAAAACTAATGAATTCTATAAATGGATCTAGTTGTAAAAGTCATAAAAACATAAAAATTATCAAGAAAAAGCATGAATTAAACTCACAGGATGTAATAGTATGAAAACAAGCTTTCTCCAGAACTCCTCTGACATTTTTGGCTGAGATAATTGTGAAGATTACTCTAGATTATTTTCAATCTTATCTTAATAACATATTAAAATTACAAAATTCCAATTTTGCCCTTATTATCCTTATCTTTGTGATGATTTTCTTCCACTTGCCGTCCAGCCTTTTCACATTTGGGTTAATTGCCCTATAAATCCTCTTTCTTTTAACACTTGAGCTATTTAATTCTTCTAGAAATTTTGCATTTGTTACAATTTAGCCCTTTTTATTAAATTGGCTACCCAAACATTTAAATTTCTCAACCAAACTTTAATACTAACTTAATAACACTCCATAAATATTTCTAAAAATATTTATGGCTCGATTTTCAAATTTGAGGTCTCGATACCTCGTTTTTGACACATTTGACCTAATAAATTCTTTTAATTCACTAAATTCACCAATCCACAAATTCTTCTAAATTCTCACTTGACTCATAAATATTGAATTACTATCTTATTCAATCTTACTTGCCGGATTTAGTGATCTCATATCACCATTTCCGACACCACTGAAAATTAGGCCGTTACATCACCTGCGTATTAGTGGCGTTTTGGTGTATAAACGCCGCAACTATGTTTTAAGGCAAAACGATGACGTTTGTACCACTGTGCTTTTAGTGGCGTTTTTAAGTTAAATGCCGCAAATATGTTCCGGTTTGTGCAAAAACAATGTCGTTTTAAGCTTTATTTTAATGGCGCTTTTAAATAAAACGCCGCAAATAAGGTGAACTGGGAAACGATGACGTTTTTACCTTTGCTTTTAGTGGCGTTTTTTACTAAAAAACGCCGCAATTATGTTTCTGACTGTATGCAAACGACACCATTTTTAGCTTTAGCCATATTGTTAGTGGCGTTTTATGTTAAAAGCCGCAAAAAGTTCAATTTAAACGACTCGTTTAACCCAGTTCAGATTTTCCCGATTATTTTCACCAAGTTCCCAACTTTTTTCCCCCAATTTCCCCAAGTTGTTGTTTTGCATTTTTTTCCCTAATTTCCCACCTTCCAAAATCAACTTCGACTCTTCTCTCCGCCATTGCAAAAGGAAATTGTTCGCCTCTTCACTCCGCGTCCTCATCTTCTCCCCACTGCCGCCGCTGGAAACTTCGGTTCGTAGAGGTATTTTACTTTAACCATTTTTGTTTGGTATTTCAAACTCTTCTCAGTTCAAAATTAATTAAAGGTTGCATACAGATGAAAGAGAGAATAAATATATTAAGTTGAAGAAGCTTGTGGGTTTGGTGCCCTAACTGTGCCGAAGTTGAAAGAGTTGCAGGTTAGCTTTCGTTTTCATTTTTTAACCTTTAACGCATATAATTCTGGGTTTGATTGCAAGTGCTTGAATAGGGAATTTTGAGTTTTCGTTTTCAGTTTTTAGGCATATAATGATATGTCATGTTGCTTTAGATCACAAGTCAGTATTTTTGTTATATGCATATTCTGTAATTTGAAATATCTCTTGCCGAATTTATGAATCCAGTTAAGCTAAGTTTCTCTCTTTCTGTTAAGTTTATAGTTTTTCCATGAAGACAACATGACTTTTCCTTGCAAACTGTTTGTAACTAACTAGGGCTTCATGATAATTAAATTATAATGAAGTTTTAATTGGAAATATACTTATGTTGACCTTGCTTATGCGACTTGTTTTTCTTTTGTCAGGTTCTGGAAATTTGGATGGCTATGTTCTTGCAATATCGTTAGGCCTAGTATCAGTTGTCAAGTGAGCTTTTTGCTAAATAATCAATGATGATTTTATACATTTTTGTACTTATTTTCTCTCTATGTTTGTGTTTCCTTGTATTGGTCTACTTAGATTTTGCAACTAAAATGTGTCCTAAAGTAGGAAAAATATGTTTAGCATGTTTTGGGCCCTTGGGTATATACTTAATTTGGATCGATTCAAGTAAAACTATATCTGTTATATATGCTAGATTCTTGTTTTTCTATTTATTCTGGACCACTTGTAAACAGACAACATGAGGATTAATTTTGTTTTCACCATATTTTAATTTCCCTTAAGCCTTTAACTTATCTTTTATCTACATACTTATTAGAAACACAATAATGGTTACATCATTCATCAGGAAACAAAATGTTTACAGCAAACCATTAATGAGTTGCCGACTTGCTACACGGGCATGCTAATATGGAACAGGGTTTAGGCAGGAAAGATAATATCCAAATTAGTACTTGAAATGTAGTAACATACCATATATTTTAATGTATGTGTTTATAATGTTGTTCAGAATTCTTGTGAAATCCTTGAATTGAGACTATGTGAAATATATGTATCTAGAAATGCTTTCTTTTCCTCTTATCTCTCTTAAGATTCATTTCTTATAACAACTTTTTTCCCCTTTGCCCCCTATGATCAATTCTTTTGTCTTAAAGAATGATGCCTGACTAATTTTTTGTTGTTTAAATGTAATAATTAATAAATGCTTACCCCAATCATGTTGATCCTTTTCTGATACACAGTATACTTTTCATCTTTCAAAGCTGAAGCTAAAGTTACGATCTAGTATCATGACTGCTATCTATCATAAGGTATGTGCTAGTTCTTTCAAAATTTCCTAATGTGAATTTTCAAAAGTTAACTAAAAGATGCATTTTGCTTGTATATTCTTTCAAATTTGTTGGTTTCTATCTCAATATCTGGGATGGAAACAAGAATTTTGTCCTTTGCTTGTATTAATGATTCCAGTGATAAGAGATGCATTTGCATAGTTTTTGAGAAATTTCATGATAATATGAGGAAGTTGGGAATTTATTTCAACTACTATATTTGAGGAACTTTAGCCTTCCATATAAATGAGTGCTTCAAGTCTCAGTTATCTGCCATTTTCACTTTGGAACTTATGACGAACAATGACAAAGCACATGATGATTTAAGCTTACGTTGTTGAGAGGAAAATGACAGTATATATAAATGTACAAGTTTAGCAAATTTTTAACATAGTGATATATCCTTTGATAGAATGTTTTAAGTTATGACAGATAACCTTGTATATATTTATATATTTGTTTTGTATCATACGAGTTGTGTAATAGGGTTTATGAGCCATTCAATTTATGTAACAATCGTTTGCAATTTATGTTTGACAAGTAACCATGTATATATTCATATGTAATTGTTACAAATTTGTCTGATATTATATTTATTTTCTATTTTTTATTTATAAAGTATCCAAGTAACCAAGTAACATTCGCTTTAAATTGCTTAACAGATACAACTTTTCTAACTCCAGCCTTTGTTTGCTGTTGAGAGTGGAGTAGACCGGGTTGTTGAAATTATTAAGGTACATTTTAGTTAAAAATACAAAATAAAAGATACAAAACAGAAAATGTTAACTGAATAATTTAACATGAGAAGTAAACTATATGAAAATTTGCAAATGGTTGGTGAAATTGATAGTTTTCGAAACCATTTTTACGAGTTTTGGAAAAACAGGGGGATCGACTTTAAAAAAAAAAAATGGAGTCGCCATCGATCTTTTATTCAACGTGTGATCGGATCACCTTAAGATGGATTATTTTAATAAAACATTTGGATTTATTAAAGCAATAATTTTTGGTCTACAAAATATAAGAAAATAGGTTCGGGAGTCGGGTTACGTGCGAGGAAGGATTAGCACCCTCGCAACGTTCAAAATTGGTACCAAATTGATTAGCTAGTGTCCTTGTGTTGAAAACTTGAAAATGTTTAAGGTGTGGTACTTTTTAAAGAATGTTAATGTAACACCCCTTACCCGAGACCGTTGCCGAAGTCGAGCATGAGGCATTACTAGACTTAACTTATTAGTTTTGGGCATAAAAATTGAAACTGTCCGTCTGCGTCATGTTCACTAAATTAATTATAACTCGAGTTACGAAACTCGAAATCTAGATCCGTAAATTTTCCCTGAAACTAGACTCATATATCTTCGTACCATAATTTTTCCAGAATTTTTGGTGTGGCCAATTAGTACAATTTATTAGTTAAAGTCTCCCCTATTACACAGTTTGACAGTTCTGACCTCTCTTCACTAAAAATCAATTATCTCATAATATACAACTCTTTTTACTACACTGTTTTCTTTATATGAAAATAGACTCAATAAGATTTAATTCTATATCTCATGAACAACCTAATTCAATTTTTACTATTTTTGGTAATTTTTCAAAATCACGTCACTGCTGCTGTCCAACTATTCCCCTGCATATAATTACATAATTTCTTTAAAATAACTATCAACTAGGCATTTCATAACATCCAAAACATGTTCTCAATTAACCATTTTAATGGCTAATCATTACCAAGCATTTACAAGTCCATATTAAGTCATATCATAAGGTCACACACATAATATGGCTAAGTCCCTATACATGCCATTACTTAAAACGTTCGAGTCACAAAATACCAATATAATCCTTTAATAGTGTGTAACGATCTCCGACGTCCTTTCGATCCCCGAGTTGACTTGCAATACTATAAAAAAAAATAAAGAATGGGAGTAAGCATAAAGCTTAGTAAGTTTACATGTAAATAGATGACAACATTCTTAATGAATTATCTTATGCTTTTCTTATCAAGATCACTTAAGCTTTTAACTCAATATACTCAAACTTGTATTCTTACCTGTTGATTACTGTTGTTAGAGTCCTCATCTCCTTCGTCGAAATCGAAGCTTGAGATTGGGATTTCAGAGCCGAAATGGGCGATTCCTCAGGCCTCGTTCCAAGTGAGGGTAGGAGGGCGTCACTATGTGCCACCATACACCGATTACAATGGTGAAATGGTGGTCGGACAGCGCGACCTTTGGTTTCGGCTGAGCGGAAAATGAAAATAGGGCTAGGGTTTTCATTTCGTTTTTTTTTTACTAAATCGCCTTTAGTAGCCCTCTGAATCACTGTTGGCGACCCTCTATCTCCATCGGCAACCCTCTGTTGCTACTCCATTTTCTGCCATCCACTTATCTGTTATCTGCCATACTGTGAGTTCTTTTTTTAAAAAAGCCAGTGAATTAATGTTGTCTAATTTTATGTTTTTTTATTATCCCTGGTTGTTGGAATGCATGGTTAATTGGAAGGTTGAAGATGTCCAAAGCAGGACATGTTTCCTATAATTACCGAATGTTAATGCTTGTTTAATTGGAGTGTAAATGTTGTCCAAAAGAGGGTTGGTTACTTATGTTTTGTCGTATTTAATTGCTTCTGCAAATATGTTAAATTAACTGTCCTAATGTGCAGTCATTTATGTTGTTTCATTAGTCAATTATGAGGTTTTATTTAATTAATTGAACTGTTCAAATGTTATGTGCTGTTGTTTATTAACTTAACTACAAATATGCTGCTTTTCCTTTTAGGGCTCCGGTTTTGTATAGTTTTGATTGTTGATTTTGTCTTTCAATTTGCCATGATCTCCTTTTATTAAATTTTATTACCATGTACTTTTTTAAGTAGTATGTTAATTCATTTTTCAAACTTAAAATTTAAGTTTAAGGATTAAAGCAGTCAACTGAACTTAAAGAACTAAATTTGGATCATCGGAAGATATATAAGACATATATGAATTATATGAGCAATAGAATTTGAACTTGTGACTCGAGACATTCTTTAATACTTAACTCAATAAATATTTTGGGAATATAAAGTAAACAAGAAGATGTCAACGGAGCAATGATAATATGAGAAGATAAAGAGAATGAGAGTGATATTTAATTTTTTTAATCCTTGAAAATATTTTGTCTACTTTTATTTTATTTTTAAATTACATAATTAAATTAAATTGCATATAAACTTTTTTTAAATAATATATTTTTATTATTTTTAACCACGAAAAATATTTTGTCTTATTTTGTTTTTGTAACACCCCAAACCCGGCCCACGAGCCTTGACCGGATCTGGTATGTCACGGAGTAAAAACGTTTAAAGGATTTTGGATTACTGGTAAAAATCTGAAGATATTGTTGAAGTTATAAAACGGTGTTTGCTAAAACTCAGGTGGGATTGATTTGATAAATACGATTGAGTTGAAACCTTTTTCCTTTGAAAACAATTGATCGTTTACATCTTTAGAAACATCGGAGTTATCGTTAACTTGGTAAATTTTGCTACCCGATGGTAACATCTTTGAAAACGCGTACGAGTACGTATTTTGAAAACGTTACTCTTAACCGATTTGCTTAACAGTTTATAAGTTCATTAGTAATATAATAGAAATAAAGTAAAAGCAACTACTTAAACATACGAATAATAATAAGCGGTCATATTACAACCCAATCGAATTTTAGTAAGTAATAAACTTTAAACGGTGCGAAATAAAATTCCAAGAACACGGAACAAGCATGGCCGCCTCGAGTCCTCTCCGGCTCCATCTCCGCGGTCTACTCACCTGCAAAATGATATGGGAAGGGGTGAGTCACCAAGACTCAGTGTATAAATCCCCAACCCGAAAATGCACCTCATACACAAGATATTAGTAAGACATGCAAATATGCAACCTAAGCTAGCCATCCATACTCCTTTTTCTACCCCGTGTGGTACCAAACCACTGGTGGTGCCAAACCACTGGTGACCGAAGTCACAAATATCAAATGATGGGGCCAACCTATCGTGTGGTACCAAACCACTGATGACCATAGGTCACAATATCAACATGTGGTAACAAACCACTGGTGGTGCCAAACCACTGGTGACCGAAGTCACAAATATCAATATGTGGTGCCAAACCACTGGTGGTGCCAAACCACTGGGACTTAGTCACAAATTATATCATCGGTGTGGTCAAAACCACTGGTGGTGCCAAACCACTGGTGACCGAAGTCACAAATATCAAATGATGGGGCCAACCCATCGTGTGGTACCAAACCATTGGTGACAGTCCATAGAGATCATCTCCCTCCTCTCATCAATCCCACCATCATCGTGCTCACATAACAAGTATCATGATCCCATATATCATACATTCATATATAGCATAGCATTTAACAGCATATGATGGCGTACACAACATACAACATAGATCAAGTAACAGGGAACTTACCCGAAATCCAAGCTTATGCCCACAAGGCATAGTTACTACATGAGAGGTTATAAAGCAATATAATAGGCAGTCTATGCTAATAAAGTGTGTAAGAGTTTACACACCTGATAAACGTAAGTCTAAGCGAATCCCGAACTACTCAACAACGAAAACCTGGAGAATCGGTCTACCACACTAGATTTCTTTGCCCTATATTCGGCCAACACCAAGGTTAATACATAGGCTATTCGGCTACATTAATAGTTCCGAAGGATTAATCGCACCTAAAATATGGCCTTAGGCCGAAACTTACTGTCACTTACCCTTTGCTTTTCGAACGCTAATCACAAAACAAGATGAGTGAGACCATCCTTCCCCTACAATCGGCCAACATCACAACTTAGTTCGGTAGCCTTCGGTTTATTTTTATGACATGAAGCGTGAAGAGCCAAAAGAGATAACCTTACTACTGGACTTACCAACCGATTGCTAAGGAAAGGAGAGCTTAGATCGACAACCTCCAAATCCCGGAGTACCTTTTCTCAGAACCAACTGGAGAAAGACCCACAAATAGATCTGTTCTTGTTGATATTCGACTAAGACCACAATAGAAAAAGAAAGGGGGTTTGACCAGATGTAGTGACTAAGAGGTTCGGCTAACAACAGTGAAAGAAAACAATGCTAGCCGAAATACTCTCTAGCTCCTTCCAAAATCGAACTCAAGTCTTTGGTCCCTCTCCTTTTTCGGTCAAGAACGAATTGGCAAGAAGAGGAAGGAAGTCATCAATTTCGGCCATGCAAAAATTTGGGAAGGAAGAAAAGCAAATCAAGCCCCTAAAGCATGCTCCATTCGGCCATGCTCAAAATGGAGGGAAGGAAAAAAAAATGAATTTTTGGCCATGCTTGCTATCCCAAGGCCGGCCATACTTCCTTCCCCATCCCTTTGAAAATTCATCACCATAAAAAAAAAATTAAACATTGTTTAATCATTTCCCCATTACTACCTCATCACCATACATAAAATAATAAAACTAACCCATCATCCTATGCATAAAATAATAAAATAAAATAAAATAATAACAATCCCATACATCCAATACAAATAAAAAAAATAATAGCAACCCATATTGCTTCATGCGCCCATGCGCCCATGCAGCCACAGCCCCACGCCGGCCACAAAAAGGAAAACCCATGCTGCTGCTCCTGGGTTTCGAACCCCAGACCTGCTGGAGGCTCCCCACGCCTCCAGCCACTCGGCCACTACTCATTTCATGCCATAATCTTATCGAAATTTCCTTTTAAGCGTTCTTTCCTTGGCTCCCCTTGCTTTAACGCTAAAAACAAAAATGAAAGCGTCCAACGCTTCCATCAGGACTCGAACGCGAGTCCTCGCTGCCACAGCCCTCAAGCAGCGCCCTTAGCCACTCGGCCAAGGGGATCCTTGTGACATAGTCCGGACAACATTTCTTTTAAACACTCCCTCGTAGCTCCCCTTCGCCTTAACACCTAAGCCAAAAATAAAACGCTCCCAAACGTTCTCCATGTTACTCGAACATGGGACCTTACTGCCAGGGTCCCATGTAGTGCCCTTGGCCACTCGGCCAAGGCGATTCTTGTGCCATAAACTCGCCAAATATTTCTTTTAAGGCCTCCTTGCCTTGCTCCCCTTAAATGCCAAAATAAAAACTCCCCATCGCGATTCATGCAGCTCGAACCCCTTCCCTCCTAAAGCACCTTAGCGCCCCAAACCACTTTGCCAGTCGATTCCTATGTCATGCTTCGCACCATCAATTATTTAAAGCTGCCTTACTAAACTTTTTCCTCTTAAAAGCTAAAAAGAAATTTTTAAAACCTAAGTCAGACCTAACCCGGGGTTTGGACTAGACCACCACACATGCATTCTTCAAGCAATCATACGAAAATAATTAAATTGCAACGACCCCTAATTCGGGATGTTACAGTTCTACCCCCCTTAGAAATAATTTCGTCCTCGAAATTACCTGGATCAGAAGAGTTAGAGGTATTGCTGCCGCATCCTATCCTCGGGTTCCCACGTGGCCTCTTCCATACCATGGTTTCGCCACAGCACTTTTACCAAAGGTACCGACTTCTTCTTCAGAACTTTAACATCTCGATCTAAAATCTGTACCGGCTCCTCCTCAAAAGACAAGTCCGCGTTCACCTCAATATCCTCAATCGGTACGATGTGTGATAGATCTGACCGATAGCGCCTAAGCATTGACATATGAAAGACGTCATGAATCTGACTTAATTTTGCCGGCAACTCGAGCTGGTAAGCTACTGATCCCACACGTTTCAACACTGTGTACGGCCCGATGAACCTAGGGCTTAGCTTGCCCTTCCGGCCAAACCTCAGCACCTTCTTCCAAGGTGATACCTTCAAGAAGACCTTATCACCCACTGCATACTCCACATCTCGGCGCTTAAGATCAGCGTACGATTTCTGCCTGTCCGATGCCTCCTTCAGACGAGCCCGAATTACTCTAACCTTATCTTCTGTCTCGGCCACCAACTCTGGACCCAACATCTGACGCTCGCCCAGTTCTGTCCAACAGGTAGGAGTACGACATTTCTGACCATACAGCGCCTCATATGGTGCCATCTGAATACTCGCTTGATAACTGTTGTTATAAGCGAATTCTGCCATACTCCTCCCAACTACCACAGAAGTCCAAAACACAGCCCCTCAACATATCTTCCAAAACCTGGATTACTCTTTCAGATTGTCCATCAGACTGCGGATGAAAAGCCGTGCTGAAATTCAACTTCGTACCCAACGCCTGATGTAAGGCTTTCCAAAACCTCGACGTGAACCGGGGATCTCTATCTGAGATAATGGACACAGGTACTCCATGCAACCGTACTATCTCAGATATATACAGCTTAACTAACCTTTGAAGCGAGTAGTCAGCCCTTACCGGTATAAAATGGGCCGATTTAGTTACCCGATCTACTATCACCCATATTGAGTCTTTCTTACTGGGCGTAAGGGGAAGCCCACTCACGAAATCCATTGTAATCCCCTCCCACTTCCACTGTGGGATCTTTAATGGCTGTAACAGCCCTGATGGCAACTGATGCTCAGCCTTAACTTGCTGGCATGTCAGACACTTGCCCATTAACTCGGTTACTTCCCGCTTAAGACCCGGCCACCAAAACTGCTCCCTTAAATCCCGATACATCTTACTGCCTCGCGGATGCATAGCGTACGGGCTGCTATGTGCTTCCTTAAGGATCCGTTGCGTCAAATCATCATCCTTAGGCATACACACTCTCCCCCGAAAACACAACACTCCATCATTACCCAAGCTGAAACCCTCGGCCTCACCACTCTGTACTCGCAACCTCCGAGTACTCAAAACTTCGTCGGTCAACTGCCTCTCTTTAACCTCATCGATCCAAGACGGTTTTACCCGCAATTCTGCCAGGAGACTACCATCCTCATAGAGACTTAGGTGAGCAAACATTGCTCGCAATTCTGCCACCACTTTACGACTCAAAGCATCAGCGACTACGTTAGCCTTGCCCGGATGGTATTCGATAGAGCAGTCGTAGTCCTTCAGCAACTCAATCCACCTCTGCTGCCTTAGATTTAAATCTTTTAGGGTCAAGAGGTACTTCAGACTTTTGTGATCCGAGTACACCACCGACTTCTCCCCATACAGATAGTGCCTCCAAATCTTCAAGGCAAAAACCACAGCAGCTAATTCTAAATCGTGTGTCGTGTAGTTACCTTCGTGAGGCCTCAACTGCCGTGACGCATGCGCGACCACCTTTCCTTCTTGCATCAACACACATCCTAAACCAGTATGCGATGCATCACAATACACAGTGAACTCCTTTCCTGACTCAGGCTGAATCAAGACTGGTGCTTCTGTCAAAAACTTCTTTAGTTTGTCAAAACTCTCTTGCTGCTTCTCAGACCACACAAATGGAACTCCTTTTCTCAACAACTTGGTCAACGGTGCTACGATTAAGGAGAAATTTTCCACGAATCTTCTGTAATATCCTGCCAACCCCAGAAAACTTCGGATTTCCGTAACCGACCTTGGTGGTTTCCACTCCAATACTGCCTCAATCTTACTAGGATCCGCCCTGATCCCCTCAGCTGAAACAACATGCCCTAAGAAAGTTACCTCCTTAAGCCAGAACTCACACTTGCTGAATTTGGCGTACAACTGTTTCTCCCTTAGAACTTGCAGAACCACATGAAGGTGTGCGTCATGCTCTTCTTCAGACTTCGAGTACACCAAAATGTCGTCTATAAACACTATGACGAACCGATCCAGATAGGGTTGGAAAACCCAGTTCATCAGGTCCATAAACGCAGCTGGTGCATTCGTCAAACCAAAAGGCATTACCAAAAACTCGTAGTGCCTATACCGAGTACGGAATGCCGTCTTATGGATATCAGCTTCCTTCACCTTCAGCTGATGATACCCCGACCTAAGGTCGATCTTAGAGAAAATCGATGCACCATTGAGTTGATCGAACAAATCATCAATCTTGGGTAAGGGATACCGGTTCTTTATTGCCAGCTTGTTCAGCTGTCGATAGTCTATGCACATCCTCATTGTTCCATCCTTCTTTTTGACAAAAAGCACTGGAGCTCCCCAAGGCGATACACTCGGTCGGATGAAGCCTCTATCCAACAACTCCTGGATCTGAGCCTTCAACTCCACTAATTCCTTCGTTGCCATCCGATACGGAGCTATAGATACTGGCGCGGTTCCAGGTAAGAAATCTATACCAAACTCAACCTCACGATCAGGAGGTAGACCCGGGAGTTCTTCTGGAAACACATCAACGTACTCCCTTACAGTCCGCACATCTCTCACAGCTGTATCCTTAGCTTCCAAAGCACGAACATGCACCACATATGCCTCACAACCCTTCCTAACCATCCTTTCCGCCTTTAATGCCGAAACCAGATTAGATAGGTAATCTCTCCTCTTACCTATCATCACCACCTCATCTCCTTCCACGGTCTTTAACACCATGCGCTTAGCTGCGCAATCCAGGCTAGCTTGGTACTTTACTAGCCAATCCATCTCGAGAATCAGATCGAACTCCCTAAATGGTAGTTCTATCAAGTCAGCCAAGAACACGACCCCTTAGAGTTCTAGGGGTACATCCCTATAGAGTTTATTTACTTCTACAGAGTGACCCAGAGGGCTTAACACAGTCATCTTCTTAGAAGTAAGCTCAAAGTCTAAGTTCAGAGTTTCCACTACGCTACTAGCAATGTATGAGTGAGTCGAGCCAACATCAATCAATGTGTTATAGGGAACTCCAAAGATCAAAAACATACCGGTTATGAAGTCCGGTGTGTCGCCCTCCTCTTGACGCCTCGCAACATAGACCAAACCAGGTTGCCTAGCCTCAGTGCCACCGATACCTCCACTCGATGCCCCACGACCTCTGCCAGCACCATTACTTCCCCTGCCTGCACCACGACCTCTCGGTGGCTGTTGGTTATCCCTCCTATTCAGTGGACGATCCTGACCCTCAGACCTCAGCCTCGCTGCCTTTTTCGGACAATCCCTAACTCGATGTGTCACGGACCCACATTCGAAACATCCCCGATTATCTTTCCAACACTCCCCCGTGTGAGACTTTCCACACCGAGCACACCGTGGCTGCCATTGAGTATTAGTAGCAGCAGCAGGCCTAGCAGCTTGATCTGACCCACCATACCTTGTCCTCTTCTGCTGATTCCAAGAAAACCTCGAAGATCCGGAGCTCCTCTTGTTCCAGCTCTTTTCCTGATTCCGTCTAAAAGACTGTCTTACCCTTTCAGCAACTTTAGCCTTTTCTACTAGAACAGCGAACTCTCTTTCCTGTTGCGGAGCTATCATCATCCTTAGCTCATCCCGCAGCCCATCCTCGAATCTGACACAGCGTTCATACTCAGTACTCACAATACCACGAGCATACCTACTCAATCGGAGAAATTCAGCCTCATACTCTGCCACTGTCTTATTACCCTGAACCAGGTTCAAGAAAGCCTTCTGTTGCGCATCCACGTAGCTAGCTCCTATATATTTCTTTTGGTAGGCTGCCTTAAAGAATTCCCATGTAAGATCCTCCGCTGTCGCTCCGTCCCTTACGGTGAGCCACCACTGGTATGACTCATCCCGAAGTAGAGAGATTATACCCTTCAGTTTTTCCTCAGCTGAAAAATCCAGGTCATCCATGATCCTCTCAGTCGATTCCAGCCAATACTCCGTCGTACTGGGGGCTACACCTGATACACCTCGAAATATCTCCGCCCCATTCGCACGGAGTCGCTCTGGAACAGATTTCCGAGCTCCTGTACCTCTGCCGGCCCAGCCATCATCTCTAAAACTCGCAGCACAGCCTGCGATACTGACTCGCCCCCCGTCTGATCCTGATGTCCAACACCAAAAGTTGGGGGTGGTGGTGGAGGTGGTATCTCATTATCCGATCCCTGGCCTGACCTAACTGGTTCTGACACAGCCATCCGGCCTCTACCGCGTCCCCGACGGCCGCGACCTCTAGAACTCATTTCTTATCGCGCGATCTGTCTTAAAAAGTTTTATGAGTTAGTCAAAGTTTCACTGATTATTAGCGAAGAAATTTTATAAACGAAGTTTAGAAGTTGTTCCTTCGATCAAACAAGTTTCAAGTCTTCTATTCTAATTCAAAGACACACATTCACTTATTCCATCGCCTTTTGCCCAATTTCTATCCCGGGGGTATTTTCGTCATTTGCCCTACATGGGTATTTTGGTAATAAACTGGGGTAATTTTATAAGGTTTCAATAATTCCGAGGCATTTCAAAAGTTGCAAAACTTTGAGGGTTTTTTTTTAGAAAATTTGTTCTCCAAATTGGTAGTGTTGTAAAGATTTTGAAAACCAGGGTTATTTTGGTAATTTTGTAAATTAGGGGCAATCTTGTAAATTTCCAAAATCATGGCATTTTTGCAATTTAAGGGTTTCGGGTATGTTTTTAAAATAAGAAAAATTTTATCGAATTTGGGGGTAGCTTAGTAATTTTAGAAACCAGGGGCA
This sequence comes from Gossypium australe, assembly GCA_005393395.2. Classification (NCBI taxonomy): domain Eukaryota; kingdom Viridiplantae; phylum Streptophyta; class Magnoliopsida; order Malvales; family Malvaceae; genus Gossypium; species Gossypium australe. Next base: position 13,077,114 of record CM016622.1, on the reverse strand, counting down.
TTTTTGAAATTTTACCGCTAAGGGTATTTTTGTAATTTCCATAAATCAAAATTTTTTCGAAAATTTTTGTAAAATAATGCTCACAAATTTAAGGGAAATTTTTAAAAGTTTTAAAACTAGAGTTTTTATAAAAAAATACGGCTAGTTCCCTTTCGGGTTTTAGTAATTGGGTTTAGCCCATGAACAAGTCCTCATGGTTAGGGTGAACCGAAGCTATGCACCAGGTAGGATTCCTACGAAGAGGAGGTGAGTCGCTAGGACTACTTAAATACCAGGCTCTTCCGGATCCAATCCTAGACATGCGCACAAGGGTTACCACATCCTAACTCGACAACTTAGTCATAGGTTTGTTTAATTAGGCAATTAAAATCTTATGCGATTGTTGGGGTAACTAGTCCTAGGGTTCACGTACCTTTCATGCTATCTACGTTCCTTTTCTACCCCTTTACAGATAATCATTCACACATAGATTAGAAATACTTACCCGAGCGGATTGGTGCCGGAGACTCGATGCCATGCTGTTTAAAACAAAACCATTTTCATAATATTTCACAGAGGCTTATCAAGAAAACATTTTTGGGCCCTGGGCCCCCACAGCCGAGTTTTGAACCGGGCTCTGATACCAATTATGTAACACCCCAAACCCGGCCCACGAGCCTTGACCGGATCTGATATGTCACGGAGTAAAAACGTTTAAAGGATTTTGGATTACTGGTAAAAATCTGAAGATATTGTTGAAGTTATAAAACGGTGTTTGCTAAAACTCAGGTGGGATTGATTTGATAAATACGATTGAGTTGAAACCTTTTTCCTTTGAAAACAATTGATCGTTTACATCTTTAGAAACATCGGAGTTATCGTTAACTTGGTAAATTTTGCTACCCGATGGTAACATCTTTGAAAACGCGTACGAGTACGTATTTTGAAAATGTTACTCTTAACCGATTTGCTTAACAGTTTATAAGTTCATTAGTAATATAATAGAAATAAAGTAAAAGCAACTACTTAAACATACGAATAATAATAAGCGGCCATATTACAACCCAATCGAATTTTAGTAAGTAATAAACTTTAAACGGTGCGAAATAAAATTCCAAGAACACGGAACAAGCATGGCCGCCTCGAGTCCTCTCCGGCTCCATCTCCGCGGTCTACTCACCTGCAAAATGATATGGGAAGGGGTGAGTCACCAAGACTCAGTGTATAAATCCCCAACCCGAAAATACACCTCATACACAAGATATTAGTAAGACATGCAAATATGCAACCCAAGCTAGCCATCCATACTCCTTTTTCTACCCCGTGTGGTACCAAACCACTGGTGGTGCCAAACCACTGGTGACCGAAGTCACAAATATCAAATGATGGGGCCAACCCATCGTGTGGTACCAAACCACTGATGACCATAGGTCACAATATCAACATGTGGTACCAAACCACTGATGGTGCCAAACCACTGGTGACCGAAGTCACAAATATCAATATGTGGTGCCAAACCACTGGTGGTGCCAAACCACTGGGACTTAGTCACAAGTTATATCATCGGTGTGGTCAAAACCACTGGTGGTGCCAAACCACTGGTGACCGAAGTCACAAATATCAAATGATGGGGCCAACCCATCGTGTGGTACCAAACCACTGGTGACAGTCCATAGAGATCATCTCCCTCCTCTCATCAATCCCACCATCATCGTGCTCACATAACAAGTATCATGATCCCATATATCATACATTCATATATAGCATAGCATTTAACAGCATATGATGGCGTACACAACATACAACAGAGATCAAGTAACAGGGAACTTACCCGAAATCCAAGCATATGCCCACAAGGCATAGTTACTACATGAGATGTTATAAAGCAATATAATAGGCAGTCTATGCTAATAAAGTGTGTAAGAGTTTACACACCTGATAAACGTAAGTCTAAGCGAATCCCGAACTACTCAACAACGAAAACCTGGAGAATCGGTCTACCACACTAGATTTCTTTGCCCTATATTCGGCCAACACCAAGGTTAATACATAGGCTATTCGGCTACATTAATAGTTCCGAAGGATTAATCGCACCTAAAATATGGCCTTAGGCCGAAACTTACTGTCACTTACCCTTTGCTTTTCGAACGCTAATCACAAAACAAGATGAGTGAGACCATCCTTCCCCTACAATCGGCCAACATCACAACTTAGTTCGGTAGCCTTCGATTTATTTTTATGACATGAAGCGTGAAGAGCCAAAAGAGATAACCTTACTACTGGACTTACCAACCGATTGTTAAGGAAAGGAGAGCTTAGATCGACAACCTCCAAATCCCGGAGTACCTTTTCTTAGAACCAACTGGAGAAAGACCCACAAATAGATCTGTTCTTGTTGATATTCAGCTAAGACCACAATAGAAAAAGAAAGGAGGTTTGACCAGATGTAGTGACTAAGAGGTTCGGCTAACAACAGTGAAAGAAAACAATGCTAGCCGAAATACTCTCTAGCTCCTTCCAAAATCGAACTCAAGTCTTTGGTCCCTCTCCTTTTTCGGTCAAGAACGAATTGGCAAGAAGAGGAAGGAAGTCATCAATTTCGGCCATGCAAAAATTTGGGAAGGAAGAAAAGCAAATCAAGCCCCTAAAGCATGCTACATTCGGCCATGCTCAAAATGGAGGGAAGGAAAAAAAAATGAATTTTTGGCCACGCTTGCTATCCCAAGGTCGGCCATACTTCCTTCCCCATCCCTTTGAAAATTCATCACCATAAAAAAAAATTAAACATTGTTTAATCATTTCCCCATTACTACCCCATCACCATACATAAAATAATAAAACTAACCCATCATCCTATGCATAAAATAATAAAATAAAATAAAATAATAACAATCCCATACATCCAATACAAATAAAAAAAATAATAGCAACCCATATTGCTTCATGCGCCCATGCGCCCATGCAGCCACAGCCCCACGCCGGCCACAAAAAGGAAAACCCATGCTGCTGCTCCTGGGTTTCGAACCCCAGACCTGCTGGAGGCTCCCCACTCCTCCAGCCACTCGGCCACTACTCATTTCATGCCATAATCTTATCGAAATTTCCTTTTAAGCGTTCTTTCCTTGGCTCCCCTTGCTTTAACGCTAAAAACAAAAATGAAAGCGTCCAGCGCTTCCATCAGGACTCGAACGCGAGTCCTCGCTGCCACAGCCCTCAAGCAGCGCCCTTAGCCACTCGGCCAAGGCGATCCTTATGACATAGTCCCGACAACATTTCTTTTAAACACTCCCTCGTAGCTCCCTGAAACACCCCAAACCCGGCCCACGAGCCTGAACCGGATCTGGTATGTTCCTAAAGTAAACCGATTTCAAGTTCTTTGTTACTTAGAGAAAATTTGTGTAATTTTCGAAAAAATATCGTTTTGGGTTGGGCTTAGATTGGAAACCCATTTATTTTATTTGGAAATCCAATTTAATTAAGGTGACAAAACAATTTAGGTTTTATTTTAAAAGAAATAAATTTTCTATAACTTTAATAAAAAATAAATTGTAACATAATAATTCAAAGTAAACAGAAATAAAGAAAACCAACTTGGGCCTTATGGCCTTATTACATCAAGTAATTCCCAAACTAAAAATTTAAAGTACTTAATAAAAATAAAAGTCCCAAATAATAATTTTTTTTTCCTTGCGATGCATGGCCACCTTTAGCTCCTGCCGACCCGGTCCATTATTGCTCATCACCTGAAATAAAATATTCCCATAACGGGGTGAGTCAAACAGACTCAATGTGTACACGACACTAAATCATAATAGAATCAGGCATACAAATGTTACACATTCAGATCCATGAATACAAGTTATGATGCATTCCCAAACCCAAACCTAATTGTCCATCCGTTACACACCCCCGTACCTGCCAAACACACCGTGGGGACTACTAAGTTGACCCTCCTTCCGCTACACACCAAATTGCGGGCTTAAGTCACCGCATCTGTGGTTATAGATCACCACTTTTCAGATTACTGTGGTCTTAGGTCACCACTTTTCAGATTACTGTGGTCTTAGGTCACCACTTTTCAGATTATTGTAGTCTTAGGTCACCACTTTTCACATCCCCTTCCAATATACAACCATATGCCCCATACATTAACATACATAATATACCAGAGTTCACAACTTAATCATATTCCCATGTTACGAATAACATTTTTCATATTCCTAGTAGGAGTAGGAAACGTACCTGAGTACTTAGTACCTTAACATGGTACTTTAGCCACATTCATATTTTCATTAACACATATTTTAATGCATATAACCATAATTCATATTATAAAGTAGTGTGGGGTACACACCTGATTCGTTTAACGAAGTCCTTGAAATCCCGAAAATTGATCTACTGATTTAGATCTCAAATCCTACATAAATTCATCACTTTCTATTTAAAAGACCATTCGGCCATTATTCCAAATACTAATAGGATTAGTATTACTTACCTTGTTGCCGAATTGATTTTAAGAATCAAATGCCAGATCTTTGTATTCCTCCTTTGTGAATTCGGCTAAACACTATATTACTCCATAAGTTAGTTTTCGGCTTCTAATAATAAATCCAAACCTTTAAAATAAACCTTGACCGAATATCTTAAACACATACCTTGTGATTCCAAATCCCGAAGAGTAACCCTTAGTTATGGAGGTGTTGAAATCCCTACACACCTATGTTAGATCTGATTTCCAAATCACTTAATAAACTTAATCAAATGGCCTAAACCATGCTTTTCTTACCTTAAATCCTTGATTCTCGAAACTCTCTTCTTGAATGGCCAAAATCCTTAGATCAGAAATCTCGAAATTCCTCCTTTAATATTCGGCCAAGAGACATCCAAAAAGATCAGTTCCTAAATCTTGATTGAAAAATATTAAACAACAAGAATCCATTCTTACCTTAACACCACAGTCGACGTCCCCCTTGTTTGAAACCATAAAGATTCGGCTATGTAGACTTAGACCGATATCAAAGAGGTTTCGGCTTGACAGTAGAAAAGAAAAGAAGAAGAAAAGAGGAGAAAAAAATTCGGCAGAGAGAGTTTGCTAGGGAATTTTCGGCAACACTTAGAAAAGATGAGAGGAAAGCCTTTAATTTCCTTTTATAGCCAAAATTATCAGCTAAGGAGTCCCTTACTTGGCCACCACTCCTCTATCTAATAACCTTATCTCTTAATTATCATAAATAAAAAGGTTTAATCCAATTTAAATCCTCTATTATCCCTTGAGAATAATCCAATTAAAAATCCTTTATTATCTCTTGAGAATAATCCAATTAAAAATCCTTTATTATCTCTTGAGAATAATCCAATTAAAAATCCTTTATTTATCACCTTATTAATAACATATTTATGAAAATAAAACACCTCCTTTTCTAGAAACATGTGCCGTCCACCTCAGCCTTCTGGAAGCCAAAATAAAACCTCATTTATTTGCTTCCCAAGCGACTCGAACCCAGGCCCATTCCTCTTGCATATGGCGCCATTTCCATAGGCCCTAAGTGGCATCTTCAGGCCACTTTTCCAAGCCTGTTTGTGTGCCAAATTTCACGAACTTTTTCTTTTAAGGCCACATTGCTTTAATTTCCTATTTTAAACTTTAAAATTCGACATTTCTAGGTCATTTCTAAGTTTCCTAAAATTTTCGATCGGCTCTGTAAACTTGCCATTTTCTTACATTTCCAAGTTTCCAAAAATGTTCACTTTCCATTTTTGAATCATATCCTTACATTTCCAGGTTTCCAAAAATGTTCATGTCCATACATTTCCAGGTTTCCAAAAATGTTCATTTCCATTTCATTTTCGTCCATTTCTGAGTTTCCAAAAATATCAAAACTTTATTCATAACACTTAAAACTTGTCATTTCGTACAATTAAACCGAAAATGCATAAGCCCTTTTCAGGATGTTACACTCCCCTTCGCCTTAACACCTAAGCCAAAAATAAAACGCTCCCAAACGTTCTCCATGTTACTCGAACATGGGACCTTACTGCCAGGGTCCCATGTAGTGCCATTGGCCACTCGGCCAAGGCAATTCTTGTGCCATAAACTCGCCAAATATTTCTTTTAAGGCCTCCTTGCCTTGCTCCCCTTAAACGCCAAAATAAAAACTCCTCATCGCGATTCATGCAGCTCGAACCCCTTCCCTCCTAAAGTACCTTAGCGCCCCAAACCACTTTGCCAGTCGATTCCTATGTCATGCTTCGCACCATCAATTATTTAAAGCTGCCTTACTAAACTTTTTCCTCTTAAAAGCTAAAAAGAAATTTTTAAAACCTAAGTCAGACCTAACCCGGGGTTAGGACTAGACCACCACACATGCATTCTTCAAGCAATCATACGAAAATAATTAAATTGCAACGACCCTTAATTCGGGATGTTACAGTTTATTTTTTAAATTACGTAATTAAATTAAATTATATTTACACTTTTATTTTAAACTATTTATTTTATTTTATTTTAATCATGAAAAATATTTTGTCTGATTTTATTTTATTTTTAAATTACGTAATTTTATTCCCCATGTTGTTTCAAATAACAAGATCAATTAATTCATTTCCAAAATCTCATTTTATGATATTTTAATCCGGAAAAATATTTTTTTGTTTTCTTTTATTTTTAATTTACGTAATTAAATAAATTGTATTTAAATTTTTATTTTAAATATATTATTTTATTTTAGTCAGGAAAAAATATTTTCAATATTTTATTTTATTTTAATATTACTAAATTAAATTAAATTGTATTTTAACATTGCTTTAATAATCTATCTCCTTTTCTTCCCCTCAATTTCCTTTTAGTTTAAATTTAATCACGAAAAATATTTTATTTTATTTTTAAATTACCTAATTAAATAAAATTATTTTTAAAGTTTCAATTTAAATATTTTAATTTATTTGAATCAAGAAAAATATTTTCAACATTTTTATTTTATTTTAACATTAGTTAATTAAATTAAACTGTATTTAAAGTCTTACATAATTTGAAGTTCAAATTCATAACTTACATAATTTACATAACTTTCATAATACATAACTTATATAATTTAAAGTTTAGATTTCATAACTTACATAATTTACATCACTTACATAATACATAACTTACACAATTTAAAGATCAAATTCCATAACTTACATAATTTACATCACTTACATAATACATAACTTACATAATTTAAATATCAAATTTCATGACTTACATAATTGACATAACTTACATAGTACATAAATATATATCATATCATTACTTACATAACTTATAAATAAACAACTTACCCGTGTAATTTATTGTCAACTTTAGACTTCAACAACTACGAAATAGATAGGACTTGGATGAATTTGTCAAGGGTAAGCAACGACTATCGAAATGGAGTATACACTTTTCTAAATTTTGCATTTCAAAATGCAAGCCAAGAGAATATGATTCTTTGCCCGTGTAAGAAGTGTTGCAATATCAACTGGCACTATCGTGAAGTTGTCTACGGACATCTAATTGTTGATAGCTTTGTCCGGGGGTATAAAAAATGGATTTTCCATGGAGAGTGTACATCTAGTGGAGCCTCTTCAACAATGAATCTGGGCTATCCTCATAGTGCTTACAATCAGAATGTTAGAGAATGTGACATGGAAGGCATGTTGCGGGATGCATTTAATATGCGCAGTGATGGTTTGCAATCATTTCCACTTGACTTGGGTGCAACCGATGATTATAATTTTGGTGGAAATACTTTCACCGAAACGGGAAGAAGTGTACCTGATGAACAGCCAAATGAAGAAGCGGCGAAGTTCTACACGTTACTTAGTGAAATGAATAAAGAACTGTATGAGGGATCAAAATTTTCAAAACTGTCTTTCTGTATTCGTCCTTTTCACTTAAAATGTTTGGGAGGGTGGACCGGAAACTCTTTGACAATGCTGTTAGAGTTTTCGAGAGAAATGTTCCCATTTGCGAAAATCCCTCAATCTTCCAAAGACATGAAGAAACTGATAAAAGATTTGGGCCTTGGGTACAACGAAATTCATACTTGCCCAAATGATTGCATGTTGTATTGGGGCGACCAGAAAAAATAACAGTGATGTCATGTATACGGTCAATCCCGTTGGATGAATAGAAATACAGAAGATGGTAACGAGGATGAAAATGATGCACAGTCAAGGAAGAAGCCTGTTAAAATTTTGCGGCATTTTCCGCTAATACCAAGGCTTCAAAGGCTTTTCATGTCGTCGAAGACAGCCGAGTCAATGACGTGGCACCATGACGGACGAATCGATGATAGATTGTTAATGCATCCTGCAGATTCTTTAGCATGGAAATCATTTGACTCCAAATTTCCAAGCTTTGCAAGCGATCCTCGGAGTGTGAGGCTTGGGCTAGCATCTGATGGATTTAATCCTTACAAAATCATGAGCACTACATATAGTACCTGGCCTGTAGTGCTTGTTCCTTACAATTTGCCTCCATGGGTTTGCATGAAACAATCATCCTTTATCTTATCTGTGATTATCCATGGAGAGAAAGGTCTCGAGAATGATATTGACATATATTTGTAGCCACTTATTGATACGATCCCGGTTCCGTGAATTGAATCCGAGTCGTAAGATTGCCCGATCGTTAAACAACAAGGTTTCGTTCGGATTTCGGAAAGGTTTAAAAAAAATTCAGTTTTAAGAGGGAGGTAGACAAGGAAGGGCTCGATAGAAGGTGGTTATGGATTAGGGAGGCTCGGTTATGAAAGAAATGGACAAGTCGGGTTATAGGATAATCGGTAACTTAAGGTCAAGAATGAACCAAACTTCGGATGAAGGTTGACCCGAGACTTATAAGACTTTAAGTTAATTTGGAAGGAATTATGAGACCTCGACCCACTATCTAAAGAGATAGGAACCTCGGTATAAAGTTTCGAACGCCACACGAAAACGTGATAAGTTCGGATAAACAAAGAAACTGTTGACGCCACTACCTAGATAAATAAGTCAACGAATCTTTTGATGAAATTTGAGAGAAAATTTCTCAACAAATTTAAGGGTAAATTCATTCATGAAAATTCTGTCCTACAAATGAAAAAATAGGAAATATTTATAGGCTAAAGATAAGTAGCCAAATGTTTCAAAACAAGTTAAAAAAAAAATTAAAAATCCCATCTCCAAATTGTTGTCGTCCCATATCCTTCTAATAACAAATGGGTTCTATTATTTTATTCATGTCAACAACCCCATTTAGCCATGCTTCCACTCAAATGAATTTCAATTTTTGTTTTGGCTGCACATTCACCCTTCATTGCCGTCCAAGCCAATTAGAAAGTATGGCCATTATCTTTCAAGCGTGCTTCCACTTGTCTTCATCAAACATTATTTAATTCAAGCTTTGCTTTCCTTGGTGTGTGCCGTCCATGCTAATTATTTAAAAAGGGAATAATTTGCTCCACCTTGCCGTCCAAGTGCTCCAACATAGTTGATTAAATTCACCCAATGTGCTTGCCGTCCACTAATCAAGGTGATGCCTCAATCATTTTATAATTCTTTAATCCACCCGTTTGCACATTTGTTAATTCCATAATTGTTTATACCCACCATGCCGTCCATGCACTTATACAACCACTCATTCTTGCACATTTTAAATTTCAATTGTTTATGGTTTCCTCATGCTCTCCATAGTGTTATTTTATTCCATCTTTAGCATTCATCAAGTCTCCACGCCGTCCAACCTTGGTCCTTTGTGCCACATGCTTTATTTATTTATTCCATCTTGTGCCCTTCTCCTTCATGTACATTAATTCGATCTTGCTTGCTCTCTATGAGTAATTCGACTAGCAACATAATTAAAAACCTGCACATTTATTCAAAATTAAAACATGAAATAAAATGTGACAAATTAATTTAAGCTTAGATAAATTAAATCCAACACTAATTAATTATTTTAGACACATTTAATTTATTAGGACGCATTAACGTGCTGTAGAAATAAAAAAAATTAAAATAAGTAAAACGATGCAATTTTATTTAAAACATTAAATTAAAAGCAATGTAGCTCATTGATCTAAATTTGAGCTAGCTGAACGTGAAGGATATTGCATGGCTTGCTCGGTTCATCGTTCCCAAAATGTTCAGCCATGGTATTACTCCAAATTTTGCTTACGAGAACCGTCACTTCCTCTTTAAGCCTTTTAGCACGAGCACGAGTGATAGGCCCCTTTGGTAGCTCCAAAGGATCTTCGGTAGCTTTAATGGGTGCCCGAGCCATGGTCGAATCATCCCCTCTCCCTTCGAAACGACTTGTCCTCAAGTCGTCACCTACATCATATGGAGATAAATCAGACACATTAAAACTAGCGCTCACGTTATACTCACCGGGGAGATTGATTTTATAAGAATTATCGTTGATCCTCTCCAAGACTTGAAAAGGACCATCGCCTTTTGGCATTAGTTTGGATTTTCGTTGGGCTGGGAATCTTTCTTTCCTCATGTGTACCCACACCCAATCTCCTGGCTCAAAGGTACTTTTCTTGCGTCCTTTATTAGCCTTCTGTTCATATTGCTTGGTTCGTTCTTCGATATTCCTACGCACATTCTCATGTAAACCTTTCACGAACTCAGCCTTCCTTTTCACATTTGCATTTACAAATTGTTCGTTAGGCAGTGGAATTAAATCTAGAGGTGTTAACGGATTGAAACCATAAACAATTTCAAAGGGAAAGTGTTGAGTAGCCGAGTGGGTAGAACGATTATAAGCAAATTCAATGTGCGGTAGGCACTCCTCCCATGACTTAAGATTCTTTCGGATTATAGCACGCAACAACGTAGACAAGATTTGATTCACTACTTTTGTTTGCCCGTCCGTCTGAAGATGGCAGGTAGTTGAAAATAGCAGCTTTGTGCCAATCTTTCCCCAAAGCGTTCTCCAAAAATGGCTCAGGAACTCAGTGTCTCGATCAGAAATAATAGTCCTCGGTACTCCATGCAAACGTACAACCTCCTTGAAAAATAGGTTAGCAACATGTAAAGCATCATCAGTTTTGTTACATGCAATGAAGTGTGCCATTTTCGAAAACCTATCTACAACGACAAAGATTGAGTCTTTGCCATCCTTGGTTCTAGGAAGACCTAGAACAAAGTCCATTGAGATGTCGATCCAAGGTCCTTCCAGGATAGGTAACGGGGTGTATAATCCGTGGGGTTGAACCTTTGACTTGGCTTTCTTGCAGGTGATACACCGTTCGCACACTCATTCCACGTCTCGTTTCATTTTTGGCCAATAGAAGTGTTCGCGCAACGTTGCCATTGTCTTTGCTATGCCGAAATGGCCCATAAGGCCTCCACTGTGAGCCTCATTCACCAAAACATTCCGGATGGATCCTTGAGGGATACAGAGCTTGCCTTCTCGAAACAGGTAATCATTGCTACGAAAAAATCTATCACAAGTACTAGATTCGCAAGCTTTGTACATTTCAGCAAAATCAGGGTCAATAGCATATAATTCTTTCAAATACGCAAATCCCATCAATTTTTTCTCTAATGAATTGAAAAGAGCATACCTCCTAGACAATGCGTCCGCCACCACATTTTCTTTACCTTTCTTATATTTGATGACGTACGGAAACGATTCGAGGAACTCCATCCATTTAGCATGTCGTTTGTTTAGTTTATGTTGGCCTTTTAAATGCTTCAATGCCTCGTGATCGGTATGGATGACAAATTCCTTTGGCCATAAGTAATGTTGCCAAGTTTCCAAGGCCCGAATCAACGCGTACATTTCCTTATCGTAAGTGGGGTAGTTAAGTACCGCCCCGTTCAACTTTTCACTAAAGTACGCTATTGGGCGTCCTTCTTGCATAAGCACGGCTCCAATACCTAGGCCCGAGGCATCACACTCGATTTCAAATGTTTTCTGGAAATCTGGCAAAACAAGTAAAGGAGCGTTAGTCAATAGATCTTTAATAGTATTAAAAGCACGCTCTTGTTAGTCATTCCAGAAGAAAGCTGAGTTTTTCTTAATAACACTAGTTAACGGAGCAGCAACAGTGCTAAAGTTAGGAGCGAAACGCCTATAGAAACTCGCCAAGCCGTGGAAGCTTCGAACTTGGCTAATGCTAGTAGGTCTCGGCCATTCACGGATTACCTTAACCTTCTCTTGGTCCACTTCAAGCCCCTTTGTGCTAACGACAAAACCTAAGAAAACAACTCGATCAGAATAGAAAGTGCATTTCTCAAGGTTAGCGTATAATGTTTCCTTACGCAAAACTTCCAGTACGGCTCGCAAATGGTTTATGTGATCTTCCAACGATCTGCTATAAATAAGAATGTCGTTAAAATAAACAACACAAAATTTTCCGATAAAAGCTCGCAAAACATAATTCATTAACCGCATAAATGTACTGGCTGCGTTAGTTAAGCCGAATGGCATAACCAACCACTCATACAAACCGTGCTTGGTTTTAAAAGTCGTTTTCCACTCATCTCCTTCCCGCATCCGGATCTGATGATACCCGTTCTTAAGGTTGATCTTGGAGAAGAGTTGTGCTCCACTGAGTTCGTCTAACATGTCATCTAGGCGTGGAATGGAATGCCTATACTTGATGGTGATCTTATTGACTGCTCGGCAATCCACACACATACGCCAAGTACCATCTTTCTTCGGTACTAGAAGCACAGGAACAGCGCACAGGTTTAGACTTTCCCGAATGTAGCCCTTGGCCATCAACTCGGCCACTTGTCGTTGCAACTCTTTGGTTTCTTCAGGGTTGCTTCGGTATGCTGGGCGATTTGGTATTGTGGCTCCGGGAACGAAGTCAATCTGGTGCTCGATCCCTCGAATAGGCGGTAGGCCACTAGGGATGTCGTCCAGAAATACATCTTCAAAATCCTGCAACAAAGATACAATCGAAGATGGAAGTGAAGCATCTAGTTCGTTAGTATTAAGGAAATTCTCCTTATACATAAGAACTACCATTGGTTGCCGAAGCAACAACATTTTTCGAATCTCTCGTGCTTTTGCATACACGTTCAATTTTGCAATCCCCTCCTCACTTCGTTTTTCTTGTTCTTTACTTACTTTTTGCTCACTCCCTTTGTTTTTACCTCTTGCTTTTATTTCTCCTTTTTCCTCTCTCTTTGTTTGTTCTTTCGCTTTCATTTGTTGAATAGAACTTTTCAAGTGTACTTGGTCCTCGTACACTTATTTGGGAGACATTGGTGCTAGAGTCACACTTTTGCCACGATGTTGAAAGGTATAGCGGTTTGTATAACCGTCATGAATGGCTCGTCGATCGAATTGCCATGGTCTTCCCAAAAGTAAGTGGCTAGCATGCATTGTGACCACATCGCAAACAACTTCGTCACTATACTTGCCAATGGAAAAAGGGATGATAGCTTGCTTGATGACTCTCAATTCACCTCCGTTGTTCAGCCAATGTAATTTGTAAGGCTGAGGGTTTTTTGTCGTTGGCAAGTCCAACTTTTCAATAAGCATGCTGCTAACTACGTTTGTATAGCTACCTCCATCGATGATCATGATGCATACTTTGCCTTGAATATGACATCTTGAATGGAAGATGTTTTCTCATTGTAGTTCATCTTCGGTACTTTGAATACTCAAACTACGTTTTACCACGAATAACTCACCTTCAACGGCAAATTCAAGTTCTTCGTCATACTCTTCTTCGGTGGGTGGGTCGTGTTCAATCTTTTCTTCGTCATCCGATTCAATCTCACTATCGGGTTTCATGATCATCACCCGTCGATTTGGGCATTGACTGGCTATATGGCCCCTACCGAGACACTTGAAACACTTGATGTCTCTAGCAGAATTACGTCCAGCCTCATTGTTAGGTTTGCTTGTTTCCCCACTTGGCTTGTTAATCCTAGGGTTTGTAACGTTTTCTCGTCCTCGAAAGGGGATCTCCTTCTTACCGGCTCCTTGATTCCACTTTTGGGTAGGAGTGGGGTTTGGGTAGACACCGCGAGCGGGGCCTTTCCTTTTGAGCTGCTTCTCCACTTTGATGGCCATGTGCACCATCTCTTCGATCTCAACGTAGTGCTGGAGTTCAACTACGTTAGCAATATCTTTGTTTAATCCAGCCAAAAATCTCGCCATGGTTGCTTCACGGTCTTCTTCGATGTTGGCTCAGATCATGGCTATCTCCATTTCTTTGTAATAATCATCTACATTCCGACTACCTTGAGTGAGATGTTGTAACTTTTGGTACAGTTCTCGATGATAGTATGCTGGAATGAACCTCTTACGCATCAATGCTTTCATTTCGGCCCAAGTGTTAACAGGTCGTTCTCCATTCCTTCTCCGGCTAGTGGTTAGTTGATCCCACTAGACCATTGCGTAGTCAGAGAATTCAATGGCCGCTATCTTTACCTTCTTGGTTTCTGAGTAGTTATGACACTCAAAGACTAACTCAATCTTATTTTCCCATTCTAAGTACAACTCCGGGTCGGTTTTGCCTTGAAATGGGGGTATGGACAATTTGAGGTTCTTCAAATCATCATCTACTCGACCTCGATCTCGTTGGCCTCTCCGTTGTCCACTATGATTGGACCCATGTTCAATTTCGGCTTCACTTGGTTCGGACCATTCTTCTTCGGGTACTCATTGCCTTTCACGTCGCCTTGGTGGGCTTTGAGGAGTTCTTCCTCGACGGGCAAACTCTTCGACTTGGTCGAGCCTTTCTTGGATTGCCTCGAGTTTACGGTCGAACAATCGTCTGACTTCATGTAACAAGGCTTGATGATTGAGATCAGGTATATTTCTAGCATGTTGTCTATCCGTTCTCTCGGCCATGTTGCGTTCCGGACTTCGGGACATGGTTTAAATTTAATCCTCACTACAAATCCTCTCGATCACTCAGAAAGGAAAGAGTAGATGTCACTCACACTCGTGTTTGCACTCTATTTCGGCTTTTACCTCCACTCTATTGTGCTCACACACTCTTGCCTTTTTCCGCTCGTTTCTTCTCTCGTGATTTCGTATAAGATTCAGGTGACCAGATCTACTAGGTTAATGGGTCAGTTTCAAGATTAGTTAACAGAGGTTTGGCGTTGGGTATCGGGTAGGCTCAAAGAAAAGACAAATGAAGTAAGGACGGGTGACGTTGGGTGAAAAGAGAAAATACCAATTGATGGTAAAAAAAAAATTTGAAGATCGGGGTAGGAATATATAAGTAAGGCAAAACTTGCAAACTTCACACTTTTCTTTTTTTTTTGAATTCTCTCTTTTTTTTTACTCGAATTTTTTTTATAACTTTGATTTTTTTTTTAAAATTTTCGTATCTCTTTTTTTTTTTACAACACCAAATGCACTATATGTGAATTACAAAGAAAGAAAGAAAAGAAAAAAAAATTAAATCGAAACTTTGAAATTTTTTTATTTTTTTTTACTTCGTAAATTTTTTTTAAATACGTACCTAATTTGGGTTTGCTTCGAACGTCCGAGCTTCTCGTTTAACTAGCTCTGATACCAGATGATACGATCCCGGTTCCGTGAATTGAATCTGAGTCATAAGATTACCCGATCGTTAAACAAGAAGGTTTAGTTCGGATTTCGAAAAGGTTTAAAAAACAATCAGTTTTAAGAGGGAGGTAGACAAGGAAGGGCTCGATAGAAGGTGGTTATGGATTAGGGAGGCTCGGTTATGAAAGAAATGGACAAGTCGGGTTATAGGATAATCGGCAACTTAAGGTCAAGAATGAATCAAACTTCAGATGAAGGTTGACCCGAGACTTATAAGACTTTAAGTTAATTTGGAAGGAATTATGAGACCTCGACCCATTATCTAAAGAGATAGGAACCTCGATATAAAGTTTCGAATGCCACACGAAAACGTGATAAGTTTGGATAAACAAAGAAACTGTTGACGCCACTACCTAGATAGATAAGTCAACGAATCTTTGGACGAAATTTGAGAGAAAATTTCTCAACAAATTTAAGGGTAAATTTATTCATGAAAATTCTGTCCTACAAATGGAAAAATAGGAAATATTTATAGGCTAAAGATAAGTAGCCAAATGTTTCAAAATAAATAAAAAAAAATTAAAAATCCTAAATGGGTTCTATTATTTTATTCATGTCAACAACCCCATTTAGCCATGCTTCCACTCAAATGAATTTCAATTTTTGTTTTGGCTGCACATTCACCCTTCATTGCCGTCCAAGCCAATTAGAAAGTATGGCCATTATCTTTCAAGCATGCTTCCACTTGTCTTCATCAAACATTATTTAATTCAAGCTTTGCTTTCCTTGGTGTGTGCCGTCCATGCTAATTATTTAAAAAGGGAATAATTTGCTCCACCTTGCCGTCCAAGTGCTCCAACATAGTTGATTAAATTCACCCAATGTACTTGTCGTCCACTAATCAAGGTGATGCCTCAATCATTTTATAATTCTTTAATCCACCCGTTTGCACATTTGTTAATTTCATAATTGTTTATACCCACCATGCCGTCCATGCACTTATACAACCACCCATTCTTGCACATTTTAAATTTCAATTGTTTATGGTTTCCTCATGCTCTCCATAATGTTATTTTATTCCATCTTTAGCATTCATCAAGTCTCCATGCCGTCCAACCTTGGTCCTTTGTGCCACATGCTTTATTTATTTATTCCATCTTGTGCCCTTCTCCTTCATGTACATTAATTCGATCTTGCTTGCTCTCTATGAGTAATTCGACTAGCAACATAATTAAAAACCTGCACATTTATTCAAAATTAAAACATGAAATAAAATGTGACAAATTAATTTAAGCTTAGATAAATTAAATCCAACACTAATTAATTATTTTAGACACATTTAATTTATTAGGACGCATTAACGTGCTGTAGAAATAAAAAAAATTAAAATAAGTAAAACGATGCAATTTTATTTAAAACATTAAATTAAAAGCAATGTAGCTCATTGATCTAAATTTGAGCTAGCTGAACGTGAAGGATATTGCATGGCTTGCTCGGTTCATCGTTCCCAAAATGTTCAACCATGGTATTACTCCAAATTTTGCTTACGAGAACCGTCACTTCCTCTTTAAGCTTTTTAGCACGAGCACGAGTGATAGGCCCCTTTGGTAGCTCTAAGGGATCTTCGGTAGCTTTAGTGGGTGCCCGAGCCACGGTCGTATCACTTATTGAAGAGTTAAAACAATTATGGCCTGGTGTTGAGACATATGATGTACTGAGAAACGAGAACTTTAATTTACGTGCAGCTTTGATGTGGACTATTAATGACTTCTCGACTTATGCCAATTTATCTAGTTAGAGTACCAAGGGACGTTATGCTTGTCCTTGTTGTGCCGCGCAAATATGTTCGCAATGGTTATATAATGGGAAGAAGATCTTTTATATGGGGCATCATCGGTGGTTACCGAAAAATCATAGATTTAGATTTCAGAGTACTCAGTTTGACGGTACTGAAGAGTTCAGAGAAGCTCCTTCGCAGACTAGTGGATCCGAAATCTTGTTCATGTTGAAATATATGAATTTCATTTATGGGAAGATGAATCAACCGCCCAACAAGCAAAGAAATAGAAGATAAAGGGATGAATCTGATGAAGAGGATGATCCTAAGGAGGCGGACTTGTGGAAAAAAAGAAGTATTTTTTTTTGAGTTGCCTTATTGGGCGCATCACATTTTACGACATAATCTTGATGTCATGCACATTGAGAAAAATATCTGCGAGAACATCATTGGGACTGTTTTGAATGTCGATGGAAAATCGAAAGACAATCTTCAGAGTTGACTTGATTTAGTCCACATGGGAATTTGGCGTGAGCTTCATCCCCAAGCACTTCCGAATAGGAAATATCGGTTGTCGCCTTCTATTTTTTCAATGTCGAAGACGAAGAAATAAGTGTTCTGCATGGTGTTGAAGGATATAAAGGTCTCGGATGCATATGCATCAAATATATCTCGATGTGTGGGTCTTAAAGACCGAAGACTATATGCCTTAAAATCACATGACTATCGCATCTTGATGCAAGACTTACTGCCAGTTGCTATGCGGTGTTGTATTTCGAAAAAGGTGACGTCTTGTGTAATTGAACTATCCAATATAATGAAAGGCATTTGATCGTAGTGGGAAAGTCTTAAAATTTATATAATTAATGATCGAGCCTAGAAACTAACTATCACCACGATTGAGGCAAGCGCACCTATCGAACAGTAGTATAGTTTAGTGGTAAAACCGGAATGTCGAACCCAAGGGAACCAAAAGTACTAATACTAACTTTCTTTTTATTATTTAGCCTATGAATTAAGGGAATTGTTGTTTAATCTAAAATTAACTAACTACTAAGCTAAGGATGCTAAGACACGGAGAATGAATTGGGGAAAATACTTTTGGGAAAAACCAATTGATTAGGACAATACCCGAGGAAGAATCCACCTAGACTTCACTTGTTATTTAACTCTGAACCAGACGATTTATTCACTTGACTTGATCCGTAGGATTCCCTAATTTATATTAATACCTCTTTCGAGGCTACTGACGTCTAACTCTAGGTTGATTAATTGAAATCTCTTTCTAATTAAAACCCCTAGAATTGCATTAACTCAATCTATGGACTCTCATATTAGGTTTGACCCTAATCCGGCAGATTTTTGTCATCCTATTTCTAGGGTTGCGATCAACTCCGCTTAACTATGCTAGATCTACTCTTAAACAGAGACTTTTGCTCCACTGCTAAGCACATCAAACTTGAATCAATATCCTGAAATACCAAAACAAGAATTAAGAACACATAATTAAGAACAAATCAAGTATTTATCATATAGTTCAGAAAACAATAACAAGATCCGTCTTAGGTTTCATCCCCCTCAGGTATTTGAGGGGTTTAGTTCATAATGATAAAAGAATACATCTCAGAAGAAAATATAAAACAAAACATAAGAAAATTCCTAAAACCCCCTGAAGGAAATTGAAGGGAAGATCTTCCGTCTTGAGTATAGTTCCGACTTCTTGAGATGAATCAAATGGCTTTCTTCGAGTAAATCCCACAATTTGGCCTCTCTGGCTTGGCTCTTAAGCCTACCTGGATGCCCCCCTTTTAGGTCACACTTAGGGCGTTTATATAGGCTTTCGAAATGTCTTTCTTCACCCCCTAAGTATCCTAATTCGAGTGGAATTAAAATAGGTCACGACAGGGACACGCCCGTGTAAATAGAAGTCAGGCCGTGTTCGGGTCTGTTAAGGAGGCACGGTCGTGTGGCTTAGGCCCAGGCCGTGTCGATTTCGTACTTTGGCCCATTTTCTCCGTTTTTGGCCCGTTTCTAGTTCTTCTCGTCCTCCGAGGCTCTCCTAAGTATAAAACATTAAATTAAAGGATTAGGAGCACCAAATTCTACAATTCAAGAAATAAATCATCCAAAAGTATGCTAAATATGTGATTAAAATATGAACATATTATGGTTTATCAGCATTTGTGGCAAAGTTTTGGATGTTCAAGAACTTGAGACACTAAAAGATCGAGTCGCATTGACTTTATGCAATCTGGAGAAGATCTTCTTGCCTTCCTTCTTCACTATAATGGATCACTTGATAATTCATCTCCCTCGTGAAGCAATACTTGGTGGACCCATTTTCTATCGATAGATGTATCCCATAGAAAGGTGTTAATTTATTTGTAAATTATTCCTTCATTCACCTCAATGCCTTTAGTTGCAACTTTTGATAATGTTGTATATCGTGTTTAGGTTCCTATCCAAATTGAAGTCTTACTGCCGTAATAAGCGTTATCTGGAAGGATCAATTGCTGAAGGCAACTTGGCAGAGGAATGTATGATTTTCTATTCAAGGTATTTGGAAGATGTTGAAACAAGAATGAACAGACCAAGTAGAAATGTTGGGCTCATAGATCATAACTTGGCCGAAACTTATTTATTTCAAAGTTTCGGAGAACCAATCGGCAAAGTTGAAATTGCAGAATTAGCTGATATATCGTGGATCCAAACACATCGATATGTTCTTTTTCATCATGATTCAATGGAACCATTACACAAGTAAGTTCTAGAATTTGATAAATATTCATCAATTATAATTTGTTTGTCTTCTAACAAAGTAAACCTTTTTTTAACATAGTGAGTACAAACAAATATTAAGAGCTCGTTCACGGTCCTGAAGATTACAATAACGAGAAATTAATAAGTTGTTCACACAATCATTTTATGAATGGTTAAGCCAAACGGTATGCAATTGAAGCTTTTATTGACAAGTAATAATGTTTTCTCATAACATTTATAATTACTAAATTTACTTTCCCAAGGTTTGGAGTCGTAATGAAGTAAATGATGAAGTTAAATGGCTTTCCCAAGGTCCAAATAGAATAGTGAAAAGATATAATGCCTTCCTCGTCAATGGATTCAGATTTCATACAAAATATTGCGAGAGATTGAGGAGAACTCAAAATTGTGGAATTGTTGTTAATTCTTCAATTACAAGTTATGCTAGTGCTAGGGACAGTAATCCAGTTCAGGGAAATGTGAAGTATTACGGACTTCTTACTGACATAATTGAGTTGGATTATTATGGCAAATGGAAAGTTGTCTTATTTCGAGGTGATTGGGCTGATGTTAATACGGCTCGCGGAATTAAACATGATCAATTTAGTTTTACAATGGTGAACTTCTCTCGAGTGATTCACACTGGACAACAATTGATAGATGAGCCGTATGTATTTTCTTCTCAAGTGAAGCAAGTTTTTTACTTGAAAGATCCAACTGATGAGGGTTGGTACGTTGTACTCCGAAACACCCCTAGAGACTTATTTGACATGGGCAATGGAAGTAGAGATGACATCGTCGAAAGATCAGAAACTTTTTCTTTTCCAGAACAAAACTTAAATGAAAATATCCCTAGTACTAGTACACAATTTCAATGGGTTTGAATTTGTTTTCATCTTGCTATTCATGATTGAGATGCTTGGAATCACTTATGATCTCTATCAAGCATTTCAGTATAAATCACAGGATATACTAAACACGATGCAGCTGGTGTCATCAACTAAAACGTTTCTCCAAAAATTCAGAGAATATGGGTGGGATCCTTTATTTGAGAAAGTGAAGTTATTTTGTAAATATCATGATATAGAAGTCCCTGATTAAGTGCTCCATACAAAACTGGTTGAGGTCGATCTCGCATCCAGAGAAAACCTCACAATTGAGCATCACTATCAATTTGATATATTCATTGATTGTATTGATTCATTAATAACATAAATGAATTATCGCTTTAATGATGAAGTGATAAACCATAATTTACACATATTTTAACCCCATGCTTGGCTTATTTTTGGATGAATTTTTATTAGATTTAATGAATTCGATGCTCCTAATCCTTTAATTTCATGTTTTACATTCAGGAGAGCTAAGGGAGCCGAAAAGAACGAGAAACGGGCCAAAAAGGGACAAAATGGGCCTACCTCGAAAATCAACACGGCCTAGACCAACGTACGCAGGCAGACTACACGGCCGTGTGAGACGTGGAGAATTAAGCATGGCCCAAGCCATCACGCACAGGCGTATCACACGAGCATGCCCCTGCCGAACCCAGGTTTAATTCTATTCGGAAAAGGTTACTTGTGGGCCAAGAATGGTGTTCCAAAGCCTATATAAACACCTTAGGGGGCAACCTTAAGAAGGACGCCGAGTAGAAGGCAGAAAATACTCGAAGACAGCCATCGGGAGCAGCTCGGAAAAAGGATCTTCATCAAGACTGAAGATCTCCCATCAAGTTCTTTAGAAGTTTTTGGGTTTTCTTATGTTTTGTTATTTTCCTTATTTTAAGATGTTTCCCTCTATCAGTATGAACTAAATCCCTTAAATACCTAAGGAGATGAAACCTAAGACAGATCTATTATTATTTGATTTATAAGATAAATAATTGTTCTTATTCTTAATTATGAGTTTTTATTCTTGTTTTGATAATTCAGGTTATTGATTCAAAGTCGAATGTGCTTATTCAGTGGAGCAAAAGTCCCTGTTTAAGAGTAGATCAACACAATTAAGCGGAGTTGATTGCAACCCTAGAAATAGGGCGACGAAAATCTGCCGAATTAGAGTCAGATCTAATAAGGGAATCCATAGATCGAGTTAATGCGACAATAGGGGTTTTAATTAGAAAGAGATTTCAATTAATCAACCTAGAGTCAGTTGTTTTTTGTAACAGTCCGATTTTGACCCTAATCAGAACAGTGGTTTCGGGACCACAAATCCGAGTTCGAAAAATTTTTTTAAATTATTTTCAGTGCTTATTATATGTGAATTTTCTTGTGTTAAGTTTTTGTGTTTTAATTTTGTTATTTGAGTGTCTAATTTAATAAAAGGGCTTAATTGCGTTAAATAAAAATTTGATGGTTAGTTGTGAAAGTGTTTAATTGTTGTTGTCTTTTTAGTATGGAGGATTTAGGTTGCAATTAGGCCATTCTAATATATAGTGGACGACAACATGATGTTTTTATATGTTATTTTTATAATTAATATTAATGTTGTAATAAAATAAAGAAAACATAAAAATTAAAAGCCAAAGTTTATTATTTGTTTCCATGACCGAATGTTAAAACAAAAAGAAAAGAGAAAAGAGTTAGGGCATTCGGCCATTGTTGGACTTAATTAAGGTACATATTAAGCTCGGTTTTTGATAATTTTTACGTTTTTGAGATCGTTGCTTCGAGTACTACCCGACCCATGCTTGAATTTTTTATTTTGGTGAATATTTTGAGTTATGCCATTGATGAATATTTGTGTTTTGTGATGTTTGATGATAAATCATGAAAGATATGTTTTGGATTAATATGTTTTGTATTGGAGTTTTTGATGATTTTGAATTATTAGGACTAACTTGCAAGAATAATAAATTGAAGGGCTAAAAGATAAAATAAATGAAATATATGGATTAGTATGAGCATTTCGGCCTAACTATGAGCAATTAGGACTAATTTGTAAAAGTATGAAATATCAGGGGTAAAATGGTAGTTTTCCCATTTATGTGCTGTTGGATTAAATTGAATGAAAATATGTTTGAATGAGCTTAATTTGAATATGTTTAGATCACGAACCAAAGAAATCGGACTTGGATCGAGGAAAAGCGAAAATAGTTGAATAGCTGATTTTTGTCGTTTGACAATATCCGAGGTAAGTCTTTAAGCAATTAAACATTGTAAATTGTGTATAATTTAATAATATGCTGATTTGGAATTTGCGGAGATTGTACTGTGATAGCCGAATATGAATAAATCTAGAATTAATATGTTTAAGTTTAGTTCGATTGAGTTATAATATTTGAACGTTCGTATAAAGATTATGAAGTACATGAAAGTTTTGATACATGATATGTGTGTGAGACAACTTTTAAGTATCGTTATTCGGGCTTTGGGCCTAGCAAGCTTTGAGCTGGTGAACTTAATCGGGCTTCGTGCCTAGCAGGCTTATTGCCGGTGAATAAATATCAGACCTTGGGTCTAGTAGGCCTAGTGCCGGTGTGTGATTCAGGCTTACACCTAGCAAGTTTAATACCGGTGATTTATTTTCAAATCTACGTCTATAAGACTTCATATTGATGTGGAAATTGAGCAAGTAAGTTGATCTAAATGACCTTATATGTTTGACCACATAGGTATGTGCATATGTGATGATGAATTGAATTTGTATACATTTGGTCATATGTGATGTTATATTAAATTTGAATATATGTGTATATGTGATGATTTAATTAACTTTGTATGTTCGGTCATATATGATAATATATTATACTAGTATATTCGACTATATGTGATGATATAATGAACCATGTGTATTTGGTCATATAAGTAAGTAATTATAATACGATATATGGGAATTTGATTATTCAGTCAACTAGGTATGATTGTGAGTTAAATTGGGATAGTGTTATTTTGGGAATGAAAAGTTGAATAATATTATGTTTAATGAGAAATATAAGCATTCGGCCAAGGTGTTTTGTTGAGTTCTAGTATAATAATAATGATACAATTTAAACTGATAAAAAATGTTTTTATTGTTCATTTCAATTGTTTAATTTACTTAAAGTTTACTAAGCTAAGTTAGCTTACTTTGTGTGTTTTTGTTACTCTGTTTTATAGATTTTAGTTGTAAGTTACAAGCTCAGGGATCGTCATTGAAGTCATCCACACTATCGTCAATCGTTGGCACTTCTAAAAAGTTTATTTCCGAACTTATGGCATGTATAGGCTAATTTGTATTTTCGTTTAACTTTGAATATGTAATTATGAGCCATGTGAAAATGGCTTATTTCTTTTAGTTAATCTTAGTTTTTTTGCTTTTGATATAATGAATATATTTTAATGCTTAAGTTATTTAAATTCGATCATGGTTTATTAAGTGAACTTTGTTGGGTATGTTTTGCTAATGATCTGTCTGAATTTAATCATGGATTAAGTTGTATCGACAGTAATGTGTATTTCATATGTATGTGCTATATATATATATATATATATTCGGGTTATGCTTGGTATTAAGGATTTGAAATGTGGGTTGAATTAATAGGTAAAATACTAAGTATATTATAGATGAAATGGAAGTTAAGTTCGGCTATAGGATATAGAAGAACATGTGTATTTTCGGTCATGATTTAGGCCTGTGTTAGAAGCATGCTTTGTGCTATAAATGAGTAAATGAATTGGAGTTTGGAAGATGTGAAATGAGATTTATGATTTTATTTTATGAATTGATATGATTTGAATAAGAAATGGTTTATTTTGGCTTATGATAGAATGGTTCAAATTTGATGTGATAAGTACACGATTCATGCTTATATTTTGGATGCATATAATTTGTATAGATTTGAGGTAAATTTGTTTAAGTAATAATATGATTAAATGCAAGTGAAATGTATTTGTTTTGTGATTAATAGTGTACGTTCATTATTTTAAACAGCCATTTGCTTTATTTATGCAAACATGACATGTACGTATTCATAATTGTTTGAAAGTTCTATATTGTTATGTAATGCCTCGTAACTCTAATCCGGCGACGGATACGAGTTAGGGGTTTAGAGTTAGGGGTGTTACATTTTTAGTCTTGAAAGAGATATTAACATAAATCAAGGATTTCTACGAATTAAGTCAAGTGAATAAATCATATGAATCAAAAGTAATAAGTGAAGTCTAGGTGGATTCTTCCTTAGGTATTGCCTTTATCATATAAGTTGTCTAAAAGTATTTTCCTAATTCTTTCTTTGTCGTGTTTTAATTAGTTTTAGTTCAAAAGAAACCACTCCAATTCCTAGGCTAGATAATAAAAAGATAATAATTACTAGTACTATTGATCCTTGTGGATATGATATTACCGATCTTACCATAACTATACTATTGAACGATAGGTGCGCTTGCCTTTATTGTGATCATAGTTAGTTTTAGACACATCATGAAGTAGTGGAGTTACTTGTTCTTAGCTCTGCTTTGGATCCATGTGATAATTACAAAGCTTTTCGGGTGAAAGATATATACAAGCTTATGAATTATTTTTATTCGGATGATTTTACGGAGCAAGAAAAGCTACACATGAAGATTCAATTAGATCATTTTCAAATTGATGCTCATCAAAATATGGAGTTGCAGAAAGCTTTTACAATTGCCGAATTGTGTCAAGTGCTAGCTAAGACAAATAAGTCAAGTATTTATCATTTTCTTAATAAAATTATTTGTCTTGTGCTAACTCTCTTCGTGTCTACTACAATAACCGAATGAGCTTTTTCAGCCATGAAAATTGTGAAAACAAGGCTTCACAACAAAATAGAGGATGCTTTTCTTTTAACTTATTGTGGTATACATCGAAAAAGAGAGAGCTTGAGAATTTTAAACATATGCTATCATTGATGAGTTCGATCTTTTGAAAAAACAGATGGTGCAATTTAGGATGCTTGGGATTGAAAAGATTTTTAAATTTAATTTTTGGAATTATAATGATATATATGAAATTTTTAGTATAGTATTAGTTTTTTTTTTTTTTTGCATATGAGAAAGAAATATTTAATTTTATATAGTGTGATTTTTTTTTCTTTTAATTTTTTTATAATTAAATCGTTCATGTTTTCTAAAAAAACATTAAATTGATTTGTTTGATAAGAAGAAGAAAGAAGTATCCAAGAAGAATTGACACTTTTTACGTTGAAAAAGGTCTTTCGGATTTAGAAATTTCGTCCCCTTTAGAATAAAATCTTGAATCTATCCCTGTTTCCAAATAAATTCAAAACAACTTCAACACCAAGTTGGACAAAGTCAAAGGCTTTAGGGGTAATGATAGAGTTTGTTTTCAATCAACCACCTCTCTTCCTTCTGCCATTTGAAAAAAAATCCTTCAGCAAAAAAATACCATTAATTTTAGTTTGATCTAGAGATTATTTGCTGATAGAAAACAAACCAATGATGAACAAATCAGAAATGTCAATAAAACTCACTGCACTTTAACTATCCTAACTTGCTGTTCTTGGAGAAGTTTCAACATGACATGTAATAGAGAAGTTATTACATAGGCCCTTCTTACCACATAAAATATGATCCCTTCCAATAATATCGTGCCACACAAGCTTTTTTTTTATTTTTCACATTATCCCTTTTTGAAAAGCAATCTGTTTGTCAAAACATGCGCCCCTTTTGCCACCATTCCTCTCCTTCCTCCGCTTCTTTTGATTCTGGTTTAGATTAGAGGGTTTAATCAAGATGCTAGAACGATACAATACTCAGGTTAATCTTATTGGACTAAAGAGTCTTGATTACACAATTCAAGATATACAAAATAAAACACGCGAAGAAGAATCAAACACCACATAAACTAGACAAAATGGATTTGGAACCAAGTAGGGAAAAGATATGAGTAGAGCATTCTTCTTTTCAATTGAATGAAATTTTATCATCTAGTTGTATTAATTATAATAACTTATTGGTTTGAACTTATTTCAAAAATAAAAATAATTTATTTATGCTTGCTATAAATTTTGAGATTAATTTTATAGGAAAATATTATTGTTAATGATAAAATTAAAAATTTGATAAATATTTTATAAAAATATAATAAATATTAAAAAACATACGTGATAATTTTTAAAATTATTTATGAGATAAAAAACACATTATCAACTTACTAAATATTAGGTGAAGATGAAGTTGATAAAGATGCAGTGATGGGATTGCAATTTGATTTTCTTTTAATGCCCAAGGAAGATTGAACTCCTTTTTCCTTCTCTAAAATCAAATCTAATTATTTTCAGCTTTATTTGATTTTCTTTTATTTTTGTAAATTCAAATCTTTACGACTGCATAAATGATTAATAAAAGTTAAGATGATGATTGATGTGAAAGGAAGCAGGTTCACGGGTATGTGAAATTTTTAATGAGAATGGGAAAGGTTGTTTAGAATATAAATGAGGTAGTTATTAAAAATATAATGTGTATAAAAAGAAAAAAAAATTGTGTGGCACAATATTATTGTACGTGATGGAAAAAAATTATTTATCTTTTATATTAATTAATTTCAACATTCCAATTTAAGTATTAATAATCTTAAATTCAGAAAAGATACTAATAAAATGGAATAGAGAAATAACTGTAACAAACACATATATCAAATTTCAAAATGTAAATAATAATGGCAAAGAGAGCAAATCATATCCATGTAAATGTAGATCATGCGTAAAAGGCGTACCTTTAATAACACCATATCAGTGTATTTATGAATTTGTAAATTCGATATATAAATTTTTATTTAAATTTTGATTCAATCAAATATATATTTTAAAAAATAAATAAAATATATTAATTTATTTTTATATCAGATAAATATAATTTTTTTATATATATATATATAAATATAAAATGATATTATATCAATAATTGTTTTAACAATTTGTGAGAATTGAATTAAATTAAAATTTGATGTATAAATTTACACATTAGAACAGAGTTGGTGTATAATTTTAAAATTTATGGATAATGAAAAGTTGGATATTTTGAGATTTTAGCGTGTATTTGTATAGTTATGTTATATAGGTTATAACATTAAAATTGAAAACGTTGTAAATTCATTGTTAGACTTGCGCCTACAATTTCCGTGGAAGAAAGGATCAGTATTTCAGAGGTAAGAGAATAGAGTCCTCATCAGATCCTACTAGGTAACCCCCCGCCCTAACAAGCTAAAATTATATTTGGGACAACTAACAATCAGTGTGGTTGGAAGAGATGAAACCTATTCACCACCCATCATTCATTTGTTAAATGTCTTTTGCATTCCTCTTTTTTCCTTTCAAAACAGTAGTGCCTTTGTTGTTTGTGATTGATTCCCTTCTTTTCTTTTCTTTTTACTTTTTCATTGAGTGATACCCACACGTGCATCTCCACGTGAAAAGTCATGAAAGGAACAACTCATAAACAACATGGTTGAATGCCGCTGTTATGGTGAGCCAGGCAGGCTTTGCCTCTTACCCCTGCCACTGCCACTGCCACTGCCAGAGATATATTGATTCCATTGAATTCGCTCTAAAGTTGTTGTAAGTAATGGCAAACCCTCCCAACCCCCCGGGCAAGAAATGAACTCACACATACACACACAAAAATAAAGTAAAAAATTCAACGAAACCACCCTACCCCTATATTTCAACGTTGTCAGAATGCACGTGTTGGCTCTGCTCATTAATGGGTCCCCTCCCCTCCCTCAATTGAATTGCCGAATGGTCATACACCGATAGTCGTAGTTTCTTTTCCACATTTTGGTGCCCCATCCAAATCCCATCTTTAAAAACTTTGGTCCTTTTTTGCTGCAGTTAGCTATATCTCTATGCACATTGAATGCATCAATTGTTACTTCATGATATTTCCCTTTCCATCTGGATTTTTCTTCTTTGTTTCACATTAATGCGGCGGGCATTGATTGAATCAACACTACCACTAATATTCAGTAACATAAACAACACATTGCTTTCATTCATGATTGAGTTCTGTGAAGATGATGCAGAAGTTTTTTTGGTTTGATTGATTCATTTTTCTTTATTTTCTAAATTGTATATAATAATTGGATTTAATTTAGTTTTTTAATTTTTATATTAATTTTGGATTTTGAGTTTTTAAATTTATTTTAATAAAATGATTTTTTTCTGATTTTTAAATATTATTTAATAAATTTTCAAAATCTATTTTTATAAATATTTTTTAAAAATTATTCTCAAGTAAATAAAAATATCACCAGTGACTTATATGGTATTTCGTTGAAAAATAAATTGTATATAGAAACTTTAGTTATTTTAATTATTTTAAAGATAAAATATTTATTTTGCATTATATAATTATAAATTATATTATATTAAATTAAATTTTATTTCAATTCAAATTATTATGATTATTTAATTTATATTCCAAAAATATTTCAAACACCTTTATCCATATCATTTTTTTTTCTTTTAACCCTGTAGTTACGTTAAATGATTTTGGCATTAATATCATTAGGAAAAACAACTTTCATTAGAAAATCTCGATTGATATCGATATTATTACAAGTGTAGGAGAACGTGGATTCGAGTGCGCTGAAACGCATTATCCTCCTATTTAAGAGTTGAAAAGGGACTATGGGTAGTTCTAGATATTGTATCAAAAGAAGCAAATATGATAAAAACCTATAATGATATTAATATTAAAGAAAAAAAGAGAAAAAGTCATAAATTAATGGGTTAAATTATTATTTGGGGCTTGAACTTTTCCCATATTGGGGTCTGAATTTTTTTAATCCAAGTTAGGTCTTAAACTTAGCAATTGTTCCCATATGGAACCTGAACTTGACAACTTTCTCATTTAAGGGCCTAAACTTTTTTTTTGTCTAAGTTAAGGCTTGAACTTGACAATTGTTCCCATATTAGGGCCTGAACTTTAGGGTTTTCAAGGACTAGCTTTGATAAAAAAAAAAGTTGAAGTCCTAACATAGAAATATTTGCCAAATTCAAGGCTTAACTTGGACAAAAAAAGGTTTAAGGCCTAATGTAAAAAAATAATTACTAAATTTAGGACCTAATTTAGACCAAAAAGTAATATAAACCCCAATATGTGAAAATTTATCAAGTTAAAGTCTGAAAATGAGATTTAACCCTATATTAATTAAAATGTGGCAGAAAGCAATGTATAAGGTGGTCAAGAAATCATTTATTAGTCAACTTAGCTATTTCCGTGAAATAGAAAACCTTTTCTGAGTAGGCTTTGCCTGTTCTATTTGTCATCTTCCTTTAGCGTCTACATGAGATGAGAATGAGTGGGTGATGATTCCCCATATATACTGCAAATACTTAAATCTCCTTTATTATGTTTTACAAAAATTCCAAAACTAGAAAAAAAACACACTGTATAATATAGTGCATATATTTTGGCATATTGAAGGCCACCTTGCAACTTGAAATATAAGTTGAATAAAAATATTATTTTTGATAATTACATGAAAAATAAATAAATATATCACACTCCTCGTGTCCCTTCATATTTGAAAAAGAGCTCATAATTTCTTTGAGATCTATTTATTAAGAAAATAAAAAATTACATCATTATTGTTTATCAGTTATCTATTTTTATTTATTTTATTTATTTATTTCTCCATTTTAATTACAAGATAATAAAAAATTAGTTGCACATTGAAGCATTATAAAATTAAATATATTCTACATCTTTCACCAAAAAAAAAAAAGTATTTGACTTTGCTTGAAAATTGAAATTCAGTATATTTATAGGTAATTTAAGTATTGATATTCATTAAATTGATGTAAAACTATTTAGTTACCAATATTTATAAGCTTTAAATAAAAAAGATTAATTAAAATATAAAAATAAATAAAGAGAAAAAAGTTTATATACATAATTTAAAATTTAAATATTTAAGTAAAAAATATTTAAAAAAAAAACAAAAAGTATAAGAGAAGACAAGGACAAAATATATTTATGACGATAATGGATTTTAAAAGTAAATTTATAGCAATGATGTCTTAGTTTAATGACAAAATTAAGGTTTTAGAAACTTCGATCTCTTAATAATTTGTGTAAATAGTGTATAATTTTTTTATTCATAATTAATTTTACATAAATTTATTATGATTTAGGTATTACGGTGATAGTCTTATTGTGTTATATAATGATTAATTTTGGTTATAGTTACTTAAATGCATTCTAATTGCAATTACATTGTATTTTTAAGAGTCAATTGCATCAAACATCCCCAAATTATGACATCATTTTAAATTAGTCCTCGAACTTTAAAATATTTTAATTACATCCCTAAACTATCGATATTATATCAATTAGGCCCTTTTGTTATTGAAATTTTTAAATGATACGTCAAATCTTATGTAGCTAAATTTAAAATGAAAATTAAAAACAATATAAACATTGGCACATAATTTTGTTAAAACTTGGGTAAAAGTTTTGAAAACCTCAAAATTGAAATTCTTAAAATATCCATTTTTACAATATTATTTTTCTTAAAGTTTTCATTTTAAATTATATTGCATAAGATCTGATATGTGTCATTTAACGGTTAAATTAATGATTTTAGTAACAGAAAGGCCTAAATAATATAAACTCAATAGTTTAAGGATGTAATTAGAATATTTTGAAGTTTAAATATCAATTTAGAATAAAAGACATCGTTTAGAGATGCTTGGTGAATTTAACTAAAAAATATAATGTTACTGAAAAATACATTCTGTTTTTATAAAATTTTATTATTTTTAATTAAAAATGGTTGAATATAAAGATTAGAGATAATAAAAATAAATAGATAAGAATTAATTAACAAAAAGTAAGCATTTTAATTAATGTATTTCATCAGACGATAAATGAATATTTTTAAAATTTGGGCTAAACTACTTTCCTAAACATGATTTTTTGATAATTACAAGTAACACTAACAAAGGAAAAGGGAAAGGGAAATGGGTTAGTTTAGTTTAATGATGGATACGATTGAGAGTGAAAAAAAAAGAGCAAGATTCGAAATCTGGGAAAGTAGAATTTAACTGTCCTCTTTATACTTTTCTCTCTAACCAATGATGATTTCAAGTGAGGAAGTGGAGAGAAAAATTACAAACAAAAACAGAAAGAAGGCTCTGCATTTCTCTCTCTCTCTATATATATATCTAACACCAAGTTTTTACGAAATGAATGAAAACATCAGATCAGCAAAAGTCCATGAACAAGTTTTCTTTTTGAAAAATATGATTAATCGAGCTTAAATAGAAGATAAAATCCTTTTTATTAAAAATTTCTTTACAAGATTTGAACGCGAAATATTTCTGACCCAAATCCCCGACGCAAGTTACAGCTAGCTAATCAGCATTCTGAATGCAGAGCCAATATATAAATCAAAGAAATCCTGCTCTAATTCACAAATTTCCTTCTAAGAAAAGAAAAAATGGAAAGCATGAAGAAATTATATAACCGAAAATATCAGTAGGAAACGGCTAATTAAGCAGAAAACTAATGAAAAAAACTTCATTCTTCCACCAATGAGAAATGAATATGATATTGCAAAACTGAACTGCCCCCATATATGTCATGTCCAGAGAATTCTGGTGAAAACCCAGATTTTCGGTTGAATGTTTTTGGCAGCTAAAGCAAGTTTGTAGCGCAGATTACAGGAAAATCAAAAGAATGAATACCCAAAACTCGAAACAGATCCACACATTTATTATGCAGAGCTCTGGATAAAAAAACCTAATGCAACACTATAAATTTCCTTATCCATGAAAACTGATATGAGCTACAGCTGCACTAAAAATTAATCTAAAAGTACTTGTTTCTTTTAATTACACTAGTACTCCTATACAAGTAGCTCCAGACTATGAAATGAAACTGAAACTGAAACCAAGGTGGCCGGTTTTCCTTTTAGGGCTCGCCGCGGTCACGCCAGCACACGAGCATTGCTATGCAACGTCGGAGGATGTAGAATTTGGCTCGCTGCTTCTTAACCAAGTGACTGCATTTTTCACCAAAAGATCTGCATGGTTCGCAGCTGGCGTCCTTGTTTCTGGGAGACCTTGTCTCGTTTTCTTTGCCTGCCATGTGAACAACTAAGCTCTTTCTTTCTCTCTTTTTTACTTTGTTTCTTGCTTGAGATGATGTAGCGTTGTTGTTAATCGGCACTGCTAGTACAAAATAGCAGTTAATATGAAAGGATGAAGGGTTGAATGAGCAGTTGGTGCTATTTATATAGAAAAAGGAGAGATTTTTTTATCAGATATGTTTTAATTTGGTTCTGGGTTGGGCTCCCCCGCAGGGAACCAAAATAAAATAGGATTAATATATATTTTGTCCCCTCACTTTGTTTATTTGTATCTAATTAGTACTTTTTTTTTTCTTTTGGACCACGTCAAGGTACTTGAACTAAAATTAGGACTAAAATATATTTTTTAAGATTTTTTAAATATATTTTATAATTTTTAGAATTAAAACTAAAATAAAAAATTTATTGAACTTTTCAGATTTAAAATCAAATTGATAAAATTAGTAAGCATCGTTAGACTTCCATTACTAAATTAACGGTAATAGCAACTAAAATATTTAATTTCAATAAGTTAAGTGACTAAATAAAAATAATAATAATTTTGTAACCAAAATATAACAAATAGGATAATTAGGTGACTATTTTTGCACTTTACCCAAAATTTAAAGAGGACAACAAAATTAGAGGGCCAAACCAACCCCCAACTATCAACATAGCTCCGTAAGGAGGATACGACGGAGCAGCATACAAAAGAGAAGAGAAAAAATACAGTTTATAGTATATGGCGGATTATATTATTGGTATAAATTGATATTAAGACTTGTTAGTGACCCTTTCTGGATTGATGTCCTCTGATTCTAATGCTATGGTGGAAACTTATGAATATTCTGAAATTGTATGTGCTACCTCTTGAGTGAGTTTAGGGTTAATTTGAATGCTAAAAGATGAATCCACATGATCATGATTCATGAACAATAATAGAAAGCTAAACAGTATAAACAGTAGTGGCGTGGGCAAGGTGCCTTCAGATTCTATTTCAGCTAAGCAATGGGGCATCATTCTCCCTAAGAACCGGGGGAAAGTGGCACAACAAAGTGGTCTTTTCTTTTTGTGGTATAATGCGATGATAACCAAACATGCTTCAATATATAACAGTAGAGAAGATGTCTTCTTCTTGTAATTATTGGTTGTCCTTCAATGGCTGAAATATATCTGAAACCCCATTTATTAACTTGTCAGCTTAATTTAACCTAGTCATACGGTAAAAAAGGCCATGTATTCTATAAAAATTATGGATTTAGTCTTTATACTTTTATTTGATCAATTTTAGTCTTTATCTTTTTCAAATTGGTTAGTTTTAGTTTTTATACTTTTCAAAATTTGAAATTTTAATCCTGACCCATAGCATTCAAATTCGTTTGATTAAATTCAATTACTAGTCCTGTACTATTCAGACAGTTGTAGATTTAGTCCATTTTCTCCAATTGGGTCATTTTAAGTCCCTATACTTTTTGAATTTTGAAATTTTGTTCTTAATGCAAATGATAGCCATTTAATCCGTTAACTAGATTTTTAATAAGTAATATGTGAAAATAATTGGCTGGCATGACATTACACATATGATAATATGTTTGGTGCATCGGATTTTTGAAATAACATAACTTTACTGAATGGGTTTAACAATTGATGTTCGGTGGAGATTGAATTTTTAAAATTTACAAATACAAGGACTAAAAATACCAAATAAAAATATAAGGATTAAATCCATAACATTTTTTAAATACAGGGACTAATAGCAAAATTTAACCTTAAAAAATGACAAGGAGGAGAGGCCAAAGGAGCCTTTAGTTAGAAGGTAGCTAAGCACTTTGAAGGATTAATTGAGGCAATGCAGAAAAGAGGTACGGATAGTGCTGGGTGTTTTGTACAACGGAAACAAAAAGAAAGTCAAAGAGTAAAAGATCCTGTGTGTATGTGGCCACCCACCCATGTGCTAACCCAGTTCCATTTTATCTTTTTGGATCTTCAGGGAAGAAAAAAACTTCTAATAGATTTCCCACTGAAATGTTATCATCATCATTGCTGTGTTTTCTTTTTATTCTCTTCACCTTTTCTACTACAAGACCATTCAGCTTGTAAAATGAGAGGTACAGTTTCCATTTCCCACGACTCTTTCTTTGGTCTCGACGTAAGTCCCTGCACTTTCTTTCTTTTTTTTTTCTTTTCCCATTTAGTCTTTATACATTGCATTTTGTCTATCCAAAATTTATGGTTTTTTAACTTTTTTTTAATTTCAATATTGAGTAAATTAGTCATTTTCAAAAAAAAATTAGAACAATTTAACTTATAATGTTAAATATTTTCCTTGAATTGTACATAATTTTGATTGATATACTAATAAATTTAATCATTAATGTTTATATACAATTAACTAATTTACTAAATATCAAAATGAAGGGAATCAAATTTTTTTTACCAAAATTTATTTATTTAATGTGATTTTTGGCATATACACTTGGATTTAGATCACAACACCAAATCAACAAATACAAGTGGATTATGACAAAAATTGACATTTTTTATCCTTTTAATTATTGCTCAATCTCAGTCAGGTGAGAGGACAACAACAATTTTCTTATTAACAGGATGGAATTCAGGCCCAATAACAAAGAAGAAGTCCTGCTGCATTTATTTGTTTTTATAGACTTATGGGGGTATTACAAGGCTTCCATTAATATAATTATTTCATTTTCAAACACTTTGCACCATGAAACTCATAAGCTGGAAATGGATAATATTATAGACAAAGTTCAAGTTTAAACCTTGTAGGTATCAACAAAATGAATATCTATACATCTTCTGTAGTTGAAGTTTGCGGTGTTGCTGCAGAACCAACCCTTTGACCTCTCTCAGACCTGCTATTCTCAGCAAACTTGAGACTTCCATGGTGCAACCCTTTCTCTTTTTCCTCCGCATTCCATTCAGCTCCATAGTAGTGCTCTTCACTGCATTTCTCCCCATGCTTTGAAGCAGGGAGCAACATGCTCCCCCATTGTGGAAAATGAACTAGCGTTATAGGCAATGTGCATGCCACAATCATGATCCCCATGTAGAAAATTCCTGTCTCAGTTGAGTAGTTCGAGCTTGTAAAGAACAGCAGTTGAGTTAAACCAGACCCGAAATTCCCACCGGCTCCAGTTAGGCCCGAGATGACACCCAGCGATCTACGAGAAATAAAGGGGATGATCCCGAAGGTAGCTCCGCAAGCGGCTTGTGCGCCGATGGAGAAGAGGATCATAGAGGTGATGGAAAGGTCGAGAGAGTTTGCTCTCCCAAGACAAATGCAAAAGATGCCTCCTAGAGTTTGAAGGATGTACAAGTTCCAGAGCCGGCCGCGCATGCCGAACCGACGTGCAGCTAGATCGGACAAGAACCCTCCCATGGGGCGTGCGAAAATGTTTGCCATGCCGAAAGTGGCAGCTATGGTGCCGGCTGTACGGAGCTTGAGGTTAAACCTATATATATATATATAGGTCACAAAGACCGATGTTAATTGTCACTTGCTGTTTTTAATTTTGTAAAG
This sequence comes from Gossypium australe, assembly GCA_005393395.2. Classification (NCBI taxonomy): domain Eukaryota; kingdom Viridiplantae; phylum Streptophyta; class Magnoliopsida; order Malvales; family Malvaceae; genus Gossypium; species Gossypium australe. The sequence continues at coordinate 13,040,523 of CM016622.1, read as the reverse complement.
TTATAATGAGAAGATTGAACCTGTCAAAGAAATACTCTGCAATGACATTATCAGTGGTTAGTTCAACACCTAAAGACATTCCATAGAGAAGAACGAAGATCCATGTCCTGTAGTTTGTGATGGCATACCAGAGGACCTAATCAAACAGTGGATGGCATAGGTTAATTAATTCCCTAAATTGCAAAGAAAAACAAAAGCATGTAAATGAAAATCATGGCATATGCTTGCCTTAGAGAACTTATCCTTTGGGACATCTCCTTTCTTCTGCAAAGTACTAAGGTTCCCATCAGGCAAATCTTGGCCTAATGTCAACACCAAAATCCCCATAATCACATGTAACCATCCTGGTATGAAAAATGCAATCCTCCAAGCAGTAAATGGAGTTGCACCAGCTTGCTTGATTAACTCAAAAATGAGAGGCATAATAAGCTGAGTGGCTCCACCCCCCATGTTTCCCCAACCGGCTGCCGTCCCATTGACGAGCCCAATGATGTTTCCATTGAACATAGTACTCATCCAATATTGGCATGACACAAATGTTGCAAGGGAGAAACCAATCATGAATCTCACAGCTATATATCCTCCTGCAGATGAAACGAATGACATGCAAAACACTGTTGGGGCTGACAACATAATAAGAAAAGCGCAACCGTAACGGGGTCCTAGTAGGTCACATACTGCTCCCATTACAAGCCTAGAGAAAATGCTACCGGAAACGGAAGCTATGCCGGCATTGCCGATATCGCCTTTTTTGAGGTTCAAGTTGTCTCGGATGATGGGGACAAGAGGAGCTGCTGCAAAAGTGGAGACGAAGCAAGTGAAAAAAGAGAGCCAAGAGAGATGAAAGGTGACCATGTGGGGTTTGGCAAATGACAAAAGGTTGAAGACTTTGGCTTTGTGCTCAGAATCGACGGGTAGGGCGAATTTTGCAGTGGGGTCTGTTGGGATTTTTGGGGAAGCGACTGAGAAAGCAAAGGCTCGTTCTTTTGCTGAAACTCCATGCATGGAGCTTCCTGGTTCGTTCTCAGTTTCACCCATAATTAACTTCAATATTCCTTACGGTATTGATTTGATGATTATGCAGGATTAACTCGTAGTGTTTTTGGCTAGCATTGGTGTTTATATAGGAATTGTTGGAGGTTTCAATGGTGATGTTTGTGGGTCTCATTGCATATACCAAATAAAGCTAGTGTGACAAAGGCATTAGTTTAGCTCTTTTTTATACAAGAATATGATGAAGTATCAACCATTACATAGGAAAAAAAACAATAATCTGGCTTAAACCAATTACAGACTCGAGGGTGCTTTTCACACCACGCCCTTTTCTGTCTTATTTACTGATTGCTGCTGCTACCTAGTCAAGACATGCATATATATATAAGATCTCTCTATATATATGTCTTTGCATGCCTGGCTGACACAGACAAGAACTCATTTTATAAGAATTAAACATGCCCTTTCGCATGATTGAAGAGGTTTCTTCAAAAGGGTTTGTTTACAATTCCTAGCAACTTGGAAGGAAATATCGAGAGAGCAGTATATTGTTTCCATGTGTTGGGTAAGCCTGATGTTTGTACTCTTTTATCCTTTTTTATTTTTTCTCTTTGGGCTAAACAACGTGTCGCCCCTTCCCCAACACCTTATTCGATCGGCCATTATTGCATCCCAAACTCCAAATGGGACAATTAGAAAGAGATGATGAGACAGATGAGTGACTCGAACTCTCCTTCCATCTGATCGTTTTATATCCGTATGTCCATTCAAATGATAAGCACCTTTATTATTTAAAAGTTAAAAACCAATCCCTTCAAAACTCCAAATTCGCCCTCTTTTTATCATTACTTACATCCAGTGTTAATATCATTTTCCTCTAAATTATTTGTATTTTATACACTATTTGTACCGTGAATTAAATATTGAATCTTATTTAAGAACATATAGCTTGTTGTATTAATTTAGACACCATAAATGCTTCAAATAAAACTTGAAACTTTTTTAATGGCATAACATCATATGATTTATCCGAACCAGATAACTATAATAATATTTGATGATACCTCTAAGATACATACACATCCAATGTTAGAACTGCATGCGTTGCTAGACTTCTTTGGTCCAACTAAAACAATATAAATCAAATTGCGCCAAGAAAATAACAGAAAAAAGAAAAACCTTTCCTTGGGCCACAGTATAGTCCTGGAGTAAAGCCTTTCCTTCAATTGAACATTAGCCAAGCCATTCTGGAGACTGACCTGAGAACATGTAAGTGGCTGGAAGCATAGAAAAGGACTTTTGGTTGAAATGCATGTGTGTACACTAAAATTTCCACTGCAATATTTCAAAAGACCCATGGAGAGAGTTTAACAATGTCATTTTTAGCAACAAATCAAATTATAGCAAGTTCATAAGCATGCCTTTTGAAAGCTTAAACATTTCCTGAAACTGATATATAGAACCTATTCACCAAAGTCTGCATACCAGCCTCAACAAGCTTAGCAGCTTCTTCTATAATGGATCTGCAGTCAGCAGAGCTTGGCCATCATAACAGGTGACAGTACAAACATGTCATAAACAAGGTCTCCACTGCAGTTTTTGAGAAAGATAGCAGGATCTTCTACCCTGGATTGGATATAAGAATCTTAAGCTTCACTGGCTATAATGAGAGGGTTGAATTGAAGAGGCTATAAAAGGTGCAACCACACATAGGAATAAATTCATCTACAGTTTTGACTATTGAACCGTCTACACCTTAATTAGTACCCAATAAGAGGGTGAATCATGTTTAGGGGTAGGCATATTACGACCTTGAGAGATCCATAATAAAATTTGTAGTTCCTGTTTCCCTCGGATCCTCCACATCCACTGAACTAACTTCTCTCAGTATGCAAATACTCTTCTGGAGCAGATTTCACAGATAGAAACATGCCTGCATGGATTTAGAATCCATATAATTCGATTGCCCACCATTAACATGTCTAACCTTCCCAGATGCAGTACCAACCGTAGATTGATGCAATAAACAAACATCTCAATGAAGCCTGCAGCAAAAACGAACACCCACAACACAAGCTACCCTCTGAACAAGCATTTAACATCAAAATCAGACATTGCATTGTTTTGAAGGAGCCCAAGTTCAGCCACGTTTTCTTTTACAGGCATTTCACCAACAAGAATGTTCTTTGGTTAAAGTCCTATAGCATAAAGTGATGATATATGCATCATCCTGAAGATAGGTTGAGGTTTTGTTAGCATCAAGCTGCATATCACGAAGTCTAAACTAAATACCACAAAAAAGGGAAAGCAAGGTAAAGGACCATCCAACTATTGGCCCTAGGTTGTATGAAGGCTACCGACAAGTGAGCTATAAACTCTTTGATCAGGCACATGGCCCAAACTGATCATTTCATTGTAAAGTCTAAAAGCTTCATCTGGTCTCCCTTTCTTAGACAATCCAGAAATTATAGCCGTATAGGTGACTACATTTGGAACTAGACCCTTTTGACGCATTTCATTAAATAGTTTCATTGCTTCATCTATATTCCCAAAACTACATTCACCATGCACAAGTGATGTGTATGTGTATACATCAGGAATTCTTCCTTTGGCTTCCATCTCATCCCTTAGCTTATATGCATCTTTCATTTCCCCTTTCTTGCTATATCCATCGATGAGAGCATTATATGTAACAGTATCAGGACTCTCCCCCTTACCCTGCAATTGTCGAAACAGCCGCTTTGCCTCAACAATGTTTCCTTCTTTGCAGTGAATATCAATCAAAGTAGTGAAGTTGATAGCATTAGGCGTCAATTGGTTTTCTACCATCGTGAACAACCATCTCTTCGCTTCCTCATATCGTTTCAATCTACTCATCCCGCTAGCCATAATGTTGTAAGTAAATACATCAGGCTTAAAGCCTTTCTTCTCCATAACAGCCACTAACCGCAAAGCATCATCCATCATCCCCTTCCTGCAATACCCATGCAGGAGTGAATTAATTATCACCTGATTTACCACAATTTTTTGACTTTGCATATCCTTTAGCAATAGCTGAGCTGCCTCCATCTGCCCAGTCTTGCAGAGACCGTCAATTAAGGCCCCATAAACACGTGCATTCGGAACAAGGCCTTTCTCAGTCAACTCATCAAACAAAGAAACAGCTTTCTTAATACTCCCTCTTCTACAGTGCCAGTGTATCATCGAAGTATAAAGATGAACATCCATTTCCACCTTTCTCTCACGCATTTCATCAAACAGCTTCTCAACTTCGTCATGCTTGCCAATATTTCCAAAATGCTCAATCAAAACAGTATAAGTAGCAGCATTATACTCCACTTCCTCCCTCTCCATCAACATCAAAACCTCAGAAACAACCCCAAAATCCTTCCTTTTAACGTAAGCGTTTAAAATTGTATTATAAGTAACAACATTAGCTTTAACCCCTTTACTAGCCATTTCATTCATCAATTCTCTACCTTTCTCAACTTCCCCTCTTCTACATAAACCATCGATCACAATTGTCATAGAATAAGCACCAATTTCTACGCCAGACTTAACCATTCTTCTAAAAAACACAAAAAATGAATCTCCTTTATCACTCTTCTTCAATGCAACCAAATACAAAATACAAGACCTTTCATCAATATTAAAACCCATTTTCTTCATATAATCAAAAACCAGATTTGCCTCTTCAAACCTTTTGTTATCTACACAAACTCTAAAAAGCAAGTCGGACAACTTGTTAAGGAAATATGAGTTATCAAACTCAAAATCAAAGAGAGAAAGAATTTCCTCAACTGGGTATCTAAGATTATCATCGGAGAGAATAAACTTCAATACTTGTTTAATTTCTTCGAAATTTCCAGCTTTGTGCAATCTGCGAATGAAAGATAAATGGGTTTGAAGATTGGGTTTTTGGGGAGTAAGAGAAAGATTCGTTCTTAAAAAGTTGAAGAAGAGGGTACAGGAATGAATAGGGAGATTTGGGTTTGAAAGAACGAGGTCGGTTGTGTTTGAGTTGAGATCAGAGATCAAAGACGGATTGGTTTTGAAGGGTTTAAGGCCTGATTTTATGAGGATTTCAGCAATTTCTTCTGCACTTTTTTTATTTGCGGGGGAACTGGGGCATCTGGGAAGGGATTTTTCGAATATTTTTACGAGGTTTTTAGTTGACATTGCTGCTATAGTTACTACGATTTAACAGCAAGCTTGCTTTTAAGCCTCATTCCTGGGTGGTTTTTAGTCCTCAAAGCGACATCGTTTTCTCTGCATTGTCCTGTTTCTTTATTCCCATTTTTTTTTAATTAAGGCTGATTCTGTTTTGTCGAATTGGGCTGATTTTTTTATTTTTAATTTTTGGATTTTTCCAACTGCAATATAATTTAGTTTAGATGTGTGATGTATTTATTCACTGAAGTTAAAATAGTGGTGACAGTAAGATTAATTAATATAGTGATGAGGTTAGATGTTATAGTAGTAATATTAGAAGTAATGACACTGGATACTATATCAGTAAGATTAAAAATAGTCGAGAGAATACAACTTTAGCGTTAAGATGATAATAGAAAATGACATTAAATTAAACATGATGTATAATAAAAAATATAAATTATTTAACATTTACAAATTAATAAATAACTAAAATTATTACAAGTAAATTTATCTTTAATAATAATTTTATTAAAAAGGTAATTAAAAAAGAAAGAAACCAAACATTTATTATTTTATTTAATATTTCAGAGCTGATTATATATTTAATTATAATTGTTGAATTTAGTATTACTTTATTTATATAGTTATATATTTTATTTTAGGTTTATATAACTTACTTATAATTATTTAATTTTATATTATAAATTTTATTATGATTTTTTTTTCTTTAAGCATTGTTTTATTGGATTCATCAGGAAGGACAAAAAAGATAAATATACTATAAACGTAGTTTTAAAATTTTAATCGGGTAAAATAGACTAGTAAGGTTTTTAGGGTGTGGTGTGATTACATATTTTCCACTGCACCATAGGTTTGCATTCTAAGGATAATATTGTGTTGCGATTGTATAATTTTCAATATAGGTCTCATTGTCTTGGAGTTAAACGAATATTCAAAAGAACTCATAGTTTGATTCTCAATTTTTCTATTTGATCCTCAGTTTTTCATACAAATTTTATTTTTATTTTATTTTTACAAAATTAGTAGATTTTAAATATTATTTAATGATGTTTTAAAATCATTTATATAACTATTTTTAAAAAAAAAATTTTTCAAGTAAATAAAAAATAAGTAATAACTCTTAAATAAAATATTTTGAAAAATAATTTTTATACAATATTTTAATTTATTTTTACTATTTTAAATATTAAATAATTATTTTTATATCATAAAATTTTAAGTTGTAAAATTAAATAAATATAAAGTAAAATTCTATTTGATTTAAGTCGATTTGATTCAATTTGTAATATGAAAAAAAATCTAAATACCACATTTAAATCAACTTTTGTTGGTGTTTTTTTTTTTTTTTTGTTTAAAGTAATATGGTTTAGCTTTAAAAAGAGAGAGAGAGAGTAAATTTCAATTTCCATTTAGTGTGTCCTTAATCTTAATAGTTTCAAACTTGCAATGTAATAAGTTAATTTTAATATTTTAATATATATATATGAAAGGAAAAATATTCGGCTTACTACCTTTGAAGTTTTTAGACTTCACAATTAGGATTAGCCATCGACAACTGTCCTGTAGGAGTATAATAAAATATTAAAAAATTAATATTGAATAAAGGATACATTGTGGAATAAAAAAAAATATTATCAATATATCAAATGCTAATATGAAAATTTTAATTTGATCTCATTTTATTTTATATTATTTTATGTTTACTCTTTATACATACCAAACACAAAATAATTGAATTTATTTTTTTAAAATGTATAATTAATTTAAAATAAAAATTTATATGTATAATTGAGTAAAAGAAGTCAAAATTCACCAATAACATTTGATAAAAGTATTTATCCCTATTATATATAAAAAAAAAAAAAGCAAAACAAAAGCATTGTTAGATTATAGTGTTGGAGCATTTCAATCAGGGTCATAGGCTTAGGCCTTGTTCTTTAGCTAACAGCAGATTTTTCACTCTTGCCCTCGAATTTACATGTAAAATCTAAAACGAATATGTCTGTGCCTCTATGCCTAAACAAGCAAATCGGCATATGCACCAAGTCCTTGTTTGACTAGGCATTGCTTTAGCTTGTACAATGCGCGGCTCTCTAGCTGCCTCACCCGTTCCTTAGATAATCCAAATATGTTTCCTATCTCAGACAGAGATTTCTCTTTACTTTCTTCAATACCGAACCGTAGCTTGATTATCTTCCTATCTTTTGGGCTGAGAACACGTAGAAGGTTGCGCACATGCTGCCGCATTAGCTGCTTTGCCACACTAACATCGGGGATCTCAATAGCGGTGTCTGGTGTTACCTCCTGCAGTTCAAGATAAGAACAAAGAATTAGCTTCATATTTTTAGGGAAATTTTAAGAATTTCTACATGAGTTGGTGTTGTTCCCTCAAAAACACTTATTTCAGCAACCATTTGCATGAAAATTGGCCTATCTTTTGCCATCCATATAATCAAGAAACTAGATGCTATCCACACAGGGACCAAGCTTAAATCGAGGCATTACCTGAAAGGTGGTATCCTGGTCTGTCCATACAGGTTGTTGCAAAGAAAGCGACGTCCTTGTTATGAACAGCAACTTATCCAACTTTTGAACTGTAATTCCAACACGTGTTGCTAGTTCTTCTTTGGAAGGACAATGATTTCCTTCTCGAATGTATGATCTCTTTGCCTTCACTACTTTGCCCAAGAGGCTGTATGCATTCTCCTGAAAACATTAAGTAGGTTCTTTGCTGGTATGATGCTTCTCAAATATATAAAAAGTTGTATGCCTGACTTAAACATATAACAAACTCATAACATCTCCAGAAACTTGAAGAGATATTGTCTCATCCATTATTATTATGTTAGCAAAAAACTATATACTTTCAATATACCTACAGTACCATGTTAAGGTAGCATACATGATATCAAGCATAAACACAAGAAATTGTAATTACCGGCAAACGAATGGTTCTGGAATGTTGCACAATAGACTTTGTAATGGTTTGTCGTATCCACCAGTAAGAATAGGTGGCAAATCGGCATCCAACTTGTGGTTTGAACTTCTCGACGCTTTTAATAATCCCCATACTTCCCTCCTGCAGCAGATCCTGAAGGTTCATACCACGGCCCTGATATTGTTTAGCAACATGAACCACCATACGGAAGTTCGCGTACACCAATTTTTCCCTGCTTCTGTTTCCATTGTGGAGTTCTGCCTGCAAAGCTGAACAACTAAGACCAATGGCTTCAGCCCATTCAACCAAGGTCGGTTCACGCCCAAACTGAGATTGAAGCTTACTCTTCAGCTTCTCTAATCTCATCAAATCCTGTACATGTTACATGCATCGTGAATAAGACCTTTCATTAACCAAATATTCTCTATTTTCCATGACTTAAGTGAAAAAAAAGGGCAGGATTGAGAAAGGCACCTGAACTTGAACTATTAATTCGGACTCTTCTTTAGCAGTCAAGAGTTGTGTTGTCTCAGGACCCCTTAAGAACAATCGAAGGGGCTCGTTGGGATCATAACTTCCACTAGCCTTTTTTCTTACATTTGTCTTTCGTGGACTATAGGTCTCAGAAATCATAAATTTAGATGGCATCCTCCTTCGTTTAGACTGTCTCTCTAAACGTCTTGTTGACCTAACTGTAGGTGCTTCCTCCTCCTCAACTGGCAATGTAGACGAATTAGCCGACCCCAAACTGCAATAGCATTAGTTTTCAGACTTTGAAGAGTATAATTAGTCTAGAACACTAGTGCAACCAGGAAGACAAGATCGAAGCTAACCTATTAGAAAGTGAATCATCAAGGTCTAATTTGAGGTCCTCAGCTAATGCTAATGCTTGTTTAGAAGCTGACAAAGCATTCTTAGCAAGGGCCAATATGGTACTTGGTTCAACATTCATAATCTCCTCAGGATCAGCTGCAACAGACTGCATTTTCAAGGAAGATGATGGATTTTCCCCTAATTCCAAGACTGACAATCTGAATGAAAGAAAAAAATAAGGCAGTACATGAGGATGCAATTCAAGGGAAAGGATTGCCGTCGCAACTATTTAATGCAGGAAGCAGTCAATGAGGCTTAGTTCATTTACAGTTGCCTTAAATCAGGCCACTGGAGCATCTGCTGTTCAAAGTTGCTGGAGTCCTTCTCGTCATGAAGTGTTGTCCCATTCTCAACCTGCTGTTTGTCTGTTGGCCCCTAAGATTGAACAAGGATTTGCAAATATTTGAGGAAGGATATCAACAAAATGACCAAAAACAAACACTAAAAAGGCAAGTGTGCAAATTACATAATACATATATGTTGTGCATAGATAAACAAGAGTCTCACTGGATATGCTTTATCTTCCTTAAAGTATTGCAAGATAGGCAGAGGTCTGCAGTCATCGCGCTGCTCTTGTGAGAGAACTGATGTAGGAAAATGCCTAGCTACCGAATTAATCGGAATAGATGTTGCAGCAGCAGCAGCCGCTTGCTCGTGAAACATTGAAACTGCATAGTTGTATTGTGCATACATTGTCATTCAGTACTTAGTATTATTAACTCAGGAAATTGAGAGCAAAACACACAGTCATACATAAACAGATATAGGCACTTCTCCTATCTATCTATCCATCCATCAATATCTCCATATAGATGCACAACTTTCTCAGGAACCTGGAAGTTATAATAAGCATATATAAACGATTTACAAGACAGCTGCCTAAAATGGTAGAATTTATGTATTTAACATAAAAGCAAATTGAACAATAAAAAAGTAACAGTAATTTCCCAGTTCTACGATGTGACTATATAACCCATTTCCAAGACCAACTACAACACAAACAAAATTGCTTCAACAAGAAAAGCCCAAGGAAGTTATATATATATATATCAAGTACCAGAGGCTCAAAACAAATAGAAAAAAAGAGAAAAGTGGGTAATTTACTAGAACTCAGAAACAATAGATATGGATGTTACCTGAAGAAGATGGTGATGAAGAGACAGAATTCTTAAGTTGGGTTCTCGTAGAAAAAGATGGAGGAAGAGAGAGAAAATTCCTTGCAGCTTCCATTGATGGCAAGTAACTATTGTGTTATCTCTACAATATGCAGCTTCTGTTAATTAATACACGACTTGTTTTCTTTTTCTGGCTGGGGTACGTGTGTTTCTGTATGTTCGAATGCCTTCCGAGTGTTCTTTTTGTAGATAAAGAACAAGAAGCAAAGCAGTGAGCCAGCGAAAAGATATATACTCTATTTATTTACATTTCCACCCCCTCAAAAGAAATGGATATGGTTGGGCCACCTTTTGCTTGAAAGCGAGACCCCTGGGATATTTTTTTATATTTTTGTCGGCCTCCAACCTAAGTTTAGGCCCTGCTCCATTTTGTTCGGAAGCCCAATTTAAAGTCATTTGTTATAATAGCTTTGCTCAAACCCAATATCCAACTCTATTGTGCTTTTAATTCAACTTAACTGAAATTTAGTATGATTACGAATGGATGAAGCGACAAGACAGAGAGAGGCAAAGACGTGCATTATGGCGGAAATGAGTGTTGCAAATACCGAGATTGGTCAAACTTGTGTGGTTGTCTGTCAGACGACTTACACACCTCCGGTTTTATTCAAAACTACCAACAACCCAATATGGGATGGGGTCACATTGCCCACTTCTCTCACCTTTCTCTTCCTTACTTTTTCCCATTTAACTCTGCCATTTACTTGTGGGGATTTTATTTAGATAATATAAAAATATTAACTACTCAATAGTTCTCAATGTTAAGTCACCCCTCCAAATAACGTTAGTAGTGTGTGGAAAGTTATTTGATAATTACTTTTAAATGTAATTATTTGAAGATATACAAAATTAACATTTTTGAATAATTATTAGAGTAATTATATAGATAACAATAAAATTAATATTTTTGAATAATTATTAGAGTAATTATATAGATAACAATATTTAAATTTAATTTTAAAAAATTATTTGTTATGCAAGTTATGCAAGTTATATTATAAGTATGAATACATATAAGTGCTTATGATGATTATAGCAAAAACAATCTTATATTATAAATCTTAAAAAAACTATATTATAAAATAATTTGTGCATTTTATAAAGTTACAACAAAATATATCTATAAATTATTATAAAAAATAATTTTTTATAATGGATAAAAACACTCCTAGAAACTAGGAATGGGCAAAACTAGTGGACTCTTCCTCTCGAGAAATATGAGAAATATGAGCATCATCCTCAAGTAATCGTATAACATATCTTGGTGGATTTTCAAAGAGAGTTAACTGATTTAACCGTCCTATTGTCACATTCGCGAAACAATCAGCTATTGTGTTGCTTTCATGCAAGATATGTCTAAATTTTATCTTCCAATCCTTGTGGCACCATTCATGGATTAACCGGACTTCTCTAATATTGCTAATTGATCCAAAACCATTACGGATAGTATCAATAAGCAGAGCATTATCACAGTTAATTTTAACATGTTAGTAACATTTCATCAAAGCCAGTTTCAACCCTTCCGCTACGGCTCTTGCTTCTACCTGGAAAACCTCAGCAATCCCTGTTACCATGGCAAAACCAGTCAACCATTTCCCATTTGAATCGCGCACAATTCCTTCAATTGCTGCCTTGGAGATAACTGTTGAGACCGATCCATCTACATTAAGCTTTACCCATCCTAGATCGGGTCGCTGCCAACCTTTTGTAGTTTGAGTATAAAGAGCCCAATGATTCAATTTATCCCTACATTCGCACGCCATAGTCCAAGCAAGGGCCGAGGCAATGAGATCACGTCTGCTACTGCTAACATTTAGAAAAATGAAAGCATAGCGATTATTCCAAAGAAACCAAGTAACAATTGAGATAAAAGTCGACCATTCACCACCATCAACACTTAGCATCCCTTCGTTCATGACATTCCAGTGAACTCAATCCCCCAAATTGGAGTTAAAAAATACATTCCAACAATGTCTAGGTAGAAAAGTCTTCCAAACAGAATGAGCAAACTCACAGTCCTTCACAGCATGTATAGTGGATTCAACCGATTTACTACATTGTTCACAAAAGGGAAAGGGTGACATACCTCTTTGTGCTCATTCCGCAATCAAAATCTTATTACGAACCAGCATCCACATTCCACAATAAAGTCCGGACACGCTGATGGGCTTTCAACTTCCAAATGACTTTATCATCATCGAGTTGAGAAAGAGTTGTATTTACAAAGTGTTTATAGGACTTCCGCATAGAAAACTTCCCAGCAACCATCCATTTCCACGATAACCGATCTGCCCCCAATTCCCTTAGAGGAGGGTTGCAAGCTTGTATACGATCAACCACGCCTCTAGGGAGAATCGTTAAAAGCCAATCAAAGTTCCAACTTCCATTCGCGATAACCACATCACATACATGAATAGATTCATCAAGACAACCATTACCATTAAAATGAAATTTTAAGGCACCCAACTCGCTCACCCAAACGTCATTCCAGTAATTAACCAATTGTTCATCTCAAATGCTCCAAGCAAGTCCCTTCTTCACCTCATTCCAAACATCCGCAACATATTTCCAAACATAGGAACAATTACTACGGTGCAAAACCTCAGGGATAAAACCATGGATATTGTATTATTCTTAAGGATCCTAACCCACATTGCGATGATATATTTATTTAAAAAAATTTATAATAAAATATGAACACAATTTATTTATGTATCCATGTTATATGTTATAAAAATAATATATTTATTCATAAAAAATGTGTGATTTGAAAATTCTAGTTCTTGTGCAAGTAATCTCGCAAATGTTAGGTCACGAGTTGACAATATTTACATATATATGACCATCTTGTATATGCATTTGTCAAAAAAAATAAATATTTAAATGGTCCATATTATAGGTGAATAAGTCAAAATGTAAGGGACTTTAACCCAATCTTACCTAGTGACGTTCTAATAATCCATTTTCCTTAAGAACAATAAGCACATGAGAACCCCTTGAAGTTTTTCAATAGATGATCGTGTAAATTCTTAATTATTTTCCGCATCATAGATAATTCAGGACGACCTAATCAACTATGTCTAATAGTAAATGTATTTCAATCGATAAACTTCTAGTTTACTATAATATGTGTTTCAATTGCACTAATAATTATATTGTATAAGTCTAGAGACACGACATAATTCTTTTCATATATAACTAATATGATTTGAAGATATTCAATAATTTACTCATTTTTGTCTCAATATAATTCTTTTTTGAGTAAATATATTTGAAGCTTAATAAATTTATTCGAGATTTTAATGAAAGTAATGCATCACTTATAATAATTTATCCCTTCGATTAATTTTGCACTGCTTGATATGTTACTAGCATTTACATTGTTTGTTAGTAAATGAGAAAAATATTTTTTTCTCTTTAAGTATAATATATGTTATATCACAATTTACAAGATATACATTTTTACTATTGATTTTGGATCCAACCAAAAAACCAAAGTAATTTATAATCTTCAACTAAATAAAATTTACTATATTAAAAACATATTACATTAGAAAAATATAAAATATATATATATATTAAAAATGAAAAATATATTATTCAAATATTCTTATCATTTTCATTAATCTTTCACTTTTGGTAGAATTACGATGTTAATATTAAATTATGACAATTGCTCATTCTATTATCATCATTTTTATTTTGTATGTAGTTATAAGTGCTATTATGACATTTATTTTTAAAAATGTTTAACTCCAGTCCATAATGCCATTTACTCAAAAAAATATAATTTTCAGACATTATTCATTTTATGAAATATACATATAATTATAAATACAAAGCACTAATTATAAGTAAAATATTAATGAATTAAAAATATCATAATAAATAAAACAGTAATAAAAGACTAATAGATAAATTATGTGAAATTTATTTCAAATAAATAAATATGAATAACTGGCATGTCAAAATAAAAATTATTTTTCATTTGTTGGGGAATTTGTCTACCGATATTTAATTGGTATTTTATTTCTTTATACTTAGCCACATTCATATAATCTTTTATCATATAGATAAGTAAAAGATTTTAAGTTTCAAATGTATCATAAATTAGAAATATCATAATAAATATTTAGGAATGTACAAAAACTTTTATAATTTATTACGCTTAATTGTGTAAAAAGCTTTTAATTTTCTTTTTAAAAAAGCGATAAAACTCTTACTTAACTTTTTCACTCATTTGGACACTTGAACTTTCAAAATGTATCAAAAAGGCTCTCAAACCTTTAAAAAACAACAATTAAGCCCCTACTTTTTTTTTGCACTCAACTGGGTACTTGAACTTTCAAAATACATCAAAAAGGCCCTAAAGCAATTAAGCCTCTACTTTCTTTTTTTTTTGCACTCAATTGAGTACTTAAACTTTCAAAATGCATCAAAAAGGCCCTCAAACTTTTTCAGAAAAAGCAATTATGCCCCTGCTTTTATTAAAAATTATAAAAATTAAAATCAATAAAAACTATAAATATTATTAAATTTTAATTAAAAAATTCAAATATTAAAATCTTATTAAAAATTAAAAAATATAAAAATATAAATTTTGTAAAAATCGTGAAAAAAATTATAAAATATATAGAAATATAAAAAATTACAAAATTTTATAAAGTAGTAAGAAAATTATACAAAATGTAAAGAAATATAGATTTCATAAAAAAATTTATAAAAATTATCATACCAAAAGAAGCATTTTATAATTTTTCTATAACTTTTATTGATTTTTATTATTTTTTTTATCATTTTCGCCACATGTCATGCTGTGTTGCAACATGTGATGACTTTAATTGAAAAAAACTAAGGGTAATTAAATTTTTTTATGATTTTTATAAAATTTTATTATTTTTTTATTTTTTTATGATTTTTATAAAAAAATTCTAATTTTAATAAATTTTAATTTTTATATTGTTATTAAAATTTAATAATTTATTATTATTTCTAATTTTTTTCTAATTTTCAATAAGAGCAGGGCTTAATTGTTTTTTTGAAAACTTTTGAGGGTCTTTTTTATGCATTTTGAAAGTTCAAGTACCTAATTGAGTGGAAAAAAGCAGGGGCTTAATTGCTTTTTTTTAAAGAAGTTTGAGGGCCTTTTTTATGCTTTTTGAAAGTTCAAGTGCTCAATTGAGTGCAAAAAAAAGGAGTTTAATTGTTTTTCTAGAAAAAATTTAAAGACTTTTTACACCCTTAAATCAGTTTATTACTTTTCATGATGTTTTGTAGGTATGTAAGATTTTTAAAAATAAAATCATATAAATATCATCTATTCCAAACAATGATTAATTAAAACAAATCATTCATCGTTCACTTTCAGGAATGAATATTGCCGAAACCGTCCTTTTTTTTTGGAAGAAGGGCGGGAATCGGACTTGGGTTTTGAAAACGAATAAAACAGGAGTCGCCATCGACCTTTTATTAGGTGTGATCGGATCACCTTTGTTTTAAATAAACATTTCGGTTTACTAAAACGACGCTTTTGGTCTGCGAATATTCGAGAAAATAGGCTCGGGAGTCGGTTACGTGCGAGGAAGGATTAGCACCCTCGCAACGCCCACAATTGGTACCAAATTGATTAATCAATGTCCTAATGTCGAAAAGTTTGAAATGATTTGAAATTTTATTCTCTTTTTTTATTTTTAAACAACTTAGTTAAATATTGAGATTCCCTTGTTCCAAAGGGATAGAGTATCACATCCAGCACGATTGGACATGGTAATCTAAATCCTCGAATTCAAGATTATCCCTAAAGTTCTCCAAGCGCATGTATTGAAATTTGAAAGGGCATTCGTTCATTTGGTCAAACAGAAAATCACACCCAGCACGATTGGGCACGATCTCTTCGAATCCCCAAACTCACGAATATCACCTTATTTAAAAATACGAGAAAAATTTGATAGCATATCCATTTATTTGGTCAAACGAACAAATCACACACAGCACGATTGGGCACAATTTCTTCGAATTTTCAAACGCATGAATATTACCTTTGTGAAACCCCTTTTTCATGAATTTTAAAAAAAATAAAATAAAATGAGTTGCAATTTAAAACTATCGATCCACATGAAATGATGAAAACGAGAAACTAACGACGTATGATAATAAGAGATAAGAACAAAAGTAAAAGGATAACATTAAAATAACAATAACAAACAAAAATGAAAAGATATTAATAACGATAGAGATGGTAGTGAATATAGTAATAATAATAATAGTAATAATAATAGTATAACAAATATAATAATAATAATAATAATAATAATACAAAATATGTACAAGATAATAATATAAATATAGTAATAATAATACGCAATATATACAATATATAAATATAAATATAGTAGTAGTAATAATAATAATAATAATACGCAATATATACAATATATTAATATAAATATAGTAACAATAATAGAAAAAATACGAGTGAGCAAATTATAATACACATACGAATGATATCCATATAACTTGCATTATTTAAATACCAACGACAATTCAAAAGACAAATAAATTAAACAATGCATATAGCGATTTGCAATAGGTAAAAAAAAGCAAATTAAAATAAATAAAATGTAAAGCAAACTTTGAAATTGATAATTCATAAAAAAAAAATTAAAGTAAATAATAAAACAATTGAAAATGAATGATACATAACACAAGTTTAAAATAACTAATATACAAAGCAATTTAAAGTATATGGTATATGAAATAATTTTAAATAATATATCTAAATAATTTGCAACAGTTTAATATATAAATTTTAAAATAAATAACTAGTTTAAAATAAATAAATATGAATAAGGGTTTGATTGTAAGTAAAATGAAATTTTAGGGTCCAATTCGAATAAAATAAACACAAGTGTATAAAAAAATTAAATTAAAAATCTAAATAAAATTCAAGGGGAAAATTCGGATAAAAAAAAGTAGGATGGATCTGAAACGCGCTAAAACATGTGAGGGTTAAATGAGAAAATATCCCACACCCTGTTAAGTGCATCACTTCAACTTCTGAATAGAGGGACCAAATTGAGTGCGAAATAAAATTAAAGGGCCAAATTACAAATAAAAGAAAAAAGGAATATGGCTTGATCAAATGGTGAGACCAAAGGGAAGGACTAGTCCTGCAAATCTCCCTTTCAAGACAAACATGCGGGTCCCCCTCCCCAAAAAGCCAAACGGTGCTATTTTCCTTATCTCTTAAAACCCCCTTTTTGTTTTGTTTCAATCCTAAATCCAGAAAAAAAACTAAAAAACACTCAAGCTTCTCCTCTCTCCCTCTCATTTTATTTCAGTCTGACGGTTGGACTCTCTCCAGCCGTCCGTCGCGCCACCGCGCCACCACGGATCGGTGGCCGGCGAACCTTTGGCGCTGCACCTACGGGACTCAGGTATTGTTTCTTTCCCTCTTTTATTATTCCCTTTATAAAAATTTATATAATATATATAAAAAAAATAAAAAAAAGCAGACGATAAAAAGAAAAATCAAATCGGAGTCAACCTTAATACATTTTTTGTGTTTTTGATTGCTGAAGATTCGTCCAAAAAAAAGGAGCCCCCCTCGTTACAATTCTTCTCTATACTCTTGCCCCTTTTTTTAGATCTGAAAAATCCCCCTACAATGTTACATATTCGGAGTTATATAGCCGAAAATCAAAAAAAAAAGAGAGTCAAATACATTATTTTTTTTTCCTTTTTTGTTGCTATTGTGTTGGCCTCTTTTTGCAGGATATGGGCGTTGGTGGTGGCCGACAGTAGCTAGTGGAGCGGCGCACGTGGTAGTGGAGGCCAGTTGGAGAGGTCGAGCGGCGCAGGGGCTAGAGTTTCAAAAACCCTAGCTTTCTGAAAATTTTGGGTGTTTGGGCCACTCGGGGATTGGGCCTCTTTTTGGGCTTTTTTGTAACATCCCGAAATAGGGCCTAAACGGAATAGTGGTTGCGAAACCACAAATCCGAGTCGGTAAAATATTTTAATATTATTTTCAGTGCTTATAATATGTGAATTTACATGTGTGAAAGTTTCGTGAATTAATTTTATTGTTAGTGTGCTTAATTTAAAGAAAAGGACTAAATCGCATAAGTGGTAAAAGTAGCCTTATAGCTTGATTAAGTGGTTGAATTGATGATTTCTTTAATTTAAGGGTTGATAGGGTAATTTAGCCATAATTTTTCATTTGAGTATAGTGGACGGCATAATGATAACATATATGTTTTTATATGTTAAAGTTATACGTTAAAAATTTGTATTATTTTATATTATATATTAATGCTATAATAAAAGAAATATGAGTGGATGGTTTTCATTTTACCATCTGCTTGCCGAAACTCAAAGAGAGAAAAAGAAAACTTTGAAGCTTTGTATCTTTTGCATTTCTAAGCTTAAATTGAAGGTATGTTTTAGCTTGGTTTTTGATAATTTTTACGTTTTTGAGATCGTTTCTTCGAGTGCTACAAAACCCATGTTTCAATTTTGAATTTTGATGAATATTTTGAGTTATGCCATTGATGAGAACTTGTGATTTTTGTTGTTTGATGGTAGAAAATGAAAGATATGTGTTAGATTAACAAGTTTTGTCTTTGGATTTTTGATGAATTTAAGTAGTTTGGACTAAATTAGTAAAAGTTGTTATTGTTCATAAGTATGTGTTATGGTAAGAATTTGAAGTTGCTATAGAAGGGAAAAATGTTCAGCATGTTAGAAAACATAAGGATAAGGGCTGAAGTTTAATTTTCGAGCCTAGGGGCAAAATCATAAATATGTAAAGGTTTAGGGGCAAAATTGTAATTTTTCCAAAATTAGAGTTAAGGACTGTTTTGATAAATATGAGTATTAAATAAGCTAAATTTGCTATTATAGATCAAGAAGAACGAAATCCAGAGTTAGATCGGGGAAAGAAAAAGATAGTGGACTAAATCGATATAGTTTATCGATTTTGTTTCGAGGTAAGTTTGCGGTAAATAAATGCAATATTCTATTATTTTACATTTAATACTAATAAATTCCAGCATTTACATATTTATTCTTTAAATTTATTATTTAAATACTCAAGTATGAATTGACGAAAAAGCCATCTCAGAAAGTTCCGGTTGAACCTTAGGAATGTGTAGGATACAAACGTCATGACATTAGGGTTTAAGGAAATCATGTAAGACCATGTCAAGACATGGCATTGATAAGTTACTATAAGGTAAAGGTCCCATGTAAGACCATGCCAAGGCATGGCATTGGTGAATTTATAAGGCAGAGGTCCCATGTAAGACCATGCCAAGGCATGGCATTGGTGAGTTCACAAGGCAAGGATACCACGTAAGACCATGTCAAGACATGGCAATGGTTAAGTTTCATAAGAAAAGGTACCCGCGTATCCTTAGTATTCCAAGTGGTTCAACGGGAATGTTCCAAGAGTAAACCAAAGTAAAGATAAGACAAGTTCAAGCTAAAAAGGTAAGTTAAGGCAAGTTCAAGCTAAAAAGTAAAGGTAAGACAAGTTCAAGCTAAAAAGGTAAGTTAAGACAAGTTCAAGCTAAAAAGTAAAGGTAAGATAAATTCATGTTAAAAAGGTAAGGTAAGATAAATTCATGTTAGAAGGTAAGGTAAGAATACAAGTTTGAGTATATTGAGTTAAAAGCTTAAGTGATCTTGATAAGAAAAGAATAAGAAAATTCATTAAGAATGTTGTTATCTATTTACATGTAAACTTACTAAGCTTTATGCTTACTTCCATTCTTTATTTTTTTTTATAGTATTGTAAGCCAACTCGGGGATCGAAAGGACGTCGGAGATCGTACACACTATCAAAGGATTATATTGGTATTTTGTGACTCGAACGTTTTAAGTTATGGCATGTATAGGGACTTAGCCATTTTATGTGTGTGACCTTATGATATGGTTTATTATGGACTTGTAAATGCTTGGTAATGATTAGCCATTAAAATGGTTGATTAAGAACATGTTTTGGATGTTATGATATGCCTAGTTCTTAGTTATTTTAAAGAAATTATGTAATTATATGCAGGGGAAAGGTTGGACAGCAACAGTGACGTGATTTTGAAAAATCACCAAAAATAGTAGAAATTGAATTAGGTCGTTCATGAGATATATAATTAAAGCTTATTGAGTCTATTTTCATATAAAGAAAACGGTGTAGGAAAAAGAGTTGTATATTATGAGATAATTGATTTTTACTGAAGAGAGGTCAGAACTGTCAAACTGTGTAACAGGGGAGACTTTAACTAATAAATTGTACTAATTGGCCACACAAAAAATTCTGGAAAAATTATAGTAAGAAGATATATGAGTCTAGTTTTAGGGAAAATTTACGGATCTAGATTTCGAGTTTCGTAACTCGAGTTATAATTAATTTAGTGAACATGACGCAGACGGACAGTTTCAATTTTTATGCCCAGAACTAGTAAGTTAAGTCTAGTAACGCCTCGTGCTCGACTCCGGCAACGGTCTCGGGTAAGGGGTGTTACATTTTTATTTTTTATTTGGGCTTAATTTGTAATGGGCCCGGACGAATTGGGCTTTCTACAGCGGCCCCTCTTTGCTCGTTGTCGTGCAACGGGAACAGAGCAAAGACATAAAGAAGGCCTAAATCTGTCGGGATCCGCTGAGTCTTGTTTCCTTTGGTGCTTTTCTTTGCCAGGTAGCTTCAAACTGTAACTTGTTGCTTCGCTCTACTCCACTGCTACTTCGAGAGATAGGGCCTGTAACCTCAATCCGCTTTATTGTTTCGTCATTTTTGCGATCTTTGGCCTAAATCACATTCCACTATTGTTTAGAGACACAATGTTCGCCTTCGACCTCGTCTCACCACTGTTTATGGTGACAAAATCTACAATCTTCAACCCATTCCACCGCTGTTCGATGGTAATAGGATAATCTTCAACCCGTTCCACCGCTATTCGATGGCAACAGGACAATCTTCAACCCGTTCCACCGCTGTTCAGTGGCAACAGGACAATCTTCAACCCGTTTCACCGTTGTTCAGTGGCAACAGGACGATCTTCAACCCGTTCCACCGCTGTTCAGTGGCAACAGGACAATCTTCAACCCGTTCCACCGCTGTTCAGTGGCAACAGGACAATTTTCAACCCGTTCCTCCGCTGTTCAGTGGCAACAGGACGATCTTCAACCCGTTCTACCGCTGTTTAGTAGCAACAGGACGATCTTCAATTTGCCTCTTTCAGGAAGTCCTCAATCTTCAGTCTGCTCCACTATCATCTCTAGGGAACAAGATCTGAACTTTTTGGTTTGCTTCCTTACTATCTCTAGGAAGACTTCAATCTTCAGCCTGCCCCACTATCATCTCTAGGGAACAAAATTTGAACTTTTTAATTTGCTTCCTTACTATCTTCAGGAAGACTTCAATCTTCAATCTGCTCCACTATCATCTCTAGGGAACAAAATCTGAACTTTTTAATTTGCTTCCTTACTATTTTCAGGAAGACTTCAATCTTCAATCTGCTCCACTATCATCTCTAGGGAGCAAAATCTGAACTTTTTAATTTGTTTCCTTACTATCTTCAGGAAGACTTCAATCTTCAATCTACTCCACTATCATCTCTAGGGAACAAAATCTGAACTTGCTACACTGTTCTTTGAGGAACCTGTCCTGTAGAATGTGCTTATGCTTAAATAAATGATGAGGATGCTATGATCGGAATGACTCGAATGCTCCAAACTATTTGTATGAATGCAGAATGCCATAAGAGTGGTCTTTTTCAAAGATTAGGGTGCAATGATCAGGCCGAATCGAATGCCCCTAAGTAAATATGTGTCATGGGAGTGATTTTTGTACAATGATTAGGGCGCAATGATCAGAATGAATCGAATGCCCCTAACTAAATGTGTTTTGCATGAATGTAGAATTTCATGAGAATGATCCCCTTCTAACAGTTTAAGGTGGTATTGTTCATCAGGGCTATATCACTGACGTCTTATACTGCGGTCTTGTTCGACTAGCATTCATGACAGAACACTTGGGAAAATAGTTATACTTTACCCAATGGGTTTGCCCCACTGTAACTTCAGGGTTCATCTTATTGTGACCTAGGGGTATAGGATCTGAATCCTTTCATTCGTCCCAATGCGACTCCAAACCGTAGGATTTGTTTCTTCTTCAACCCATCTCATTGTTGTTTGAGGGTACAAGATCTGTATTCTTCCATCTATTGATCACTCTTCGGGTGTCCCAACCAGATGTGTATGCATGATGCTCGTATAAATGCAGAATGTCATTTCCTTTCGACAATGATTCCAATTTTTCGCTTGGGTTAACAATGCCCATTTTTCATCAGGATTGTATCACTAACGCAATACCTTGTCATTTTGCTCAATCGCTATTTTCACAAAGATCTGAAGAGATAACCTTAATTTGGACTCATTATGTTCCCAACCCATAAGCTCGGTGGATCTTAAACAATATTCCTGTTTCAGACTCCTGTATTGTTTAGAGGCTTCCAAAGTAATATGCGAAACTCCTTTAATGAAAGTATTATTAGTCCAATAATCATTATTTCAATGCAAAATGCTTGAAAGAGATCATAATGATGGATGAAACAAAAATTTATTGGGAGTATAGCTCGAAACAAACAAGTTAATCAAAGCTTGCAAATGTAATAAAAAAGAAAGTTTATTTAAAGTGTATTTTGAAAAGACAAAGATGGCAAACTCAAAATGGGTAAAATAGAAATTAGGTGCCCCAGATATCGCAGCCTGAGCTTTTCTGTTTAAACTTCTTGAAGATCATTTTAAGCTCAATATGTGCTTAAGGGATCCAGAGTACTTTGTCGATGCCCCAAGACGTAACATACCCCTTCATTGTTACTTCAAGTGTGGCGAGACTGCTGCATACCCCATTTTGATCAAAATTTGAGCTGCCCTTTTCGGGTTTTCAACTCAAACCCACCATTGGTCTTAAAGTGCCCTTTGCGGGTTTTCACCTTTGGCCTCTCCTTTTTTTTTTTTTTGCTAAAAATTTCCCTTTTCATTTTTTTTTATTTTTTTAATTCTCCGGATTGGGCAAGTCCCTGCCATCCATTTCGGTCGATATTCATGCTTCCCTAGAACAAGCCTTCTTCGCTGCATAAGTTTCTTCCTTTCTTGGCATCCGCTTTCTTCTGAAGTCCCTTTTACATGAGAAAAATCTTCTTCAAAGCCCTATCATGAAATTTTCTAGGGTGAATCATTTTTGTTATAGGCCCGTGTCATTTTCCTTTGGTGCATTTGACCTTAGTCTCTCTCCTTTGATTGAGTTCAACTAATCATATTGGGATTTGCTCCATTCTGCTTCATCTGACTTTAACTTTGATAAAACTCTGACGGAAGGAATCTTGTCTTTCATGAGCAAAGTTATCTATATTTCATAAATCAATGAGAAGTGCGTTGCCCCGGTGAAGGTTTATCGCATTCCTAGGTGCCGATCTTCATAAGTCTCAATCGTTATCCAGGTGATCCCCTTTTTTTTTTGGAGGTTTTGACATAGTCATATGAAGCGACTTTCGCCATTTTAGAGAAGTAACCGACGTCCACGAAAATGAATCGTTGTTGGCCAAAAGTTTTTGATATGACGGGCTTGATAACATCCATGCCCCTACATATAGGAAAAATGGAGGGGACACGTAAGTCTTGTCTTCCTCAACTTGGCAATTACGGCATAACTGAGGCAATTTCTTTTTTTTTTTGGTAAACTAGTATCTCGAGCCTCTAGATTGGCCTAGTCAGGGTAGAACCATCAGCATGTGATTTTCAAATATCCTTACAGACTCCTTCTGTGACTTCTTTTGACAACACACTCGTGCCTTAGTAATCCTAGCGTGTCTTATCGTGATTATACGAAAATATCTTTGAACTCTTGGAGATAACTCAATGATTCCTTGCCTTGTTCCTGCGGCAAGCTAAGCTTCCACCTTTATCTCCCTTGTAGTGTTTGCTGACACTTCGTAAGATAGGATCTACCATTCTTAACAATTTAGGAAATAAGTTGTGGCCTCTGCCATCTCCACAGTCCCCCAATCCCTTTAGACACATATCTCGTTAAAAGAGAATCGGTAACAGCGTCGCCCATGTCATTGATATCTGGGGGACCCATTGTGGGTATGAAGGTAGAAAATTAAAAGTATGATATGAAAATGAAACGATGTAGAGTATGAAATGCGAAGAGTGAAAATAAAGATGCATTTTATTGAAATAACAATTCTGGAAACAAGCCTATTTCACAAAAGGACTCTTGTTGCCTCTAGGCTTAAAGCAACAAGCATGTTTTGAATATTACTCCAGATCAGCTAAAATACAGGGATCCCTTCCACAGTCCCCTTGTTTAAAACACTCCAAGTATGCAGGGGTTTGGAAAGTTTGATTCTTCGGTTCACTCTTTAGATGTGTCATTGGCATTCTGATTTCTCAATTTCTCTGCTTCTGATGACTTCTTTAGGGAATCGAGACTCTCCTACCCCCTCCTTCAATTGCTGCAAATTACTGCTCTGGTCGACTCATCGAACTTCAAAACTCCTACTTTAATAAGCTTCTCCACCAATTTCTTAAACGCAATGCAATTATCGGTTGAGTGACCCATTATTCTCGCGTGATACTCACATTGAGCATTCGAATCATACCATTTGGGGTATGGGGACTGCACTGGTTTCATGTAGTGAGGAGCCACCATATGTGCATCAAACAGGCTTTGATACAGCTCCCTATATGTCATTGGAATTGGTGTGAAATGGAGCCTTTCAATGTTAGGTTTCGGGTTGGAATCTTGCCTAAGGAGGCCTTGATGGCTGGTAGTCACCATCCTTAGCTGGCTCATATTAGCTGGCTCCGCGTGGCCCTTGTCATACTTATCCATACTACCCGTTTCCTTGTCCTTCTTCATTGGGGCCTTCAATGTCCGCTCCCTCCTTTCTGTTGCCTCTGGTCGAACAATTGATTTAGTTCGCTCCTCCTCAGGGTAAAAACATGAGTCTATCGGGAAATTCGACAGTGCTGGGGTATCAATCTGACGTTGGGGTTTGATAATGACGGGTACCCCATGCGACTGTGTATCTGGTTGAGTCAGGATATTCATCAGGGAATAAGCGATTTCTTCGTCATCATCCGCACTGTTGGCCCCTTGGCCACTCCTTTTTTCAAGTCTTTCGGCTAGTAATTGGGTTAACCGACGCATAATATTCATCTGATCTCTCATATCGTGATGGATTTTGGCTAACTGTTCTTGCATCAGTATTTGCCTTCGCTCTAATCTCTCCAATCTTTGTTCCATATCTTCTAGGTTAACTGGAATAATTTCACCTAATTAGGGTTTTTCTACAAGTTTTGATGCATGCAATATGATGTAATATAGATGCATGAAATGCAATGCAAAATGCATGGAATGAATGCAAAAAGAAAGAGGGGCGTTGATTATGAATTCAATTCCTATAAGAAAAACTTGTCTAGAAAATACGTTTCTTTACATAAAATGGACCGCATATACGGCCTCTTCCTCATAGTCCAGGTGAAAACACCAATCCTCTTCTTCGTATCCGGATATTATGGTCGTGTCCCGCCTCTTCTAGCTCTTTGTTGCTTGATCCAGGTCGTTCCTCATGACTCACTTACCCTCTGCGATGCTCATAGTCTTCTGATGACTCCCGAACTATCCTTGTCGGCTCGAATTTTCAGACAAATCCTCTTCTTCGTATCCGGATGTTATGGTTATGTCCTGTAAACTTTCTTAATAGATGTCTCTTCTAGCTCTTTATTGCTTGATCTAGGTTGTTCCTCATCACTCACTTATCCTCCGCGATGCTCCTACTCTTCTGATGGCTCCTGAACAATCCTTGTCGGCTTGAATCTACAAGTAATGTCTTGTCTCGTTGTTTACCTAGGCCATGTTCAAACGACCGTATTATAATCCACTTTATCAAGTAACACATTTTCTTATGACAAATTCTTCTATTTAGCAATCAAACGCGAATCAACACCTCCTTTCTAAGATGATGCAATGCAATGCAAATGCATGGAATGAATGCAAGAAGAAAGAGAGGCGCTGATTATGAATTCAATTCCATTAGAAGAACTTTTCTAGAAAATAAAGCTCTTTACATAAAACGGATTGAATATACGGTTTTGTCCTCATATTCCAAGCAAAACACCAATCTTTTCCTCCGTGGCCGGATATCATGGTCATGTCCTGTGAACTTTCTTCGTAGATGCCTCTTCTAGCTCTTTGTAGCTTGGTTCGAGCCGTACCTCTTCACTCGTTTATCCTCTGTGATCGTTCATAAGCTTCTTTAAAAAGTCCGAGGGTGACGACTCTTGAATAATCCTTGTTGGCTTGAATCATCGAGCAAAGTCTTGTATTCTTCTGTGGTTTATCAGCCTTCTCTCGTTGTTTATTTGGACTATATTTGGGCCACCGTATTATAATCCACTTTATCAAGAAATTTAGTTCCTTATGACAAACTTCTCTATTTAGCAATTGAATATTAATCAGTACCTCCTTTCTATGATGATGCAATGCAATGTAATCAAAACAGAAGAAAACACGTTAGCACAAGAGAAATGATCAACCAGAAGGAAAACACAAACACAGAACAACTATCTAGGTGACCACTAGGGCTTTGACGTGGCTCTATCTAGGGTAGGCTCTTAAGGCTCACAATATGAGGTTCGGTTCTAAAGAAGGGTACCTGAACCAACAGATTCCTCAATCCTCACCCATTATAGAATCATACGGATCGAGTTCAGTTCAGGGGAACACATTTCCCTATGGCCATGCGGAGGTGAAAACCTCACGAAACCATAGATACGGATGTATTCCGGAAGCAGTCCCCTAGCCCATGCTGTAACGGCCTAATTTTCAGTGGTGTCGGAAATGGTGATATGAGATCACTAAATCCGACAGGTAAGATTGAATAAGATAGTAATTTACTATTTATGAGTCAAGTGAGAATTCAGAAGAATTTGTGGATTGGTGAATTTGGTGAATTAAAATAATTTATTAGGTTAAATGGGTCAAAAACAAGGTATCGAGACCTCGAATTTGAAAATCGAGCCATAAATATTTTTAGAAATATTTATGGAGTGTTATTAAGTTAGTATTAAAGTTTGGTTGAGAAATTTAAATGTTTGGGTAGCCAATTAAATAAAAAGGATTAAATTGTAACAAATGCAAAATTGCTACAAGAATTAAATAGCTCAAGTGTTAAAAGAGAAAGGATTTAAAGGGCAATTAAACCTAAAAGTGAGAAGGTTGGACGGCAAAGGCAAGGGAATCAACAAAAGATAAGGGAAATAAGGGCAAAATTGGAACTTTTGTAATTTTAACATGTTTAGTAAAGATAAGATTGAAAAGAATCTAGATATATCTTCACACTATCTAAGCCAAAACGCCATAGGAGTTCTGGAGAAAGCTTATTTTCATACTTTTACATCCTGTGAGTTTAATTCTTGCTTTTTCTTGATAATTTTTATGTTTTTATGACTTTTACAACTAGATCCACTTATAGAATTCATTAGTTTTTGATTTGGTGGGTAAAATTAAAAGTTACCCTTGCTGAGAAATGGAAGTTTATGATGAATTATTATGAAATTTAAATTCTAATTTCATATTAAGGTGGTTTTAGTGATTTTGATAGGAAATGATATTTAGGATCTAATTGTGAAAAAGTTGTGAATTAGAGGTTGGTGTTGAAATTCAGAATATAAAAGGTTGTGAAATAGTTTGTAATGATAGAATAAAGTGTTAATTTAGAAAAAATTAGTTCAATTGATGGCTGAATTGAGCAAGGACTAAATTGTAAAAACTGTAACTTTTGGGGTAAAAGTGTAATTTCAAAAATTGAAGAGCATAAATTATGAAGTGAAATAGAAATGAAATAAATGCTAATGAGTAAAAATATTTTACATTATAGATCAAGAATTCAAAGAAGAACGGGGAAAAGAAAAAGTTACAGAATAGCCCCTAAATTTCAATATCTACTACGAATCAGCCGGGTAAGTCATATGGTTGAATTTATATGTTTATTTGTGAATGATTGAATGATATAATGTGTTGTTAAATCTGAATTTGTTGTGGAATTATGAAAATTATGATAAAATGAAAGAATAAAGGCGGTAATTCAAATTAGAAAAAACGCAGAATTGAGTACGTTTGTATCGTGACATGTGATGAATTGACGGATAAGACCATGGTTAATCCATGGCAAAGTGTGAAACGTAGGTATGGTATTAACCATACTGAGTTGTGAAACGTAGGTATGGTATTATCCATACTGAGTTGTGAAATGTAGGTATGGTATCAACCATACTGAGTTAAGAAATATAGGTATGGTATCGTCCATACTGAGTTATGAAAAGTAGGTATGGTATCGTCCATACCGAGTTGTGAAATGTAGGTATGGTATCATCCATACTGAGTTGTGAAACGTGGCACTGAGCAACGACGTACTCAAATTCGTAAGACGTTTCCTAATTTGATAATAAGTAATATTAAAGAATTGAATCAAATGGAAGAGATTGAGTAGTTGTTAATGTTGAGCTCAACTATGTGAAGTATTTTAACAATCGTTGTGAATGGCAGAGAACTTTAGTAAATGTTTTGTTATTGTTTGAAAATATTATGTGTGGTAAGCATTACTTTTAAACCTATGAACTTACTAAGCTTCATTAAGCTTACTTGTGTGTGTTGGATATTTTTATGTAGATTGAATTAAAGAGAAGTTGGTAGATCGGATCATCACAGCAAAGCTCACTATCCAGATCAATTCCGGTAGCTTTTGTTTTATGTTTAAAGATTTATATGGCATGTATAGAGTTTAAATGAGATGGAGTAAAGATGTTATAAACTAGTTAACAATATTTTGCAATGAAACAGTTTTTGAATTACAGCAGTGACGTGATTGTGAAAAATCACCAAAAATAGAAGAAATGGAATTAGGGAGTGAATAAGAAATATAATTGAAGCTTATTGAGTCTATTTTCACATAAAAGAAACATAACAAACAAATTATTCTTATGTTTTGAGATATTTGAATTTTTGTGAGACTAGTTCAGAATGATTACGTGATCCCCTGTTCTGTCTTTGAAAAATCATTAGAAATTGTACAAAAATAATTGTGGGATATAGTTTATATGTATGGAATCCTAAATGAGTCTATTTTCAAAGTAACTAAATAAGAAGGTCATATGAATTCTGTACGAAGAGTAATTTGATTCGTAGTGAAGAGAGGTCAGAACAGTCAAACAGTAAAACAGGGGAAAATTTAATGAATAAAATATACTAATTGGCCACATGAAAAATTCTGGAAAAATTATAGTAAAAAGATATATGAGTCTAGTTTCAAGAAATATTGACGGATCTTAATTTGGAGTTCCGTAGCTCTAGATATAAATAATTTAGTGACTATGATGCAGATGGACAGTTTTAAATTTTATGCTGAATTAGTAGTAAAGTCTAGTAATGCCTCGTGCTTGACTCCGGCAACGGTCTCGGGTAAGGGGTGTTACATTTATTGGTATCAGAGCTTTGGTTTAGATGATTCTCGGAACGAATGTGATGTATAAAATGTCTAGAAATAGATGCCATATAAATCTGTGATAGTGAGATGTGAATGATCCGATCTAACTATTAATTTTTGTTATAGATTGTAAAGATGTCTGATAGACCCGAGGGTGCTGATCATGAAGAGGAAGTTAATAGTAGAGTACAGACTTCTGAGTAGGGAACAAGTAATAATGTTCTGATTTCTTTGATGAGAGAGGAAGAACTTACAAATTTGATTTACGGGGTAATGAATCAGTGGTTTAGTGAAACAATACAAGGAAGAAGTCAGGCACAACAACCTCCTCCTCTCCCTACTGTACCACCAGTTACAACCCCAGTTGTTCCTCCTTTAATAGATGAATCTAGCAAAAGAACACCGATTGAGAAACTCAGAAAGTTCGGAGCTGAAGAATTTAGAGGAAGATCGGACGATGATCCAGTTAAAGCAGAGTATTGGTT
Source organism: Gossypium australe (assembly GCA_005393395.2). Classification (NCBI taxonomy): domain Eukaryota; kingdom Viridiplantae; phylum Streptophyta; class Magnoliopsida; order Malvales; family Malvaceae; genus Gossypium; species Gossypium australe. Next base: position 13,010,333 of record CM016622.1, on the reverse strand, counting down.
AAAAAGCTTGGAAAGAGTTTTTAAACAAATGATATGTTCTCCGGAGGACTATTTGAGGTGTGCGATTTCATTACTGAATGAAGAAGCATATAATTGGTGGGAAACCATTGAGGCAGTGGTACCTGCAGATAAACTTACCTGGGAATTCTTCCAAAATGAGTTTAGAAAAAAGTATGTGGGAATGAGATATTTAGATAAAAAGAAGAGGGAATTCCTTGATCTTCGACAAGGGAATAAAACAGTGGCTGAATATGAAAGAGAATTTGTGTATCTCAGTAGGTATGCTCGGGATGTTGTACCGACAGAGGAAGAAATGTGCATTAGATTTGAAGAAGGGCTTAATGATGAAATCAGAATGATGATAGGAGGCACAGAGATTCGAGAATTTGTGGTTCTGTCTGATCGAGCTCAAAAGATGGAAGAAGTGTATAATAGAAAGATGCAAAGAGAAAGAAAAGGCAAAGAAGTATATAAAAGAAGTTTCTCTAGACCAACTTCGACTTTTCCGGCTAAAAAGTTCAGAGATGATTCTAGTCGATCTGTTACAATTCCGGAATGATCGAATAAAAGTAAAACAACTCAAAGAGATGTCGGAGTGACTAATAAACCAGCATTTAGTACTGGTAGTGTACAAAATATTCCGAGACCTAGATGCAAAAATTGTGGTAGTTTTCATATTGGTGAATGTTGGGGAAGAACCGGAGCTTGTTATAGATGTGGTGGAACTGATCATTTTATTCGGGACTGTCCTCAGTCATTAAAAGAAAATAAAGAACAAGGCGAGAAACAAACAAATACTCCTCAGAAAAGTAGACGTTCGGGTCAAAGTAGTGTTGTTGAGACTGCTCGTTCGGGAATGAGAGATACTGTAGCCCGATCAGAAACAAGGGCACCTGCACGTACATATGCTACTCGGGCAAGAGAGGAAGCTTCTGCTCCAGATGTAATAGCTGGTATTTTCCATCTTTTTAATGATTCTGTGTATACTTTAATTGATCCTGGATCTATGCATTCATATATTTGCACTGCATTAGTGTCAGAAAAGAAAATGACTGTTGAGTCCACTGACTTTGATATGCAAGTCACTAATCCGTTAGGGCAAAGTGTGTTAGTTAATTTAATATGTCGGAAGTGTCCACTGAAAATACAAGGCTGTAAATTCTCTGCTGATTTAATGTTGTTACCTTTTCGAGAATTTGATGTTATTCTTGGAATGGATTGGTTGATTAAACACGATGCCATAGTGAATTGTAGAGAAAAACGGGTTGATTTAAAATGTCAGACAGGGGAAATAGTTTCAGCTGAGTTTGGGGATAAAAAGAATGATGTCAGAACTATTTCAGCCATCACAGCTCAGAAATTGATTCGGAAGGGTAATAAAGCATTTTTAGCTTATATTCTTGATACTCGGGGTTCTGAATTGAAGATGGGAACAATTGCCAGTTGTTAATGAGTTTACTGATATGTTTCCTGAGGAATTACCTGGTTTACCCCCAGATCGTGAGGTTGAATTCGTAATTGATGTAATTCTGGGTACAGCTCCGATATCAATAGCACCGTATAGAATGGCACCAGCTGAGTTAAAAGAGTTGAAGACGCAATTGCAAGAGTTATTGGATAAGGGGTTCATCTGTAACACCCCTTACCCGAGACCGTTGCCGGAGTCGAGCACGAGGCATTACTAAACTTTACTACTAATTCGGCATAAAATTTAAAACTGCCCATCTGCGTCATAGTCACTAAAATATTTATATCTGGAGCTACAGGACTCCAAATTAAGATCCGTTAATTTTCCCTAAAATTAGACTTATATATCTTTTTACTATAATTTTTCCAGAATTTTTGGTGTGGCCAATCAATACCAGATTTTTCTTAAAATTTCCCCTGTTTTACTGTTTGACTGTTCTGACCTCTCTTCACTACGAATCAAATTACTCTTTGTACAGAACTTAGATGACCTCATTGTTTCGCTCATTTGAAACTAGACTCATTCAGGATTTCATACATATAAATTTTAAACCACAATTATTTTTGTGCAATTTCTAATGATTTTTCAAAGGTAGAACAGGGGATCACGAATTCATTCAGAACCAGTTTCACTAAAATTTAAATATCTCATTGTTTCCATTTCTTTTGCTTACTCTATTTCTTTCATATGAAAATAGACTCAAAGAGCTTTCAATTCATATCTCCTTCACTTTCTAATTCCATTTCTTCTATTTTTGGTGATTTTTCAAAATCACATCACTGCTGGAATTCAAAAACTGTTTCATTGCAAAATATTGCTAACTAGTTTATAACATCTTTACTCCATCTCATTTAAACTCTATACATGCCATATAAATCTTCAAACATAAAACAAAAGCTACCGGAATTGATCTGGATAGTGAGCTTTGCTGTGATGATCCGATCTTCCACTTCTCTTTAATTCAATCTACATAAAAATATCAAACACACACAAGTAAGCTTAATGAAGCTTAGTAAATTCATAGGTTTAAAAGTAGCTTACCACACATAATATTTCCAAAACAATAACAAAACATTTACTAAAGTTCCCTGCCATTCACAACCATTGTTAAAATACTTCACATAGTTGAGCTCAACATTAACAACTACTCAATCTCTTCCATTTGATTCACTCATTTTGTATTACTTCTTATCAAATTAGGAAACGTCTTACGAATTTGAGTACGTCGTTGCTCAGTGTCACGTTTCACAACTCAGTATGGATAATTCCATACCTACATTTCACAACTCAGTATGGTTTATACCATACCTACATTTCACAACTCAGTATGGTTAATACCATACCTACATTTCACAACTCGGTATGGATGATACCATACCTACATTTCACAACTCAGTATGGGTGATACCATACCTACATTTCACATTTGCCATGGATTAACCATGGTCTTATCCGTCAATTCATCACATGTCACGACACGAACGTACTCAATTCTGCATTTTTCTTAATTTGAATTACCACCATTTATTCTTTCATTTATCATTTTTTTTTTTCACAAACCCACAGCAAATTCATATTTAACAGCACATTATTTCATTCAATCATTCACAAATAAACATATAAATTCAACCATATGAACTTACCCGGCTGATTTGTAGAAGATTTTGAAATTTAGGGACTACTCTGCAACTTTTTCTTTTCCTCTTTCTTCTTTGGTTTCTTGATCTATAATGTAAAATATTTTCACTCATTAGCATATATTTCATTTCCATTTCACTTCACAAATTATGCTCTTTAAATTTCGAATTTGCACTTTTACCCCAAAATTTACAGTTTTTACAATTTAGTCCCTACTCAATTCAGCCATCAATTGAACTAATTTTTCTCAATTAACACTTTATTCTATCATTACAAACTATTTCATAACCTTTTATATTCTGAATTTCAACAGCAACCTCTAATTCACAACTTTTTTACAATTAGGTCCTAAATATCATTTCCTATCAAAATCACTTAATAAAACCACCTTAATAAGAAATTATAATTTAATTTTCATAATAATTCACCATAAACTTCCATTTCTCAGCAAGGGTAACTTTTAATTTTACCCACCAAATCAAAAACTAATGAATTCTATAAGTGGATCTAGTTGTAAAAGTCATAAAAACATAAAAATTATCAAGAAAAAGCAAGAATCAAACTCACATGGTGTAAAAATATGAAAACCAGCTTTCTCCAGACTTTTTATGGCGTTTTGGCTGAGAAAATATGAAGATATCTCTAGGTTTTTCAATTTTATCTTTATTATACATATTAAAATCACAAAAATTCCAATTTTGCCCCCATTTCCCTTATCTCCTGCTGATTCCCTTGCCTTAGCCGTCCAACCTTCTCACTTTTAGGTTTAATTGCTCTTTAAATCCTTTTTCTTTTAACACTTGAGCTATTTAATTCTTGTAGCAATTTTGTATTTGTTATAATTTAGTCCTTTTTATTTAATTGACTACCCAAACATTTAAATTTCTCAACCAAACTTTAATATTAACTTAACACTCCCTAAATATTTCTAAAAATATTTATGGCTCGATTTTCAAATTCGAGGTCTCGATACCTCGTTTTTGACCCATTTGACTTAGTAAATTCTTTTAATTCACCAAATTCACCAATCCACAAATTCTTCTAAATTCTCATTTGACTCATAAATATTAAATTACTATCTTACTCAATTTTACCTGTCGGATTTAGTGAACTCATATCACCGTTTCCGACACCACTGAAAATTAGGCCGTTACAACTCTCCCCCTTAAAAATTTCGTCCTCGAAATTTGTTACCTGAAAATAGATTTGGATACTGTGATCTCATTGACTCCTCTGTTTCCCAGGTTGCCTCCTCCATACCATGCCGATGCCATAATACTTTAACCAATGGTATTTTCTTATTCCGCAACTCTTTTACTTCACGAGCCAAAATCTTTATTGGTTCTTCTGAATAAGTCATATCTGGTTGAAGCTCAATTTCAGTATGAGGAATAACGTGTGAAGGATCTGACCTATACCGCCTTAACATAGACACATGAAACACATTGTGAATCTTTTCAAGTTCCGGAGGTAAAAACAACCGATAAGCTACAGGACCAACCCTTTCCACAATTTCATAAGGCCCTATAAATCTCGGACTCAATTTCCCTTTCCTGCCAAACCGTAACACCTTCTTCCACGGTGAAACTTTTAAAAATACTCGATCACCCACTGCATATTCTATGTCTCTTCGTTTCAAATCTGCATATGACTTCTGACGATCTGAAGCAGCTTTTAAACTATCTCGAATAACCTGGACTTTCTCTTCAGTTTCTCGAATCAAATCAACCCCAACTATTTTTGATTCACTCAATTCAGACCAACACAATGGAGTCTTGCATTTCCTACCATAAAGAGCTTCAAACGGTGCCATCTTTATACTAGACTGATAGCTATTATTGTAAGCAAACTCAGCCAAAGGTAAATACCTTTCCCAACTGTCACCAAACTCAAGTATACAACATCTTAACATATCTTCTAGAATTTGAATCACTCGCTCTGACTGTCCATCTGTTTGAGGATGAAACACTGTACTAAAATTTAATTTGGTACCTAAAGCTTCTTGCAGTTTGTTCCAAAATCTCGAAGTAAACCTCGGATCCCGGTCTGAGATGATAGATACTGGAACTCCATGTAGTCTCACAATCTCTGACACATACAATTCTGCTAACTTCTCAAGTGAAAAATCTGTTCTGACTGGAATAAAGTGTGCTGACTTTGTCAATCTATCAACAATCACCCATATCGAATCTTTCTTTCTTGGAGTCATAGGCAATCCTGACACAAAATCCATTGTAACACGCTCCCACTTCCATTCAGGAATCATAATGGGTTGTAGTAAACCCGTTGGCACTTGATGCTCCGCTTTAACTTGCTGACAAATCAAACATTTTGCAACAAATTCTGAAATTTCTCTTTTCATACCAGGCCACCAATATATCTTTTTCAAATCACCATACATTTTCGTACTGCCCGGGTGAATAGAATACATACTATTATGTGCTTCAGAAAGAATATTATTCTTCAAATCAGAATTGTTTGGAACACAAATTCTATTATGATAACGCAACATACCTTCATCATCAATGCTGAACTCTGAATCTAAATTATCTCGAACCATTTGTCGTTTAAATACCAATTTCGGGTCTTCATTCTGCAGTTTCTGAATTTGTTGAAGGAACATGGGTTTCACTTTCAATTCTACTAATACAGCACCTTCTTCATTAAGAGCCAATTGAGCATTCATTGTTCGAAGCGCAAACAAAGATGACTTTCGACTAAGTGCATCAGCAACTACATTAGCTTTTCCTGGATGGTAGTCAATAACCAAATCATAATCTTTCAGCAACTCTAACCATCGTCTCTGTCTTAAGTTCAGTTCCTTCTGAGTCATTAAGTATTTCAGACTTTTGTGATCTGTATAGATATAACACTTCTCACCATATAAATAGTGTCTCCAAATTTTTAAAGCAAAAACAATTGCAGCTAATTCAAGATCGTGTGTAGGGTAATTCTTTTCATGTGGTTTTAATTGTCGTGAAGCATAAGCCACTACCTTTCCCGACTGCATTAACACACAACCCAAACCATTTAAAGATGCATCACTGTACACAGTATACGGTATACCTGATTCTGGTTGAGTCAAAACTGGAGCTTCTGTTAATATTTTCTTCAATTGGTCAAAACTCTGTTGACATTCATCAGACCATACAAACTCAACATTCTTTTGTAACAAACGAGTCATTGGTGAAGCAATCATGGAAAAATTCTTTACAAAACGGCGATAATACCCTGCTAGTCCCAGAAAACTTCGCACTTCAGTTACATTCTTCGGTGTTTTCCAATTCACCACTGCTGAAACTTTACTTGGATCCACACGAATTCCTTCAGCTGATACAATGTGACCCAAAAATCCAACTTTATGAAGCCAAAACTCACATTTACTAAATTTTGCATATAACTGCTTTTCTCTCAAAGTCTGTAATACAATTCTCAAGTGTTGTGCATGCTCGAATTCTGTCTTTGAATAGACCAATATGTCATCAATAAATACCACCACAAATCTATCCAAATAAGGCTGAAAAATCCGATTCATTAAATCCATAAATGCAGCAGGGGCATTTGTTAAACCAAAAGGCATTACTAGGAATTCGTAGTGACCATACCGAGTTCGAAAAGCAGTCTTTGGCACATCACACTCTTTAACCTTCAGTTGATAATACCCAGATCTAAGATCTATCTTTGAAAACACAGCAGCACCTTTCAGTTGATCAAATAAATCATCGATACGAGGTAATGGATATTTATTTTTAATTGTTACCTTGTTCAGCTGTCTGTAATCAATACACAATCGCAACGAGCCATCTTTCTTTTTCACAAATAAAACAGGTGCACCCCAAGGTGATGTACTCGGTCTGATGAACCCCTTATCCAATAACTCTTGCAATTGCGTCTTCAACTCTTTTAACTCAGCTGGTGCCATTCTATACGGTGCTATTGATATCGGAGCTGTACCCGGAATTACATCAATTACAAATTCAACCTCACGATCTGGGGGTAAACCAGGTAATTCCTCAGGAAACACATCAGTAAACTCATTAACAACTGGCAATTGTTCCATCTTTAATTCAGAACCCCGGGTATCAAGAATATAGGCTAAAAATGCTTCATTACCCTTCCGAATCAATTTTGAGCTGTAATGGCTGAAATAATTCTGACATTATTCTTTTTATCTCCAAACTCAGCTGAAACTATTTCCCCTGTCTGACATTTTAAATCAACCCGTTTTTCTCTACAATTCACTATGGCATCGTGTTTAATCAACCAATCCATGCCAAGAATAACATCAAATTCTCGGAAAGGTAACAACATTAAATCAGCAGAGAATTCACAGCCTTGTATTTTCAGTGGACACTTCCGACATATTAAATTAACTAACACACTTTGCCCTAACGGATTAGTGACTTGCATATCAAAGTCAGTGGACTCAACAGTCATTTTCTTTTCTGACACTAATGCAGTGCAAATATATGAATGCGTAGATCCAGGATCAATTAAAGTATACACAGAATCATTAAAAAGATAGAAAATACCAGCTATCACATCTGGAGCAGAAGCTTCCTCTCTTGCCCGAGTAGCATATGTACGTGCAGGTGCCCTTGTTTCTGATCGGGTTACAGTATCTCTCATTCCCGAACGAACAGTCCCAGCAGCACTACTTTGACCCGAACGTCTACTTTTCTGAGGAGTATTTGTTTGTTTCTCGCTTAGCTCTTTATTTTCTTTTAATGATTGAGGACAGTCCCGAATAAAATGATCAGTTCCACCACATCTATAACAAGCTCCGGTTCTTCCCTAACATTCACCAATATGAAATCTACCACAATTTTTGCATCTAGGTCTCGAAATATTTTGTACACTACCAGTACTAGCTGCTGGTTTATTAGTCACTCCGACATCTCTTTGAGTTGTTTTACTTTTATTCGATCGTTCCGGAATTGTAACAGATCGACTAGAATCATCTCTGAACTTTTTAGCCGGAAAAGTCGAAGTTGGTCTAGAGAAACTTCTTTTATATACTTCTTTGCCTTTTCTATCTCTTTGCATCTTTCTATTATACACTTCTACCATCTTTTGAGCTCGATCAGACAAACCACAAATTCTCGAATCTCAGTGCCTCCTATCATCATTCTGATTTCATCATTAAGCCCTTCTTCAAATCTAATGCACATTTCTTCCTCTGTCGGTACAACATCCCGAGCATATTTACTGAGATACACAAATTCTCTTTCATATTCGGCCACTGTTTTATTCCCTTGTCGAAGATCTAGAAATTCCCTCTTCTTCTTATCCAAATATCTCCTTCCCACATACTTCTTTTTAAACTCATTTTGGAAGAATTCCCAAGTAAGTTTATCTGCAGGTACCACTGCCTCAATGGTTTCCCACCAATTATATGCTTCTTCTTTCAGTAATGAAACCGCACACCTCAAATAATCCTCCGGAGAACAAATCATCTGTTTGAAAACTCTCTCCAAACTCTTTAGCCAATACTCTGCTTTAACTGGATCATCATCCGATCTTCCCCGAAATTCTTCAGCTCCGAACTTTCTGAGTTTCTCAATCGGTGTTCTTTTGATAGATTCATCTAATGAAGGAGGAGCAACTGGGGTTGTAACTGGTGGTACAGTAGGGGGAGGAGGAGGTTGTTGTGCCTGACTTCTTCCTTGTATTGTTTCACTAAACCACTGATTCATTACCCCATAAATCAAATTTTTAAGTTCTTCCTCTCTCATCAAAGAAATCGGAACATTATTACTTGTTCCCTGCTCAGAAGTCTGTACTCTACTATTAACTTCCTCTTCATGATCAGCACCCTCGGGTCTATCAGACATCTTTACAATCTATAATAAAAATTAATAGTTAGATCGGATCATTCACATCCCACTATCACAGATTTATATGGCATGTATTTCTAAACATTTTATACATCACATTCGTTCCAAGAATCGTCTAAACCAAAGCTCTGATACCAATAAATGTAACACCCCTTACCCGAGACCGTTGCCGGAGTCGAGCACGAGGCATTACTAAACTTTACTACTAATTCGGCATAAAATTTAAAACTGCCCATCTGCGTCATAGTCACTAAAATATTTATATCTGGAGGTACAGGACTCCAAATTAAGATCCGTTAATTTTTCCTAAAACTAGACTTATATATCTTTTTACTATAATTTTTCCAGAATTTTTGGTATGGCCAATCAATACCAGATTTTTCTTAAAATTTCCCCTGTTTTACTGTTTGACTGTTCTGACCTCTCTTCACTACGAATCAAATTACTCTTTGTACAGAACTTAGATGACCTCATTGTTTAGCTCATTTGAAACTAGACTCATTCAGGATTTCATACATATAAATTTTAAACCACAATTATTTTTGTGCAATTTCTAATGATTTTTCAAAGGTAGAACAGGGGATCACGAATTCATTCAGAACCAGTTTCACTAAAATTTAAATATCTCATTGTTTCCATTTCTTTTGCTTACTCTATTTATTTCATATGAAAATAGACTCAAAGAGCTTTCAATTCATATCTCCTTCACTTTCTAATTCCATTTCTTCTATTTTTGGTGATTTTTCAAAATCACATCACTGCTGGAATTCAAAAACTGTTTCATTGCAAAATATTGCTAACTAGTTTATAACATCTTTACTCCATCTCATTTAAACTCTATACATGCCATATAAATCTTCAAACATAAAACAAAAGCTACCGGAATTGATCTGGATAGTGAGCTTTGCTGTGATGATCCGATCTTCCACTTCTCTTTAATTCAATCTACATAAAATATCAAACACACACAAGTAAGCTTAATGAAGCTTAGTAAATTCATAGGTTTAGAAGTAGCTTACCACACATAATATTTCCAAAACAATAACAAAACATTTACTAAAGTTCCCTGCCATTCACAACCATTGTTAAAATACTTCACATAGTTGAGCTCACATTAACAACTACTCAATCTCTTCCATTTGATTCACTCATTTTATATTACTTCTTATCAAATTAGGAAACGTCTTACGAATTTGAGTACGTCGTTGCTCAGTGTCCACGTTTCACAACTCAGTATGGATAATTCCATACCTACATTTCACAACTCAGTATGGTTTATACCATACCTACATTTCACAACTCAGTATGGTTAATACCATACCTACATTTCACAACTCGTATGGATGATACCATACCTACATTTCACAACTCAGTATGGGTGATACCATACCTACATTTCACATTTGCCATGGATTAACCATGGTCTTATCCGTCAATTCATCACATGTCACGACACGAACGTACTCAATTCTGCATTTTTCCTAATTTGAATTACCACCATTTATTCTTTCATTTATCATATTTTTTTTTCACAAACCCACAGCAAATTCATATTTAACAGCACATTATATCATTCAATCATTCACAAATAAACATATAAATTCAACCATATGAACTTACCCGGCTGATTTGTAGAAGATTTTGAAATTTAGGGACTACTCTGCAACTTTTTCTTTTCCTCTTTCTTCTTTGGTTTCTTGATCTATAATGTAAAATATTTTCACTCATTAGCATATATTTCATTTCCATTTCACTTCACAAATTATGCTCTTTAAATTTCGAATTTGCACTTTTACCCCAAAATTTACAGTTTTTACAATTTAGTCCCTGCTCAATTCAGCCATCAATTGAACTAATTTTTCTCAATTAACACTTTATTCTATCATTACAAACTATTTCATAACCTTTTATATTCTGAATTTCAACAGCAACCTCTAATTCACAACTTTTTTACAATTAGGTCCTAAATATCATTTCCTATCAAAATCACTTAATAAAACCACCTTAATAAGAAATTATAATTTAATTTTCATAATAATTCACCATAAACTTCCATTTCTCAGCAAGGGTAACTTTTAATTTTACCCACCAAATCAAAAACTAATGAATTCTATAAGTGGATCTAGTTGTAAAAGTCATAAAAACATAAAAATTATCAAGAAAAAGCAAGAATCAAACTCACATGGTGTAAAAATATGAAAACCAGCTTTCTCCAGACTTTTTATGGCGTTTTGGCTGAGAAAATATGAAGATATCTCTAGGTTTTTTCAATTTTATCTTTATTATACATATTAAAATCACAAAAATTCCAATTTTGCCCCTATTTCCCTTATCTCCTGCTGATTCCCTTGCCTTAGCCGTCCAACCTTCTCACTTTTAGGTTTAATTGCTCTTTAAATCCTTTTTCTTTTAACACTTGAGCTATTTAATTCTTGTAGCAATTTTGTATTTGTTACAATTTAGTCCTTTTTATTTAATTGACTACCCAAACATTTAAATTTCTCAACCAAACTTTAATATTAACTTAATAACACTCCCTAAATATTTCTAAAAATATTTATGGCTCGATTTTCAAATTCGAGGTCTCGATACCTCGTTTTTGACCCATTTGACTTAGTAAATTCTTTTAATTCACCAAATTCACCAATCCACAAATTCTTCTAAATTCTCATTTGACTCATAAATATTAAATTACTATCTTACTCAATTTTACCTGTCGGATTTAGTGAACTCATATCACCGTTTCCGACACCACTGAAAATTAGGCCGTTACATCATCAGACCGAGTACATCACCTTGGGGCGCACCTGTTTTATTTGTGAAAAAGAAAGATGGCTCGTTGCGATTTTGTATTGATTACAGACAGCTGAACAAGGTAACAATTAAAAATAAATATCCATTACCTCGTATCGATGATTTATTTGATCAATTGAAAGGTGCTGCAGTGTTTTCAAAGATAGACCTTAGATCTGGGTATTATCAACTGAAGGTTAAAGAGTGTGATGTGCCAAAGACTGCTTTCCGAACTCGGTATGGTCACTACGAATTTCTGGTAATGCCTTTTGGTTTAACAAATGCCCCTGCTGCATTTATGGATTTAATGAATCGGATTTTTCAGCCTTATTTGGATAGATTTGTGGTGGTATTTATTGATGACATATTGGTCTATTCAAAGACAGAATTCGAGCATGCACAACACTTGAGAATTGTATTATAGACTTTGAGAGCAAAGCAGTTATATGCAAAATTTAGTAAATGTGAGTTTTGGCTTCATGAAGTTGGATTTCTGGGTCACATTGTATCAGCTGAAGGAATTCGTGTGGATCCAAGTAAAGTTTCAGCAGTGGTGAATTGGAAAACACCGAAGAATGTAACTGAAGTGCGAAGTTTTCTGGGACTAGTAGGGTATTATCGCCGTTTTGTAAAGAATTTTTCCATGATTGCTTCACCAATGACTCGTTTGTTACAAAAGAATGTTGAGTTTGTATGGTCTGATGAATGTCAACAGAGCTTTGACCAATTGAAGAAAATGTTAACAGAAGCTCCAGTTTTGACTCAACCAGAATCAGGTATACCGTTTGTTGTGTACAGTGATGCATCTTTGAATGGGTTGGGTTGTGTGTTAATGCAGTTAGGAAAGGTGGTGGCTTATGCTTCACGGCAATTAAAACCACATGAAAAGAATTACCCTACACATGATCTTGAATTAGCTACAATTGTTTTTGCTTTAAAAATTTGGAGACACTATTTATGTGGTGAGAAGTGTTATATTTATACGGATCACAAAAGTCTGAAATACTTAATGACTCAGAAGGAATTGAACTTAAGACAGAGACGGTGGTTAGAGTTGTTGAAAGATTATGATTTGGTTATTGGCTATCATCCAGGGAAAGCTAATGTAGTTGCTGATGCACTTAGTCGAAAGTCATCCTTGTCTGCACTTCGGACAATGAATGCTCAATTGGCTCTTAATGAAGAAGGTGCTGTATTAGTAGAATTGAAAGTGAAACCCATGTTTCTTCAGCAAATTCAAAATCTGCAGGATGAAGACCCAAAATTGGTATCTAAACGACAAATGGTTCGAGATAATTTAGATTCAGAGTTCAGCATTGATGATGAAGGTATGTTGCGTTATCATAACAGAATTTGTGTTCCAAACAATTCTGATTTGAAGAATAATATTCTTTCTGAAGCACATAATAGTATGTATTCTATTCATCCGGGCAGTACAAAAATGTACGGTGATTTGAAAAAGATATATTGGTGGCCTGGTATGAAACGAGAAATTTCAGAATTTGTTGCAAAATGTTTGATTTGTCAGCAAGTTAAAGCATAGCATCAAGTGCCAACGGGTTTATTACAACCCATTATGATTCCTGAATGAAAGTGGGAGCGTGTTACAATGGATTTTGTGTCAGGATTGCCTATGACTCCAAGAAAGAAAGATTCGATATGGGTGATTGTTGATAGATTGACAAAGTCAGCACACTTTATTCCAGTCAGAACAGATTTTTCACTTGAGAAATTAGCAGAATTGTATGTGTCAGAGATTGTGAGACTACATGGAGTTCCAGTATCTATCATTTCAGACCGGGATCCGAGGTTTACTTCAAGATTTTGGAACAAACTGCAAGAAGCTTTAGGTACCAGATTAAATTTTAGTACGGCATTTCATCCTCAAACAGATGGACAGTCAGAGCGAGTGATTCAAATTCTAGAAGATATGTTAAGATGTTGTATACTCGAGTTTGGTGACAGTTGGGAAAGGTATTTACCTTTGGCTGAGTTTGCTTACAATAATAGTTATTAGTCTAGTATAAAAATGGCACCGTTTGAGGCTCTTTATGGTAGGAAATGCATAACTCCATTGTGTTGGTCTGAATTGAGTGAATAATAAATAGTTGTGGTTGATTTGATTCGGGAAACTGAAGAGAAAGTCTGGGTTATTCGAAATAGTCTAAAAGCTGCTTCAGACCGTCAGAAGTCATATGCGGATTTGAAACGAAGAGACATGGAATATGCAGTGGGTGATCGAGCATTTTTAAAAGTTTCACCATGGAAGAAGGTGTTACGGTTTGGTAGAAAAGGAAAATTGAGTCTGAGATTTATAGGGCCATATGAAATTGTGGAAAGGGTTGGTCCTGTAGCTTATCGGTTGGCTTTACCTCCGGAACTTGAGAAGATCCACAATGTGTTTCATGTGTCTATGTTAAGACGGTATAGGTCAGATCCTTCACACGTAATTCCTCATACTGAAATTGAGCTTCAACCAGATATGACTTATTCAGAAGAACCAATGAAGATTTTGGCTCGTGAAGTTAAAGAATTGCGGAACAAAAAAATACCATTGGTTAAAGTATTATGGCATCGACATGGTATGGAGGAGGCAACATGGGAAACAGAGGAGTCAATGAGATCACAGTATCCAAATCTATTTTCAGGTAACAAATTTCGAGGACAAAATTTTAAAAGGGGGAAGAGTTGTAACGGCCTAATTTTCAGTGGTGTCGGAAATGGTGATATGAGATCACTAAATCCGACAGGTAAGATTGAATAAGATAGTAATTTAATATTTATGAGTCAAGTGAGAATTCAGAAGAATTTGTGGATTGGTGAATTTGGTGAATTAAAAGAATTTATTAGGTTAAATGGGTCAAAAACGAGGTATCGAGACCTCGAATTTGAAAATCGAGCCATAAATATTTTTAGAAATATTTATGGAGTGTTATTAAGTTAGTATTAAAGTTTGGTTGAGAAATTTAAATGTTTGGGTATCCAATTAAATAAAAAGGATTAAACTGTAACAAATGCAAAATTGCTACAAGAATTAAATAGCTCAAGTGTTAAAAGAAAAAGGATTTAAAGGGCAATTAAACCTAAAAGTGAGAAGGTTGGACGGCAAAGGCAAGGGAATCAGCAGAAGATAAGGGAAATAAGGGCAAAATTGGAATTTTTGTAATTTTAACATGTTTAGTAAAGATAAGATTGAAAAGAATCTAGATATATCTTCACACTATCTCAGCCAAAACGCCATAGGAGTTCTGGAGAAAGCTTATTTTCATACTTTTACATCCTGTGAGTTTAATTCTTGCTTTTTCTTGATAATTTTTATGTTTTTATGACTTTTACAACTAGATCCACTTATAGAATTCATTAGTTTTTGATTTGGTGGGTAAAATTAAAAGTTACCCTTGTTGAGAAATGGAAGTTTATGATGAATTATTATGAAATTTAAATTCTAATTTCATATTAAGATGGTTTTATTAAGTGATTTTGATAGGAAATGATATTCAGGATCTAATTGTGAAAAAGTTGTGAATTAGAGGTTGGTGTTGAAATTCAGAATATAAAAGGTTGTGAAATAGTTTGTAATGATAGAATAAAGTGTTAATTGAGAAAAATTAGTTCAATTGATGGCTGAATTGAGCAAGGACTAAATTGTAAAAACTGTAACTTTTGGGGTAAAAGTGTAATTTCAAAAATTGAAGAGCATAAATTATGAAGTGAAATAGAAATGAAATAAATGCTAATGAGTAAAAATATTTTACATTATAGATCAAGAATTCAAAGAAGAACGGGGAAAAGAAAAAGTTGCAGAATAGCCCCTAAATTTCAATATCTACTACGAATCAGCCGGATAAGTTCATATGGTTGAATTTGTATGTTTATTTGTGAATGATTGAATGATATAATGTGTTGTTAAATCTGAATTTGCTGTGGAAGTATGAAAATTATGATAAAATGAAAGAATAAAGGCGGTAATTCAAATTAGAAAAAACGCAGAATTGAGTGCGTTTGTATCGTGACATGTGATGAATTGACGGATAAGACCATGGTTAATCCATGGCAAAGTGTGAAACGTAGGTATGGTATTAACCATACTGAGTTGTGAAACGTAGGTATGGTATTATCCATACTGAGTTGTGAAATGTAGGTATGGTATCAACCATACTGAGTTAAGAAATGTAGGTATGGTATCGTCCATACTGAGTTATGAAAAGTAGGTATGGTATCGTCCATACTGAGTTGTGAAATGTAGGTATGGTATCATCCATACTGAGTTGTGAAACGTGGCACTGAGCAACGACGTACTCAAATTCGTAAGACATTTCCTAATTTGATAATAAGTAATACTAAAGAAGTGAATCAAATGGAAGAGATTGAGTAGTTGTTAATGTTGAGCTCAACTATGTGAAGTATTTTAACAATGGTTGTGAATGGCAGGGAACTTTAGTAAATGTTTTGTTATTGTTTGGAAATATTATGTGTGGTAAGCATTACTTTTAAACCTATGAACTTACTAAGCTTCATTAAGCTTACTTGTGTGTGTTGGATATTTTTATGTAGATTGAATTAAAGAGAAGTTGGTAGATCGGATCATCACAGCAAAGCTCACTATCCAGATCAATTCCGGTAGCTTTTGTTTTATGCTTAAAGATTTATATGGCATGTATAGAGTTTAAATGAGATGGAGTAAAGATGTTATAAACTAGTTAACAATATTTTGCAATGAAACAGTTTTTGAATTACAGTAGTGACGTGATTGTGAAAAATCACCAAAAATAGAAGAAATGGAATTAGGGAGTGAATAAGAAATATAATTGAAGCTTATTGAGTCTATTTTCACATAAAAGAAACATAACAAACAAATTATTCTTATGTTTTGAGATATTTGAATTTTTGTGAGACTAGTTCAGAATGATTACGTGATCCCCTGTTCTGTCTTTGAAAAATCATTAGAAATTGTACAAAATTAATTGTGGGATATAGTTTATATGTATGGAATCCTAAATGAGGCTATTTTCAAAGAACTAAATAAGAAGGTCATATGAATTCTGTACGAAGAGTAATTTGATTCGTAGTGAAGAGAGGTCAGAACAGTCGAACAGTAAAAAAGGGGAAACTTTAATGAATAAACTGTACGAATTGGCCACATGAAAAATTCTGGAAAAATTATAGTAAAAAGATATATGAGTCTAGTTTCAGGGAAAATTGACGGATCTTAATTTGGAGTTCCGTAGCTCCAGATATAAATAATTTAGTAACTATGACACAGATGGACTGTTTTAAATTTTATGCTGAATTAGTAGTAAAGTCTAGTAATGCCTCGTGCTCGACTCCGGCAACGGTCTCGGGTAAGGGGTGTTATGTAACGGCCTAATTTTCAGTGGTGTCGGAAATGATGATATGAGTTCACTAAATCCGACAGGTAAGATTGAGTAAGATAGTAATTTACTATTTATGAGTCAAGTGAGAATTTAGAAGAATTTGTGGATTGGTGAATTTAGTGAATTAAAAGAATTTATTAGGTCAAATGGGTCAAAAACGAGGTATCGAGACCTCGAATTTGAAAACGATTCATAAATATTTTTAGAAATATTTATGGAGTGTTATTAAGTTAGTATTAAGTTTGGTTGAGAAATTTAAATGTTTGGATAGTCAATTAAATAAAAGGACTAAATTGTAACAAATGCAAAATTGCTAGAAGAACTAAATAGCTCAAGTGTTAAAATAAAAAGGATTTAAAGAGCAATTAAACCTAAAGGTGAAAAAGCTGGACGGCAAGGGGAAGAAAATCATCACAAAGATAAGGGAAATAAGGGCAAAATTGGAAATTTAATAATTTTAACATGTATAATAAAGATAAAATTGAAAAACCTAGAGATATCTTCACATTATCTCAGCCAAAACACCATAGGAGTTCTGGAGAAAGCTGGTTATTCATATCTTTACATCATGTGAGTTTGATTCTTGCTTTTTCTTGATAATTTTTATGTTTTTATGACTTTTACAACTAGATCCACTTATAGAATTCATTAGTTTTTGATTTGGTGGGTAAAATTAAAAGTTACCCTTGCTGAGAAATGGAAGTTTATGATGAATTATTATGAAATTTAAATTCTAATTTCATATTAAGGTGGTTTTATTAAGTGATTTTGATAGGAAATGATATTTAGGACCTAATTGTGAAAAAGTTGTGAATTAGAGGTTGGTGTGAAATTCAGAATATTAAAGGTTGTAAAATAGTTTGTTATGATATAATAAAGTGTTGGTTGAGAAAATTTAGTTCAATTGATGGCTGAATTGAGCAGGGACTAAACTGTAAAAACTGTAAATTTTAGGGTAAAAGTGCAATTTCGAAAATTGAAGAGCATAATTTATGAAGTGAAATAGAAAATGAAATATATGCTAATGAGTGAAAATATTTTACATTATAGATCAAGAAACCAAAGAAGAAAGAGGAAAAGAAAAAGTTGCAAAGTAGTCCCTAAATTTCAAAATCTTCTACAAATCAGCCGGGTAAGTTCATATGGTTGAATTTATGTGTTTATTTGTGAAGGATTGTATGATATAATGTGCTGTTAAATATGAATTTGCTGTGGAATTATGAAAATTATGATAAAATGAAAGAATAAAGGCGGTAATTCAAATTAGGAAAAACGCATAATTGAGTACGTTGTATCGTGACATGTGATGAATTGACGGATAAGACCATGGTTAATCCATGGCAAAGAATGAAATGTAGGTATGGTAATTCCCATACCGAGTTGTGAAATGTAGGTATGGTATCATCCATACCGAGTTGTGAAATGTAGGTATGGTATTAACCATACTGAGTTAAGAAATGTAGGTATGGTATCATCCATACTGAGTTGTGAAACGTGGCATTAAACAACAACGTACTCAAATTTGTAAGACGTTTCCTAATTTGATAAAAAGTAATATAAAATGAGTGAATCAAATGGAAGAGATTGAGTAGTTATTAATGTTGAGCTCAACTATGTGAAGTATTTTAACAATGGTTGTGAATGGCAGGGAATTTTAGTAAATGTTTTGTTATTGTTTTGAAAATATTATGTGTGGTAAGTTACTTTTAAACCAATGAACTTACTAAGCTTCATTAAGCATACTTGTGTGTGTTTGATATTTTTATGTAGATTGATTTAAAGAGAAGTTGGTAGATCGGATCATCACAGCAAAGCTCACTATCCAGATCAATTCCGGTAGCTTTTGTTTTATGCTTAAAGATTTATATGGCATGTATAGAGTTTAAATGAGATGGAGTAAAGATGTTATAAACTAGTTAACAATATTTTGCAATGAAACAGTTTTTGAATTACAGCAGTGACGTGATTTTGAAAAATCACCAAAAATAGAAGAAATGGAATTAGAAAGTTAATAAGATATATAATTGAAGCTTATTGAGTCTATTTTCGCATAAAAGAAACATAACAAACAAATTATTCTTATGTTTTGAGATATTTGAATTTTTGTGAGACTAGTTCAGAATGATTACGTGATCCCCTGTTCTATCTTTGAAAAATCATTAGAAATTGTACAGAAATAATTGTGGGATATAGTTTATATGTGTGGAATTATAAATGAGTCTATTTTCAAAGAAAATAAATAAGAAGGTCATATGAATTCTGTGCGAAGAGTAATTTGATTCATAGCGAGGAGAGGTCAGAACAGTCGAACAGTAAAACAAGGGAAACTTTGACGAATAAACTGTACTAATTGGCTACATGAAAAATTCTGGAAAAATTATAGTAAAAATATATATGAGTTTAGTTTCAGGGAAATTTAACGGATCTTAATTTGGAGTTCCGTAGCTCCAGATAAAAATAATTTAGTGACTATGACGCAGATGGACAGTTTTAAATTTTATGCTGAATTAGTAGTAAAGTTTAGTAATGCCTCGTGCTCGACTCTGGCAACGGTCTCGGGTAAGGGGGTGTTACATGTTACACATGCGGAGGTGAAAACCTCACGAAGGCATAGCTTCTCGCTCCCACTTAAGGGTGTGACCACAACGGTCATGCAAATATGAATGCAGAGATATCCTATGAGACTTGACATTATTGCAATCATAGTACCAGCAAATGCATCAGAAGAAACATGATTTTTCAAAATGATTTTCCAAATTTTCGACAAAAGGACAAAGAATAATCAATTCTACGGCCTGACTCTCTTATTAAGTCCCCAGTGGAGTCCCCAAGCTGTCGAAACCGTCCTTTTTTTTGGAAGAAGGGCGGGAATCGGACTTGGGTTTTGAAAACGAATAAAACAGGAGTCGCCATCGACCTTTTATTAGGTGTGATCGGATCGCCTTTGTTTTAAATAAACATTTCGGTTTACTAAAACGGCGCTTTTGGTCTGCGAATATTCGAGAAAATAGGCTCGGGAGTCGGTTACGTGCGAGGAAGGATTAGCACCCTCGCAACGCGCACAATTGGTACCAAATTGATTAATCACTGTCCTAATGTCGAAAAGTTTGAAATGATTTGAAATTTTATTCTTTTTTTTTTAAACAACTTAGTTAAATATTGAGATTCCCTTGTTCCAAAGGGATAGAGTATCACATCCAGCAAGATTGGACAGGGTAATCTAAATCCTCGATTTCAAGATTATCCCTAAAGTTCTCCAAGCGCATGTATTGAAATTTGAAAGGGCATTCGTTCATTTGGTCAAACAGAAAATCACACCCAGCACGATTGGGCACGATCTCTTCGAATCTCCAAACTCACAAATATCACCTTATTTAAAATACGAGCAAAATTTGATAGCATATCCATTTATTTGGTCAAACGAACAAATCACACACAGCACGATTGGGCACAATTTCTTCGAATTTCCAAACGCATGAATATTACCTTTGTGAAACCCCTTTTTCATGAATTTTAAAAAAAAATGAGTTGCAATTTAAAACTATCGATCCACATGAAATGATGAAAACGAGAAACTAACGACGTATGATAATAAGAGATAAGAACAAAAATAAAAAGATAACATTAAAATAACAATAACAAACAAAAATGAAAAGATATTAGTAACGATAGAGATGGTAGTGAATATAGTAATAATAATAATAGTAATAATAATAATAATAATACAAAATATGTACAAGATAATAATATAAATATAGTAATAATAATAATAATACGCAATATATACAATATATTAATATAAATATAGTAATAATAATAATAATAATAATAATAATACGCAATATATACAATATATTAATATAAATATAGTAACAATAATATAAAAAATACGAGTGAACAAATTATAATACACATACGAATGATATCCATATAACTTGCATTATTTAAATACCAACGGCAATTCAAAAGACAAATAAATTAAACAATGCATATAGCGATTTGCAATAGGTAAAAAAAAGCAAATTAAAATAAATAAAATGTAAAGCAAACTTTGAAATTGATAATTCATAAAAAAAATTTAAAGTAAATAATAAAACAATTGAAAATGAATGATACATAACACAAGTTTAAAATAACTAATATATAAAGCAATTTAAAGTATATGGTATATGAAATAATTTTAAATAATATATCTAAAATAATTTTCAACAGTTTAATATATAAATTTTAAAATAAATAACTAGTTTAAAATAAATAAATATGAATTAGGGTTTGATTGTAAGTAAAATGAAATTTTAGGGTCCAATTCGAATAAAATAAACACAAGTGTATAAAAAATTAAATTAAAAATCTAAATAAAATTCAAGGGGAAAATTCGGATAAAAAAAAGGAGGATGGATCTGAAACGCGCTAAAACATGTGAGGGGTTAAATGAGAAACACCCTGTTAAGTGCATCCATTCAACTTCTGAATAGAGGGACCAAATTGAGTGCAAAATAAAATTAAAGGGCCGAATTACAAATAAAAGAAAAAA
This sequence comes from Gossypium australe, assembly GCA_005393395.2. Lineage (NCBI taxonomy): Eukaryota > Viridiplantae > Streptophyta > Magnoliopsida > Malvales > Malvaceae > Gossypium > Gossypium australe. The sequence continues at coordinate 12,988,688 of CM016622.1, read as the reverse complement.
GGAACATGGCTTGATCAAATGGTGAGACCAAAGGGAAGGACTAGTCCTGCAAATCTCCCTTTCAAGACAAACATGCGGGTCCCCCTCCCCAAAAAGCCAAACGGTGCTATTTTCCTTATCTCTTAAAACCCCCTTTTTGTTTTGTTTCAATCTTAAGTCCATAAAAAAAACTAAAAAACACTCAAGCTTCTCCTCTCTCCCTCTCATTTTATTTCAGTATGACGGTTGGACTCTCTCTAGCCGTCCGTCGCGCCACCGCGCCACCACGGATCGGTGGCCGGCGAACCTTTGACGCTGCACCTACGGGACTCAGGTATAGTTTCTTTCCCTCTTTTATTATTCCCTTTATAAAAATTTATATAATATATATAAAAAAATAAAAAAAAGCAGACGATAAAAAGAAAAATCAAATCGGAGTCAACCTTAATACTTTTTTTTTTTTGTGTTTTTGATTGCTGAAGATTCGTCCAAAAAAAAGGAGCCCCCCTCGTTACAATTCTTCTCTATACTCTTGCCCTTTTTTTTAGATCTGAAAAATCCCCCTACAATGTTACATATTCGGAGTTATATAGCCGAAAAAAAAAAAGAGAGTCAAATACATTATTTTTTTTCCTTTTTTGTTGCTGTTGTGTTGGCCTCTTCTTGCAGGATATGGGCGTTGGTGGTGGCCGACGGTAGCTAGTGGAGCGGCGCACGTGGTAGTGGAGGCCAGTTGGAGAGGTGGAGCGGCGCAGGGACTAGGGTTTCAGAAACCCTAGCTTTCTGAAAAATTTTGGGTGTTTGGGCCACTCGGGGATTGGGCCTATTTTTGGGCTTTTTTTTATTTGGGCTTAATTTGTAACGGGCCCGGACGAATTGGGCTTTCTACAAATATAATTGGCAACATTTTAGACTAATTATCTTTCCCTTATGTCATTGCAAATAAAGGGAATTATAAAAAAATGTAACTCGTGACATAAATTATGTACAAAATAACATATTTTCTAGTGGGAAACATAGTGTAGCTCTATTAAAACTCATTAATGTTATATTCACTATTTTATTTTTATTGTTGTAAAAATATTAACAACTTTTTTATTTTCTTCTAACTTCTCTTTATTGCACAATCTTTTTAACAATAAAATCATCATTGTTTGCTAATTGGCTTTAATATCATTGTCACAAAAGTCATCGTTCTATTTCCTTTTTAATTGAAGTTTGTGTGAAATTAGGTTTGAGTATCACATGAAAAAATTCTCTAAGGATCAAATAAAATCAGATATTATTTCAATAAAAATTCCCATAACCGAAGCAAATTATTACCTTTTATGTTTTCACATGACACTTAAAAAAGTGAACGGAAATGCTATGAAAAAGACATATTTCGCCAGGTAAAATATCTCAAATTTAGAGGAAAAAAAACTGCTTATTGAAGAATGAAAATTTATATCCATATTAATATTTAAAGTTTTGGGGAATTAATTAGATTTTAATTCAGTTGTTATTAAAAATATTATTTTATTAAATAATTATTGTTACCCACATATTGAATGTGCGATATTATCATTTTAGTTAAAATACCGAATAAAAATCAATTTATCTAAAATAAATAAAAAGGAAAAAGCAATTATTGTAGAGTTGTAACGGAGGCAAAAATTTGGGCAAAGATACTATCAACCCAAATAGAAGTGCCGAAAGGGGGGATCCACCGAAACAACATCCAATAAGTGGGCCCCACAATTGGACCCGACCCATGTACCACTTCAGGAAGATCAACGAAACCCTAGAACGACACGTCAGCTAGAGTCTAAACGTGAAGACAAATCCCACCCCTCCCCTCTTTTAATCAATCTCACATCTCACCTTTAAAAGGAGACTCTCCTTTACTCTTTGTGGGGTCGCCTCAATCCCACGCCGCTCCTCCACCCTCTCTTTTTTATATTCTTTTTTAATAAAAAACCTAAACCTTTAATTAAGCTTTGCTATGAGCTCTGAAATGGCGTTCCACAAATTTTCCGCCACCTCCAACCGCACTAACTCCAACCTTAACTCTTCACTCGCCGGCGAGTCTACTCCCAAGACCCAACCCCGGAAACTCATTCCTTTGACTTCTAAAGATCGTCACACCAAAGTGAATGGCCGTGGCCGTCGTGTTCGGATGCCGGCTCTTTGTGCAGCTCGGATCTTTCAACTCACTCGAGAACTCGGTCATCGCTCCGACGGTGAGACCATTGAATGGCTGCTCCGTCAAGCTGAGCCTTCTATCATTGCTGCCACTGGGTCCGGCACCACCCCCGCCGCCCATGAAATCTCTTGTGCCTCTGGGCTCACTACAACTTCTTCGCCTACGGAATCGTGTCAGCTGCACCCAGTAGGGATTGGTAGCGGCGTCGTGGCGGGGATGTATACCATGACAACGCCGCCACCGAGTTGCCGGCTGGACTTGTGCCAGCCAATGGGGTTTCAGTATTCAACTGTAGGGAGAAATGGGTATCAACATATGCCGTTTACAGCGTTGCTTTTGCAGCCGACGGCGGCAGCGGAGGAGGAAGAGCAGCAGGTGGGAAAGGAAGAGGAGGAGAAGAGAAAAGGCATCAAGAGTAGAGATCTCAAAGTACAGCCATCAGCCACATATATAAAATAATATATTTATTGTCGAGTAGTATTTGCATATCTAGTTTAGATTTTTAGAATTTGATCAGATGATAGATGCTAAACCTTTGAGAAATTGGAAATGCTTTCTTTGTTTTGTTTCATCGTTGTAAATTACTGAGGAATGCATTGGAAATGAAGTATTGCCAGTTTTTTTAAGGTTTACTGTTATTCTTATTCTGTTTGGTTTGCCAGAAAGTGCGACTGTGAATTGAAAAAAGGGTGATGAAAGTGGAGAAAATGAGCCCCACCATTGATTATGATTAAATTCATGAGATGTAAGATAAGAATCAAACAAGAACAAATTTTTTTTTATTGAATTTAGAAGCCGACGACTTTTTTCCTTTTTATTTTGTTAAACTTGATTTCTTTCGCCACATTGGAAAGCGAGGTTTACATTAGTCCTCCCTATAACATTATGGTAAGGATTGTATTTTAGGCTTAAGCAAAAGGGAATAAAGTAAATCAGTTTTTTATTATTAAAAGCCATATTCATTTTTTTTATTAAAAGTTGATCTTTTTAGCCATCATTATATCATATTTTCTGTTGTATTCCTTTACATAACTAGTTTTTACTAATTTACTTCTCTATATTAGTCTTTATTTTATTTTTTTAAAAGAAATTAAGCTTTCAAACAAACATTCCAATAAAAAATTAAATATTTTTTTATATTTAAAAAAATTAAAATTTTTTATTGACGTGACATTATAACGTTAGTAACTATCATTCATATAAAATGTCATATTATTGTTATAACGAACACGTTATTGTTGTAACGGTCAATATTAATCAATTAAATGTAAAAAGTTGGGTTGATTTTTTCAAAAATTCATAATAAAATTTCGAATAAAAGTTAACTGACTACCACTTTATTGAGAGAAGTAAACAAGTAGAAAGCATCAACACATTATTGGGCATATTTCACCAATCTCGTTGTCTTGGGAACAAAAACCGATTTAGAAAGAATTAAAAACTCAGTAAAAGCCTTAAAGAAAACTTCTACTTCCTTCTATCATGAATACCCATAAACCGATTTCTTATAATCTTTCAACAGAAAGCTTCTTGATTTATTTCCTTTTTTATATGACTGTAATATCACCTGCTTTTAATTTTTAGTTTTTATATAATACTCAGAATTTTTTATAGTTATTTTTTAACTTGTAAAAAAAAATGTACTTCAGCACACTCAATTCCACGTCTTCTTTCACGAACAATAATACCAATGTCAACTAAACTAAGCTAAGACTCAATTGCCAATAACTAATATCAAATTAAAACTAATTAAACCTTAAATTTTAAGTTACATGTACATGAATAAACAGTGATAGATTGCTTTACAAATTAATTCTCTATTACAACCTCTTATATTAAATTTTAATAAAATTATTTCTATTCCCTAGTGAAATAAATTAAAATTTTATTTCAATAAAATGTTTATATTTTATGTAAAAAGTGTATTAACTATATTTTAATGAACGAAAATAATCTTTAATAAAATAAATTATATTTGTAATTTTTATTAAATATATGATTTAAATTTCATTAATTAATATTATTAATATATTATAACCTTTTAATTTGAAAATTAAAAAAAATTAAATATGATATGAATCTCAAATATGGTTAGAAGTGTAAAAAAATCCCTTATTATGGGGATGGTATACCGAGAGAGGGTTGATTGTATTAAGTTGTGTTTGTTTCTATTTTTATTTAGGAAAACATATTTTTTTAGTATTTGTTAATTTTTTCTAAATTTTTTTTGAAAGTTTATTTTAGTGAAATGAAACGCATTATGGATTATATATTTAAATTTGCCGAAAAAATATTATTGAAGCATTACCCTTTATTTTATATTCTCTAGTGGAAGTTAAACTGTTTAGACTTTAACTTCAATTATTTTAAATATTATAATTAAATAAATTTTATAAATAATATATTTCAAAACTACTTAATTCAGAGTTTTTATAATATATATATATATATATATATATATTTTCAAATTTGCTGGCATTTTTCTTTTTCATTGATAAACTATTTTTTACAAAACAAATACAAAAAAGCTGACAGTCAGTAAAACAAACCCACTCTTAATGAATCAATAAAGAACAAAGTATGAATGACAGATTTCTTTCAATTTATTTCATGCATGAAAGAATTAAGCTGTGAATATTTCATAAAATTCAAAGGGAATTAAAAAATATATCATACTGTTTCTCCTTACAATACAACTATCAAGTATGATTACATTTTATGGCAAGTCAGGGGGAGGAAATTAATGGAAGCCTGGCTCATCTTTGCTGTGTTAGTTCCCAAAATTCCACCATCTTTTCTTCCTTGGAACCTCGGATGAAGGAGGATCTAGAACCACGCACAAACCAAGATTTAGCAATATTTGAAGAATGATACTAAAACTAGGAACATGCGAATCCCTTTTTAAGTTCAATACAACATTAGATTCCCAAATTATCAAGATTCTTGTTATAGGCATTCCATAAGAAACTAAGCTAAGCATTCCACTGTATTTGAAACAGTATGCATATAAAGATCATACACTGATATGTCAGTTTTTTCATGCAGGCCGCATTGTTGGAATGTTAACACACTAGTACTGAAGGATCGGGGCAACATGTATTTGAATAAAAATGAACTTTGTGTGGATGCTAAAACAAAGAGGAAAATGTAATATAAATCACCTCCTTGGCAGTAGATTGAGTTGTAGTGAACTTCGGCCCAAAAACTCAAGAAAATAACTGCATCGGTACACATAAAGAAGTCGCAAGTGTTAGAATATACCAGCATAAAAAACGGGGTCTTCTTCATCGATGTCGTTATTTCTACAAGTGACTTTATGTTTTAACATATATGCAAAAGTAATAATACCTCCAATTGGATGACAAAAGTGAATTAGAATTAGACGATTCTAAAATTCAACAAGAGGAGAAAAAGGAAAAACTAAGAGGTAGGCTTGCAAGAGAAGTAAGAGCTGAAATTCTTACCGCTTTTCATCTTTTGGAAGTTAGGAAGAATCTCGATGTAACAAGTGTCCTTAAAAGATGTAATGACAAAAATTCTAACACCATACTGCCAAAAAATGGTAAATAAAGTTTGATGGTATTAGACATTGAAAAATGCATGGATACTTGATTGAAAGCAAATAGAAAGAAAAAGAATTATTAAGAGTTGCTCCAGATCAAGGAATTGGGGGGGGGGGGGGGGAACAGAGGAGAATATCCATTGCAACAGTTATTTGTAAATAAATATATGGTTAATTGGCAGTCGCAACACAATCTTCTTTCAAAGGAATCTGGTTGCTACTTTTATAACGCATACCCGGTCCGCAGCAGCCTGCAATGTAACATGATCACCCCACTCGCCACTCCTGGAGTCATTCATAATTGGTATTAATATAGCTATTCTCTGCCCAAAAGCTTGAAACATCAATAACAAGAAAGATTACTTTGACATCTTCTTCAAATAGTCTGTATAATCCATGGGGACATATCCTTCATATGCTTCAGGGTTAGATTTAAGCTGTGGCAAAACATGAAACTATTAGTTAGCTACAGCAGGACTGATATGTACTATATACCTTAAAAAACAAATTTATTGTTGAGTGTAAGCCAGTAATTTATTCCGGGACAACGAACCTGATTCACAATTTGTCGTCTCACAATTTTGTGATTATCAGGTGTATGAAATAACTGATGTGACAGTGCACGGAACTGGAAAAGTAAAATAATTGACCATAAATTTTATAGCTGAATGCACAATTCAAACTAAAACATAACAAGAGAACACACCTGACAGTTGCCATCTCCCTGAACCTTGAGCTCCATGAAACCATATACCTGCAATCTGGATAGACAGAAATATATCTAGCACTAACATTAAGTAGCTGATAAAACCAAATTACCAAGTCAGCCAACAACACCTTTCATGAAAAGAAAAAATGATGCATTTCTTATTCACGTTGCTCAAAGCATCAAACTCAACATGCTAAGGTATGAAAAATGAAAAAGAGAACAGTATAAATAATACCTGCTTAACAACCTCTCATGATCAGACATTGCTTCATCAATTGATGGTATTTCGCCATTGATTCGAGGGACATGCTGCAACAAACAGATTTAAACACTATGAAGAAAATGGCAGAGATGCAGGATCATATGCATCAATAGAAATTAAATTCTTTTAACAATTTTAACTCAAAATCAGAACATCACATGTATGGACATAAAAATAAAAAAATTAGATAATTATGACACTTTTAAGGTAAACTTACAGGAATAGGAACCATTTGATTCAACCTCTTGCCTACTTCATCATCAAGTAAATAACCCTCAGTCAGCTCCAAAGAGCCAGAAAAATCCTCTGAATCACTGGGGCTAGAACTAGAGCATGAACTATGTGGCACCAAATCATCGGATTCATCCTGGCCATATTCATAGCCTGCACGTTGTGGCAAAATACGTTCTGAACAATTATAAGCAGATAAATACCATAAAAGAAGTAAAAATGCAGGGAAAACTTTCCAGCCACCTGAATAACAGTAGTCTGTTGTTGAAGGAGTAAGCCAATCATGAGGTTCACAGGATGCTTGCGACTGCTCTTCCCCAGCATGAGAAAATTCGGAAGTTTCTGCCACAGCAAGATGCGAGAATTCTTCCTGAAGGGTACGAGCAATGACCTCATCATTCTCTATCTGGTTGCTTTGTGTATCAGTATGACTATGACCTCTAAAATAGTGTGTATGATGATAGATGTCACCAGCATCTTGCTGCACCGTGTCATTATTATATACAGAATGGTAAAAAGGGTCGCCACCCAGAACCCAATGCACAAAATCTGAATCTTGCTGATACATAGTCATCAACTTCAAGTGAATTTTCCACCTAAAAAGATTACTCGATCACCACCTGAACAAACCATTCTCAGTTAGACTTTTGTTCACACGGAAAAACCAATTGGATATCCATCTTACATACTCCATGCATGAAGAAACAACTCATAAAACTGGAATTACCCTGAAAAAATTGAAGGCTCTGCTTCAAGAATCAAAATAAGATGCTCCAGAAATATAGTCATTATGGCAGGTTAGATTACAATCCTAGGAAACAATGACAAAAGCAACTTATTCTTCGCTGAAATTGAGCAAATGATCAAGTTGATATATATATTGTTTGAGGTTATTATAACTATTTCAAAATCAGTTATTTATACAGCACCAAGTTCTTCACAGAACTATTGTTATTACTGCTATTTTGTGGAAATTTATCAAAATAAAACCTTAGAAAAAATAAATATAGTAACAACTGATTAAATTTAGTAGGCAAAGAAATTAAAAATCTCTAAATAAACAAATTATGAGCTTATCAGTTTGTTTTCTTCAATCTAAGGATACTTGTTCCTGTATATACCATTACAAAAGTTAGCACCATTCCTTATGACTTAAGAATCCAGTTAATCTTGTCTAAAAAGAATCCCAAAAAGAAAAATAAAAAAGATAGTACTATCTTTTCAGGCTAAACCCTAAATTGGAATCAACTTTATCAAAAGCCAAAAACAATATTAGATTAAAAAAAGGGTTTGTTTTAATGGATTTCCATCATACCATACAATAAGATCGCGTTAGCCGTCTAAATTTACTTCAGGAATCAATTTTAATATATCCTAAAAGTTCAAGAAAGAACAAAAAAAAACCCTTAATTGGAAACAGTCAAATTAGATAAAATCGAGTTCTTTATTTACCCTTTTGATCTAGATTCTCATTCTATTGTAATATACTTTTCCACAGAGAAATTTCATTCCCAATAAAATAATGAAAATCTAATGGCTAAAAGTTTTACTAATTCTAAAAAATCTCTCTTGTCCATGCCTAGACATAACTTGCATTTCTCCAACATTATTTTCTTAGCAATAAAAAAAAAATACATAACCTTGCAATCAGAAATCAGGAAAAAAAAATATACAACACATCAATTCAAAAAAAAAAAAAAGAACTTATATGTCGAATCAAGCATAGAAACGCATACGAAGATTCCATCAAAATCCAAGCTTTAACGTTAAGCAATCTCAGAAATTAAAAAAGAAAAAGGAACACCCAGAATTCAGAAACACTAAAAAACAGTACCAATGAAAACCCAGAAACATATTATCATTCCCAAGTCCCAATTCAATCAAAAGAAGAGCCACAAAAATGGAATCTCACCAAACCCAGAAAGTTGAAACCTTGGTTTAAAGAGAAAAAAACAAGGAAGAAAAAGAAAACAATGAACTGTTGCTGTATTAATGGAGTACACAAGTGACAAAAAAGATAACGATCAAAACGTTTGAAATTTTTTTGAAAACCTCAGGAAAAAAAAAATGAATTAAACCAAATATGGCAATCTTATTTCACGTACTTATAAAAGAACTGTTTCCCGCGGATGTTAATTAAAACGACAAGCACGCGTCAATCCGACCCGATTGCATATGGACGGCCTTTTTACCAATTAGTATTTTTTTATTTTTTTTAGAATTTGAGTATGCAAAATCGAAGTGTTTGAGATGGGAGATGTTACCTGATCTACGGCTGCGATTGTGTGATTTTAGTCCCGATTAAGGTGCTCCGAAAATGACACTTCTGACCCCTTTTTTTGAATTCAATTTAACGTCCAAAATGGTCCAAAAAAAATCCCACAACCGCCTTACCATTTGATTAATGGATAATTTAATTTAATTATTTTAACAGTTGCATTTTTATATATATTTAGAATTTCCTCTGGAATTTATTTATTTTTCATATTTTAAAATATAAGTTTAATTAATAATATCATTAAAATTATTCTTGCTAAATTCAAATTCATTGCACATTTTTTCTATTTTACTACATGACTATTAAATAAACACTTTTTATTTTAAAATATTACACAAATTTAAAAAAAAAATATTGAATTTGAATTTTAAAATTTAAAAAATAAAAGAATAAAGTTTTTAGAAAATAGAGTCAAATATGCAAAGGAAAAAAAGTTAAACATATTTACATTTTAAATCATTGTACATTATTTATTTATTCAAAAGAATAAAATTAAATATTGCCGCCACTAAAGCTATATATAATATAATTAATAATTTAATTTTCTACTAAAATATTTAATTTGGTGTTGAAATTGATGGTTGTCCTAGGGCAGGACAACAAGTGGCAGTAGATATTTATTGACACTCCAAATTTTTGTTATTTTTCAAAACTTCTATATTACTATTTTAATTAAGGTGAAGTGCCTTAAATCTTTAATTAATATCAAATTATGTTTAAATAGCCTCAATTTATTATTATATGATGACGATGATGTCGTCTGTCTCATTATCATTTTTAACATGAATTAAGGACAAAAAGATTAATCTATTTTTTTAAAGGATGATATGAGAGCCTTTAACATGTTCTGAAAGGGCACAACTGAATCCTGTCAAGTGTCAACAAAGTAGGAAAAAGAAAAACCAAAAATCCAAATTTTTTTTATCATATATAAACCATGAAGCATATGTTATTTTGTAGTAAGCTTGCATTGGATGGTGAATTGGTGATCAACTTTTGAAAATAATAATAAAAGAAGTGAGCATATTACAGGATAAAATATGAAACACCATTTCTTGAAAAAGGTACAATGTTGTTAACAAATACAAGACTGGTAGTGATGTGAACAAATTACAAGGCTTCTTGTTACATGCTATTAAGGTTTCCGAGCAAAAAAAAAAAAAAAAAACAGGTTTTCTCTTAAGTACCCATATGAATTCAGACCCAACACCCAAATTCTGATCTTTCTTTTTTGTTACAAAAGAGACCTCAGTGCGAGAATCGGAGAATGGATTGGAGATGTTGAGATTAGAACTAACAAGGCTAAATTCTGGGTTCAAATTCTACTTCTTTGAGCACCATTTCCAGCCACTCATACCAAAACGAGAATGTTCAATGAGTTCCTATAAGAAGCTGCAAAGAAGCTTTTTCACATCTATATTCTGAGAGCACTTACGTACATATGAACAAAGAAGAGAATATTGCTTATGCATATATATATTTGTACATGAAGTTTGATTGCGTTGCGCAGTAAAGTTCTATATCTAACCAACTGAAAATGCTCTAGGCCTGGTTTGCTTAAAACCTTGAAATTACCTGCTGTTAGCATGTTCTTATGAGCTTTGGAGTCCATGACCAAACAAACTTTTCACTTCTTAAATCTATAATCCTTCTTTTACGTTCCCTAGCAGTTTCCAGAGAGACATCATTCAATGGTGGTTCAGGAGTTCTGGGTCCTGCTGATGATGCTTCCACAATCCGATTCACCATTTCTAAAACCTCACTCATCTTAGGGCGTGACTTTGGGTTTCTGACTAAGCATCGGTTGGCCACAACCGCAAGCCTTTGAGCAGACTTGAGTTGGTATTTCCCTTTCAGTCTAGGGTCCAATATCAACTGGAATTTCCTATCAGATAGGTATGGCTTTACCCATTCCAATAGCCTTTGCTCATTCTTGGGACGGTTTTTGTCTAAGGGGCGCCTGCCAGTAATGAGTTCATAGAGGAAGACCCCATAGCTCCAGACATCAATCTTGGATGTTAAACGTCCTGTCTGGATGTATTCAGGAGCCGCATATCCCATTGTCCCAACAACCTGTCAAAGATCATCAGTTTGATTCGTGTAAGGATTAATGAATAGATATTGAAATATTACCATGATTCTACCAAGCAATTTTGACTACATAAACTGAACATTTAACACCTAACCAAAACCAAAAACCAATTTTTTCCTCATGTAATTTAGAGATTAACCTGGTTGTGTTTTCATTATCGAAGGGCACCTTTCTTTTATCTTAAAAAGAATGAAACCATCCATTTGTTTCAGATATGCTCTTAAGGCAAACACAACATCATCTAAACTTATTAAAGAACAATTTCTTCATGAAAATTAGAAACTTTTGGAGGTTTACACCATTAAGACACCTACTAGAGATGATAAGAAAATTTGAGTACTCAAAATGAACAGAGACTAAAGGGATACACTTCAAGTAGGTCAATTTGCTTGAACATACCGCTGTTGAGATATGTGTTAAACCTTCTGAAGGGCCCAACCTGGCTAATCCAAAGTCGGAGAGCTTTGCATTCCATTGCTCATCTAGAAGGATATTAGATGATTTAAAATCCCTGAAGATGATCTGTAGTGAAATTTGATACAGAAAACCTATATTAGTATCATATGATATAGTCCAGAGACTATTTTCAATGCAATAGGTACAACGCAATACCAGTAATATCTATAATGGAAACTTAAAAACATTATACCTGAAACTCCATTCCTTCATGTAGGTATGCTAACCCACGAGCAGCATCTTGGGCTATTTTCAATCTCATTGCCCAGGAAAGAGTTGTTTCTGACCGCACAGATAAATGGTTTTCCACACTTCTATTAGGCATATATTCATATATCAAAAGTCGTTGGATTCCTCTTTCATCGTCTTCAGCACAGTAACCAACTAGCTTCACAAGATTCGGATGCTCAACCACACCAAGGACATTTACTTCGGTCACCCACTCCTTGTGGCCCTGCCAATTAAATCATGGGATTGTTAAGTTCATAAAAGTTATTAACTCTCAGCTCAAAATCACAAGAGGCAATTTATTTTTACAGTCAGTATCTTGCATGCATCATGCAGTAGCACCAATGCATCGATATTTTCTGGAAAAATGTACACTTTTCCTCATCTCTGAGTACAATTTATGAGGCACCGTACTAAGGCATCAATTTTGACTAGTAGATAGTCAAATTCATTCAGTGGTTGAAGAATCCAGCTCTACCTTTTATTTATTATAGAGTTTATTTTGGCTAAGTTATTACTGGTCACATAGTTATGTTCCAGGCCATCAAATTGATTTCAAAGGGGTCTAGACAAACCAGGCAGACTCTTTTCAACAAGGAAGGTCACAAAGAATACAAAGAAAAACCAGGATGGAACCTGTTTTTGATAGAACTGAGATACATGAATACGCATATGACATCAAAACTCTCCACTATAACGACTCAAAATATCAACAATTCTACCTATGAAATTTCAAAAGATAAATACTAGAAGGCAAATTAATCCAGAAGAGAAACTTTCAATATGTTGTAACTCAAGAAGCCTTGCCTGCAACCCCCTTTTACCAAGCTGTTTCACTGCTACTTCGATCTTTTCAGACGGATCTTCAGGACTCTTGAGAGAACCCTTGTAAACACAGCCAAATCCACCCTCTCCAAGCATGAAAGAGCGGCTAAAGTTCTTGGTTGCAGATTTAAGCTCAGAAACTGTGAACACTCTGAGATTGCTAGGTCTTTGAGACATGCTAGGAAAATAGGACCGCCCCATTGACTCACTGCTGACGCCTGAGACATTCTGAGAGTTCAATTCAGATCCAGACCTTGCTATTTCGCGATCAGTGCACATGGAGTTCAGAGACCGATTTGAAAGTGATCTGGGGGTCTTTGGTTCATCTTTTTTATACCAATTGGGGAATGTAAAACACTTCATAGCTCTCAAATGATTAAACACAACAAATTCCACAGTGGGAACCCGGATGCAGGAAAGAGATAGATATGATCAAGCAAATCAAAGATTACCAACACAACCTGCAAAGTCAAGAGCTAATCATAAGAAGAAAGTTTTTTGTCTACAGACGAAAAACTATACCCAAAGTTAATGGCTTGGCATGCCAATAAAATGAAGAACACACCGTCAACAACAAATTCCAAGGAAAACTCAAATTCACATTTTCAGTCAAAGATTCATGGCAAACAGCTAAAAAACGCAAGAGCTTATAGCTAACTAGATTAAGCAAATTCACATAATACATATTGAAAAGGCAAGTAAAAGCAAGAAAGTTTCTAAATTTTATGAACGAAAAGAAAAGGTATAAATTCTAATGATTCCAAGGAATCCCACCTCCTAAACTTTAGAGATATCATCACATGAGCTACCAAAAACTACCTTTATGGATCATAATCAACAGTCAAGAAAAATAAAAGCAAAAAGAAAAAAAAAATCGGAAATTATGCTTCTTAATTTCGGAACAGACCATTATTAAGACTACATAATTAATAAGACAAAAATTGATGAAATTAGACTGTAATCTCACCTTCAATTTTGTTTGGAAAGACAGAAAATTGGCTATTGAACTTGAACAAGCATCGAAATCTAAGGATTTTAAGAAAAACCCATTATTTTATTCCAACGCCCCCAAAAAGACCTGGAAAATGCTTGAAATTTATGAAAGAACGGTGTTGAATTCTATAAAAGAAGTCCGAACACGGAAACTCAGGCAACAAGTCATATGACCAACCAAAATTATTTGAAGAGAACCAAGTAGTAAAGTGTGAACGAGTAGTTTGAAAATGAGGGGACTAATACTAAGAGGGCTGGTTTTATTTTAGCGTTTAAAAAGGAAGGAGCCAAGAAAATTCTTGCTTCCGTGATGCTTACGATGATCATCCAAGTCAACGTGGTCTTTAAATACCAACTTTTGTAATCATTCCATTGAATACATACATACATACCTATATCCCGTCGAACTCCATTGCCGTTGACGTGAGGTAAACCTTTAAAATATCTTTCCCACCCTTGATTTAAATCTCAAAAACATATCCTAAAATCAAATTTCCAGCATCTCTTTTATCATTTGTTTCTATTTTTAACCAATTATATTATACATCAACTCTTCAAAAAACATACCTCAATAGTCGTCTCTTGTATTGACTACCGATGCTTTGGAGAGTAGGGGAAGAAGTGAACAAAAATGCTAATCAATCTGCATTTTTCTTGCTCTCTACCGACATAACTAAAAGTAAGGAAATGAGAAATCTAACTCAATAGCTAAAATGTTGACTTGGTAAGGAAAAGTAAGAATGGATACTTTTGTAATTAAAGCTTGTTAAATATGATTCATAAGAAAGAGGGTAAGTGAAATAATTTGGTCTAAAATAGCATTTATTAGTAATGAATCAATTGGTAATAAGATTGGCTATGCGAGTAAGATCTTGATTAAGTTAATTAATGCTAGTAATTAAGAATATCTTGATATAGAAGTTAAGTAAACTGAGAAGTATTTGATTATGAATAATGTGGAAATTGGGATAATGAATGAAACTCGAGTGCAATATTTGGTAAGCTTAATCAATGAATTCAGACAGTAAGTAATTTGGTATAGCATGGTTAAACGACACATCTATGATGCTTAACTTTTAAAAACTGTCAAATGGTAAATAAGAAATTTAGTTTTATTTAGTTTAGAGCACTACTCAGCATTTCAATTGCTTAGCATGTGGAACTTTGTTTTCATTAACGAGGTTCATAAATTGATCGTAAAGGCGGTATTGGATCTCTCATTCATCAAGTCACTCCCTAGCCTGCTGTAATTATTACTTTAGGTACTTTACTTTGGATTGTTGAAATGGCATGTATGCTCATTATAGTTTTTGGTGTGCTTTGGCTTAGAAGAGCCTATAATATTAGTTGATGTGGTTAAGTTTAATTGTGATCTATGTTGAAGGGTCGAAGTTAGAATAATTTTTTAGAAGAGCCGAATGAAATTTTAATTTTTTTTATAGCCTATATCTTTATAATTTTTAAAGGATTAAATCGAATTTTTATAATTTTACCTTTACTAATTTAAAATTTTTAAAAAATTTAGAGGGCCTAAATAGAAATTTTTCATTTTAGGGGGGCCGAGGCCCATGCTAGCCCCCCTAAAATCGCCTCTGTATTTTGAGAAATGAGTATGCTTGATTATATAGTTGTGAGTCATAATCAAATGATTTAGGGTGTATGGAGGTTAAATATAGGCTTTGCTTGTATAAAAAGTAACTTAGGAGTCAAGTTTTGGGTTGCCTTATAGCAAGATACTGGTACCCAAGGAAAGGGTACCAATACAATTGAAGTTAGTATCTAAGTGAATGTTTGAGAGAAATATGGAATCAATATCTAAACCCTTGGCATCGATACCTGATTGGAGGGAGTCAGTACCCTCCAAGTTAGTAGCTAATTAATTTTTTAGAAGAGTTCAACATCGATACTTGATTTTGAGGCATCGATATTTCAAGTCTCAAGTATTAGTACCCCTCTGGCGGTATCAATACCTACTCCTAATTCCTGTAACGATGTATATTCTAGTGTAATTTAGGTTTCCATGATGTGGATAAATGTTTGAAGTGGTTTTTAGTGGCTTCAAACTTACTACAATTATCTAGCAAAAAAAATTTATTGCGGTTGACTTTGTACTCTGACCGACCATTGATGCCTTCGTGTATGAGATGTAACATCACTTATTGGGAATAGGTCATTGATCCGGTTAAAGGGTGTTACAATTATTTTGTGGTAAAGTTGGTCATATCGTACCTCAAAGTTTCAAGCTCCTTAATCATTTAAGATGGCAACAAAATACAATTGTTGCATGCAAAGTTCCAAAAGACAAGCAACAACTAGATCTTATAAGAAAGTATGGTTGAGAAAAATTCAACCTTAAGTTAGTTTTGAAGATCAATAGGAGATTGATGTTTGAGTTAAACATGAAGTTGCTTTTGTATATCAGCTAAGGATGTTGCACGTTTTTGAAGAGTTAAAGATCGAAAATCATTCTTCACTATCTTAAAAGAAGCAATTCGACAGGCTTAGAAAAGTTTTGGTCCAAGAAGGAGTCTTGAAGATTGGCTTTAAGCTATCTTGGTGATAGAGTTTTGATATATGATGTTAACATCTTATTTAATCAACTTATCCCATGATAAAAGGAGATTAAACTGAGTAAGAGAAGCCGATGTTCAGAGCCTATACATGGCAGTTTATTTCACGAGATTGAGAAAGATTGTGATAGTATAATTTTTGTCCATTAAGGAGTGTTTTGAGTGATTTATTTTTTACCTTCAATATAAAGGGTTGTTTTTATTAGAGAAAGTTAATACTACATGTACTTGAGACCTAAATGAGACTACAATTATTTAGGGGTTAAGAGAGATTAAGTTTAAATTATTACTTATATCTTGAGATTTGGTAGTAAAATTTCTCAAGGCAAAACTCGCAAATGCATGTCAAGTTTGAACTTGTTAACAAACTACTTCTATTTTGTTCCTTCCTTATTCTCATGTTTATCTATTTATGTGACATCATGTATCTCCACTTCACTTGCCACCTCTACTAGGCTTTATATATTTCATATAGTAAACCCCATCAATGAAGTGCACACTTGATAAATTCTACCGCAATGAAACAAATTTCAGCGAACCATTATTGCTAAAATTTTAGTGAACCCAATATCAATCGAAAATCAATCAAACAAACAAAAGAAAACATAGCAAATGCTTGACTGTCCTTTAAATAGAAGCCTCATATCAAACCTCCAATGAAGTGCACACTTAACAATTTCTATCACAACGAAACAAATTTTAATGAACCCACTATTGCAAAAATTTTAGCAAAACCATTATCTCCAAAAACCTTCATTTTTTTTTTCTTGAAAAATAAGTTTACCATAGTAACAAATAAATGAATCCACCATTATTAAATTTTGTGACAATAGTTGAAAGTTCACTCAACCCAAACTTAGAAATTTTTCGCAAGTGTTTTTTGGAAATCTAATGGATCAGACAAATGAACCCAATCACTTAAAGCTTCGTGTAAATCAAAACCATTTAATTCAATTTTAATTAATTAATTAATATTAACATTAACATTAACAGAACATTTAAATAAAAAAATAGTATATAAGGGATCAAAATAAATCTCATTATTTTGATGTGGAAAAAAAATCTGTATATAAATTGACGGTCATATTAGTCATTTATTATAAAATAAAGCAAAGAAAAATAAAAAAAAACATAAATAATTATTTTGTAATAATTTAATGATGGAAAACATTTATAGTTAGGTCGAGCCAAGTTGTATTCTTTATTGTTTTGGGTGAGATATTTTTCTTGGTGCACATGCATACATATCTGTACAGTCCATGCATTAAATTCCCTACAAACACACAAACAAAATGGGAGAAAAAGGTGAGCATTTTTTTAATCTTTATCTCTTCCTGTGAACAAATTTGTGTTGAGTTCCTAAAATTATGGCCTTTGAATATCAAAATCATGCAGTAATTATTGAAGAAGTTGAAGGTACTATAAGCTTGTAGACTGTAGTTGAGCCTAAGAAAGCCCATCTTATCTTTGGGGCTTGAGCTTAAGAAGTGAAGGCTTGGGCTGCATTTTTGTAGTCCATACTAGTTTTATCCTGTGCATCTATTGTAAATATTTATTGGATTGTATTCCTTTATTATAACAAAATAAAAACATTATTTAAGCATATTTCAATACATAAAATGGTTACAAAATAAAAAATAATTTTCAATTTCAATTTTAAAAAATATTTAACCAAAAAATATAATTTAAAATGTATGATTTTATTGTTGTAGAACATTTCATTGCAAATCTGTTGCATGCAGCGTATTAAGAAGAGTAATAAAACATCCAAATTAATTAATATTTGATTTAAATTGTTCAGATAAATTTTATTATTTCCTTGCAGGATTTTCAAAAAATACGTTGGGTATAATTTAAATCTCAACCATCTGTAAATACCATTTTATATTAAACTTTATATAGTTTAAAATAGTCTTAATAAATATGAATGTTTGAAAACATGAGTTAAAAATGGTTATTCATGAATTTTAATGTCTAGATTAGTGAATAAAAATTTATTTTACTAAATATACATACAAATTTCAATTTTAAAATGCTTTCATATCTTTTCCGTACATTAAATAGGGATTTTAAACATAAAAAAAATAATATAATAGTAAAATATGAAAGTTAATTCTTAAAATTTTACTAATAAGATAAGGTAAAATTTACTATTAATATTCAAAATTTATGGAATAAATGTATACATGAGATTTTTAAAAAAGAAAATAATTTAAATATTATTTATTGTGTTACACGTGTAAGAATATTAAAATGTCAAATGTCATTCAAATACAATGTGAACACAATTTTTTTATGACTTGTGATAATGTATTATATATGGCATATTCATATCTTTTGTCAATTTGGCACTTAGTTTTTTAATGAGCTAAAATTGATTATTAACCTTTTAAAAATAGTTAAATCGTTTTTAATGAAAATCCTAAATAAAACATCAACTTTTAAACAATGTTGGCCTAACAATTCTTGTGGTAGTCCGTGAGTACTTCATACTAACATGATACTATTTGTATTATATGTTACATCAATAAGCAATTTAAAAATCATGAAAATATTTAAAATTTAAAATCCAAAAAATTATAAAAAAATCATACAAAAATAACATGAAATACACATGGATTAACATGCAGGTTTCCATGTTTAAAATTTTAACGTTTTAGTTAGTATTTTCATTAAAAAAATAACAAATCGACTATTTTGAAATATTGATGGTCAAATTCGACTCTTTTCAAAAAGGTTGAGAGACAAATTTAACTCGAAAAAAGAAGAAGAATAAAAGATGTAAACATCGAATGCTAAATTTGGAATTATACATCATTATAAAAATAAGGGATAAATATCAAATCTATACATAAATTTTGACCCAATGTGCAATTTGACTCATAAAGTTTGATTTTGTGCAATTATGCACATTAAACTTTAAGTTTGGTTCAAATGTAGAAATTAAAGAAATTAATACAAATTACTTTTATATTGGATAAGTATAATAATTTGTATGTGTAATATATAAACATAAAATGATGTTATATCAATAACGATATTAGTTGTTTATGAAAATCAAACCAAATCAAATCAAAATATCATGTATGAAATTGTAAAAAAAACCAAAGTTCATATATATTATTACATATTGAACAAAAATTTATGTGTAATTTTAAGATTTATCCCTAAAAATAAAGTAAAAAATTAAAGCAAAACAATAGGATGTTAAATTTCATAAACTTTAATAATAATAAACAAAACCCAATTATAATAATAAATAAAATAAGAATATATAAGAAAAACCAAAAAAAAAATTCATATGTGTCGAAACCATCCCCTCTTTGAAAAGGCGGGAATCGACTTTGGGTTTTGAAAATAAATAAAACGGGAGTCGCCACCAATCTTTTTTTGCTAGGTGTGATCGGGTCACCTTAAAAATATTTTGGTTTGCGAAATTCAAGAAAACGGGTTCGGAAGTCAGTTACGTGCAAGGAAGGGTTAGCACCCTTGCAACGCCCAAAGTTGGTACCAAATTGATTAATGTTGTCCTAATGTTGAAAACTTGAAAGTATTTAGGGTAAAACTTTCGAAGAAAAAAACGGCTAATTGAATTAGGATTGAATCTCAAGATTAACTCGCTTCAAAGGAATAAAAGTATCATACCCAACACGTTAGGATATAACACCCTTATATTTCGACGTCGAGATCATCTTTGATCTTCAAAGCATGTAAAAGAAAAGGATATTTGAGTATTTAGTCGAACGAAAAGATCGACACCCAACACGTTAGGATGTAATTTTCCGACCTTCTAAACACACAAATATTACCTCTTTTTGTATGAATTAAAATGTCGAGTTGCGATTTAAAGCCGTTGATCCACATGAAATGACGAAAATACAAAATCAACAATACTAGTAATAAAAGATACAATAATATAAAAATATAAAAAGGTAAAAGACGGCATTGAAATAATAATAAAAAAGGCTAGAAGGTGTTAGTAAAGATCGAGATAATAATAAAAATATACAATATGATAGCATAAATATTATAATAATAATAATAATAATAATAATAATAATAATAAGATAACAATGGTACGGACACAAAATATGTACAACATACCAATACAAATATAATAATGATAATAAGATAATAATACTAATGCAAAGTGTATACAATATGATAATATAAATATAATAATAATAATAATAATAATAATAATAATAATATATACAATAGTAGTAATAATGATGTTAATGACAAAAATAAAAATGATAATAAAAAGGAGAAAGGGGACTAAGCTGAATTAAAAATAAAATGTCATGGCAAATTTTAAAATAAATAGGAGAGGAAAAGACCAAACTGCAGATGGCCATGAAAGTGGAGGGACCACGAGTGAAAATAACCCATTGACCAAAGGAACACGCGGATCTCCCAGCTAGCGGGCTGGGTCGCGCGGGTCGGAGCCAAAACGATGCCGTTTTGGCATCCAAACCCAAGGCACAAAACGGTGCCGTTTTACCCTCATATATATATATCCCTATTTTATTTTTTCTTTCATTTTCCACTTCAGTCTAAAAAAACCTGAGGGAGAGCTTTAGGATTCTCTCATCCTCCCTGCCTCTGACCAAGAGAAACCACCGGCGACCACTGCGGCCGGCCACCGCGCACGGTGGCTGGAAAGGTAAGAAACTTTCCCCCTTTTTTATGTATATATACGAAAATGTATGTGTATTTAGACTAGATAATAAATAAAAGAGAAGTTCGAAACAAGGAAAAAAAAACAAAATCACCTTGCTTTCTTTCTTTTTTACACTCAATCCCTATCTCTCTTTCAGTGTTTGAATCTGTTTTGGTTCAAAGTTTTTTTGTTTAATCTGAATTTCTTTCTGGCATTGATTTCTCAAAGGAAAAAAGGAAAGAAAAAAAAAACCCTCGTACATTGTTTCCCCTCGGTTTTTATAACCGAATACCGAAGAAAAAAATAAAAATACAATAGATTTCCTTTTTTTGCCACTGGTGCTGTTGTTTTGTCCTTATTTTCACATGTGTGGGGCACAAATGGAAATGGAGTAGGTGGCCAACAGTGGGGTTGACCGTGGTGCGCACATGGGGGAGGGGCTTACGGCGTTGGTGGCCGACAGTGGCCAATATGGGTACACATAGTGACGGGCGTGGAAGCATGCGCGCGGCGCTGCTTAGGGACAGGGACTAGGGTTTCCTGGAAACTTTGAAAAATATGGGCCTTTTGGGCCTGGGTTTTATTTTTATTTATTTGGGTCTGGTTTAATGGGCCCGGGCATGATTTGGGTATTACAGCTGCCCCTCTTTGCTTATTGTCGTGTAACGGGAATAGAGCAAAGACGTAAAGACCCAAATTTGCCCGGTCTTGCCGAGCTTTGATTTCTTTGGGCGCTCTGCATTGTCAGGTAGCTTTAAACTCCATCGCAACTTGTTGCTTTGATTCACTCCACTGTAACCTTGAAAGATGATCATTGACTTTGATATGTTCCTGAAACATCAGAGCTGCCAGACTCGCTATCTTCAATCTGCTCCTGCAACATCAGGAAAGCCAGACTCGCTATCTTCAATCTGCCCCTGCAGCATCAGGAATGCCAGACTGATGTCTTCGATCTGCTTCCTGCAACTTTAGGAATGTCAAGTTGCTATCTTCAATCTGCTCCTGCAACATCAGGAATGCCAGACTTAGTATCTTCAATCTGCTCCTGCAACATCAGGAATGCCAGACTTAGTATCTTCAATCTGCTCCTGCAACATCAGGAATGCCAGACTTGCTATCTTCAATCTGCTCCTGCAACATCAGGAACGCCAGACTGACAGATTTAATATCTTCGCTCTGCTCCTGCAGCTTCAGGAATGCCAGACCTGTTATCTTCGATCTGCTCTTGCACTTTCAAGAATGCCAGATCTGCTATCTTCAATCTGCTCCAGCAAACCCAAGATCGCCAGATTTGCTGTCTTCAATCTGCCCCTGCAACATTAGGAATGCTAGATCTGCTGTCTTCAATCTACTCCTGCAAACTCAGGATCGCCAAATTTGTTGTCTTCAATATGCCCCTGCAACATCAGGAATGCCAGATCTGCTGTCTTTGACCACCTTACTACACTGTCCTCTCGAGGACATAGCCTGTAAAATGGGTGCATGCTTATGCCTAATGATTAAGATGTCATGATCAAAGTGAGTCAAATGCTCCTATTTAGACATGCTATGATGCAAACATGTTACGAGTTTGATTCCTTTTCAAGGCGTTATCGCTTATTTATCATTCAAGGTTTCGTCTTCGTTTATTTTGAAGTATCATTTTCTTGAACACTTGGCCCTTATGGTAATTTTGGGGCTCGTGAGCTGTAAGTCATATATCAAATCATCCCCTTGGGAACTACAACTTTTTCTGTCTATCATTCGGTTCATTCTACCATAATTGGCCTGCCATACCATCCTCTAAATGACCCAACGGTACGTTTCAATCACAATTGTTGGACCGCACAAAGAATTCAGTCCTGTCCCGTGTATCTAATCCGTATGCTTGGGGAATTTTAAACAACTATCCTGTTTCGGTTTCCTGTTTTATCTAGAAATTTCCAAAGTAATATATGGAACTTCTTTTGTGAAGTTTTCGTTCATCACTCATTATTTTAATGCAACATGTGACAATGAATTGATTTCGAAATAAAGTCGAATAAATTATCTGAAATACAAGAAAAGCTGTCAGAGAACATGTCTCGAAGAAAAAGTATCAAAGATAACAAAGGTCAGGTGCCTGGATATCATTGATTGGGCTTCTACATACAAATTTCATGAAGAATATTTTGGGCTTAGCATGTGTTTAGATGACTCAAAGTACTTTGTTGATGCCCCAACTTCATTTCTCGTCTATTCAGGTGTAGCAAGATCATTTGAATCCGAGGCACCCTTTTGTGAGTTTTCATCTTGGCTTTTCCGTTTTTTTTTTGGTCTCAAAGCGCCCTCTGCGGGTTTTCACCTTGGCCTCTTCAAGCATAGTATTTCTTGACTGAATCTGAGTTTACAGGATTGGGTAAGTTTTTCCCATCCATTTCGGTCAGAATCAGTGCACCTCTAGAGAAAGCTTTCTTCACCACATATGGTCCTTCCCAATTCGGCATTCATTTTCCCCTGAAATCTTTTTGTATGGGAAGGATCTTTTTGAGTACAAGATCTCCTTCCTTAAACTCTCTCGGGCGCACCTTTTTATCATAGACTTGTATCATTCGTTTTTGGTACATCTGACCGTGACGGATAGCCCTTAGCCTCTTTTCTTCAATCAAGTTCAATTGGTCGTATCGAGCCTGGATCCATTCAGCTTCATCCAGCTTTATTTTTGACAAAACTCGAAGAGAAGGTATTTCCACTTCAATAGGTAGGACTGCCTCCATCCCATAGACTAACGAGAAAGGTGTTGCCCCAGTAGAGGTTCTGACCGATGTTCGATAAGCATAGAGTGCAAATGGTAATTTCTCATGCCAATCCCCATAAGTCTCGGTCATCTTCCCTATTATCTTCTTGATGTTTTTATTGGCTGCTTCACTGCACCATTCATTTTTGGGCGGTATGGAGATGAGTTGTGGTGTTTGATATTGAATTGGCTGCAAACATCTGTTATTGTGCTGTTGTTCAGATTCAATGCGTTGTCAGATATAATCCTCTCAGGCATTCCATAACGACATATGATCTCCTTTTTTTAAGAATTTACTGACTGCTGATTTTGTGACATTGGCATACGAGGCAGCTTCTACCCACTTGGTGAAGTAATCAATGACTACGAAAATGAATCGATGCCCGTTAGAAGCTTTCGGTGAGATTGGTCCAATAACATCCATGCCCCACATGGAAAAGGGCCACGGGGAAGTCATCACATGTAAGGGTGACGGAAGCACATGAATTTTATCTCCATAAATCTGGCATTTGTGACATCTCCTGGCATAGTTGACGCAATCTCCTTCCATGGTGGACTAATAATATCTAAATCTCATTATTTGCTTAGCCATTGTGAATCTACTAGCATGTGTTCCACAAACGCCTTCATGTACTTCTTCTAGGATTTTCCTAGCCTCTATGGCATCAACGCATCTTAGTAACACCTGATCTTTTCTCCTTTTGTATAGGATGTCCCCATCTAAGACATAGTCAGAGGCCACTCTCCTGAGCGTCCTTTTCTCATTCTCAGTTGCATGCTCTGGGTATTCACGGTTTTTTATATATCGCAACACATTCTGATACCAAGGGTGATCATCTCTTTCTTCCTCTTCCAGATTACAACAATAAGCTGGAACTTCGAGAATACTCATCTGGATGAGTCTCATATCTTCTGGCCTGTTTACATTGATCATGGAAGCCAGAGTTTCCAAGGCATCTGCCATTTGGTTTTCATCACGTGGAAGATAATTAAAAGTGATGTTGTCAAACTCCTCGATCAATTCCGACACTATCTTTCGATACTTAATCAGTTTGGGATCTCTGGTCTCCCATTCACCTTTAAGTTGGTAAATTACTAGTGCGGAATCTCCATACACTTCTAGTATCCTGATCTTTCACTCTATGGCTGCTCGAATTCCCAATATGCAAGCTTCATATTCTGCCATGTTATTTGTGCAATCGAAATCCAATCTACACGTGAGTGGATAATGATCACCACTAGGGGCTACCAGGATTGCCCCAATTCCATTCCCCACGACGTTTGATGCTCCGTCAAAATTTAGTTTCCACGGGTTTTCTTCAATGTTTGTCACGTACATCAGCTCCTCATTGGGGAAATCAAAACTCAAAGGCTTGTAATCCTCCAAAGCTCTGCTTGCCAGAAATTCTGCTATCGCACTTCCTTTTATAGCTTTTTGGTTCACATAGACTATGTCAAATTCTGACAACAGAATCTGCCACCTTGCCATCCTGCCGTTCAAAGCAGTTGACTCCATCATATATTTTAACGGATCAAGCTTTGAAATTAACCAGGTTGTATGGTATAACATATATTGCCTTAGCCTTCGTGTTGTCCAAATCAAAGCACAACACAATTTTTCGATTGACGAGTACCTCATTTCGCACTCCGTGAACTTTTTACTGAGGTAGTAGATCGCCTTTTCTTTTCTTCTTGACTCGTCATGTTGACCAAGTACACATCCCATGGAGTTGTCGAACACTGACAGGTACAGTATCAATGGTCTATTTGGATTAGGCGGAGATAGTACTAGGGCATTCGACAGGTATTGTTTGACCTTGTCAAAGGCTTTCTGGCATTCTTCGTTCCATACACCTTGGTTGTGTTTCCTAAGAAGACGGAATATGGGGTCACACTTATCGGTTAGCTGTGAAATAAACCGAGTAATATAGTTTAATCTTCCAAGAAAGCCTCGAACTTCCTTTTGGGTGCGTGGTGGAGGTAGATCTTGTATGGCTCTGACCTTATCTGAGTCGACTTCAATTCCTTTTTCGCTGACCACGAAACCCAGTAGCTTCCCTGTCCGAGCTCCGAAGGTACACTTAGCCAGGTTGAGCTTCAGTTGAAACTTCCTCAACCTCAGAAACAATTTCTTCAAAACTTCAATGTGCTCTTTTACTGTTCAGGATTTGGCGATCATATCATCGACATACACCTCAATCTCTTTGTGCATCATGTCATGGAACAGAGTTACCATGGCCCTCTGGTATGTCGCCCCTGCATTTTTCAATCCGAATGGCATTACTTTGCAGCAAAAGGTACCCCCTAACGTTATGAAAGTAGTTTTTTCCATATCCCTAGGGTGCATCTTGATCTGATTAAATCCAGAAAATCCGTCCATGAAAGAGAAAACCGAGTACCCCGCCGTATTGTCCACCAACGTGTCAATGTGAGGCAAAGGAAAATTGTCCTTTGGACTGGCTTTATTTAGATCTCTATAGTCTACACACATCCGGACCTTTCCGTCTTTCTTTGGGACTGGGACAATATTGGCCACCCATTCTGAGTATTTGACTGCCTGCAGAAAACCAGCATCGAACTGTTTCTTTACTTCTTCTTTTATTTTTAACACTATGTCCGGCCTCATTTTTCGTAGCTTCTGCTGTACTGGTTTGCATTCTTTTCTTATGGGGAGACGATGCACTATGATATCTGTACTTAGACCAGACATGTCCTGATATGACCCGGCAAAGACATCTTTAAATTCTCGTAGTAATTCTGCCAGGTTTTTTTTGGTTTCCTCGGCTATGAGTGTTCCGATTCTCACCACCTTTCCTTCTTCTAATGTTATGCTCTCTACTTCTTCTTCGTGGGGTAAGATTTATTTCTCTTCCTACTATTCCATTCTCAACAAATTTGGGGACAAGTCACCATCTCTGTCATTTTCAAAATCTTGAGGTTCTTCTAAACACATATCCTGCTCAAAATAGTCCTCTGGGTCTGTAGTATCACTGCTTACATCATTGATATCTAGGGACCTGTGATGGGTGCCAAAATGTATGAAGAATAAATGAATTTGCGGACAATTATTCATGCCATGAATGAGAAAAAAAAAAGAAGAAGAAAAACAAAAGGAAATTTTGCTAGAGAAAAACACAAAATATTTTCGACAATGAATCAAAATGCATTTCATTCAAATAAAGATTTCTGAACATTAGCCCGTTTCACAAAAGAGATTTTATTGTTCTTAGGCTTAAAACAACAAACGCGTTCTCGAACATTACTCTGTGGAATTTCTAAAAACTACAGACAATTCTTCCGCAGTCCAATTGTTCAAAACGTACCCAAGTTCATAAGGACGAATGCCCGCCAAGTTCCTTTATCCAGCTTCTCCTTCGTCTATAGCATTGATGTGAGAACTTTCATTCGACAACCCTCTCTCAGGGTGAATTATCCCTCCAGATACGAAGGTTTGGGATATATGAGGGAACGTCATTGGTTCCCACATGACCTCTTCCCTATTCAGTCGTGCCCTTCTTCTCTCTTGCTTCTTCTCCATTTCCCTTCTCATCTCGCTGGCATTTGGCTTAAAACCCAGGCCAAAATGGTATTTCTTCTCTTTCAATGATGGCGCTTGAACTTCACCCTGGAGACATCTGCCTAGTCCTCTTCCTGGTAAGGCCCCCTTACTGATCATCATTTGTAGGCCCATCTTCGTGGTCCTAGATATCTTGGGTATCAGAATCTCACTCCCCCCACGAATGAATGTCGCATTGACGAACTCTAAAGACCGGAAAGAGTATTCGATGGCCTCCTCATTTGCCTCTACATATGGTGCATCATTGGTAACAGTTGCTATGATGTCTTCTTCTGCGTTTATAGTGACGAGTCGACCATCCGCCACCAGCTTCAGTTTTTGATGGAGGGATGAAGGCACTGCCCCCGCTGAATGAATCCAAGGCTTACCCAGTAAGCAATTGTACGAGGGCTTGATATCCATCACCAGAAAATCTACTTCATATGTATTCGGCCCGATTTGTAATGGTATGTCTATCCTTCCCATTACTCTCCTCTCGGTGCCATCAAACGCTCTCACTATGTTCTGGCATGACTTCATGTGAGAACTGTCTATTGGCAACCTTTTCAAAGTCGACAACGGTAAGACATTCAAGGCCGACCCATTGTCAATTAACACACTCGGTAGGATAGATCCCTTACAACAAGTAGTTATATGCAAGGCCTTGGTTGATCCCATGCCCCCAGATGGAATTTCATCATCACTGAAGGAGATGAAGTTATCAGCATTTATGTTGTCAACTAATCAGTCAACTTTATTGACAGATATATATTTGGTAACGTAAGTTTCGTTCAGTACTTTCATCAACGCCTCCCGATGTACTTCCGAACTCAACAGTAAAGCTAGCACCGAAATACGGGTCGGTTGCTTACGCAACAGCTCCACTACGTTGTACTCACTATGCTTTAAGAATTTCAAAAATTCTTTAACCTCTTCCTCCCTCACAGGTACATTGACAAGGGAGCTAGGTTCTTTCTCTGGTTCGACTACCATAGCCTTTAATTTGGCCGTATTTATTCTGATGCCTGGTGAGTCGTGACGCCTCCCACTCTGCGTATAGAACCCTTTGCTTCGGCTTTCATTGACAATGCTAGCTGAGTTCTCTACTCCTGGTGTTGTTACATTACAATTATAGCTCCAAGGTACTTTCTTGTCATCCTTGTAAGGGAAGGATGCTGGCTTCTTGATTATAATCTTAGGCGCCATTTGAGCTCCGCTTTCTGGATTTCTCGGGCGGGAAATAATGATCTTCAGAAAATTAGCCTTTTGATGAGTCAATTCTCCTTCTGTCGCATGTATGTTCCCCCCTCTGAGCTTTCTCCATAAAATTCTAACTCTTTATTGTTCATGAAGCTTTGCACCAATAGTCTAAATTCTGTGCAGTCCTGGATCTCATGTCCTTCACCTTCGTGGAATGCACAGTAATTCTCGTGTTCTTCATGTCCTCCATCGAGACTTGACTTTATCATCCCCTTTTTCATTTCTCTCCAGACTATTATTAACGGGGTTTTCACATCCGAGATGTCTTCCTTGGTCTTTCTTGCTCTATCTTTCCCGATCGCGTTTATCACTTTATCCCCATGATTGGGTAACGAATTCCCTAAACCAGACGTATTGTCAACCTCTACGACTCTTGTCTTGATGAGCCTTTCGACTACCTTTTTAAAGGCAGTGCAATTCTCTATGGAGTGGCCCGCTACTCCAGCATGGTATTCGCATTCAGCGCTGGGGTCATACCATTTAGGGTATGGGAGTTGCAACAGCTTCAAATAGAATGGGGCTACGACGTGCTCATTGAATAAGTGTTGATATAGCTCCCCATACGTCATTGGGATTGGTGTAAACTGGAGCTTCTCAAAGTTTTGCTTTGGGCTTGGTTCTTGTCTTGTCGCCTCTTGTTGCCTAGCAGCCACGACTTTTAGTGAATTAACGGTAACTGATTTCGAGTATCCTTTATTGTATGTACTCATATTGCTCACTTCGTTATCCTTTTTTCTAGGAACGAATCTCCTAGTAGCCTCACCTGCTTCGATCCTTCCACCTCTTATGGCGTTTTCGATCATCTCTCCCGCCATGACTATATCTGCGAAACTTTTAGTTGTGCTTCCTACCATGTGGGTGATAAACGGGGCCCTCAAAGTATTGATAAACAACATAGCAGTTTCCTTCTCCAAGAGGGGTGGTTGGATTTGTATAGCTACTTCTCTCCACCTCTGGGCATACTGTCTGAAGTTCTCACTCGACTTCTTCTCCATGTTTTGCAATGTTATTCTATCCGGCGCTATGTCTGTCACGTGGCCATATTACTTCGTAAAAGCCTGTGCCAAATCTTCCTATGAATTAACTTGAGCACGGCTTAGCTGGTTATACCATTTGGCCGCCGATCCGACCAAACTGTCTTGAAAGCAGTGAATTAACAGCTGATCATTCTCGGCGTATCCTGTCATCTTTCGACAGAACATCGTTATGTGAGCTTCAGGGCAACTAGTCCCATTATATTTTTCAAACTCCGGGGTCTTGAACTTTGGCGGGAATATTAGGTCTGGGACCAAGCTCCGGTCTTTAGCATTAACCCCACCACGGTAACTCGCGCTCTCCATTGCCCTAAACTTCTCTTCTATCCACTTACACTATTCTTCAAATTGTTTAGACATATCTACCTTTGCCCTCTCCGTTTCTGCTAGGTCATCGAGGTCGGGAACTACGGGGTTAGTTGGATGATCCCCTGGATGAGATCCCAAGCCCGTTGGAAGATTCATTAGCATTGACGTACTGGCTTGATATTGGGGTCTGATGATAACATGGGCCATTGGTGGGTTGACCTCCGATTGTATTTGGGTATGAGCTGGAGTAGGACCCGAAGGGTGAGGAGATTTTTCATTGTCGTTGCTAGGGTTAGTAACAGTGCTCTTTTCTTTGTTAGATCCTCCGGCCAATAGCTAGGTCAACTGGTTCATTATGTTATTTTGGGATTCGAGCATCTGATCCTTCATTTCTTGTTGCATCTTCGCTAATTGTTCCTGTATTTGAGCTTGCAACTGATCTCGCATATACTTATGCATCTGTTCCAGTCTTTCTATTCTCTGATCCATTATTTTTGCCTTACGACGGGTATTGTAGTAATGTATGATAGGTTGGTTTTCGTCGGTTTCCAGGGCGCTGAAATAATTTTTATTATTAGAATCTTTTAATGGCCCTCAATGCATATGATGTCGTGTAATGCAATGTGATATGTGCAATGCATGAATGCAAAGAGGCATCGACTCTGATTCAATTCCATATAGGAAACTTTATTTTGAAAACAAAGCTTTTTACATAGAATAGATTACAAATACGGCCTTGCTCTGACCCTTAAGGCTTTAATCTTCGTAAGTAGAAAGGCTAATTCTCGTCCCTGATCTGACCGTGTCTCGAACTGCATGCTCAGTACATCAGCTTGTATGGCTAGGGTCCGTAAATATTCAGCTATCTCTCGTATCTGGGTTATAGCTTCCCCCATGAGGTAATATCTATCTCTGACTTGATTGCGGGAATAGTATAGCTCCATTTCTCTTCGCTATTCATTTAACTCTAGAGCCTTGATATGGTTTTGGCATTTTAGCAAGGCCGTTTCCGACTCTTCAATCTTCCTTTTCATCTATTCTATTTCACTCAGACTCGCTTTTAACTCTTTTACCGAGCTACGGTTTCGATGATAATTAAGTGACCTTTCCAACTCTGCCACTCTAGACTTCAATTCATTTCTTCTGTTTTGGCTTTCTAACACTTGCCTTTCTAGACTCTCCTTCTGGGCTTTCATTTTTTGAAATTTCCTTTCCCATTGCTCGGTCTTATTTTTTTCTTCCCGCAACTCTTGTCTCCATTGACTTGAAGTCTTTCCTAACCTCGCAGTTCTCATTGAGAGGCGCATATTCTTGTAGTCCTTCTTTAAGCTATTCAAATCTTCCTCAGCTTTACTTTTCCTTTTTCTTAGCTCTTCGGCTTCTGCCTTTTGTGTCTCCACATCCCATTTCAAATGCATTTTTTCCTCCTCCAATTGCTCAATCTTCTTCCCGAGTTCTAAACTTTACTTCGCAAAATCTTGCCTTACAATCTCTAGCTCAGTCGGAACTACTCGCAGACGTTCTTCCATTGACCGAACATCACCTAAAGTTAGACCGGGAATATTATCATTAGTTCTTTTACTCAACCACGCTTCATACTCAGCGGTCACTATTTTACCCACGTTTATTCTCTTTATCCGATGTGTTTGCTTCCAAGTGTTCGCGACTTCCGTAATCTTCTTCTTGTAACTCTCTCCCGAATAAGAGAATTCACTCTGGGCCAAACCATACGTTGCTGGTACAAACTGCTTAGACTTATATTGTCTTGTTGCCAGTAGAGGGGCGTATCCGACGACTCCCCAAATTCTGGGTAAAGGGACCCAATTAAAATCTCCGCATCTATAAAGTATCTCTTCAGGCATCATCCATGGAGCTTTCCACTCAATGTTTTCTTCCTGCAGATTCTGAAGAATTGTCATCCATCCCTCTTCTGTTATATCTTTTCGTCTTGACACGGCTATTTCTTCCTTTAACGGTGAATAGTCCTCACAAAAGGGTCGATAAGAGACTTTATCCATCTTCCAAAAATGGGCGTGAAACCATACGGTCAATAACTGTGCACATCCAATAAACCTTCCCTCTCTTGCTCTGCGGCATGCGTTTAATGATCTGAAAGTTTCTGCCAGGATTGCTAGGACAGGTGTAACTTGCTTATCCAACCGGTTAAATAGATCTACAACTGCTTCGTCTATGTGTCTTAGGGTTTTAGGGAAAATAACTAATCCATAGATGCTTAAGGCGAAAGTATCAACTTTCCTTTTCACATCAGGGTGCGTCAAAATCAGATCCCTTAAATTTGCCCAAGGGATACATCTCCCCTCGCCTTTCTGCTGAATTTTAGCTGAGATCCATTGTTCGCTCATTCCAGTAATCTTCATCAATTTCTTGGCAAAAGGAGGAATATAAGAAGGCCTAATATAAACCTTATCAACTTGTACCTTGGGACTACAGAGCAAGGTGGTATACTCTTCTATGGTCAGCACCAAATCTACTTTCCCGAAACTAAAACAACTGTATGTAGAATTCCAAAATTGAACCACAGCCCGAAACATGTGTTTATCTATCTTGACATCGAGTAAGTAAGAGATATCACCATAACTGTGGTAGAACATTTGTTTAGCCTCACATTCCCAATGAGTCCAGATGTCGCACAACTCTTGTAGCTTATTTTGTGTCACGCTAATACGGGTGAAGTCCCACAGCTCCGACGTGTAACCTTCAACTAAGCTGTCTCCTTTTTCCAACTGCAACTTTTCTGACCATACGCGTACGGCCGCATTGTCTTCTACTTTATCAAGAAAATTGTTTTCCATAGCAAACTTCCTATCTTAGCAATCGAACAGAAATCGACACCTCTTTTAATGTGGAATGACATGCAAACAACAATGAATTGAATCGAGTAAGTATCACATAATCAGAGCAAGTAGAATATCATCAAACATTTATCTAGGTAACCGATAAAGCTTCGGCATTCTACCTAGGGTAGGCTCTTAGGTTTTACTATATGTAGTTCGGCTCTACAGAGGGGTACCTGAATCAGCAGATTCCTCAATCCTCACCCATTATAGGCTCATACGGACTGAGTTCAGTTCAGGGGGATACATTTCTCTATTGCCATGCGGAGGTGAAAACCTCATGAAGCGCATAGGTACGGATGTATCCCGGAAGCAATCCATTAGCCCATGCGGAGGTGAAAACCTCACGAAAGCTTAGTTTCTCGCTCCCACTTAAAGGTGTGACCAACGGTCATGCAATGCAATGCCAAAGTATTTCATGCAACTTGACGTTATAGCACAATCAAAGGCGTCAAAGAAATGATTTTCCCAAAACAATTTTTCAAGTTTTCGATCAAAAGGACAACAGTTAATCAATTTATGGCTTGACTCTCAAGGTCCCCAGTGGAGTCGCCAAGCTGTCAAAACCATCCCCTCTTTGAAAAGGCGGGAATCGACTTTGGGTTTTGAAAATAAATAAAACGGGAGTCGCCACCAATCTTTTTTTGCTAGATGTGATCGGGTCACCTATAAAAATATTTTGGTTTGCAAAATTCGAGAAAATGGGTTCGGAAGTCGGTTACGTGCAAGGAAGGGTTAGCACCCTTGCAACGCCCAAAGTTGGTACCAAATTGATTAATGTTGTCCTCATGTCGAAAATTTGAAAGTATTTAGGGTAAAACTTTCGAAGAAAAAAACGGCTAATTGAATTAGGATTGAATCTCAAGATTAACTCGCTTCAAAGGAATAAAAGTATCATACCCAACACGTTAGGATATAACACCCTTATATTTCGACGCCGAGATCATCTTTGATCTTCAAAGCATGTAAAAGAAAAGGATATTTGAGTATTTAGTCGAACGAAAAGATCGACACCCAACACGTTAGGATGTAATTTTTCGGCCTTCTAAACACACAAATATTACCTCTTTTTGTATGAATTAAAATGTCGAGTTGCGATTTAAAGTCGTTGATCCACATGAAATGACGAAAATATGAAATCAACAATACTGGTAATAAAAGATACAATAATATAAAAATATAAAAAGGTAAAAGACGGCATTGAAATAATAATAAAAAAGGCTAGAATGTGTTAGTAAAGATCGAGATAATAATAAAAATATACAATATGATAGCATAAATATAATAATAATAATAATAATAATAATAATAATAATAATGATAAATATAATCATAATAGTAATAATAAGATAACAATGGTACGGACACAAAATATGTACAACATACCAATACAAATATAATAATGATAATAAGATAATAATACTAATGCAAAGTGTATACAATATGATAATATAAATATAATAATAATAATAATAATAGTAATAGTAAATAGTATAGTAATAATAATAATAAGATAATAATAATACAAAATATGTACAACATAATAATAATAATAATAATAATAATAATAATAATAATAATAATAATGATAATAATAATATATACAATAGTAGTAATAATGATGTTAATGACAAAAATAAAAATGATAATAAAAAGGAGAAAGGGGACTAAGTTGAATTAAAAATAAAATGTCATGGCAAATTTTAAAATAAATAGGAGAGGAAAAGACCAAACTGCAGATGGCCATGAAAGTGGAGGGACCACGAGTGAAAATAACCCATTGACCAAAGGAACACGCGGATCTCCCAGCTAGCGGGCCGGGTGGCGCGGGTCGGAGCCAAAACGATGCCGTTTTGGCATCCAAACCCAAGGCAAAAAACGGTGCCGTTTTACCCTCCTATATATATATCCCTATTTTATTTTTTCTTTCATTTTCCACTTCAGTCTAAAAAAACCTGAGGGAGAGCTTTAGGATTCTCTCATCCTCCCTGCCTCCGGCCAAGAGAAACCACCGGCGACCACTGCGGCCGGCCATCGCGCACGGTGGCCAGAAAGGTAAGAAACTTTCCCCTTTTTTTTATGTATATATACGTATATGTATGTGTATTTAGACTAGATAATAAATAAAAGAGGAGTTCGAAACAAGGAAAAAAAAAAAACAAAATCACCTTGCTTTCTTTCTTTTTTACACTCAATCCCTATCTCTCTTTCAGTGTTTGAATCTGTTTTGGTTCAAAGTTTTTTTGTTTAATCTGAATTTCTTTCTGGCATTGATTTCTCAAAGGAAAAAAAGGAAAGAAAAAAAAAAACCCCTCGTACATTGTTTCCCCTCGGTTTTTATAACCGAATACCGAAGAAAAAATAAAAATACAATAGATTTCCTTTTTTTGCCACTGGTGCTGTTGTTTTGTCCTTATTTTCACAGGTGTGGGGCGCAAATGGAAGTGGAGTAGGTGGCCAACAGTGGGGTTGACCGTGGTGCGCACATGGGGGAGGGGCTTGCGGCGTTGGTGGTCGACAGTGGCCAGTATGGGCACACATAGTGACGGGCGTGGAAGCATGCGCGCGGCGCTGCTTAGGGACAGGGACTAGGGTTTCCTGGAAACTTTGAAAAATATGGGCCTTTTGGGCCTGGGTTTTATTTTTATTTATTTGGGTCTGATTTAATGGGCCCGGGCATGATTTGGGTATTACAATATGCATGCATTATTGGATTAAAATATTCCACTTTAGATATATATATATATATATATATATAATGCATAATATTATTATAAAATATGATACAAAATTAAATGACCAATTATGTTATAAGTGTCGTAGGTATTAAAGTGTCATAGAAATAATATGTATATATCAAAAGTTGTATTTATAATTGGATAAGGGGTCAAATTATAAATATCCAGAACTTTTTTAATAATCAGTTATTTAAAGAGGTAGTGGTCCCCAAGAAATAAGATTATATCGTATTTCTTTCTATTGACATCAAAAAGTTATACATAGAGCAAAATTATTTTTTTGAAAGATAAAAATCTTCTAAATAAATTCTAACAATAAATTCAAGTATGCTTCTATATTTAACTTTGTTGTTAATAATATGATATTACACCTTCGGATATATAATTTTAAGTGGATGTAACTCTAATATACATTTCATAGTCTACTCAAAATGCTCAAACCCTGGCTATTATTCTCACGTGAGGAGTTGTAAAACTTTAATAATTTGCAATAACTTTTTATGCCAACCGAGTAAAATACTTGAGTGTTTCATTACTTTCTATTCTTCTTTCATTATGATTAAAAAAAAAAAGATATTGTCACAAATCCCTATCAAGATAATGCAAAGTTATAAATGTATTGAAGTTATCTCTTATATTAATAAATTTTGATATGATTAATATTATAGACTCAACTTAATTTCTTTAAATCAAACGTAATAATATCCCTCGAAGAGAAAATATTTATATACAAACTATCACTTAATGTTTATGGGGGAGTAAATCAAGGAATTAATATTAAATAGGGAGTTTAAGAGGTAAAGAGGAGGGAATGGCCTCTTCCCAAAATTTCATATTTAAAAAATTATAAAAAATTTAAAAATTATAAAGGATATGTAAAAAATTGTAAAATTTTCAAAATAATTATTTTGGAACCTAAACAAATAAATTACCAATTCAAGTTTATCATATAAAAGTATCTTATTTTTTCTCTTATTTTGCTTTGAAATAATTACTAAATATTTATGATTTTAAATTTATGTGCTCTAACATGTAATTAGTTACACTGTAATAAAATTTTAATTTTGACATGTTTTATTTTTTAAAAATTTAATTTGAACAATTTCATTCAATTTCACTTAATTTGATTCAAAAAAATAAAATAAAATCGAACTAAGATAATAAAATGAAACTTTTCAGTTTGACTAATTCAAAAAAATTTCACCCGATCTAATTGACTGAACAGTTACCCTTATTTATGAGGCTTTAAATATGAGATTAAGGAATGTTATAAACAGTGGTTAAATTGCTATAGAGACGAACCCCATATATCCATCATACTGAATTTGTTGGACAGGTCATGAGAGGTACGAGTGGTACATGTGTACCGTGAAGGTAATCGTGTTGCCGATGAAATGGCTGCGTTGTCGACTGAACAACCGTTTAGAAGGTAGGTGTATTATGAACCACCTGCCGCGGTATTGCATCTGTTAGAGCAGGATGAGCAAGTAGCAGCTTGGCAACGAGTTGCAATAGTGTAGTTACACTGCATGTTTCTTTTCTTAAAAAGAAAATGTAAAGTGGGTAATGGGAGAAGCAATGGGAAAGTGTTAAATCACTTCAAATCATTATTTTTTAAATTGATTCGGATAAGTTAACTCTAATTTTAAAAAAATTTAAGTTAAATTAGTATAAATTATTTGAATTGAATTAAAAAATTAATTAAACTAGATAAAGAATATTTTTATTTTAATAAATTATATAATGGATAAAGAAACTAGTAACTTAATTAATTAACTATTGACTGGATTCTGAAAACCTAGCTTAAAACAATGCTTTAGGGAATAAATAATAATAGAAAAGAAAAAGGGAAAGGCGTGAGACAGTACAGCTAAGAGAAACAGAAGAATACACGTGCAGGGGAAGTAAAATGAAAGTGGAGGGAAGGGAAAGTCCAATCAAAATAATTGGGGAGACATGGTCTCTCCTTAGCCAGCTCGAGGCATAGTATGAGCGTTGCTTCATGTGTCACCATTCACCAACCCAACCCTGGGTTTTTGCTTTTTGGATGTCTCTTCCAAATACTATGCTCACCGGAGCCACTGTGCCAATGAGCCCCCTTTTTTAAAGACTTGGAATGTGATTGACTTGTGGGTAGTGGCCCCACTATCATGTGCACCCACGCCTTTCCCCAGGGATTTTTAACTCATCTATATCTATACTTGATAAAGTTGTTGATTTACTTCGTTAATAGGATACCGAAGCAATAAAAAATTTATATTATTTTGAGAGTATTTTATTTTTTACATAAAAATATATATTCATGTAAAAATTTTATTAGTATAAGAGAAAGTAAGTTCAAGCATGTTTTAACGTATTGATTATATTATTTAAATGTTAAGATCATAGGCGGAGCTAATTTTTTTTTTGATAGAATTAAATTGTATATTTTTTATCATAATAAAAAAATATAATTTTATCATTTTAATAGTATATATCTTTATAATTTTTAAAAGATTAAATCAATTTTTTATTATTTTGAGGTCAAAGTGTAATTTTATTATTACTAATTTAAAATTTTATAAATTATAAATGGCCTAAATAAAAAAAATTCATTTTAGGGGGGCTGGGGTCACGCCAGCCCCTTAGTTCCGCCACTTGTTGGGATAAGATTATTGATAGTTCTAGACATTGTATAAAAAAATTAAAAATTCAACCAAATTCTTGTTTAATATTTATATTATTTTTGAAATTCAAAATACTTGAATTTTAAAATTCAAAATGTAATAGAGTTAATATTTATTACATAAAAATTATCTTGAAAATCAATAATTTTCAACTACAATTCAATTCCAAACAATAAATTTTATTACAAAATCATAAAAATTTTAAGAATTTTATTTACAAAATCATAAAATTTTTAAAAATATTTACTATGTTAAACAGAGAATTTTAGCTTTATTCCAATTTGTTCTTATTTGATTATTTTTAATAGAATATGGATTAAATTGATCCAGTTAATAATAAACGAACTAATTTGATTAGATTCCTATAATAGAAGGACCTCTCAAGTACATTCACTATTAATTAAGTCCTATTAGGAGAGAAGCTAGGAATTTTCTAATGAAATCGAAATAAAGTTAGAAAACTTTTGAGGGCCAAAAATGAAAAGTTTTCATTTATCAAAGAAGTTGAAAGGTATTAAATTGAATTATTAATATTTGGAGAGTGCCTAAGATTGTAATTCTACTATTAACCAAAGGGGTAAAGGCACTGCCTATCTCCCGAGCTACGCCCTTGGTTAATGATTCGAAGTCCCGAGTCCAAAATTAGGCAACCCCTTCTCTATCCCTTGTTTAGGAAAAAAAAAAAAAAAAACCATTAAGTACAATATTATTAGTTAGGATATTTGGACTGAGCATTTGATATACAGTTTACATGTTTCTAAAGTGAATATATTTCTTGAAAAATACATATTTAAAATATATTTTTATAATTATATATTAAATTAGTAAAAAATATTTGTTGTATTTTAACTGAATTGGTATTATTGTTGTTGGAGCTAACTTAGGGAATATTAGTTCGAATGCACTTAAATATCTAATATTTTTCACTTTTAAGGATTGAGGAGTATAATTCTTAGTCTCTTTTTTTTTTCATTAAATTAAATAATTTAGGTAGAGTTTGGGAATTAAGATTTTAGAATTTAGATTTAAAAAAATAATGTAAATTGAGTACTAAACTATTAATAAATATAACATTTGTGATAATTTCTTAAATACATGAATTTATTAGATATCTATTTAATAATGAATTTAAAATTCTTAAAATTTGACAAATCCATATTTTTATACTTTTTCTAATATACATTATAATGAATCTTAACTAGTTTTTTAACTCTATATGCATTTCATTTTTACCATTTTACATAATAAATTAAAAACCATTATCAAATAATAATTCTAGACAACTTATTCTACTCAAATTAACAAAATTCTTGTTGAAAATTTGGATATTATAGATTGAGGATCACCCACCCAATATGTAAAAGAAAAATCTATATTTTATATAATTATTGAATTTAATTAAATTGATTTAATTTGAAAATCAACTTAATCTAAAAAAAGTTTAAAAATTATTTTTTTAAAAAATAACAAATACTAGGAGGATATTTTATTTATTTAAACCAAAATAAATAACTTATGTATAGGTAAAACTTCAATCTTTTTAGCACCACCAACTTTAAAATTATTATTTTTATAATATTTATAAAATTAATGGGAGGGTTGTTTAAAAACAATTGCATGATAGACAATTATTTTTAATTTAAAAAAAAATACTCATAATCCTATCAATTCATTTATTTTATTATCAATTTTGTCTCCAAGCAAATTATTGTTAACTCAACAGTACAAATACAATCAGACAGTTACTAGCTCAGAAAGTTGTTCAAAAATGATGTTATATTAGAATTGCCGGCCAAGAAAAAAAAACACGAGGAGTGATTAGGCCATTTATCCCTGGTACTATCACCATCACAAATGCATTTATAACATGAACTTGTTCCATTTATTTTTTAATGAAATTCCATTGAAGGAATATCTTCTTCATTAATATAATGGGTAATATTGAAAATGTAAAACCTGTTGGGCTAAATTCAATTGGCGATGCATGTTTTGACAACCCAAATTAGCTGTCTGTCAATGCAATGTTTTCCAAATATCACTTCCACAATTCCATCAAAAATATAGAAAAAGGAAAATGGAAAGCTGAAAGAATTGGACTCCACAAAACTGCAAGTATTAATTAACTCCCTTTGCCTTCTCTCTCACCATGTCTTCAAAACCGTTGGCAGCTTCTAGTCCAATGATGTGTAAAAATGAGAGGCTCTTTTTTCAGACAACTGAGTACAACACATGTTGTCTTTAGGGGATGAACCCTGTGCTGGCTTTTCAGTCATCTCTGTCATCAGCTATATCTTCAACAAATAAACCCTAAAATTAAAAGAGCCTGGAAACTGTAGTTATCTTCACTTTGTCTTTTATCAATCTAACGACCCATATTTCCCTTTTTTTTATATTCTTTTATCGTGCTAAAAATTGTGGGATTCATGTGATGTATTAAAAATAAAACTTTGGATACATTAATGTAAAGAGGGAATAAACTATCGGTTTTCTGGGTAAGATATGGAGCTGAAGACATAAGTATATGGAATGTTCCTAACTATCAACCGTTGGGAAGGATAGATGATTTGTAAGATTCGATAAAACGACTTTCTCATTCTCTTTGTATTTTCTTTCTAATTTTTTATCTATTGGCGAAGACAGCAATCTAAGTTGTTTCACTCCATCCTTAGCTTGCAGGAATAGATTAGCCCATTATATGCATGCACAGACAAGTTGCAGAGACACTCAGAAGCTTATCCCGAATCCACCAGCAGAACTCAGCAGCCAGCACGCATATGCTTTGCTTCATAGGAAAAGTTCCATTGACAATGAATAAGATAAATTCATACCCAAAAAGTGCCCAAAACCCACCTAAACCAAGAAAAATGCTGCTTCAATGTAGGTTAAATCAGGGGTTTTAATGACTGAGGCTACCCACGGTCTTGGCTCTGCTTGTATCATAATTTTCTTTTTCGGTCAAATATCTCATTATTTGATATTCACATTGAATCCCGATTACTTTGAAGTCAAGCCGGGTTGAACATCATTTACTTTTTTTCATTCACAATATGCATAACAAAAATCTTGTTTAAAACACCCCAAATTCCTTATTACTCTACCCAGGAAACAGAATACAGTAAATGGTTCTAGAGTGGGTGAAGTGGTGGTGTATGTATTTTAGTTACAGTAGCCATTAAAAGTAGCATGTCAACAAAATTATAAGTGGGGATCGCACTTTGTCCAAGAAGCTTATCCCATCCCTCTTTCATATCTTATCTTTTTCCACTCTCTCAACTCGTGGGGTTACTTCGAGAACTTCGAAAGATCACTAATCCTAGCACCATCTCTTTTATCTGTCTCTCAACAGAGCTAGAAACAGACACTTCCTGTCTTGACTAAGAACGCAATAATTTTGTTTAGATTTAATATCATGAGATGCATGTTCGTACACTATCGTATCACGACACAAAATGCTACTACAAAGGAAAAATGAAGGCAACCATCTCAACAGTCATATAAATTTACCAAGACTTGGATCAACCCGAGCTCACCATCGCTTAGGCTGAGTTACCTGTCTTGTCAACCATTAATGCTCCATACAAAGACACCGTCTCTTATTTCTATCCTACTGCTATATAAACCTTTGCTTCACTTCATCTGTTCCATCGTTGTATGTAACTCCCCCCCCCCCTCTCCCGTCTTCATTTACTACTTTCTGTCTGTATTCGTATATCACTATTAATTTCCTTAGAAGAAAATGAAAGGGAAGTTTCTAAAGGCATGCTTCACAAAGTGGAGGAAGATGGGGAGTAGGGTCATACCTTGTAGCAGTGGCGAGTGTTGTTATCAGTGGGCAAAGTGGACGAATTCCATGCATGAAGGAAGCTCGATCCCTAGAGATGTGCCAAAGGGTCACCTAGTAGTGTATGTTGGTGAAAACTATAAGAGGTTTGTGATTAAAATCACCTTGCTCAAGCACCCGCTATTCAAAGCATTGCTAGATCAAGCTCAGGATGAATATGATTTCAACACCGACTCCAAACTCTGCATTCCATGTGATGAAAGCCTCTTCCTCAATGTTGTTCGATGTGCCAGCTCTCGGCCAGATCGAAAGCCTCTGTGTCTTTAGGCATTCTTCCACAAATGTGATTGATATTCACGAGGTTCGAGTCCAACTCAGGATGCTAATATGTAGTATACTGTAGATTTTTTTAAACATAAATTCTTTAGCCTATTAATGTTAATTGGACTGAACTATGCTAAACTTTTGTTTCTACGGGGCCTCAACCGCTCCATGCATGACCTAAGTAGAAACTAGTTAAACACAGTACGGTGCCTCATCAATATTGAACAAGAAACTGGATCAGACCCCACAAGCTGACAGTATCTGACAGTTTCAGGCTGGACCAAAACTGTCGGTTTCATTAGCTCTAAGTTTCTAATCTTTGAAACTGGAAACAACAATAACAGCTAATTGATGTCACTTGGCATGCAAGTCCCTTAGTCTCTTTGAGCCCATCTCAGGGCAGTGCCCCTGATATTTTGCCTGTAATAATAAAGCAGGAAACATACTAACAGATACGCAAAAGCACGTAATTAATCAAAGAAGAAACAGACAGTCAAAGTTCTGCAAAACTATCAAAGCATGATTCTTTGGGTTTGCCTAAGTTTCCAATTTCAGAAGCTAAGGATTCAAGAAGAGTGAGGAGGAATTTAGAGGTCAAGCGTTTCAAATCAACCCATGACTAGATTGGCAAGCAGA
Organism: Gossypium australe; assembly: GCA_005393395.2. Classification (NCBI taxonomy): domain Eukaryota; kingdom Viridiplantae; phylum Streptophyta; class Magnoliopsida; order Malvales; family Malvaceae; genus Gossypium; species Gossypium australe. The sequence goes on along the minus strand of CM016622.1, from coordinate 12,945,741 downwards.
ATGCTGAAACTCAGAAAAGAATCAAATCCCAGTAGCAATTCAACTTTTTACCTCAAAAAGTAAAGCTGATTGACAATGAGAAAGCAATGTTTAGCAGTTTATTTCCATCTAACACCATTAAAAGAAAAGCAAGAGAGTCAATTCAAGCGTTAGCTTCAAGGTTGGATGATGCATAAGCAAAGTAAGAGCCAATAAACAATTTCGGGACATAACAATTTGCAGTAATGTTCACATAACGGTTCACATTGACATAATGTCCAGTAGTTCTTACATATTCCCTAAGTTGGAAATATTTTAATTCAACCAACATTAACAAATTACACATCCAACACTCGAATAACTAAATTAAACAACTGAGGAACAGAGAAGGCAATGACCTTGATCAACAATTCTACAACGGTAGTGATAGAATTGGCATCTTAAAAGTACAGCAACTTTGGCGATTTGACAAACTCTATTATTTATCTTTTGAATCAAAATATCTTAAATATTGGATTATCATACACAAATTTATGTATAGCTAATTCTTGTTTCCTATTCTTTACGCATGAGCATCTGATGTCTATACCAACAAAGTCAATAGGTAGTTAGGTACAAATACTGATTCTTTTGTCTGATAATAAATCTACATATCATCCATCCACACAAGCACGATAATCGACTAAACGCACATGCATAAATACTGCTTATGATAAGATACTTCTCCGTATGAGAAACAAGATTGTACAGCCATCTGTCACCAACATGGAGGAAAATGTATTTCAAAGGACAAAGCCCACGAGCTTCTTTTAAAATCTAAAATCCAGTACCATTTAACCTGTCCAACTATGTTGGCAAAACAGTTGCTTAATACCTGTTGGTCCTTAATAGACAAAAACATTGAAATAATAGAATCCATAGATAAATAATAATGTTCACATTCAAATACTATGGTACATCGTTATAGTGAATTGAACCTTGTACAGATATAAGAAGGCCTTCACCATTGAAGTCTATTACACTCAGTTGTCTACGATACTTCGCCTCAAACCTTAATGCACCAGGCCAACTTACAGAACTTCCACAAAACTTAGTAACTTAGCAACAATTAAAAGCAACTTTCCATAGCCTTTAAAAAATCATTAATACATACAGGTTTAGAAAACGTTGAACCTGCCTTAATCTGGCAATGTTGCATGCTTTTATCTCACCTCTAACTCAACGCATATCAGAATGCATCATTTCCAACTCGGACTCTATCTTGATACTCTGGTACAGAAACATAAAAATTATTTGCTAAAGTTGCATATCCTATTCCAATAATTTGCACGTTACAGCATAAAACGCATATGAACACAGCATGCCTACTTTCCCTCACTACGAGAAAATGGGAAATAAAAAGGCTCACAGCTGAATCAAGAATAGAGTATATTTAGGCAAGACCTGAAGTGCACCTTTCATGACTAAAATACTCATTTTCTTCTCTTCACCAAAACATTCATCACATCTTTTTTAGATAATTATTGTCTGTATAATGATTGTTTCGCTCCTAAAGCTCATTAAACTAACTCTATAAGGCCAGTAAGCACAATGGTTCAACACTGCAAACTTAAAGCCATTACTTTTTCCCCATCTATAATTTTACAAACTGCAAGATAATATAAGCCAGTTGGCATCTTACAAACAAGATTTCCAGCACGGTAAAAACAAGAAAGCTATCACACATTGCAAATAGAGGAGAAATTCAAAACTTTAGCATATGCACAAAGAGGAAAGGACACAGCACAAAGACAACGGTTTTAGTATAACAGCATCAGCAACATTTGGAGCATGAGAAATGATTACCATTCTCATTGATACCAGCAAGGAAAAAGTACTGCAAGGCAGTAATAACAATTGGTTGCAACAGAATATACACAAAGAAGCAATGTGGTGGAAGTATACACAAGTAATATATTGCTTCATGATAAAAGTACATGCAAAGCATTGGCAAGTTCTTTCATAAAACAATGGTGGTATTGCATCACTAGCACTGCAAAACAGGGAGAGTCGAAACCGTTCGAAAATGTTGCCGCTATCTTCAGTGTGACAATTGAAAATTCTAGCAGCAAGAATAACCCTTTCTTTCCCACTTGAGTATCATCTAAGTCCATCAATCAAAGCCTCCAATTCTCTCCTCCCATACCTCCTACCCTCTGCATTAGCCTCCCTACACCTCACCACAAAGTAAAATATCAACCAAGCCACCATGAAATATACCTCCAAAGCTGCCTGAATAACCATAGCGAAAAATTCCCCACCTATATGAGTCAAAACCCATCTTGCTAAAGACCCACCTGAGATAGCTTCGTAACACTTAATCTGAATTGCTTGGTTCAACAGTGTTGACATCAAATAACAACCTTCTGTTATAATTTCCCTCCCGGTTCTTCTAGAATCCACGATGGCAATCCAAGCAGCTAATGAGAATGCAAATGAAACTAAAGTATCGACCAGAAACCATGTAAACAAAAACCCCGAAATCTCCTTCTCATAACCTCTAATCCATGGAGACGTAACCGAAAAAGGCATCAACTTTAACCTAACAAAGAGCTTAAAAAAGGAGTAGTGATCCTCAATTTCTCCGAAATACCAGAACCCAAGAAGCTGAGTCACCGCGTCTCTTACTGCCCATTTAATTAAAACGAATCCAGTGAGTCTTTTCAAACCTATTTTCGACCCTTCCCAAAAAGCCCCAAAAAAGGACACAAATCGTCCAATCAAGTCATTAACGGTGGTAACAAAAAGAACACCCGACACCAAAGAGTAAATCGTGGTAAACCCTAAAATCACCCATCCATACGCCGCCGATAAGAAGCTGACGAGAAAGAAAAGCGCCGCCGCGTCACGGCGTCCCAACTCCAGTCCTTTATAAACGAACTGAAAATCCACAATCCTTTCTTCCTGCTGTTCCCCTTCCTTGTTTTCGTAGTCAAACGTGGTTGTTTTGAACTTGACTCCGTAACGAACAATTTCCGGTAGCAGAATCCCGTTATCCGCCACGAAGTGCGAAAACCCCAATTTAGTACCGAAGTTGGAAAGAATGACGGGGGTGCCATTGAGGGGGCGTTTGGGGAAAGAGCCGAAGAGGGAGCGGTCGCGGTGATCATCGTCGGACGAAAAGAAACCATCGTCGAGAGTGCCGACGCGCGTGAGGTGGAGGAAAGGACGGCGCGTTTGGCGACGAGCAGGGTGGAGCCGCGCGTGGGGATGAGAATGATGGAGGTCGAGACGAGAAAGGAGGGATTTGAAAGAAGGGTCCCGGTCGATGAAGGAATTGAGGAGAAGGGAACCGGATTCAACCAAGGAACGGAAAGAGAGGAGGAGGAAAGAAAGGAAGAGGAATGTGAAAGGGTGAGCGGTGAAATGCACGGCGGACTTTTTCAGGATCTCAGATGTGGACCGTAGCTGGCCAAACCGCTGGTGGTGATCGGTCATGGCGGTTTTTTGTCTTTAATTTTGGAGATGGTTTCAGATTTGTTGGAAGTGAAGAAACATAGGTGTGCAAATGGAGGGAGGGAGGGGGGATTCTGTTTTTCTGGTTTTCTCTGCTTTCCTTTCTTGGTTTAGGAATTTGTTTTGGGTCAATCGGGAATTGGATGAAAAAGGTGAGAGAGAGTCAGGCCTCGGAATTAACTTTAGAATTTGGATTGGGCCCGTTGATCCAATTTTTATGAAACGATTTATTTTTTACTTTTTACACAATTCAACACGCAAATAACCACATTCCATCTTTGTCTTCCCAATAGTACCTTCCAAATTATCCACATTTTTCTAATATTAGTGAGTTGACATCAATTTCCATCTTCGAACTCAGCTTCAGCCTTAATCCAACTATTCCAAACATTTGACTTCAATTAAGTTTATTTGTTTATATCAGGGTAAATTATAATATAAAAATATATTAAAGAGTTAATTACACTAGTCATCCACAAATATGAACCTTCTTCTTAAATTAGCTCTCAAACTCTAAAATATTCTATTTACATCCCAAACTATCAAAGGTTATATCAGTAAGACTCTTTGTTGCTAAAATTGTTAATTTAATCGTTAAACTAGACTTCATATCTCATGTAGCATCATTAAAAATGAATATTTTAAAGAAAAATAAATATTGTAAAAATGAATGTTGTAAAAATTTCGGTTTTTAGAATTCATATCTCATGCGACATAATTTAAAAATTTTTAAAAAAATATTCTAAAAATGGATGTAAAAATCTTGATTTTCAAGTTTTCGAAGCTTTTTATAGAAGCTCTATTGCTCACTTTCTTTTTTTATTTGGTTTTACTTTTAAAAATTATGTAACAACATTATACTTTTCTTTAACATTTTCATTTTAAATTATACCATATAAGATTTAATGTGCCATTTTAACAATTAAAATTAACAATTTTAATAATAGAAAGACTTGATTGATATAACATTAATAGTTTAAAAATGTAATCAAAACGTTATTGGGAAAATGTTCGATCGTTGTCGCTGTGCTTTGAGCTATTTTGAATGGACTACTACTACAAAAGCAAAGACTTTGACGAAGTTGTCATTCAATCCGATAACCATGAGATTGTTATAGCCATTAGTAATAGCAAACTTGAAGTATCGACTTCTAATTTAATCAAAAGGATTCAACAAATTCTAGCTAAGAAATGAAGGTGGTCACTGATATATGTGCCTAGGGAAGCTAACAAGGTTGCTAACAAGGTTGTTGATGCTTTAACAAAAATGACACTCTCAAATGATGAAGAATTGCACGTGCTTGATCTCCTATAGAGGTTCAAGGATTTTTACAAGAAGGAAATACTAGAGATTATCTAGAGATGAATATGCTCATGTAACCTGTTGTTTTCATTTTCCAAAATAAAAAATAATCAAAAGTTCAATTAGACTTGGAAGCCATTAGAATCAAATATTATGATGCTCAAATTTGATTCAACCAATAAATTAAATTGTTTGAACGCAAACTAAATCATTTTTTTTTTTCAAATTGAACTCAAATAGCTTTCAAACACTAGTGTATTATTTAGTCCCTTATAATGAACTGAGATTTCAATTGTGATTTTAACTAAGCATTAATGCAAGCAAATGAAACAAGTATTAGAAGCCATTGAAATGCCTTCTGGCCAGCTACCAAATGCAAGAATGTAAGAAAAACCAGGGGAAAAAGAACATTGACCACAATCCACAAACTCATCTCAACCATAAGCTTATGAAATGAAACGATTGGCTCCTTTCATGAATAAACATAAAATGTTATTCTCATATGCCATTTCAAGATGCAGGCATCGAAATGACACCGGCAAATAGGAAAAATAAAAACAAAATCCAATTAGCAAGAGGGTTCTTAACAATCAGAAACTTGAAAACAACAGTGGAGAGGAGATCAGGAAAGTGGAATAGCTTTATTTAAATTCAGGCTTTTCTGGGTATGTGCAGCCAGACCTTTGGATGATAAGGTTGGATGCATAGCAACCAGCTCTTACGCAATCCTCAATGGACTTCCCTTGAACCAATTGTGAAAGAAAGCCTCCAACAAAGGCATCACCTGCACAAAATTGCATTAAATTGTTAAAAATGGCTCCATTAAATGGTTGCGGCTTCGTTTCTGACTCACTGATATGTCAAATTGGATCCAAGTTAAATCATTTCTATAACTAATCTGAGGCATGTTTCTTGTATGGCATTTCATTTTAGCATTAACACTGTCAAGTGTTGGAAGTGACTGTATACCTGCACCATTTGTATCAACAAGCTTTTCCTTGGGTAACAAAATAACAGGGAACTGCTTCACTTTCCCATCCTCAGCAACAATTACCGGATCTGCACCCTGAGTAATAACAGTAGTCCTCTTGTATGTTCCAGAAGCTTTCGGCCACTGTGAAATCTTCAGGGCTATCTCTGCAACATCATCAGTCTGGACAGCAAAACCAGCCCAAACAGGTCATTACCAAACATAAACCATCAACTTCATAATAACATATTATATTTAACAGCTATTACCTCCCAGCCATGAACCTTTGAGAAGGTTCTTGCTTCAGTTTCGTTGCCAAAGACAAAGTCCATATACCTGATAGACAATAAGCTCAGAGACTTACTTTAATACGAGTATTAATTTCCACAATAGAAAAATATGGTAGAATTCTTACGGTAGTGCTTTCTCTTGTGCATCCTTGAAGAACTCGCAAATAAATGGAGCAGAAAGATTCATTGAGAACACCTGCAGACAAAATAAATATGTGAGGCCACTAAGCTGGTGAACTTTCATAAAAAGTGATTTCAGCAACGCGCGATATAATATACCTTGTTCTTTGCAGCAGCGTGTTCAGCAACAAGCTGTATGGAGTCCGGAGATACAGTAAGGAAAAATCCAGCAATATAGAAGTACTTGGCCTTCTCAACTGCATAAAAGTATTTATGAACAAGTAAGTCACTAGAAGCGACAACTGTTTATTTCTATTATTCTTATAAGATTTTCCCCAGTGAATGAGTTTCATCAATGTAGAGTCCAACCAAAACAAGAAAATAAAGGAAAATGAGTACCCAACGCCCAATTCTCAGGCTTCTTCAAATGCTCAGACTTGTAGCAGTTAGCAGCTGATAGATTTGCAATGAGTGACCTGCAGATAGATCCAAGTTTGAATCTTGCTATTCCAGTAGATAAAACATAGATGCTTTCTAACATCATAATCCTTGGAGCAAATATAAGTACAACAATAAAAATAGCAGCTTATAAGAAACAAGGAAAAATAAGGTCATTCTCGAACTTACCTTTCACCACCAACAACACAAACAGCACAAGTTCCTGTTGGTGCAGTTTCATCCTCAAGATATTGAACCTGATTTAACATGATCATACAACATCAATAATACCATTATTCTCAGCTCCAGATCTATCTTAAGAAATACAAAATTGCAACTCAAAATAAATATGCATCCAGAAAGAGGAAGGTCAATGGACATAGCAGAAGTGCATAACCATTCGGCTAAAGCTGCGTGGAACTGGAACTGGAACAAATCTCTCTCTCTCTCTCTCTCTCTATTTATATATATAATGTTTTTTTTCCCACTTCAAGTTTTCAATTGTTTTAGAGGATTGGAGAAAAAGTGGTTTAGAAAGAAGGCTCACATTAACACCAGCAGCTTTTGAGTTCTTCTTCATTTCCTCCCCAAACTTGTCCTTCCCAATGCAGCCAATGTAACCAGTTGCACCAGGAATTTGAAGCATCCACTGCATAAGGCAGAAACAAATTTAGTCTTAAGGTGATAGTAAATGTTATGACAACATTTTCCCAAAGCTCCAATCAATATAAGAAGCATAATGATATACCTGTGCAACTTTGATTGAATTTTGAGTAGCACCTGCACAAAACAAAAATTTGGGAGAATCATTATTGACCACTAAGTTCTGACAGAAAATTCAGATTCCAAGGCAACCCAGGCATTACCTCCAGCAATATACTCTACATTGGGCTTGGATGCCATTTCTTGATACCTGTCATAAAGAGCTTGGTAGTCAGAAGGCAGAACCATATAATATCAATAACCACATCATACTTAAACACCAACTTCTCAACCAACTGATCATATCATTTTGAAAGACACTTAAAAGCTCCATGTTTCAAAAGTAGCATGAAAGAGATGACCTCTCCTCAAGAGAATTGGTTCAAGATCTGCATTAAAAAACTCAGTTTCTCCCTAGAGATCGATGATCAGCATGTGCAATGATATCACAATTGAAACTTTTGGTAATATGTTCAAATTTATCCTATTTTAAAAGGTGAAGTCTTACGAAGTTACTATTTTTAACCTTGCTCTAAACTACAAAGGTACACAAACAAAGTTTCATGTAGATTAACCATCAATTAGTTTATATGCACAAAAACTAGCTTAAACAAGCAGATCAACAATTTGAGGGAACAAAATAAATCGAATGTGCATATATAAAACGTAGATCTAGCAGATCGAATAAGCCCATGCATACACGCACGCATATCAGGGTGAAGCAAGCGTTTAATACAAAAACTAAAACCACTATAAATAACAATCACAGTTTCAGTTAATCTGGGCTCATAGTAAAAAAGGAAAACATTTTTAGCTTACATGGGAAGGTGTTTCTCCTCAGCTAAAATTGCATTGTTCAACTTGATATCATATCTGAAACCAAAAACAAAACAAAACCCAGATCAGATTCCACACAAAGAATCAAACCAAGTCCCAATATAGGAAAAATACATCCCACAAGATAAGAAGAAACAAAATCAAAAGCTTAGAACCGTACTTTTTCAAGAACTCTTCGTCCACGACTAACGAAATGTCAAGGAGAGGATTACCCATCCCCAACAGAATCCCTTCATATGCCATTCTTTTGGAGAGGTTGTCGGCGATAGTTTGGTGAAAGAGGACAGGAACAAGAAGAGAGCAAAGTGAGAGAGTAGGTGATTTTTTTTTCAGATCTCGGGTGTGGCGAAAATGAATTGTGTTACTCAATGTTTATAGGCCCAGTGCGTCTCCATCTTACCAACCCAGAGGCTCAAATGTCCACTCCTTTAATTAAAATAATAATAATAATAATTAAATTTATTTTTAAAAAATCTGCCATAGATTTTCCCTCTCTGGGGTTGGTGAAAATTGAAATCACTATTTAACAACTAACTGCGACCAAAGTAGGATTCTTTTCCCCATTTTTGTCCATTATTGAACATATAAACCTACACTTTCTGATCTATTATATTAAGTCAATATTAAATAGTTGAATTTATTGACAAAACCAAAGTAAAGAGTTAAGCTTTCTATTTTTATTCAATGTTCCCCAAGGAAAATGAAGGAGATGATTACATATACACATATATATTCTCATTTTGTGTAGTCTTTGGATCAGATCTCATCATCTGCAAATTTTGTATGACAATCACACATGCAGTATCCTTTAGTTCTTTTGAACAAAAAGAAAAAGTATCCCTCAGTTCTTGACTATCCAATAGCCTGATCATATGTTAGAATGAAAAGAACTTCTGTACCCTGTAGGCAACGGTGGCAAGAAAAAGAATAGGGGCCTTGTCTGCAAATTTTGTATGAAAATTACACAAAATGCTTCTCTCTCCTGATTTTAGTAAGGCCAGCTGGTTTTTCTTTCCCAAAAAAATAACAGTTGCACCTCAATCATGGAAATATATACGTAAAAAGTATAAATATAAAACCCAAAAATACAACCAGATTGGAACATATCAATCTTTAAAGTGTTAAACGATGATTACATCTGAATTGAACTATGTTTTTAACAAATTTAAATGATGCCATGTGTTCTCCACGGCTGAAGATAGAGAGTCGAGAGCATAGCCATCATCTTCGATGTGATTTTATTCCTCTTAGTAAGGGAAGAAAACATTTAAGCTGAGGTAAAAAACCGTAGCAAACAAATTGCAAGGAAATCAAATGCAAAAACTAGAAATGCTTCAAAGGAACAAACTTCAAAGGTGATCGCAAATGGCCTTTGTAAAATCTGTTGTTGTTGATGTACCACCAAGGTCAGCAGTGCGATATTTACCCTCTGCGATTGTGCTGAGAATGGCTTCCTGAATCCTATCAGCCTTGTCATGGAGATTTAAGTGGCGCAACATTGAGACCGAACTCAATAGTAAGGCAGTTGGATTTGCCATATTCTAAATAATGTCAACCATACAAATAATTAGCTGGAGCTGTAGTAAATAAAATTGTACTATGAAACTAAAAAAGAATCATGAAAAGCGAACATAATAATTTGGGTTTTTTTTCCCTACTCAAAACTACCATAAATACCTGAAAACTTAAAGAAATACAATCTATAAACTACAATATTCAAACATGCTACAGAGCTTAATCCAATCTCAAAAGTCACCTTGGAAATCCAAGATTGAAAACCTAAGATAGTTTTACAATTAGCATAATATGCATGTAGTTAGACCTTCATAGACCTTGACATACCTTCATAACCTATCTCAAGACATCTAGTCTCAACTCTCAAGCATTAAGAATTAATATTTTCTTCGTATGCACTAAAGAGGTAATAATCCCTAAACATATTCATTTTTTTCTCAATAGTGCTTCTTGTTTGTGCCAGAATAATGGCTCTAGAGAAAAAAAATGTTAGAAAGACACTCAATTGGAAGTCCTAAGATAGATTTGAAGACACACCTTTCCAGCGATATCAGGTGCCGAACCATGGACAGCCTCAGCAAGTGCTATTCCTCCCTCACCAATATTGCAACTGCAGAAAGAGTATAAGTAGTAAAACCATCAAGATGTATAGTTGTATACTACCTATGATTGTTAGGAAACTGGAGTTACCTAGGTGTTAAGCCCAAGCCCCCAATCAATCCAGCGCAAAGATCACTGATAATGTCACCATAGAGGTTAGGCATCACCAATACATCAAAAAGTGCTGGATTCTTCACAAGCTGCAAGTGGCAAGAAAGTAATTAGTTCTATATCAGTTTTAACTTCAAAGTAATATAGGCAGACAGAAAGGAGTAAAATGTTTGAGGAAGAAATCAGTCATACCATCATACAGCAATTGTCAATGACTACTTCCTCGTAAGTTATCTCAGGATATTTCTCTGCAACTTCACGACAGCACTGGAAAAAGAGAAGCAAACCAAGCTTAATAAACGGTACTCCAAATAATTAACTAACTACAAAATATGCATTTTGAATTGACAAACCTTAAGAAAAAGACCATCTGTTTTCTGCATAATATTGGCCTTATGAATTGCAGAAACTCTCTCTCTTCCATGGGTCTTAGCATAATGAAAAGCATACTCAGCCACCCTTAAGCTTGCCTGACGAGTAATAATCTTGAGACTTTCAACCACACCTCTCACCACCTAGCACCCAAAGAAAAAGAATTAACTCATATTATAGTGAATACCGCACTTTTCCAATTGCACAAGAACAAAAAACCAAGCTCACTTGATGCTCGAGTCCACTGTACTCCCCTTCAGTGTTTTCACGAATGGTGATAAGATTCACATCATCATACCGAGTCTTATAACCCGGGAGACTGTAACAAGGCCTGACGTTGGCATACAGATTAAGTTCTTTCCTTAGAGTAAGATTCAAAGACCGATGACCTTTACCAATAGGAGTAGCCATTGGACCTTTCAAGCCTACCCGATTCCTTCTAACTGATTCTAGACTTTCCCAAGTTAGAAAACTTTGAGTTCTTGGATCAACTTGGTCCCCAACATAATGTTCTTCCCATTCAATTGGCACTTCAGCAGTTCTAAAAACCTAAATCAAATAAAATTACTCATTTTCAACAAGAAAATTCACAGAAAGAAAATAAAAGATGGGTCTTGATCAAGACTTTCTTATACATTTACAATTCTACAGATCAGCTTCTTTAAACTAGAAACAGCCACTTATTAAGTTTGTGCTAAAAAAAAAATTCCAAAGCAAGCTTTAATTTTTTTTTTTCAACGCTTAAGATTCAATTCATAGACGCAAACAAAAAAAATCAAGACTTTGCAAAATTCGATACAATAAAAATTATAAATAAAAAACAAAAACAAAAAATAGAGAAAGTGAAAAAGAACGGCAACCTGTTTGACGGACTCAGCGATCTCGGGGCCGATGCCATCGCCGGGGAAGAGAGTGGCTCGAATGGTGTCGGTGGCCGAAGAGAAAGGTCTAGCTAAAGAGAAATACGAGGTAGGATTAGGGTTAGGGCTGGCATGGGAAAGGATCTGACTCACTTGTCGTCTCAGGATATGCGTCGCCATTGATCTTGGTGGATGGCTGAGTCAAGGTTTTCGATTTTGTGATAAATAAAAACTAAAATTTTTAAAGCTAATTGCTTTATTCCGAAATTAGGCCAGTGAGGACATATTCTTTTTCACTAGGTTTTTCTTTAAATATATAAGCAATGAATTAATGCCACCTGTATTTCCACTGAGATGTTTTTTTCTTTCAGAGTTATTATCGACGACAAAGTTCGAAAAGTTCATGAGCAGAGCTGCTTGGCTAAATTAGTAATTTTCGTAACACCACTCTTTAATTTTTCAACTTTTGTATTTCATATCAAATAACTCTCTAATAGAAATTTTAATCACTATCTCATATATTAATATTTAATTAGATTTTTAAAATATTAAAAATTTTATTGCAGCAATTAACCTAAAATATTATTTCTTATTTGAATCATTGAAGATAATTAAAATATATTAATTTATTAATTCAAATATTATAATATATTTTTTAAATAATAGTTAAAGCATTTATTCCATATTTAACATATAACTTTCTTTAAAATAAAATTAGTACAATTTTTATTTACATTAAATTATTTTTAACTAATTAATAATGATAAATTATAATTATCGCAACCTTTTTAACTTATTCTTAGAGCTATCTTCAAGTAATAATTCTATTTTAAAATTAGTCCAGCTTTTTATTAATAATTTTAATTTAAAATTTAATTATTTTTAAATATGTAATTAACTTAGATTGTAATTATTTTTAAATATATAATTATTCTTGCTTCTATTTTATTTTAATTTTTAACTAATAATTCTAAATTGAATATTATAATTATTTTTAAATTTAAAAATAGAAATTATTCTCAAACGTTTTTTTTAATTCATGCTTTTATTTATATTATAATTATAAATTATAAATAGATTATAAACTATATATTATAGATATAACATAACAAAAAAAAATTTATTACTTAGTATTTATATTTTAGTATTAAATTTTAATATATGAAATACAAATTTTAAATATTTTTTAAATAATTAATATAAATTATTTGTAAAATTTAATTTAAACATATAATTTATATTTTAGATATTAAAATATAATCATTAGAAATTTAAATATAATCATTAAGATATTAAAATAATACTAGAGAAAGAATTGTATGAAACAGAGATATTATCCATTTCCAATAGTTTTATGCCAAATCAGTATTCTCATCCTGAATTTCGGGATTTTAATTTGGATTTGATTTTTTTCAGGATGAAAATGCTGATGTGGCATAAATCTATTAGAAAAGGGATAAATATAGCATGGCGTTACTGTTTCATACAAAACTTTTGTATATCATCAATGTAAATTTTTTTTATTTATCAAAATAAATTCATATGTTTTTTAAAGTTATCTCAACAGTTACGAGTATCGAGTTCTATTAATTATATTACTTCAAGTCCTAGATATGATTTTTTATTTATTTATTAAGTTAGTATTTATTTTGTCAAACTCAACTTTAGTTAAAAAAAAAATTGTTATTGAGCTATAAAAATTTACGTTTTGGTCAATAATATTATTGACTTCAAACGTTTTGATCATTTATAGGTTAAAAATCGTTATAGGCTCGATGGAGAAGTGATGTGGCATGTTATATTGCCACATAAGCACCACTTATTTTCCATGTATTTTATTTTAAATTTTTTTATTTCTTCAAATCCCTAAACTTCTCTTATTCTTACTCCTCGTATTCTTCTTCTTCAACCAAGCCTCCCTCATTTCCTTCTTTCTCGAAAACCCCATTGTTGCTCAAAAAATTTCAACAACTCTGAAATGGAATTTGAAGTTGGAACAACAAAAATTGTCGAGACTTCAATCAGAAAATTCTCCTTCAACATAATGGTTTTTTTTTTGTTAGAAATCGAAAAAGGTACATAATCAATTTAACTACAAATTAGCACCATTCAACAAATCAACACCTAAAACCAATAATTTCATATGTTTGATAGTTTTTCTCGATCTCTACTTTTTGGTTGAGTTAATATATCTAGAATTGTAATACAAGACTCGGGATCAAGAAATGATGAGGAGTTTGAGAACGGTTGACCAAGCACTTAATTACATCCTGGGATAGGTTAAACACTTGATACCATTCCCATATTTTCTTCATCAATCTTTCTCTCTTAACCCTTTTCTCTCCCATTACAAAACAACTAAAATTTTCAATACATTGTACCACGTACTCTTTTCTCTTTCCTTTTCCTTTTTATTTTCTTGGAATTAATTTTTCACACTTTTGACATTTCCTCCTTTTAGTTGCTTTTGATTTCTCTTATTTCTCATTCTCTACTATGCTTTACACCGCAATACAAGAAACTATGTTAAGTCTTCCCTCACTACATCCACCAATATGTACTTGCTTGCTTACTTCCTCTATGATACCTAATGTTAGATATCTAACCCAAATAATAATAAGTGCCTTAAGCAAATAAGAGTTTCTGTATCAAAACATCATATACACTCGTATCAAAAGCAAAAGCTCGTGCGCTTCACCTTATTTGAATCCAACCTTTTTTCACTTCATGTGAAGCTCAGCAATAGTAAAATAAACATAAAATTTAGAGAAAAACCTCTTTTTAATTAATTTTAATTATCTTGCGTAGACTAAACTAATGTTAACCTAAAAGAAGGCAACACGAGTCCAATTAATACTAAACTCAACTTAACCTGATGTTTTAGAAGTTGAAGTCAAAAGTTTAATGGGATGGTGAGAACCCCTAGACGTCATAATTAAAACATTTATAATCTTAGAAAAACCCTTGAAGTCATAGTGGTTCAGCAATATCAACTTGCAAGAGGGTTCATCACCTTGGTCCATGCTTCAACTTCATCTCCAAAAATGCTTTTTGAATCTTTTTAGCTCCAGCTCTCATAATTGGTCCAACTAGCACATGTAAATCTCCGTTAGATTAGTCCATATCCTCAGAGTTCGTATTAGTTAACTACATTTTTTGTTTAGCTTTTTTATTTAACCCATTAATTTATCACTTATATTAAGAAATCATATGCATAATTTTTATCATGAAAATCAAAGCTTTCGAACAAACCAATGGGTTCCATGGAAAAGCCAGGTAACTCGGGTCAGACCCAATGGGTAAACTGAATGTCAAAATATTCCCATAATCCACTAAGGCCCATCTAAGAAGGCTACTTCTCTTGCCCATTCAGAGAAAATAGGCTCACTCAGATGCTAGTGCGACACAAAAACAATGAGACATATATTGGGGTTAAATATAAATGTGAGTAAAATTGGATTCGATTCGAAAAAAGTCGAAAAAAAATTTAAATTTCGAGTTAATCGAATCAAGTTATTCGAGTCAACTTGAATAATAAATTTCAGATTTCGAGTTCGAGTTCGAGTCAAAGTTGAATTTTTACAATTCAAATAACTCAGAATGATTCGAATAACAGATTAATATAAATACAGTTTTGGTCATTGTCAATTTTAAAAATAAGCAAATTGATTTTTCTCTTAACAAAAAATTACAAAAAAATCAAAGTAATTTTCAAATTTTGAAAATAATTTTTAAAATTCAAAATATTTATAGAAATTCTAAAATTTATATTTTTTTAAAAAAATCTAAAAATATATAAAAATTTTAATAAAATAATATTTTTGGAATCTAAATACGCGATTAATAATTTAAGTTTATCATACTAAAATATCTTCTTTTTTTTATTATTTTGTTTAAAAAAAAGTTTTCAAATATATATTGTTTCAAATTTTTGTGTTCTAACACGGAATTAGTTATATTGGACAAGATTTTAATTTAACATTATTAATTTTTTTTAATTTAACTCAAACGGTTTCATTCAATTCAATCGAACGCTCACCCCTAATTTGAGTTATCTGAAAATCCAAATAAAAAGACAAAACTACGTTGTTTTGATAAATGTTTACATTTTCTAAGGTTAAAAGTCAAAACTATTGAATTAGAAGGCAAAATTAATCTAAAAGTCTGTATTTCGTCTACTTGTAAAATATTCGGTCCATGTAAACAAAACATTGGGTATAAATAATAAGATTCGTTAATTCAACTCGACTCGACTCGAATCAAAAAATTTTTACTCAATTCGAAAAAAATTTCAAATTGAATTCGGTTGCTAAAATAAGATTCGTCAACTCGACTAACTCAAAATTTTTTGACTCGACTCAATCGAATACTCGCCCCTTGTTAAATATGTTAGGATGGTATGTCATATTATTATATATTTAAATTTTTAAAAATAAAATAAAATAACCCCTTAAATGGATAAATAGTTATTCATTTGTCTATATTCATTCTAATCGTAATTTAAAATATTATAAAAAATTATAAATAAACTCTTAAAAAGTTGTAAAATTATAATATATATATATGTAAAAATTCTAATATATTTTAAAAATCATAAAAAATTCTAAAAAAATATTAAAGGATTATTAAAAATTGTTAAAAATGTCAAAATAGTCAATTACACATAATATGATAAAAATAGCACATGTTATTGAGGATTAAAATGATATTGTTGATAAAAATAGTCAATTACACATAATATGTAACATCCCGAAATAGGGCCTAAACGGAATAGTGGTTGCGAAACTACAAATCCGAGTCAGTAAAATATTTTAATATTATTTTCAGTGCTTATAATGTGTGAATTATTATGTGTGAAATTTTCGTGATTCAATTTTATTGTTTGGGTGCTTAATTTAATAAAAGGGCTTAATCGCGTAAAATGAAAATTTAGTGGTTATTTTTAGAAGGGCCAAATAGTGGATGTTCTTTTAATATGGAGGTTTTATGTTGCAATTTTCCCAATAATAAAAGGTAGTGGACGGCAATGGGTTGATAGTTATAAAACAAAAAAAAAAAAATATGAGTGGATGGTTTTCATTTTACCATCTACTGCCGAAACTCAAAGAGAGAAAAAGAAAACTTTGAAGCTTTGTATCTTTTGCATTTCTAAGCTTAAATTGAAGGTATGTTTTAGCTTGGTTTTTAATAATTTTTACGTTTTTGAGATCGTTGCTTTGAGTGCTACAAAACCCATATTTCAATTTTGAATTTTGATGAATATTTTGAGTTATGCCATTGATGAGAACTTGTGATTTTTGATGATTGATGGTAGATTTTGCATGTTTATGAGTAGAGGAATGATTTTTATTAAGTGATTTTCGGTAAAAACGAGCTAATTAGTAAAAGTTGTTATTGTTCATAAGTATGTGTTATGGTAAGAATTTGAAGTTGCTATAGAAGAGAAAAATGTTCAGCATGTTATAAAACATAAGGATAAGGGCTGAAGTTTAATTTTCGAGCCTAGGGGCAAAATCGTAAATATGTAAAAGTTTAGGGGCAAAATTGTAATTTTGCCAAAAATGAGAGTTAAGGACTGTTTTGATAAATATGAGTATTAAATAAGCTAAATTTGCTATTATAGATCAAGAAGAACGAAATCCAGAGTTAGATCGGGGAAAGAAAAAGATAGAGGATTAAATCGATATAGTTTATCGATTTAATCCTCTATCTTTATCGATTTTATTTCGAGGTAAGTTTGCGGTAAATAAATGCAATATTCTGTTATTTTACATTTAATATTATGAAATTCCAGCATTTACATATTTATTCTGTAAATTTATTATTTAAAGACTCAAGTATGAATTGACGAAAAAGTTATCTCAGAAAGTTCCGGTTGAACCTTAGGAATGTGTAGGATACAAATGTCATGACATTAGGGTTTAAGGAAATCATGTAAGACCATGTCAAGACATGGCATTGATAAGTTACTATAAGGCAAAGGTCCCATGTAAGACCATGCCAAGGCATGGCATTGGTGAGTTTATAAGGCAAAGGTCCCATGTAAGACCATGCCAAGGCATGGCATTGGTGAGTTCACAAGGCAAGGATACCACGTAAGACCATGTCAAGACATGGCAATGGTTAAGTTTCATAAGGAAAGGTACCCGCGTATCCTTAGTATTCCAAGTGGTTTAACGGGAAAATTCAAAGAGTATACCAAAGTAAAGGTAAGACAAGTTCAAGCTGAAAAGGTAAATTAAGATAAGTTCAAGCTAAAAAGTAAAGGTAAGACAAGTTCAAGCTAAAAAGGTAAGGTAAGATAAATTCATGTTAAAAAGGTAAGGTAAGATAAATTCATGTTAAAAAGGTAAGGTAAGATAAATTCATGTTAAAAAGGCAAGGTAAGAATACAAGTTTGAGTATATTGAGTTAAAAGCTTAAGTGATCTTGATAAGAAAAGAATAAGTTAATTCATTAAGAATGTTGTCATCTATTTATATGTAAACTTACTAAGCTTTATGCTTACTCCCATTCTTTATTTTTTTTATAGTATTGCAAGCCAACTCGGGGATCGAAAGGACGTCGGAGATCGTACACACTATCAAAGGATTATATTGGTATTTTGTGACTCGAACGTTTTAAGTTATGGCATGTATAGGGACTTAGCCATTTTATGTGTGTGACCTTATGATATGGCTTATTATGGACTTGTAAATGCTTGGTAATGATTAGCCATTAAAATGGTTAATTAAGAACATGGTTGTGGATGTTATGAAATGTCTAGTTAATAATTATTTTAAAGAAATTATGTAATTATATGCAGGGGAATAGTTGGACAGTAGCAGTGACGTGATTTTGAAAAATCACCAAAAATAGTAGAAATTGAATTAGGTTGTGCATAAGATATAGAATTAAAGCTTATTGAGTCTATTTTCATATAAAGAAAACGGTGTAGGAAAAAGAGTTGTATATTATGAGATAATTGATTTTTAGTGAAGAGAGGTCAGAACTGTCAAACTGTGTAATAGGGGAGACTTTAACTAATAAACTGTACTAATTGGCCACACCAAAAATTCTGGAAAAATTATAGTAAGAAGATATATGAGTCTAGTTTCAGGGAAAATTTACGGATCTTAATTTCGAGTTTTGTAACTCGAGTTATAATTAATTTAGTGAACATGACGCAGACGGACAGTTTCAATTTTTATGCCCAGAACTAGTAAGTTAAGTCTAGTAATGCCTCGTGCTCGACTCCGACAACGGTCTCGGGTAAGGGGTGTTACATAATATGATAAAAATTATAATATATGTTGATGTTACAACTCATCTATATAGCGTGTCACATGTCAACTTATCATTATTTTTACCAGTTACGTTAGCATTTGTTATCGATCAAACTAGTTAATGATGATTTTCATTAATAAAAAATTATTATTTAATTTTTTTTATCACCAAAATCTCAATTGAATGTGTTTCGTTAAGGCTTAAATATTTTTAAAATTTTTTACCTCAAGCCTTTATAATAACTATGTAATTTATAACAAAGAGAATGGTCCATTCTTAAATCTTAAGTAAATAAATTTAGATTTGAATAACTATATTAATAAAACAGTAGAACGAAATACCTCATAATCATAACTCAATTTAACCTAACACTGAAAAATCAAACTAAACAAGAAATATACATATATATTTTATTAATCAAATAATATAAAATTATTAAAATACATGACTAAATTAGTGTTATAACTTATAAATCAATTAGACACTAAGATAATAGAAAATTATTAAAAATTATTGTATTTAAGAAATAACATATATTATTATAAGCATGTTTTTTTTTATCTTTTTATATAAAAATTAATTTAAGGACTTAAATCTAAAACATTAAAATCTTCAACTTCAACTTTATTGTTTTAACTAAAACCTCATTTATTTGTTACATTTTTTTTATAAATATACATTTACATAATAAAAAATTTCATCTCGAATATTTATTGCATAAATTTTTTATAAATATATTTTTACGTAAAAATTTTATCCATATCGTAATGAATCATAATCTAATAAAAAAAATATCCCAAATTTATCATCACTTTTATCTTAATGACATTACATAATTGAAATAGGGTAATAAAACCCTCATTTTTCTTATGCAAGAATTAAGATAAATCATTTATTCCGCAACATGCAATTCGGGACCATTTTGAGTATTAAAGGTAGAGGCGATGATCTTACGAAATTGTTTGCTCAAAGGTTTAATATATTTGAAAAATGATAAAAGATTAATATTAGTCTATGAACATTTTCAGTACCGTGTTGGGGCTGTATGATTTTAAATTTAATGCTAATATATTGCACGTTTCAATATATTGTTTGGGATTTATTAATATTTTTAAAGATTTTTCATACATATTCTAATTTTCAGTTTTTTTTAAAAAATATATTATATTACATACATATATGTAAGTATATAAATTTTAAAATTGTTAATCGGGTGCAATAACATTTTAATTTTAATATAATAAAAAATATTAAAAAATAATTTAAAATATCAAAACCTTTTAAGGGTGGATTTGGATGGGCACCGTTTACCTGCGTTAGTATAAAAATAGCGGTGGCGGTGAGATTAGATACTGTAGCGTAAGACAAAAAATAAGCTAAAGACATCACACCGCACTCAATCGCTCATCCAAACCCACCCTAAATTAGATCCATATGCATGCCTCCAGTTAGATATTAAAAACTAATTCAACATGCATACCAAAACGTCGAAAAACATAAATTTTCAACAAAAATCACTTCACATTGATTTGGGGTCCAAAGAAAGCAATCGTGCTGGCAGGCAGTAAGAGAATCTATGGAATTCACCTGCAAGAAAGACGTGTCATTTAAAACGCCTTAAAAGACAGACATCACGTTTTACTTTCCCAAACTCACCAACGGCCCACGCAGCTATGAACCATTCATTCATCAAATCCACGTGCTACCTTCATTTAAACCCCTCAACTAATGCCAATGAGGGAAGTAAATGGTCTTAAATTGCTTGTTTCTCTGCAAGCTACAGTTGTACCATTTCTTTGGAAATTAAATGTGCATTCGTTTGCTTCACTGCTACTCACTTCTAGGGCTTAGGCTTAGCTGTTTTCCCTTTCAAATTGTAACCAAACATCTTTTGGCGTTATTGATTGTCAATAATGGTCGAGGATTTCCAGGAGAGGACCCATCTCCCCATACCATACACTGTTACGTCAGCTCCTTTGTTGTTTTGACACTTCCTTCAGTTATTGGAATTATTGAACACAAACTTGCCAATTCTGGGTAGCTGTAGAATCGTCAAGCATCTGTCACCCCTTGGGATTTTGGGGAGGGGCGTGGTCCTCAGTATGTAGGAAGCCCCATGTGCCACGTAGGGAAGTGAAAAATGAAGCTAAGGTTTATTTTCAATTTCATTCCAAATAGAAATTAAATAACAAAATGGTAACTAAAGTACTACATTTTTAGTTAAAAGTCAGACCTAAACTATATTCGTTACCTAATTAAACTACACTTTATCATTTAAGAAATTATGTGATCGAAAATATAACAACTTATTGGAAAATTTAACCAAACCCAATTTTTAGAGACAAAACTTAAATTTTGGCTAGTTTTTTTTCTTTTTTATCCCTCAATTATGATTTTATTTTTCACCCTGTTTCAAAACTTATCCTATTTTCTCAAAAGAATATTTTTTTATTCATTCTTTTTTATATACTTTGAATGCATGATGAACTTCTACAAGGGGAAAAATTAGATAAAGAGTGAAATCCAGTACAGGGAGAAACTGAGTAGAAAAAAATGATTGTAAAGACAAATTATTTAATATCTAAAAAAATCATTAAAAAAAGTCACCGGGAGAGTGTAAAAAGATTATGTCAATTAAATTTTTAAATTTTACAAGGTCATAAGGCTGACAAATATCTTATAGGGTATGGTAAAATATTAAAATAAATATTTTCAAAAGAACATCATATGGTTCACACAATAAAAAAAAAATTACACTGCTCAATGTTCCAAATATTAATCCATGTTTTAGATTTCATAAGAAAGTTGAGGGTATTACATATGTCCTCTAAAATATATTTAAAAAGTTAAAAAAGAAAAGAAGCTCGTCAATATATAGGTTTTGTTCCAAAACTTGGGTTTATATTAATTTTCCATCATGTTCTTGAATTTTTCGTCATCGGAGTAGGAACAAAATGGATGAATATATTTAAAAAAAAAACTTAAGGAAATAATATATAATTTTTTTAGAATTACTTTAATTAGAAACTGTCACATGTCACCAAATAATTAGCTAAGAGTTTTCTAACAGTTGGGGTAATTCAGGTAACAAAGTACAGTTTAACTACACTTGAACAATGGATTATAGTTTAAGTATAACTTGTGATAAAAAAAATTATTTTGAATATCAACTTGAGAAAATGGGTATAGTTTAGATACTAATTTATGATTTAAGCATCCACAATATTACTATTAGAGAGGTTTGAGTTGTGAAAATGGATTCATATAGTTAACGAACTTGTTTTACAAGGAAATTCCAACAACAAATGCGAAAGATTTGGATTACACATCTCAACTATAAAAAATAAAGCAAACTAGCAGATTGGAAGAGGGGCACCATTCCATTCCTTGAGACATTCCAGCATTGGATCAATGATCTTCCCTTGGCACATAGCTGTGAAAACCTTGTCAAACTCCTCACCAGGTGACATAACCTTTTCTCCAGTTAGCAGCCCAGTTCCAAGCTCTTCCCTCACAAATTTGTACAGCGGGAAGGATCTACATTCCTTGATCTTGTTAGGGATTGCAGCATTTCCATTCTCAACTGATGCCCTTGCACTCTCCACCTCCTTTGGCAAAACAGCCTTTAATTCTTCTTCAAAAGCTGCTATCTTTTGGAAGATTGAAGTGCTTGCATTCTTCTCATTTTCACCATTTGTCAATGCGTGCTCAACAAGTACTTGCCTCAGCTTTTGCATCAACGGGTAGGTAGCACTGCAGGGATCGTCGATGTAAGCGAAAACATATTCCCTGTCCACAGCTTTTAGTAGATCCTTCTCACAGAACCTTGAAGGGTGAAGCTCACCATTGGCACCAGTTGTGAGGACTTTCTTAGCTATCTGGCTCACGGTGTTCTTCACTGTGCTCCTCAAATTCTCTTCCAAATGCCTCAAATCAATAGCTTGACAAAGTGCCACCAAGTATGTAGAGGACATAAGCTTTAAAATATCAACAGCCTCAGCAGTTTTCCTTGAAGAGATTAGTCCCAAGGAGTTAACATCTTGGTTGTGCTGCTCAGCACTTTGAACGTGGCTAGTGACCGGATTAGCAAGGTATTGGAGCTCAGAACAGTAGGAAGCCATTGCTATTTCAGCACCTTTGAAACCATAATCCAGACTTGGGTTCCTACCACCAGAGAGGTTTGATGGGAGACCATTGTTGTAGAAATCATTAACAAGTTCAGAGAACTGGGCAAACATTAGTTTCCCAATAGCTGCAATAGCCAAACGAGCATTGTCCATCGACACTCCAATCGGGGTACCCTGGAAGTTGCCACCATGTAGCGCCTTGTTCCTTGAAACATCGATCAAAGGGTTATCATTCACAGAGTTGATCTCTCTTTCAATTGATTTAGTTGAGAATCTAATCACTTCAATCTGTGGACCAAGCCACTGTGGAGAAGTCCTCAGAGCATACCGATCTTGTTTCGGTTTCTGCAGGGGATCCATTTCATGCAACTTCTTTGCTGCTTTAACATAAGAACTCCCCTCAAGTATGTATTCCATTATAGCTGCTGCCTCAATTTGTCCTGGATGGTGCTTCAATTTATGCGTCAAATGGTCAGTGAACTCAGGTTTACCATTCATGACTTCAGCGAAAATTGCTGATAAAACTTCTGACAGAACAGCCAGAATATTAGCTTCAAAAAGAACCATGGATGCCATGCCTGAACCAACTGCAGTGCCATTGACCAAAGCAAGGCCTTCTTTAGGTTGCAACACAAAGAACCCGGAATCAATGCCGGCTACATGGAATGCTTCCTCTGCATCAAGGGGTTCACCGTTCGGTCCTACGGCCTTGGAATTCGGCCTGCCTGTGAGCAATCCAGCTATGTAGGAAAGAGGAACAAGATCCCCAGAGGCAGAAATTGTGCCACGAAGTGGCAAACACGGAGTTATGTTGCTGTTGATAAGCTTTGTAATTGCCTCCAAAATCTCAAATCTAATGCCAGAGTAACCCTGGAGAAGGGTGTTGATCCTAACAAGCATAGCTGCTCTGGTTGCCGAGTGAGGAAGTGTGTGGCATGACTCAGTTCCATGGCCAAAGATCCCAGCATTCAAGAACCTGTAGGAACAACAAACAGATTTAATTATACTTGCTGTTCATTATATTTTATCCAACTCCCTGTTTACCAGGTATTAATTTGCCATAATTTTTCCTTGACCTTTCTATTAATAGCCTTATCAACTTTGGTAAGCTAACATGTATTCATGCTTTTTCCAAAAGTAGTAGGGCCACTAAACAACTCATTATAATTGATAAAATAGTGGTAACTCCGTTATAACTCATCCCACCAGACCCAATGAACTTAACTGCCGTCCAGTTTGGACTATTTCCACAAAAGTGATATTCCGTCCAGTTTTATGATAATTGCTAAGTTTGTAGTATTAAAAAAAAAAAAAAAACTCACCTAATGAGCTCTTTTTGAAGGGCTGCTCCTTGCTTGGTTCTTCGATGAGAAGTAGCACCAAAACCAGTGGTAACACCATAGCTGTCAGTGCCTTTGTTCATGCCATCAAGGACCCAATCAGCACTGGCCTTGACGCCAGCTCTAGCATCCTCGGAGAGCTCAACCTTGACACCCAAGTCACGTGTAGCAATGGCTGCAACTTGAGAAATTGTCAAGGTCTCCCCACCAAGCTTCACCAATGGGTTCCTGTATTCAGCCACCATGCGTTTCACTTCATCCAAATGACTCCCCTTGAGTGACTCAGCTGCAACACCCCAATTCAAAGGATCAACGGCTCCACCGGCACCCTTTGAAGCAGTGCAAAAGCTCTCCAAGGACCCCTTGTGGTGACCATTTTGAGTGATCGTCTCCATGTTAAAAGGAATGATGGAAAAGAGAGAATGAGCTAGACAAGTATTTACAGTTCTTTGTTTGTGAATGTTTTGAGTCGAAACTTAGGAGAGGAAATAAGAAGGAATAATAATAGCTCAAGGTAGTTGGTATCCTTCCTGAGGAGAAAAGGGAAAAGAAATGTGGTTTAAATAGAGGAGAGAAAGGGAGGGAAAGTGGAAGGAAAGAGTCATTGAGTTGGTAGGTAAGCATAAGTGGGTGGCAATGGTAGAAAGAAGAAAAAAATAAGGCATATTTGGGTTTGTTGAGATTTATCAATGGCCGTCGATTAAGAAATGATCAAAGGGTTATGGATTAAATTTGACCGATGAAAGTGATGGTGGCTAAAGCTTTGAGTAGAGGATGTGGTTGGTAAGAAGTGAATGAGAAAATGCTTAAATGCATGCTTTCAGACCTTATAGTCTCCCCCCAATCCCACCCAAATTGCCACCCTTTTCTGTGATTTACTTATAATGCCATATAAGGTTAGTTATGCTAACATCATTAAACAATTTTAATTTTGTCTTTTTAACTTATAGTCTTATATTAATCATTTATTTATATAATATATAAAACCAACTTTAGGAATTAAGAGAAAGTATTGTATGAAACAGTGACGCCACGTCATCTGTATCCCTTTCCAATAATTTTATGCCAGATCAATATTCTTATCCTAAATTTCAGCATTTTAATTTAGATTTGATTTTTTTAAGGATAAAAATGCTAAAATTCAAGATAAAAATGCTGATGTGGCATAAAATTATTGGAAAGGGATACAGATGAGGTGGCGTCACTGTTTCATACAATTTTTTCCCAGGAATTAATAGGGTAATATGTCTATATCCTCTGCTCTATTTTATGTTTAATATTATATCTTTCTTAAAGTAAAAAAATGAAAATGTATAATTAATTATCTAAAAAGCATTGGATTATAAATTATAATTTGATTTAAATTATTATTTACTATTTTATTTTTATTTTTATCAGTTTATTTTTATATTATGCTAGGTGATGTGTTGAAAATTTTAATAAATTTTATTTGTAATTTATTTTTAAATTTAATACCAATCTCTTAAGATGGAATTAAAAAAAAGTGACTTAATTCTTTTTATATTTCTCGCTCTTGAGTAAATAGAGGTGAAATTAGGTAAAAGTATTATAAGAATCATCCACCGTCTGTTGATTGAATCTTAGTTTTATTGGCATCGATATTGTCGCCAGTGCATGAGGTTGTAGGTTCGAGTACGTTGAAGTGCATTATCCTCTTATTTAAGGGTTGATGATGAGTTATGGGTAGTTCTAAAATTTGTATGAAAAAGACCAAATATAATAAGAACATATAATGGAAGTAATGTTTAAAAATAAATGTTCACCCTCTTTATTATATGATATTATTATAACTTTTATTAATGTAATATATTCAGAATATTTTAATATTATTTTTCTTATAATTTTTTAAACATATAATAATTTCATGCATGGCATAGGTAAAAAAAATTATTTTTTTAAAAAATCAACTATAATTTTTCTTATAGACTAAAAAATAATTTTTTTCATTAAAATTATTTAATGAAGGATAATACAAGTTTAACAATGTAACTTGATGAATTTATGACTTTCAACAAGAAAATTGGTCCTAAATCAAATGGTGTAAATTACTTAGGTGATTTTTTTTTTTATTTTCGGATATCTAATTTTTATATGAAAAATTGGGATATTGAGTCAAAGTCAAGAGAGATTGAAGATTGAACAAAATCCAAAAAGATGCCACAATGAAAAGAATCCAAAAGATTTAATGCTCTATTGGGCATTCAAAGGCAGAAATGCTTGTTGATTCTTTTTTGGAATTGCAGTGCTCCTTCCTTTCTACTTACTTCCTCCTCTAAAGTCTATGCCTTAACTAACATTATATATTTTCGTGGATATTTCTTTGTTAATATGCCCCTTTTAGTTCAATCTAATTCATGATAAATTTTGGACGACTTTAAAAAAAATTATTTTAATTATGAAATTTATCACAAATATAAAATATTTAAAATAAAATACTAATAAAAAAAAGCTTAGAAGACAACAAATTGAAACTGGAGTAAATAAATTTATTTTGGCATTAGTCCGTACCCACTGACTGTCCCCAGATAATACAAATATTTATATATCTTAGACGCCCAAATTTAACGACCCGGTGGACCATTCCCTTGGTCAAATATATACAGACTTCAACAGAAAGGCTATTACTTATTTAAAAAAAACCTATTTATCCTCTAATTTTTCTTTTCCTTTTTTAGAAAGTTATTTAAGTCATCCGCAGAAATTTATACAATTTTATGTGTAAGTTTTCGAATCTTCTCTTATGCTGTTGTCATAAGTGTTCAGTTAATTTGTTAATTTTAATTTGTTTGTGATATAATTGTTTGATTTTACAAACTGATTTATAATATTCAAACAAAAATCAAAATGAAACCAACTACCACTATTTCTAGCCTTTTCTACTTTTTTTTTTTTTAATTATGGATTCTACTTTGTCTTAGTAAGTGGAAATCCTACTAACTTTAACGCATTAATAAAATTGCAAAAAAAAAAATAAATAAATAAACGCATTAATAAACGAATTAAAAGTCATAATCAGCTTGTTATTTACTTTTTTAAAAAAAAAATTGATCGGAAAATAAATTAAGATAAATTAAATATTCAACATTTATAAAATAAGGAATTGCCACTCATTGTATGAAAGAAAAAAGAAAGAGCTTAATCATATATGTAAATTTGAAATTTTCATTATGAACTTCAAAAACTAGGGCCGGGGTTGGTGGTATAATTTTTCCAACAAATTAAGGTGTCTTTCTTTTGAATTTGTTCATAAAATAAATTTGTTTTATTTTTCAAACTTCACCAACTTTCATTGTCTCCCCCCACCCCCCAAAATCACCAACCTTTTTAAAATTTTTAATATTGAATGATTTCAACGTAGAAAATCTTCGCTGTATATCTAAAGACAAATAAAAATTTTGAAAATTTATATTAATGGTACAATCAAAAATATAAATACGTATCTCGAGTTAATAGAATTGAACCATTATAATTATTAAAACACAAATAAATTTAAGAACCGAAAAAATTTAAATAACTAATTAATTAGACTAAAACCTACCCTTATAATCACAAATGATATATTTCAAACTTAATTATTCAAGACTAGGACCTCCACTTTTGCAACATAAAATTTTTAAATTAATTAAGGAGATTTATGGTTGTAATGAGAATTCATTTTTCTTCTTTGATTGAAATAAAGCAAGAAGAAAAGTGTTGGATAGTAAAAATCATTAGGAAAAAAAAAAAACAGTACACCATATTCGTGATTCATTGCTTTTCACATGCATGCTCTGCTTCATTTGGATAATAGATCCAAACAAGAT
Source organism: Gossypium australe (assembly GCA_005393395.2). NCBI lineage: Eukaryota > Viridiplantae > Streptophyta > Magnoliopsida > Malvales > Malvaceae > Gossypium > Gossypium australe. The sequence goes on along the minus strand of CM016622.1, from coordinate 12,917,592 downwards.
AATTTATGTCTAGGGTCCCTTTTTATAAATATGAAAATTTAAGTGAATTTAAGTACGAAATATTACTAGATTATTTGATAAAAGTTTTGTTTTTATTTTTCAAACATTTTATATCATATTAAACAAAGTAAAAATTAAAGATTTTTAATATAAATACAACATATTTTAACTAAACATATTATTAAATATAAAATATTATAAATCTAAAAATTAAATATTGTATATCATAACTATTAAAGTTTATTGAATAAAAGAAGAGACAGGAGAATTAGGATTTAAGATTCATTCCATTATTTTTTAGCTCACTATACGGTGAAAAGAAAAAATTTATGTAAAATATATAATTTAAATAAATAATAAATTTTTAAATAATGTTTTAAAAGTGATATTTTAAATAAATATTATTTTTAAAAAGCTAGGTTTTTTTTTAAAAATAGTTTTAAAAGACATCTTTCGTTGTTGAAGTAGTTAATGTTATTTTTAAATATTTCGATATAAGCTAAAAGTCACGGATCATTTCATATTAACTATTACATTATAAAAAATAAAATGATATTTATGTCTTTATCTTAGTGTTATTTTTACTCTCTTTTTTATTATAAGAGTTCTGGTAATGAATTTTTTTTCTACAGAATTATTTTATGATCTTAATTATCAAAGTAATTACTAAAATATAGAATTTTGTTTTGGGCGTTGGGAACAGAGGAGGGGTTGGTGAGATTTTTATTGGCATCTTTGTGAATGGTGTCATGGTTTAATCATCAAAGTTGTCAAGACGTGCATGAGTGGCTTAGATTTTCATCTATTTCCGTATTTAAACCAAAAGAGAAAATTGTGACATCTGAATGCCTAAACTATTTCGGTTTTCTCTTAAATCAATTTAAAGAAAAATTATGTTTTGGAGTTTGAGTTTTAAGTGAGATTGATTGTGATTTTTTTGAGATCTGATTTTACTGTAATTTCCTTGAGAAGAGTAATACCAATTTAGTTTCATTTTTCTTATTTTGCTTTACGAATATTGAAGCATAGTATTAACTTTGAAGGACGACGTCTATTACACGATTATACCGATTAGGACGAATTTACTTTTAAGGCAATGAATTTATCATGACGCAATAAATTTCTAATTTTTTATTTCGTTATTTATTTTTTAGTCAATACTAATAGATTTGTTTTGCTGTAGCTTATTTTCCAACACTATTTGATTGGAAATTAAATTTTAGAATTTAGAAATTTTTAAGTATATAAAATAATAGAGAATGCAGAGAGGAATGCTTAGGGTTTTTTTTTAAATAAGTTTTAGAATTAGGTTGTGTTAAATTTTAAAGAAAACTTCGATATGATATTTACAAGTGCTGAGATTAATTTAAAATTTTTTATTTTGTCTTCAAATAATCTATTATATAAATTACAATCTATGTCTTAAATTTTTTTTATACAATTCACCATCTACAAATATCAAGTTTCCTTTAAACATTATCAAAAATAATTATATCGCCATAGTTTAAAATTTTAAATGTTTTACATTGAACTCAATACCCTTTAGTGGCTCAACATAAAACACTTAACACCCATATTTGTCAGAGTTTTATGAGAAGTAAGTTTTCCCTAAACATAAATACTTAACTACAAAAATCATGTTTTATCATATGATAAGCGAAAATAACGTTTAAAAGATGATAATTTTATATGTTCCTTCTTATAATCTCTTTTTAATTCTTATATTGACAACAATATCAATATCAATTGATATTGGTTGGTATTATATTTATAAAATTAATTTGTATATAATTTAATTTTATAGATAAATATATTGATAAAGTTTATAATTATAATGATAAGAAATATTCAAAACTTAGGTTACAAAAGTGTATTTTAATATTTCCTTAAATTTATCTCTTAATTTATCTATTTAGATTATATAATATATATTAGAATTTCTTAATTTCTCTATTTAGATTATAATATAATATAAATAATATAATAAATATTAATTTTTTTTAGTTAAAATTTTAAGTGTATCTAAATTTTTCTCATAAAAAATATATTTTAATTGTATCTCTTAATTTGAAATTATAGTGATATCTTATATAAATTCATTTCAATTTCTAAATTAGAGTTTGTATATTAGTTTTAATAAGGAAAATTAAAAAAGATATAAAGTAAATTTGTGTAACAAAAAAGAGTTTGATTGGAGACCTGACATCCCACCTAACCTACCAGGCGGACCCTTAGCCTTGGGGCATAGTGCACACCCATTCATCAGTCTCCAAAGGCTGAGGACCAAGGGTCCCATACCTGAATCAATAGTGTGAACCTCTTATCCACATCCATCATGCCTTTATTCTGTGTTTTCACATTTCCCTCTTATCCCAATTACACCTCATCTCAATTGCAAGCATTGAGGTCTTGGGATTTTTTCAATAAACACGTCATTTGTTCTATTTTTAAATGATAGCAGAAAATGAAAATTTAACCCTTTTTTTGTTTAACAAAACATTACAAATTAACATTTTTAACAGTAAATTTTTATCTTTGTTTACACTTTTACTTTTTAAATAAATTCTCACTTTTATATTAAAAAATAATTTATTAATAAATATATAATACAGGGACCAATCATATAATTTTATCTAATGAGCAAATTAATAAAAATTACAAATAATACATATTGTCCATTTTAAAGTAGGAAGATGTATACTGAATTTTAGCTATGCTGCTATTGTTGTTGCAACAATTTAGAAGATATGAGTTCAAATGTATTTAAATATAAATTATTCTTTAATTAAAAATTTTGGAATTATAATCTAGTTTAAGATTGTATAAAAAAATATTCTTAAACTTAACTAGATTTGTCCACGAGACAAGTCAGGTTGAGTAGCAACCAAGTTCCAAAAACAAAAAATTCGAATCTTAGCTATTTTTAGTCGGTCATACTCAATTCATCGACATGTTTTCTTCATAAAATATTAAAATATATTTTATATTAATATTTACATATTTCACAATTAAATTTATATTCATTGGACCACATAGGTTACACGCTGCATGAACAGATTTACACTCAATCAAACCAATATTAAATGCGTAATGTTTTATAATAATCATGCAGACTATGTAGTCAGCATATTTATTATTGGATGAAATACATAAATAAATGGATGAAAATTTTAAATAATATAATAAAATAAAATTACTTAGTTAACAATTACCTTACTTTAAAAAGAATAATGTTTATTGCGATTCAATCGGCGGGTATGGTTGTCAATATAAGAGAATATGGGTTTGAGTATGCTGAAGCATATTATCCTATTATTTATGGGTTGGGAAGGACTATGAGTAGGTTTAAACATTATGTAAAAAAAATAGACACAACTTATAAATAAATTGTTGAAAAAAATAATGTTTATTAATATAGGAATAAACGATGCAAATGATTTTATTTAAAAAACAACAACAGATAAATAATGCAAAGGAGGATGGGAAAAATAGAGGAGTTTTTGTTTTTATTTTAAATCAAATTACTTACGTACCCATGTTAATATTATTTATTTATTTATTTATTTATTTATTTCATTAAATAAGTTAAGTATGATTAATTCATAACACCAATTCAATTAAGAGTTATTAATAATATATTTAAGTAAATATACTAGTTAAAGATTTAAAAGTATATATATATATATATATAAAAGATCTATGAATAACCCAAGTATTACACATTTTGATGAATTTAATTGGAAAAAATTATTTTATATTAATATATTTTATATTAAACTTAAATAAAAATATTTTTATTATTAAATTAAAATTTGAGTAAAATTAATTTAAATTTGGGAATAACTTAAATTAAAATCATCCTAAAAAGTATGGGTTTTAGGTACCAATAAAATAGCACCACGCCATCAAATTTTAAAGACATATAACTAGTACTATACACTCATATATATGACATTTTCTGTAACACCTCTCACCCGTATCCAACACCAGAATAGGGTTTGAGGCATTATCGGACTTAAAATTCACAATCATACAAAACCGGGTTACCAAATTTCGCCCAAAATTTAAAACTTTTCAAACACATGCATTTGACATTGTCATCTATTTAATCACTTATACTATGGACAAATAGGCTTACGAGCTAAAATCATTATAAGCCACATCTCATGGCTGTAATTAACAAATCAATATAAGCTAATACATTTGGCTAATCACAACAACATCTGTCATAGAAAAACTAAATCCTTATACATGCCAATACTCCTAGGATAATGGCTCGATAGTGTGATGCTGCCTTCGACGATCTCCAACCCTGAGCTGACCTAACAAAACTAAAAGAATGGAAAGGAGGGAGTAAGCTTTACGCTTAGTAAGCTCGCATGAAAATAATAAGCAATACGATAACATGCTATTTTCATATTCTTTCCATTCATTCAAATTCCAGTTAAGATGTTTCCTTGAGTCATAGTCATTAATAATTTATATCTGGAGCTACAGAACTCCAAATTAAAATCCGTTAATTTTCCCTGAAACTTAACTCATTTATCTTCTTACCATAAAATTTTCAGAATTATTGGCTTAGCCAATTGGTACAGTTTATTCATTAAAATTTCCCCTGTTTCACCATTCAACTACTCTGACCTCTCTTCACTATAAATCAATTTTCTCTTTGTAAAGAATTTATATGGCCTCCTTGTTTTGTTCATTTGAAACTAGACTCATTCAGGATTTCAGGCATATAAATTATATCTCATAATTATTTATGTACAAATTTTAATAATTTTTCAAATGCAGAGCAGGGGATCACGTAATCATTCTGAACCAGTATCACCGAAATTCAAATATCTCAAAATATACAAATAATTTGTTTTCTATTTTTATTTATATGAAAATAGACTCAATAAGCTTTAAATCAATATCTCATCCAACTTATAATTCAATTTTTACTATTTTTGGTGATTTTTCAAATTTACGTCACTGCTACTGCCCAAAGCAGTTCTATTGTAAATGTTTGCTCTTTTTCACTTTAGTTGTGTTCTTCACTTGCTTATACCAATCTTTCCAATTTCCGATTACATATTGAACATATTGTTCATACATACATTTGCCACATTTCTCAATTGGTCACATTCACACTTGCACTTATTCATAACATGATCATTTTCAATTATACTTAGTCAATTTTCCGTTGAACTCATCGTAATGATAACAGATACATGGTGGCCTACACATGGTACCACCCTTGTAGCCGAAGCTATCTGGTACATATAGTAGCCTGCACTTAGTACTATACATGTGACCAAAACCATTTCATAACTCTCTTGTACACATAATTGAGCTCAACATTAACAATCACTCAATCTCTTTCTTTTGATTCACTCCTTTTTGTATTACTTATTATCAAATTAGGAAACGTCTTACGAATTTAAGTACGTCGTTGCTCAGTGCCACGTTTCACAACTCAGTATGGTTTTCCTCGTTGAAATACCATACCTACATTTCATAACTCGGTATGGAAACACCATACCTACATTTCTTAACTCAGTATGGTTAATACCATACCTACATTTCACAACTCAGTATGGATGATACCATACCTACATTTCATATCTCAATATGGATGATACCATACCTACATTTCATAACTCAGTATGGATGATACCATACCTACATTTCACACTTTGCCATGGATTAACCATGGTCTTATCCGTCAATTCATCACATGTCACGATACAAACGTACTCAATTCTGCGTTTTTCCTAATTTGAATTACCGCATTTATTCTTCCATTTTATCATAATTTTCACAATCCCACAACAAATTCATATTTAACAAATTCAATCATTCACCAATAAACATGTAAACTCAACCATATGAACTTACTTGCCGAAATCTCGTCAGGTACAGCTGTGTAGCAACTCATACAACCCATGAAATATTAATTTAAAATTCAGTTCATTTAACATTAATTTTGCCATATTAATAGAAAATTACAATTCAAGCACGATGTTGCATTATTATTAACACACGAACTTACCTCGAATGCCGAAACGACCATTTTACCAACTTTCTCGATTTTCGATTTTCCTCCAGTTCTAGGTCCAAATCTCATTTTTCGGGATCTAAAACATCACATTTCACTTATTTAATTAATATACTACTCAAAACAGTCCCTAACTCAAACTTTGGCAAAATTACAATTTTGCCCCTAAACTTTTGCATAATTATGATTTTGCCCCTAGGCTCGAAAATTAAACTTTATTCCTTTTTCTTATGTTTTATGACATGCTGAACATTTTTCCCTTCTATAGCAACTTCAAATTCTTACTATAACACATACTTATGAACAATAACAACTTTTACCGATTAACTCGTTTTAATCGTTTTCACCGAAAATCATTTAGCAAACATCGCTCTCCTAACCTCAAACATCCATACTCTACCATTAGATATCAAAATACATGCTTATCTAGCATGGATATATTTTTTTAAACTTTGATTACACTTCAAATTAATGGTAGAAATAGACAAATTAAGCTTTGAGGATCTCAAAAATATGAAAATCATTAAAAACGGGACAAAAACCATACCTATATAAGCCATAGAAGCTTGGCCGAATGCTCATCCATGGCTGCCATTTTTTTCTTCTCACATTCTGGAGAAGAAGAAAATAATGGTGTTTTATTTTTTTTATATATTCTTTTTACTATTTTTGTCTTATTATCCATTTAACTTATAAGTGGATTAATTTCTTCATAAGGACCTTCACTTTAAAAACCCATCACAATTACACCCTTTATCTAATCATCTGGAACATACACTTCGCACCTATAACCATTTAATCCTTCTAACCAAATTAAACACTTCTTCGATAAAATTTCTTAACGAAATTTCCACACAACAATTCAATCACATTATAGACCTCATATTTTGCAACTTATTGCAATTTAACCCCAATAATAAAATTGGGCACTTTATCGATAAAAATTACTTAACAAGATTTACACACCATCACCCAACATATCATAGACTCTAAAGCAATCATAAATTAAATATTTTTACTTAGAGTTTGTGGTCTTGAAACCACTATTCCGAATAGGCCCTATTTTGGGCTATTACAATTCTCCCCCTTACGGATTTTCGTCCCTGAAAATCTCACCAATTAATGGATTTAGGTCTAATTTCACAAGTCACTTTCAGCTTCTCATATAGTTTCGGCATTTTCAACATCTTACTTCTTAAACTAAGATTCGGAACTGTACTATCTTATCATGAACATAAAAATCATATTACTGATCTTCTTAAATTCTGAGTGAAAATCCCACTAATAAATAATTCGCCTTATTCTATCAATAATCTCATACTCTTCGATGAACCACAACTCACCTATCTTTACTTATCCAGGTGAAAATTCTCTGTTAATGAAATACTTTCAGAAGCACTTGACACTCATCTAAGTTCAATACTCTTACCTTTCGATTCTGTATGCAATTTTTGATAATCTATAATTGATTTCTTGGCACACAAACTCCGTCTCGAAACAACAATAAATAGTCAGTTTCTGACCTGTAGTTCTGAATCAGAAGTTAGTTCTTTTAGAACACTTCTAACTTACCATTTACTAACAAAATTCTAAGTTTCACAAAATCATGGAATAAGCATCATTATTTCTGAATAATAATCACTGTCTAATTCACATCATAAGATTCTTTTCATGCAGTATTAACTGAGTGCAAGCATAAGCTACCATTTTCACGTTCTTGTATCAAAATATACTTCAAACCAATAAACTATCCAGACTAAATAGTTGAATTGGTCTTGGCTATTTTACAGTACCCTTCTAAAGGAACCATTTTCATCTAGTTGCCATGATAACTCAGACATGTATCCTATTGCAATTCTTTCCGGTTACGAATCAATGATCCTTAAATCAACTATAAAGTTTCAATGATACATAACAATATCGTTTTAACGCATTGAGATATATCAAATTACTCAGAAATAACAACCATAGCGCGGATTCCAGCTTAATCCTTTACTGTTTACTCTCTTATTAATGTTTATTCTTTTCCCAAAATCTAAAGATAGATCACATCTAATAAAATTTACTTTACTGTTAATTTTCAAATACTGAACCCCATTGGAATTGCATCTCTCTTACAATTAAAATCGTAGCGCCATTTCAAGGCTAACTTCTCAGTCTCACCGATAAACAATAATTTAACTAATGCAAAAGCATAGTCTTTACACATCTAATAATAGCAACACTGTATGTTCATTATCAAACTAGATTTCATAATCACAAAAGTATGATTACTTCCAGTAAAGGAATATCTCTTGCACAATTCATAAAATAAAGTCAATAAGAAATCCGAGATAAGAAAATCCAAGATTTGATACCGTACTAGAATTCTGAGAATATAGCTCATAAGAGAAATAATATCGACTTCGACAAATTCTCAGAAAATTTCCAGAAGGAAAACAATACTTATAAGCACTGAATGATAACAGAAGCAACATAGTTTTCATATACACATTTCACAAAATAACAATCAGTGGAAACTGAATTTCAACATCATATGAACGTTATTGTCACTTTTCTATCAACTCATATTAATAGAATACCAGAAAAGATAGAGTAATACCGATCACGGCCCAAACAGATTAACATTACTTTCATCTATCACTAAAATTGATTAGCATTCTCATATGATAAGAACCCCGAACGAGTCGATTAGTCAATATTAACTTTTTCCTTAACTGTAACATTGCGAAACTAGGATGATTTTCATAAAATTTCATCACAACACCAAAGTTATTTTAGGCCATTTAACACACATATTCACGGTATTCATCCGTATCCTTTGTCTCTTTCGAAGATTCATCCGGGAATTTTCTCGCTTTCCATCATTTTAATAAATATCAATAATATTCACTCATATATCATATGATACACTGATATGTAAAAACATAAATAAAAAGGATGTATCATTTACATATAGACTTACTCATTTTAGGTCTTACCACATTCCAAATACATATCATAAACATTGCTCACATTTACATGCACTTATACCTTGCACTTGTCATCACATAATCACACGTAATTTTCACTTTGTCAAGGTTTCCCGATGAACACTTCCGAATAATATCGAATACACTGTGGTTTCATACATGGCCCACCAATAATAATAAGTACGGTAGTATCACACATAGCCCACCAATAATGATAAATAAGCTGGTAATCACACACAGCCTACCAATAATAACATATTCACATGCTGCCATAATAAGACTAACTTCTCAATAACTTTAGTAGATAATGTCTTGGCTGAAAACAAAACATTTCGATCATCGGAGAAATTTAAACACAAATTCCCATAACAACCAATACAAAAGCACAATCTTTATATCTCTGGTAACTGTATCAAAGAACTCTCACCATCAAGTCAAAACTTATAATCATTCTAAGCATTTTAATAATAAGAATAAACTATTTTCATCGATAGAACATTTCCTACTGATATCTCATGGCTGATACATTGAATAATTATTTATTAAGGAAACAAAAATAACAAATTTTCAGAATATGAAGCTGCACAAAAAAAATACTCATAACATTCACTTAATTTTATGTTATACTCATAGCATCATACAAATGCCAATCAACATGAACACTTATCATGGTATAAACTTTCCTTTCATCTCATCTTTCATATTTCAAAAGAAATTTTTATCCATAATTTACTCATCATCACATAAACGTCATAAACTTACTTTTTACGAGTCTCAACTCGTCATAAACATATTGTTTGCACTATCAAATTTAGCTCGGTTGAAGTGCACATCTGTCTAATAAAATAATTTACATCAGGGTCGGAAGTCATCACACTATCACAGTTCATTATGGCATGTATAGCTAGACTCTCACACTCACTATGGTAGTCCGAGAACCGACTAAACCATAGCTCTGATACCACTAAATGTAACACCTCTCACCTGTATCCAACACCAGAATAGGGTTTGAGGCATTATCGGACTTAAAATTCACAATCATACAAAACCGGGTTACCAAATTTCGCCCAAAATTTAAAACTTTTCAAACACATGCATTTGACATTGTCATCTATTTAATCACTTATACTATGGACAAATAGGCTTACGAGCTAAAATCATTATAAGCCACATCTCATGGCTGTAATTAACAAATCAATATAAGCTAATACATTTGGCTAATCACAACAACATCTGTCATAGAAAAACTAAATCCTTATACATGCCAATACTCCTAGGATAATGGCTCGATAGTGTGATGCTGCCTCCGACGATCTCCAACCCTGAGCTGACCTAACAAAACTAAAAGAATGGAAAGGAGGGAGTAAGCTTTACGCTTAGTAAGCTCGCATGAAAATAATAAGCAATACGATAACATGCTATTTTCATATTCTTTCCATTCATTCAAATTCCAGTTAAGATGTTTCCTTGAGTCATAGTCATTAAATAATTTATATCTGGAGCTACAGAACTCCAAATTAAGATCCGTTAATTTTCCCTGAAACTTAACTCATTTATCTTCTTACCATAAAATTTTCAGAATTATTGGCTTAGCCAATTGGTACAGTTTATTCATTAAAATTTCCCCTGTTTCACCATTCAACTACTCTGACCTCTCTTCACTATAAATCAATTTTCTCTTTGTAAAGAATTTATATGGCCTCCTTGTTTTGTTCATTTGAAACTAGACTCATTCAGGATTTCAGGCATATAAATTATATCTCATAATTATTTATGTACAAATTTTAATAATTTTTCAAATGCAGAGCAGGGGATCACGTAATCATTCTGAACCAGTATCACCGAAATTCAAATATCTCAAAATATACAAATAATTTGTTTTCTATTTTTATTTTATATGAAAATAGACTCAATAAGCTTTAAATCAATATCTCATCCAACTTATAATTCAATTTTTACTATTTTTGGTGATTTTTCAAATTTACGTCACTGCTACTGCCCAAAGCAGTTCTATTGTAAATGTTTGCTCTTTTTCACTTTAGTTGTGTTCTTCACTTGCTTATACCAATCTTTCCAATTTCCGATTACATATTGAACATATTGTTCATACATACATTTGCCACATTTCTCAATTGGTCACATTCACACTTGCACTTATTCATAACATGATCATTTTCAATTATACTTAGTCAATTTTCCGTTGAACTCATCGTAATGATAACAGATACATGGTGGCCTACACATGGTACCACCCTTGTAGCCGAAGCTATCTGGTACATATAGTAGCCTGCACTTAGTACTATACATGTGACCAAAACCATTTCATAACTCTCTTGTACACATAATTGAGCTCAACATTAACAATCACTCAATCTCTTTCATTTGATTCACTCCTTTTTGTATTACTTATTATCAAATTAGGAAACGTCTTACGAATTTAAGTACGTCGTTGCTCAGTGCCACGTTTCACAACTCAGTATGGTTTTCCTCATTGAAATACCATACCTACATTTCATAACTCGGTATGGAAACACCATACCTACATTTCTTAACTCAGTATGGTTAATACCATACCTACATTTCACAACTCAGTATGGATGATACCATACCTACATTTCATATCTCAGTATGGATGATACCATACCTACATTTCATAACTCAGTATGGATGATACCATACCTACATTTCACACTTTGCCATGGATTAACCATGGTCTTATCCGTCAATTCATCACATGTCACGATACAAACGTACTCAATTCTGCGTTTTTCCTAATTTGAATTACCGCATTTATTCTTCCATTTTATCATAATTTTCACAATCCCACAAAAAATTCATATTTAACAAATTCAATCATTCACCAATAAACATGTAAACTCAACCATATGAACTTACTTGCTGAAATCTCGTCAGGTACAGCTGTGTAGCAACTCATACAACCCATGAAATATTAATTTAAAATTCAGTTCATTTAACATTAATTTTGCCATATTAATAGAAAATTACAATTCAAGCACGATGTTGCATTATTATTAACACACGAACTTACCTCGAATGCCGAAACGACCATTTTACCAACTTTCTCGATTTTCGATTTTCCTCCAGTTCTAGGTCCAAATCTCATTTTTCGGGATCTAAAACATCACATTTCACTTATTTAATTAATATACTACTCAAAACAGTCCCTAACTCAAACTTTGGCAAAATTACAATTTTGCCCCTAAACTTTTGCATAATTACGATTTTGCCCCTAGGCTCGAAAATTAAACTTTATTCCTTTTTCTTATGTTTTATGACATGCTGAACATTTTTCCCTTCTATAGCAACTTCAAATTCTTACTATAACACATACTTATGAACAATAACAACTTTTACCGATTAACTCGTTTTAATCGTTTTCACCGAAAATCATTTAGCAAACATTGCTCTCCTAACCTCAAACATCCATACTCTACCATTAGATATCAAAATACATGCTTATCTAGCATGGATATATTTTTTTAAACTTTGATTACACTTCAAATTAATGGTAGAAATAGACAAATTAAGCTTTGAGGATCTCAAAAATATGAAAATCATTAAAAACGGGACAAAAACCATACCTATATAAGCCATAGAAGCTTGGCCGAATGCTCATCCATGGCTGCCATTTTTTTCTTCTCACATTCTGGAGAAGAAGAAAATAATGGTGTTTTATTTTTTTTTATATATTCTTTTTACTATTTTTGTCTTATTATCCATTTAACTTATAAGTGGATTAATTTCTTCATAAGGACCTTCACTTTAAAAACCCATCACAATTACACCCTTTATCTAATCATCTGGAACATACACTTCGCACCTATAACCATTTAATTCTTCTAACCAAATTAAACACTTCTTCGATAAAATTTCTTAACGAAATTTCCACACAACAATTCAATCACATTATAGACCTCATATTTTGCAACTTATTGCAATTTAACCCCAATAATAAAATTGGGCACTTTATCGATAAAAATTACTTAACAAGATTTACACACCATCACCCAACATATCATAGACTCTAAAGCAATCATAAATTAAATATTTTTACTTAGAGTTTGTGGTCTTGAAACCACTATTCCGAATAGGCCCTATTTTGGGCTATTACATTTTCTTTAACTTAATTTAACTTTAATTAAATTACATAAAAATAATTAAATAATTAATAATTAAAAGAAGAGATAAAAAATAAAGAAATTGAAAATAAAGAAAAAAAATGAAACCAACAATTAAAAATTAAAAAAAAACTAAAAAAACTTCAGTAGGAAATTGAAAAGTTATGGCCACCACTAATTGTATTATCAAACTAGGTTATTTGATTTAAAATAAAATAAAAACAATTTAAAATGGAAAAAAAATTGACTACTAGAAATTAATTTAAAAAATTGGTTCATAAAAAAAAAAATTATTTTTAGAAAAAAACCTAAAAATGATTAAAAAATATAAAAGAAGAAAAGGTATTTGTTTATTATTTAAAAATTAATTCAATTAAAGTTAAATAAGTTGAAAAAGATAATATATATTGATGAGTGTATAATAATACTTTATTATTTTTAAAAATAGATGTTGTGGCGATATTTTAATGGTGCCTAGAAATTATAGTTTTGAGAATGCTTAATATAACAATTGATACCTGAACTTGACACGTTTTTCTAATTTGGTACCTAAACTTTTTTTGGGTCTAATTTGGTACCTGAACTTGGCAATTTTTTTTCTAACTTGGCACCTAAGCTTTCTTTTAAATTCAATTTGGCACCTAAATTTATTAAATGTTATAAAAATTACGCAAAATACTAACGGTGTTAAAACTTTTTTGGTTATGCTACAAAAATATTGTCAATATTAGAGGAAATTTATGTTAAAAAATACGTATTGAGCTATGCTTAACCAATTAATATTAAATAAGAAAAAAATATTTTTAAAACCCCAAATTAAAAGCAATTCATTATTTTCAACTAATAAAATAATTAATTAAATACATAAGACTATAAGTAATTGAGCATATAAAATACAAAAGAAATATCATGTCATCTGTCATATGTCATATGTCATATGTCGGTCATACATTGATTATTTTTGTTACCTCAAAAAATTATTTTTAGTGTATTAAAGTAATTTGTAAAACATTTGACAAGTACCAAATCGATCAAAAAAAATATTAGGTACCAAATTAGAAAAAAGTGTCAAGTTTAGGTACTAAATTAGAAAAAAAAAGTTTAGGTACCAAATTAAAAAAATATATATTTAATTCAGGTACTAAATATTATATTAAGCTCTTTTAGAATAATCCAAATATAAATTATCCCTTTTTTAAGTTTACAATATTTTATTGCAAACCTAACCTATATTTGTCCGACTTTTAGACAAGTTTATATAGTAATATGAGATAATAAAAAAAATGAAGGCTGCGAAATGATAAGTAATGAAAGCATAGCCGTCGTATGCTATTGAATGTATTTTCTATGCATCTAAAAAATGCGGTAGGTTTGGAAGTTGTGGTTCATGCGACTACGAAGTAGCTACCTCTTCATCTATTACATCACTGGTAGTTGTGTCCTTCATTAGTTTCACCCTGCATCGGGTTTTTTATTTCAACCTTAAACAGCCAGAGCAGGTCTGTTTAGGAGTTATCTTCTTAGAATATGATCTATATTTGGTTAAATCATTGTAGAATTTATGTTTTTGATTATTAGAAAAAAATACTTAAAAGTAAAGTTGAGAATACATCAATACTAGTAAGTGTCGAGCTTAAAGATATCAATATTAACAAGGCATTTAATGCTTATAGACTCAACCAACTCATTTAATATTAGCGACTCACACAGATTAATATAAAAGTCCTCTGCTATAAATATCCACTTATCTTCTTTTATTTTCATTAAAAATCATTTTTTTTAAACTCTCGAATTCTCCCTCCTCTTTAAAGTTTCAATAAGATCATATACATCATCTTATGATTATTAAATGATTTCAATTATTTATCATGATATTGACATCAACCCTAAGTTGGTGTCGAGTTAATTTGTGACGCTATCTCAATCAACAATCTCAATCAACAATAGAAATAATAATGTGTGCATAATAAAATTGACATGTATAGAAGTATTAAAATAAAATTTTAGTTAAGTGATAAATTTAATATTTTGCTACCCCAATTGTCATAAGTTTATATATGTCATAAGCATATTTTTATTGGGTTTTTTAAAATTAAAATTAAAATGCTTTCAAATAATATAATTTATTTTAAATACGAAAGAGACATTAAAGTAATTTTCATAACAAAATTAAAATTTGATTGATAGATAAACCAACTCAATAAACTGCTTTATAAATAATATAGATAGTTAACCACCATTTCTTTTAACATTCATTTAGATGGTTGGCAGGATTCTCATCACGTTATTATGTATTTTATTATTTATATACTTAAGGGTTTAATCAATGGGATAAGAGGTAAAAAACTAAAAGTGAAGGTGGGTGCTTCGTCTTGTTCATATAATTTCCATTCATAATTCAATGGAAAACTTGGAAGTTACGAATAACACAGAAAATAATATGAAGCTAATATTTTGCAGAAATAATCAAATATTAAGCAAAAACCAAAACCCAAAATATTGCTAGTGTTTATACAAACCCAATCTTTGAGCAACTCTCTAAACCTCGGACGGTTTCGCTTGTGTAGGTGGAGATGAAGCTGAAACTGAACCTGGTGGTGGCACAGGTGGCCCAAAGTATTGAGCAGCTCTTTCCCTTCGACCCTGAGCTCTACCAAGAAGGTAAAACGCAAGAGCCAGGATCAAGACCAGCAAGAGCAATGGAAATGATATCACTAAAACAAAACCCATCTAGATTTTAATGGTGAGGTCTAATAAAATTATAATCTACTTTGAAATTGAATTAAGTTGCGAAGTTTAGAGACCAGTGGAAGATGATAAAAATTGTGGTTGCAGGCTATGTTTTAGTTTTAAGGTTAGTAATCATCCAAGTGTCTCCACAATAATTGAGTACGATGTCATGGTCCCTTAATTTAGTCAATTTTATCTTCTAGGTAAACTTGAAAAAAAGAAAACCCAAATTCCAAATTTCAGCCACAAAGTTTGCTATTATAGATAATTTCCAACTTTTGTTCTAAGCCCCTTTGTTTTTCTTTTCCTGAATCCTGTAATTACAACATATCCAGTAAACTTTTTTATCCTAGGTATATATATCATATACATGGAAATTAGATATGCAGCGATGACTGTTAATACACAGAGAGAGAGAGAGAGAACGGGGGAGAAAGAAATGGGGGTTGGTTTTGGGTTTTGACAGTACTGTGAGAAGTGAGCTACTGCATCATGAGCTGCCATTCAAAATCGAACAGCTCAGCAAGCATTTGGGAGAGAGTGGAACGGAAGCTATGAGTTGTAAGAAGCCAACATTGGAGTTGTTGGAACCTTGCGTGATCCTGTTCCGTCATGGGTGCTGACTTGTTTGGTGGACATTCGGCGCTTGTAGCGTTTAAGTACGGATGCCAAGTTCTCTTTTCCCTTTGGAAAAGCCACATCACCAGCGGCAGTACCTGTTCGACCCTTCCGGCAAGATATAGCAATCTCCACATCCTTAATTATATCCAGGAGTGTAGATGCAGTCGTAATCTTACCCCTGCCAGGTTTTGAAGCCGGTGGCAAAAATCCATTTGAGACCAGAGGACTTGACCTCTGCTGATATTCCACGGGGATCTGAAGGCAGAAGCATGGGGACACCAGGGATCGATGCTTCGAAAAGGCAAGATCTATCACACCCTGTTAATGAGAAATTGCCACAGTTAATAAATTATTTTATATTTATTAAATATTAACTAATAGGAAAAGGCCCTCCCACTAGTGCCTCAAGCTCCAATGGAGGGGCAAGGGAGGGGAGCCCGGTAAAAATGAAGTGAATGGTGCAATAGAGGCATTTTTATGCCACAATTGCACTTCACCTTTAAAAAGAAACAGTTGTGAAATAATAGCCTGAGAATAACACTCACTCCTTAATGCTCAACTGCTAGAGGAACAATGGTCACAATCAACAATAGTGTAGGAGGATGCATGCATTAACTATAGGAAAGGAAGAGACTACAGAAAATATACCTGGAGACGATTGAGCACATAAGTGTATTTTCCCCACAGCTCTGGTCGGCTTTCCATCAGCGAAAGATCAAGAATTCGGTGAATGCACCACACTCCGAAGCTTATTATCAGATCGGCTTTCCAAATACAGCCTTCTCCACAATTAGGAACTGATGAAATTGAAAAGCTGGCAAAACTTGCTCTGTCACTCTTTGGTGAAGAACCATACCTCTTTTCAGAAGACAGGTATTGAGGTTCTCCCATGTGAACAACCTGGTTCATCTCCCTGGCTTCAGCATCATAAAGAAACTTCTCTCTGGCTGCTACACGATCAATTAAATCTTCATCAGCTCCATCATTTTGTCGAAACAACCAGTCAGACCCATCTAATTTCAAGAGCTTTACTATACAATGTCGGAAAGATTGAAGAAGCTTGGACTCTAAATCCACACTAGAAGCAGTATCCCGAGTTAATGAGTTCAACCCACTTTCAAGTGCTTCACCGCCAGCAGTTTGTTGTTTCTCAGCTACACCAAACTGCTCAAAAGGCTGTCTGGACCAAAGGGATCCTGTATCTGGACTTGAGCTCAACTGTAGGGACAAAGGATCTCTGTAACCCTTTAATTGAGAAGTCCCGTTGAAGGCCAATGGAACTCCGGCCCTTGATCCAGTATTTGGATACATGGATGTTTCAAATTTTGTACGACCAATTGCCGACCCATATCCAATGGAACTGTCCCACTGAGCACTCTTCTCAGACATGTACATATTCCGAAGAGGGACAGAGAGCCCAGATATGTCTGGTAAACTATGATACTTCTTTGAATTGACTGATAAGACAGAATTACCATTAGTTCCAGAGTTGATGTCATAATAAGACCTTTCAGATTGTAATGAACTATTTCTAGAAACCGCAGCATTCTGAAACCCAGCAGCTTGAGCAGGAGTTATCCCATTTTGCAGTTTTTGCCCTAATGCAAAAGCTAGGGAGTCTCCGTAATTTGTAGGGGCCAGGCCAGGAGATTTTGATGCCAGTGATTCCATTCGACCATTCAAGCAATCAGAGCTTTTATCCTTAGCAATTCGATTGAGATAAGATGCAAGCTGATATCCATGCACTGTAGCTGGTTGATACTCCACTGCATCAGCAGATGGGGCAGCACGCAAACTAGAGTACCTCCTTTCACTAGAATTGATATTATGACTCGAATTTTGAACATAAGCATCCAATAACTGCATGTGGTTCGACCACAAGGGCACAGATCCTCTTGAATACCCATACGGCGAATCAACACTATTTTGCACATTCAGTTGCTTTGGAGATTCATACAGACTTGAATTAATAGCATCAGATCCTCTTGCTCCGACCAAAGGGAAATATCCACCATACTCCTTTCCACTTGTATCCACCTTTAATGGTTTTGAATCGACCCCTAATAATACATCTAATTTCTTTTTCTTAGCTTCTGGGGTTGGTTGCCCATGAAAATCATACAACTGGCCCCAAAATTCATCAAGAATGGCGGCTAATTGACGCCTTGCAGCACGACCTAACCCTGCTAGCCTAGAGAGACTTCCAGTTCCATTCCCACCATCATCGCTTTTCCCGCTGAGGCTCCTAAATGAAGGAGGGCCATCTGCTGTCAAAGAGGAAACACTTCCGGAAGGCGGTTTGGATGGCTCTTCTGGTTCCCAACTATCTCCATCATCATCATCTTTTTCAACCGACAAATCTCCCTCTACATTCACTGTTTTCTCCAGAGTCTTCACTGATTCAATCCTCAGAGTCTTGGTGCTAGGTAAATCATCATCGACTAACTCATTAACTAAAGTGGGAGCTGACTCGATTATGGATGTTGATTCCTGGGTGTTACAAGCTGACGGGCTAGGATAAATACTATTAGAAGACT
This sequence comes from Gossypium australe, assembly GCA_005393395.2. Classification (NCBI taxonomy): domain Eukaryota; kingdom Viridiplantae; phylum Streptophyta; class Magnoliopsida; order Malvales; family Malvaceae; genus Gossypium; species Gossypium australe. Next base: position 12,898,550 of record CM016622.1, on the reverse strand, counting down.
TCTCATTAACAGTAGTCAAATGTATTTCCCGGTCAGACTCCATAATCGTTTCAGGCAAATTCAGATCATAATTTGTAAAAGATAAATCTGAATGACTCCCAATAGATTTTTCTGGTGTTGATGATCTTTCCAGTACATGAGCAGATTCCTCTCCGTGATATCTAGTTTCATATAAATCATTTTCTACCCTCTCTATAGTTGCCTCGGAAAGAGTTCTGTTCAAATCCCAATTTAATGCACGAGCTTCACTTGGAGAACTTGCGGATTTCAAAGGAGTAGCCACTAGCCAGAGCATCAGAGAAAATGATGCACAAGCAGTAACAAGAAGAGCAATAAAAGGAACTGACAAGCTAATTCCAGCATTCAATCTCAAATTATCAACCCAATCACTATTTCCAAACATCATTTCTACCACAAAAACTATCTTTAAGCCCAGCATCCCCATGAATGTTACCAGAGCTAGGAACTCCACAACTGGAGAAATCTTATAAACACCCATAATGGGTCTTGACGAGGCAATTCGAAACAAGGGGATCACCGAAGATGGAAGCAGAAGAGCCACCATAACCTGAGCAAAAATTAGCAACTGATATATTCCTTCAGCTCCAGAAGTCCACACGCAATAAAGGGCTGGGACCATTGCTATAATTCTGATGGTTGCACGATGAAGCCAACCTGGTAAATCAAGCCCGAGGAAATCATGCAAAACAACTTGCCCACCAAGATTCCAGGCTGATGCAGTGATTTGATTAGATAAGAACATAACAACCAAAAAGATCAAGGGCACTATGCCATTCCTAAAAACCTGTTTCAATCATGTTTAAAAGGAACTTATTAACATCCACAGTTGAATTGTAGAGCAATACTTAAGCACGCTCTCAATAACTGTTAGCTTATTAGAAAAGAGGGGGAAAAAACCTGTTCCATTAGTGACATTGCATCCTGAAATGTAACCAAGACAAGGCCTGCACTATAGAAAACATTTGCAGCTGAATTCATCAGCACATAATTTACCAGACAAATTCCACTGAAGGCACACAAGATGGCAAAAAGATGGCTGTGACATGAGGCACTCTTGGAAATATTTGGTGGCCCCTGATGCTGCTGTGAACATGAAAGCAAAAGTTTGAGAAAACTGACAATGAATCAAATCAAAATGTGTAAGCTCCAAAAAAAGTGCAGAACCATAAAACAGAACCAATGAATTTGCAGGCACAAAATACCCTATACTTGAGAATGACACCATAAGTCTAACAACCCCGTCATGAAAAAGACTAGTAAAGTAGAAAATATCCAAATAGACCTTGTGGGCAACAATCCACCTTCACAGTTTGCAGCCATGCCTCAAATACAAGGTAAGCAACATGATCTAGAAAAAAGTGGATCGAAAGCAGGTAGAGAAAAAATCTCTTTGTGATACCAGTTACATTGAAATGCATGTATTAGAAAAACAATTCATACATTCTAACATATTTCCATAAAACAAATTCAGATTAAATCAATAATGATAACAGCTAGGGGACTGAATTTATATTTTTCTGATAACAGAAAAATAAAGGTTAAAAATTTAAATAAAACATAAGAATGACAAGAAAATCAACTTGAATCTTTGTAGAGTTAAGCCAAAATTAATTGTCCAATTATCATATATATTAGTATGATGTGCAAATGCCTACTAAAAGGTTATATGACTAACTACTGAGGTCAATAGCAGTATTTTTACAGCATACATATATTGAAGTTAGATATGAACTTATCACTAAAATCATCATCTCTATGAAAATTAATACTTGACAAACTTGAGTTCAGTTTAGCTGAAGAATAAAAAAGAAAAAGAAACAAAGAGAAATATACAAACGTAACTAAAAAACATGCACAAATACCTTTGATTCAGAATGCAGGGACACAAAACTTACAAGGAAGTCATCCATGTGAAAAGATTCTAAAAAGGCTTCTAAAATCCCAACTATAGTTAAAGAATATATCAAATTCTCAGTAAAAATAAGTTTCCAAAGAACATAGCATTGAAACCTAAAATAAGTGGTTCATATACAAAATTCATGTATGTCAGTGCATGTACATTGTCCAATAAGAGATACCTGAACAATAAAAGAATGCAAGTAAAAATTGTGAGGCATGATGCTAGCTCCAAGGAGACTCATCAGGGCAAATGCACTCTCCCCGCTCAACTTTGTGAGCATCCCAGTCGTGGAAAGAGAAATTTCTGGTTGACTGATGAGCACTCCGAAAACATAAGAAAGCAATATGAAACCTGCCGCATATATGCATAGGAAACTTGCCCTACAATGATCCTAAATATTGAAATTATATCAGATTGTTGGTGATGTTGCAAGAGAAATTGTACAACAAAAGAAGCAGTTCAGCTTACCAGGAGGGTGGCAAAAACTGGGAATAAGACAGCATCAAGAGCAGCTAAAAAAACTCCAGTGGACAGATCCACCCCCAAGAGAAGATTAATCCCATGCGCAACACCCAAAACCTGGTAAAATAAGGACATTTGTTGTGAGAATAAAGTAAACATCATTATGTAAAGTGCAAATCACAAATTTTAGCAGTCTTAGTTCCAACATAATTCGGAAAAAGCATCTGGGCAGTATAGGAGCTGGTCAATAAGAAAATTACCATGGTAAGGTCCAAGACAACCATGGAAAGCTCTGCTTGAACTCCTAAGAATGTAAGAGTGGATTTGTCATACTCATCACTGCAAATCTATCATCATCAGAAAATGAAAAGATCAATTGCACATCATGAAAAGAGCAAAGAGACATCCACAAACACACACACACACACATCGGATTGAGCACGTAATAATAGATTTATAAGCACGCATCCATAGAAAAGGTTTCTAGCTAATATAGGTGGCAAATAATTAAAAACGTGCATTGGTAAGTATAACTACATAATTTAGTTACTTTGTGTACACTTCTATAAGTAAGCAGGCGAAAATAATACACTTTCAATGAAATTACAACATATAAGAGAAATAATTCCTCATGTTTTATAGCTAAAAGGAACCAACGTGAGTCTGCCTTCTAAATTTATTACTCTCCAATATTTTCTCATTTATAATTTGTCCCAGATTTTTTGCTTCAATCAGTGCTAAATACTAATAGTTGGGAAAAAGCTTTATTTGGTTCTGTCTCTCTCTCCTTTCTCTGCAGGTGGCATATTGCATAAAACAATCATACAGCAAAAGACCAGGAAAAAAGAAATTTCTTGCAATAAACGCAAGCATGAAAAGAATGAACTATACCTGAGCAAGATCTCTCCCAGTCACTATACCAATTCGAGCAGACAGGTATTGAAACAAAATAGCAGCACAGTTAAAAAGAAGCATGGGGGCTACCAGATCAAAACCAAACCGTGCACCTCCTTCAACAGTTGCAACCCACTTTCCAGGGTCAACATATCCAATTGATATCAGAAGAACAGGTAAAACAGCAGGAAGCATCCGATTTAGAACACCTGGATGGTGGTTACCATTCCCAGTCTCAGCTTCCATGTTCTAAATTAGAAACTTAGGCAATATACAAGTCACAGTGCAGTACAGAATCTAAATAATTCTTCAGAATAGCGAAAGAACCTTCAATTCCAAAAAGTTAAGCAATTACATGGTTGCCCATGTTGATTGAATCTCCTGAGAGATGATGCTACCCATCAGAATTCGTTCAGCAGGGCATTAGCAAATTCTTTTACTAAATATGATTGTCCAAGATAAAGCAAACTATCCAGCCTGTTTTCTCCAAGCTAGCTAACAGAGGAGTGTACATCTAACAATACCCCTGGCACAGCAGGACTAGCAGGCACCTAAAATTCACTATCCAAAATCAGTGTAACAGCAACTGCTAACAAGGCAAAATTACAGCCCCAACTGCAACCAGGAGATGCCAATCTAATTCTTGAATCCAATCCCTTAACACGCCACTCTTGAGACGTATGTAGCTTCCTGGTCATCTCCCTGATACAAGTTGTTGATTCCTCTAATTCGTGCAGGACTTTACCAATAACTTGAGTTAGCATAAAATGATAGATATTCTCAGCCACGGTCCATAAGAAGAACAACAAAAATATTGAAAGAAATTCCTCCTTTGCAGGCACCTGTGAAGTAAAAATCCGATCAAATCAGTCAAACAGGGTAAACTACCATACAAATGTTAGAAAATCAATACAGCACAAAGAAATCAAGTAATCAATCAACATTAAAAATGAAGGTCAACCAAAATGCAGTACAAGATCAAGACTAATCCATTTGCCACATCTTCAAAACAAAATATGTTCCAAATCCAGAGATAAAATCCTCAGAGAGTCATATAGTGAACGTCATAAATTTCACCAACTGGGATGTTAAACTAATTTGTTCACATAAATAAAAGGGTAAGGTGAACTAATTCAGGCAGGCAAGCATTCATCATTAGGAATCCACTTTCCAAAGTAAGTGTCACCATCAATGCTAAACAGTAGTACTAAAGATCAGCACACAAACCAAATAAAAGAAGAAAAAAAAAATCTGATAACAGCTCCATCAAAAACCAAAAAGTTGCCCAACACGAAAAAATGCAAAAATAAAATCTTAACTTAAAAACCAAGCTCAGATCTTCCTGAAACATCACAAAGCAAGCAGGAGTTGAAAACCCCCCAGAAAAAAGGAAACCCAAAATGAATTAAGCATCCACAAAGTTAAAAATGAATAAAATCAAGTTCCATGAATCTGATTCAGCTCAAGAACTAAAAATAAACAGAAATCCAACTTGCACAGTTCAAGGAAGATGAAACATAAAAAGTAACAAAACCCACAAAAAAGAAAACAAAAAGAGGCTAACCAAAACTAAATAAAACAAGATGCTTGACAAGGGCTTTTGGGTAAGTAAAAGGAAAATGCTTTGGTTTTACCTCAATGGTAAAGTTTATGAGAAGGGATTGTTTTCTGGAGCTTATCTTTCTCTCTGCAATCTTAAGTTTGAGTTCCAACAAAGTAGATCTTGAAGAAGAGGCCTTTCTTTATGATTCTTTTTTCTTCACAGACAGAGGGAAAGATTAAAAAAAAAGGAGAGCTTAGTTTTGTGAGAGAGAGAGAAAGATTGATCTTTTAAATATTATATATTTGAAAGGTGTGTGGGCTCTTTCCAAGTTATGTTGGAGAGAGAGAAAGAGGGGAAATATATAAAGATACTAATGAAAAGGGAAAAGGCTTACTTTTGCTACTAATCAAAGCCAATAAAATGCAAGCAAAATAAAAGCCATTCACAGGGGATGCTTGTCTGTGTTGTGTTTATATATATATATATTGTATTTCTTTTATGTAGGTGTAATTATGCCTCAGTTTTTATACTCTTTTGATTTTTTTTAATTTTGTTTTTTTTTATATAATATTTATTTGGTTTAAAATTTAAAATTCAATTGATTTTTTATTCAATCTAAATATATATTATCAGTTGAACTTTACTTTTTCAAATTAAACAAATAAATTTAAAAATAAAAGCATTAATTATATATATATTAGCCAGGCCAGGTATGTTTTTTTATTGATTTCTAAAAATATGAAAGCATGTAATTTTTTTTCTTTCTATTTTTAGGCTTAAACAATAATTTTTATGTTTTGCAAATTTTAATTAAAACCTAAAATATATATAAGATAATATAATGATTGATGAAAAATGCAAATTTGACTTGTAAAATGTACAATAATTGAGTCCAACCAATGATTTTTTGGCTGATCTGTTTTGGCACTAGCAGTCTTCCTTCCTAGTCATTTTAAGAATAAATTTAAAAATGAATGAGAAAATAGTTGTTCCAATGAATCTGAATATATAAAGTCATTTTCATGAATCGAAAATAGACGAAGTTTTGGATGCATTATCATTTAATTTCAACAATAATAGGGTATTCTTATTTTTAGAACTCAAAGAAGTAAGCAAATGCCAATACTTATTTTTCAAGTTATTTTTATTAAATTATAATAACAGGACAAAGTTCAAATAACAAACGCGGCTAGCGTAATTCAAATTCAAGCTACATCTGAGATAATGAACACCCTTAACCATCAAACCATCGTATGAACAGTTTTTTGTTTGAAGTAAATAATTAATTTTCTTTCATAAAAGAATTCCAAAAAGACATTAACATTTTTAATTCTGAATTAGTACAATGAACTACTGAAAATATCTGCGAAAATCAAATTAAGAAAGATGTGAAAAATATCAAACGGCCATAAATAAAAGGAACAAATTCAAGTTTTTCTTACCAAATCAAAAAAGAAAAATGTGTTCATGTTAGGAAGACAAAATTAGCTGTTGCATAATATCGTAAATAAATTAATGTTCGTGAATATAATGATTGTTATTTTCTTATGTTTCCTTTAGGAAAAATACTTTTTCGATAAAGTAAATTAATTTAGAAATGATAAAATTTGAATTTTCTAAGAGATTTCAAATAGTTTCACTTCGAATGGACTGAGGTAAAAATGTTCTATTTATTTTATGTTTAAGTATTTTTTAATAATTATGTTTAAATATTTACACTTTAAAAATATTAAAGATAAGTACAAAAAATTAAATTAAAAAGGAACAATGTGGATGGTGCGTATATGGATGTATCTAATATCCATGAGAGCAGTAATGATTTTCAAAATTATACATTTATAGTTGAGCGGGGTAGGTGATGGAGCAGAGTGTGCTAATTGCAAAGTTAGATTTAGCAATATTGTTTCCGCCCTACTTCATTATCATCCCTAAATTAGTCCCTTTAAAAAATATATTTTAATTTTTTTTGTGAAAATAAAGTAGAACATTACAAAATACTAGAAAAACACCAGAGGAGAAATTTCATGTAACTATAAACCCTTCTCCCTATCAAAAGCTAGCTTGGTAATACTATCAGCTTCCAAGTTTTCATCTATGGGAACGTATTTAATTGACCAAACTTCCTTATTTTGCAAAAGTTGTAAGATACGCCTGATTAATGGACAATTTGATCCATTCAATACAGACTCCTTGATAGATCCAATGACTCCTATATTGTCTGTTTGCACCAAAACTTTATCATGTTGTCTTCCTTGTGTCAGTATTACACCATCGAGTATGCCCCACAATTCTTCTTAAAAAATAGAACATTTCCCCAATTTGTGGTTGTAACCAAGTATCCAATCTCCATTATGGGTTTTCAATACACCGCCTACCGCAACACAACCTATGTTGGTTTTAACAGCTTTATCGGATCTTACTTGGATCCACCTTACTATTTCCACCATATCCACTATTGAAGTAGGTCTCACTGCATTGCCTCCGTTGCAAGCTGCAAGCATTGATTAGCCCAATTGTGCGAGACTTTGACAATCTCTTCTACACTCCGCGACACCCCAATAAAGGTGCAAATATTATTATTCTTCCATATCTGCCAAGCAACTAGGCCAAAGAAGCATGATAAATCAACATTCCTTCAGACTATGTTGAGTCAATTTTCCAATTTAGACTCAATCCATTCCTGCAAATTACCCAGAAGGAATATGGTTAGTTTATGGGGGAGGATACGGTTTAATACATTCATCGCTACATCACAATCCCTTAAAACATGCAACATGTCTTCTGCTTCATGGCCACAGATTAGACATATTGTGTCACTACCCACACCACACATTCGGCATTCTACTTGAGTAAGCAATCGCTATTTGAGAGCCAGCCAAAGAAAAACCCACACCCTTTGAGGTCCTTTAACCTTCCATGGCAATTTCCAAGCTTCCTCATTAGGATTCCACAAACATTCCTTAAACTTATGATAAACGTTTTAATAGAGAAACACCCTGAAGAGGTTCTCAACCAAGCAATTCTGTTGATGTAGATGAAGGATGCTAGTAATGCGTCTAATTAAATCTTCAAAAAGCCAAACTCGAAAAAGTTCCAGATTCCACGTTTCTTCATATGTAACCATCTCATTTAAACAACAATAAATGACCGTGTTAGCACTTGCTGGAATAAGGTTAATCAATGGGTTGATCTCCGGAATCCAACTGTCCCTCTAACACTTAATAGAGATACCATCTCCAATTGACCAGAAAATATTTTGTCCAAGTAGAGGCCTCACCTTAGATAGAGCTCTCCAAAGAAAATAGCAATTACTACGAGCGATACTAAGGGGTATGCCATCCTTAATCCTATACTTCGCCCGTAGCACACGAACCCACAAAGCCTCTGAACTCGACCCAAGCGCTCCATAAGTCTTTTGTCTGACAAACCGAAGTCCAACTAACAAGGCCTAATATAAAAAATGAGTGTAAGATGAAACTTAATTACAACATTAATAATTTCCATCTATTTTACATAAATTTGATTGGTATAATAATAAAGTTTACGCATTCTGTCTTTTTTTTTTTGTATGTATTACTATTTTTCTAAAGCTAAATTTTATATATATATTATTTTTTGATTTTTTAGAATTTTAATTTTTTATATATTTTTTTCAAATTTCTTTTAGAAATAAGGTCAAATTAATTGAATCTGTAAATATTAAAGGCTCACCAATGAAAATTATCTAAAATTAAATTAAAATAAAACATTAATAATGTGAATAATTATTTTTAATTGCTCTGAATTAAATTATTCTAATTTTGTTATAGAGCGATGAATGTATTCAATATTGAAGAGGACTTTTACTAAGAAAATTTAACTCAGACATGAATACATATATTGTAGGGCTTAGGCCTGAAGTATTAAACCCATAAACTGTAGGCCAGTCTGACCCATTTTGAGTTGAAATTTGTAATATTTTCATTGCTATTGGGGGCTTTTGTCAATTGTCATAACCAAAACCAAACCAAACCGAAGACAAAGAAAGACAGCAGGAGAAAGAATGGCATGGGAACTAAACTCCAACAGCTTTTGTCAGAAGACAAAATATCTACTGAAATCTTCTGATCATCAAAATCGAACGGCCCAGATCTCATAATGTAGCCAAGTAGCCAACTCAACTTGCTCCCAGTATCCCAATCCCACCGAAAATGGAAAAGGCTAGGCTAGGCTGATATCTTTTTCCATTTCTCCCACTATAAATATCTAACCTAACCGCACACTTGTTCTTAAACCTTCCTCCTCCTCTTCCATTTCGAAAACCTTATCTTTTTGAGAACGAAGGTTAAAGGAACCACACCAGCCATGTCTGCAACATCTGCCTCATCTCTTGTTCTCCCATCGCTCAAACCCAAAGTTCTATCTTTATCCGACTCAACTCCCAATTCACTTTCCCTCTTCTCCCTTTCTCCTACCCCCCATGCAAAGCCTCTCTTCTGTTCTGCTCTTCCAAGTTTCCAGCTTTTAACCAAAAAGTCCTCTTTTTCTTCCGGGTTCCTTACAAACGTTGCTGTTTCTTCTGAGTATGACCAGGAAGAGGACTTATTTGGCAGCGATGAAGAAGAAAGGTCTCCTACTTTCTCCCCTGACTTGAAACTTTTTGTGGGTAATCTTCCTTTTACTGTGGATAGTGCTCAGCTTGCGGGTTTGTTTGAAAACGCCGGAAATGTTGAGATGGTTGAGGTACTTTTGTTTTACTTTTTTGTTTTTACTTAGTGATTACCCGGTTTTATGTTTCTCAATCATTTGTAGACTTAGAATCAAATTGTTCACTCCGTTTAATGTGGTGAAATATTGCTTGTGGCAGGTGATTTACGACAAGGTAACTAGAAGAAGTAGGGGATTTGGATTTGTAACCATGTCCACAATCGAGGAAGTCGAAGCTGCTACGCAACAGTTCAATGGCTATGTAAGTCTTTTTTCTTTTTCATATGCGATGACTATTTAGTGCTTTCCACATTGCTTAATTGGATCATCTTTGTTACATGTCTATCCCAAACAATGTGACTTTTCATTTTTTTAGTTTATCATGAACATATTCTTACATATTATTAGAAATTTTGAGTAGCAATGTCTTGTTTTAGGTTTAAAACCTACTCTTGCATATAAATCTTATCAACATATGGAGTAGCTGCTTTAAACTTTCTTCCGCATTCTCTTTTGCAGCATTGCGGGGGAAAGGGGTGTTTGAAATGTCAAATTTGCTCAAATTTTTTACTGTTTTAGTATCTAAATACCCCCCAATAAAAGTGATTAATTAATAATGTCTGTAGTTTTTATCACAAGCTTGTATTGAGATTATCGTAAAATTATCTTCTGGTTGCAGGAATTGGAAGGGAGAGCATTGAGGGTAAACTCGGGACCTCCTCCTCCTCGTAGGGAAGAATTTTCTCCTAGGGGAGCAAGAGGTGGTCCTTCAATGGGAGCAAGGGGTGGTCCTCCTATGGGAACAAGAGGTGGTCCTCCTATGGGAGCTTCAAATCGTGTCTATGTTGGTAACCTTTCATGGGGTGTTGATGATATAGCTCTCAAGACCTTGTTCAGTGAACAAGGCAGGGTTGTGGAAGCGAAAGTCGTTTATGACAGGGAAAGCGGTAGATCAAGGGGTTTTGGCTTTGTAACTTACAGTTCTGCCGATGAGGTCAACAGTGCCATTAAATCCTTGAATGGTTGTGTAAGTTCATCGTTACCTTGGTCTTTCATGTGTGAATGTCTATAGCAACTTAGATTTTTGTGTGCATGATTTTGTGCAAATTGCTTCGTCCTGAAATCAATTAAGCTCATTAACGATGGTGAATTACTTTAAATCTGTCTGGTGCAGGATTTGGATGGAAGACCAATTCGGGTCACTGTAGCAGAGTCTAGGCCAAGGCGTCAATTTTGAGTGCGGATATTTCCTACTGGTGCTGCTAAAATTCTTTGGGTACAAGCTTCGTTCTTTGGGCATTTAATTGATTTTTTGTTATAAAAAATGATTTGCTTTCCAGGCCACATTTAGTCAATTTTATGCTCTCTTTATCATTAGTTCTGAGGTTTCCTTGGTACTTGGAAGATTTTCAGTTTTCGTAGCTATAAAGCATATGAACTTGTTGTCCTTCATCTTATCTGACGGTATAACACATTTTAGGTTGAAGAGGAGAACGACTATCATGTTACACGAAAACTGGTCCTAAATTAAATGTTAATTGATTGTACTGATTTTAAGTTGGATTGGACTGCATTTCTTAAGACTTGCTGGTTTGCTGGTTCTCATTTTATCAGGGACGCCTAAGATATGCAGCCGGAAGCTGGCAACTGCAGTCATTTCCTGTTCGTGGGAATCTGCTCGGCTGCGTTATGGTTGATCTGACTGCTTTTTACACTAGGAAAAGCTGATAATATCCATTTAAATGTTTTTATTGTCTGTTTCAAGTATCTTATGATTGGGTGACTGACAATGTAGCGTAATGTTTCGCCTCATTGGATATTGTTGCTTCAAACTATTGACATGTTTGGCTCCCTTGTACAACCTTGTGGTCGAAGAAGGCCTTTTTATGTTTGTTGCAGTCGAGGCAAAAGCCGGTCCTAGATTATTTATTTGAGAGTTTCATTTCATGCATGAGGCTCATTTTTGTCATTCCCCATGGAGTGGTCACCATTGGTAGCCTCGCCTGGGTTCTTTACAGTAAGGCCTTTTAACTGGAACATTTTAACCTTTAAGCCCAAACCCAAAATCTGATTGAGAGAAAGGGAGGGGGTAACGATTCTTCACACTTTTTTTTTTTTTGTATATTAGGTAATGGGATTTACTGGAGTTCATTAATTTTACAAGGGTTAATATTTGAAGATAAATAAATAAATGAGATGCATAATTTTATAGTCACTTTTTTTGAGAAAAGTGAAGTTATAAATGGATAGGCAAAAGTATGGTATGTATGTGCTGCAACAACCAGCCTAATATGCTTATGTCGCAAAATTAGAGCGGTGGGATCATATAACCCGTCTGTCGCTTTTGTGGTAAATTTATTTTGAAGTCCCTTGAAAAATTATAAATTAATATAACGATACGTTAGCCTTTTTAAATATTTTTTCTGCTTCAGCCCTGCAGCCAACATCATCATCATCTAGGCAAAAACCAGAACCAGTAGGCAAACAACATGGTTGCAGGCAATTATTTTGGTGAATGTAGCTATGCTATCTGTCGGCATTTCTGATAATATACTAGTTAGGAGTATAGCTTTGTTTTTCCATATATGGTTAACAGACAATAGATATCTCAACTTCTTATAAAGTTGGTTCAAATGTTAGCGTAGCCCTTTTGCATTATTTCCTTTACCATTTTCTAATAAAATATTTAATTTCAATTAAATTAAAAGAAATTAATAGTTTGATGCTTAAAACAGAACCAAAAGCATTGTTATTAATTTCTATAAAAAAGATGTTTGTAACTTGAAAGGGAATTTGATTAATTTTTTATTTTAACTCTTATTAAATATATGTTCAGAAATTAAGGTTTAAGAGTGTAAAAAGTTTTTAACTTTTTTAAAAATAGCAATTAAGCCTTTCTTCTTCATTTTTTGCACATAATTGAGCACTTGAACTTTTAAAATGTATCAAAAAGGCCCTCAAACTTCTTTAAAAGAAGCAATAGAGTCACTGTTTTTCTTTTCACTCAATTAGGTACTTGAACTTTCAAATTGGATAAAAAAGACCCTCAAAATTTTTCAAAAAAGCAATTAAGCCCTTGGTCTTATTAAAAATTAGAAAAATAATAAATAATAAATTTTAGAAAAATTATTAAATTTTAATAAAAATATAAAAAAATTAAAATTTATTAAAATTAGAATATTTTATAAAAAATATTAAAAATATAAAAAAATTATAAAATTTTATAAAAAATTATAAAAAAAATAAAGGCCCCTAGTTTTTTAATTAAAGTCATCATATGTCACAACACAGCATGACATGTGACGATAAATGATAAAAAAAAGTAAAAAAATAAAAGTTATAGAAAAGTTATAAAATGCTCATTTTGGTACGAAATTTTTATAAATTTTTTTATGATATTTATATTTCTTTACATTTTGTATAACTTTCTTATGACTTTATAAAATTTTACAATTTTATAATTTTTTATATTTCTATATTTTATAATTTTTTACAATTTTTTATATTTTTACGATTTTTATTTTTTTATAATTTTTAATAAATATTTTTATTTGAATTCTTTATTAAAATTTAATAATATTTATAAATTTTAATAAGAGTAGTGGCTTAATTTTTTTTTTAAGAAGTTTTAGGGTCTTTTTGATGCATTTTGAAAGTTCAAGTACTTAATTGAGTGCAAAAAAAAAAGTAGGGGCTTAGTTGCTTTTTTTTTTAAAGGTTTGAGGGCTTTTTTAATGCATTTTTAAAGTTTAAGTACCCAAATAAGTGTGAAAAGAATAAGGGCTTAATTGTTTTTTTTTTTTTTAAATCAAGACACCCTTAAACCAAGAATTAATTCATTCCAAAAGAAAAGAGTGATGCAAAAAATGTATTATTCCAATTCCTAATTAAAATAAAATGGAAAACATGGAAAGGATGATTTACCTAAAATATAAATGTAAATGTATGTGTAAAAATATACATTAAAATGAAATGAAAGAGAAAAAGTAAAAGGAAGAGGGGACTAAATAGTAAAAAAGGGTAATTATTGAATTGAAGTAATTAATGGTGTAATCAATGCAACCAATAACGAAAATTAGCTCAAAAAATGTGGTTTTACCCATAAAACATGTTACTGATCAGGTGTGACACGTACAGTTGGGTTAGGTTAGCTATCATCGTGGGAGGGAGATTGTAATTGTAGTGCCTATGGTTTGTCCATGTCCGAAGAAGGCCACGCTGGCTTTTAATTGTTGGTAGTTTTATATATTCCTTTTCAATTCTAATGATGATCATGATGTTAGCCAAGACAGATGTGCGTAATGATGGAAATACATTCAGTTACCTATACGTATACATTAAAATAAATTATATGTATACCACTCAACTAAAGATTCGTTTTTATTTTACCACGCACAAATTATTATCTTTATCAATAGGGTCACCAACTCGATTAGAGAAATTTTGAACATGTTCTTCCATAATTAAAATTAATTATATTATTCAATGGTATCTTAATCTTTTTATTTTAAAAATCAGTAAAAATATGTATATGATAAGACTTGAACTAATTGCATGAGTAAAATATTTAATTTATTGCTTATTTAAAGATTTATTTGATATTTTTATACATTTTAATTTTACTATACGTACTTTATTACTTCCACCATTTGTATATATATATATATATATATATATATATATGTTAACAATGTATTTGATTAAGTTAGTGTTGCAAGTTAACACCGATTTAAGATTGATGACAACACAATAATAAACAATTTAATCTATTTTAAAAAAATTAATAACATATATATTTAATGTGTTATTATTAATTAATTTCAAGTTATATTATTATTATTTATTGTGTATTATTTTTAAATACACATTTGCATTTTGTATTTGTGGCTTCTACGCACATACATATGCATATATTAACCATTGGATACCTATTATTTGAATTTAACTTAAATTTACGAATAAAAAATTCAAATATCCAATATCTAAATTCATTTACTTTGTAATAAATTCGGGTTTGGATTTTCGAATCCTTGATCAGTGTTTTTTTTTTTTTAACAAAATATTTTTTGAAAATATTCGTCGATTAAATATTTGCAGATTGAAATTTAAAATTGAAGTAAGTGAGAAATCATAGTGTGTGTTATCCAGTGTGGTTTGTGCTTTTAAATCCAACCATTATGAAATTTGGTTTTCATCTCCACGTAAAAGGGCGGAGGGTCCTAATGCAGCTAATGTTCTTGGTAATGGGTCTTTGTCTTTGTCCTTGGCACCAACAAATGTTCACACTTCTGGCCAATAGTTTACGTTGTACAGGCTATACAATACACTGGAATAATGGTTCTATATCTGGCATTTCCAAAATGGAGAGAGAGGGAGGTTATAAATTAAGTGAATGGTCCTGGCTTTGATTAATGTTCCCACCCAAATGTATTTGAAAACTGCATGGTGCTTGAACCATACACATCGACCTGATACTGTTTAGACTTTTTTCTTTTTTAATGACAAACATAATGTGGGTTAAATGTCTCAAGTTTCAGTTGAGATTAATAATCAGGCAAGGCAGTAGATGGGAGATTTTAAAACATGATTGATGGTTGAAATTGGGAGCGGAGTTTGAATTGAATTATGATTCCAACATTTTGCATATTTATGTGTACTTCTATATGACAACCTTGATGCTAAACTGTCATGTCCCCCCTATCATCATAAATGATCATTACTAATCTTTGGATAATTTTATCAGTAACAGATCTTCAATCATTACTGACAACAAAATATACTGCTGCACACTTATCTTAACAATCACTGTTCCATGAAGAAGAAGAAGAGAAAGGAAAGCTTTCCCTTTTTTAACACACAACTTCATTTGAAATACTTTCTTTAACTTCACATTGATGAGCTCAATGTTGAAACTGGTAGTTAACGTCGAAGAATTTACAATGTTCGTCACATTATAGCTCCCGGATTAGACCTTAAAACTTAAAAGCTAACTCCTCAGCCTAGTTTAAGGTCCCCTCTCCAGAAAACATATGATGTGAATCCCAGAAAGCTATTTTGAGTTGCCAGTAGCTCAAATTGGGCATTTTAGGGTGAGTCCTATTGGTAGATTATGAAGAACTGTTTAGCCACTGGAGCTGCGTTTTGTCTGCAATGTTTTGCTGCTGGTAATTAAGAACATGTTTCACTTCTTACCTAACAGGTTTGTTAAAGTTATTAATAAATGGAGTGGGTTCAACTTCAACTTTAATAAATGAACAAAAGATTTTTCATGTCGACGGAGCTAAAAAGATTATTATATTAATCTTCAGTGAGGTTGAATTGTGCACACAAATGTGGTTATTTGTCAAATAGGGTAAACTTGAAGTTCACCAAATCGGAAAGTCTACTTAACTGTTTCTTCTTCTTCCAGATTCCTTTGTTAAGGTAAACTTGAAGTTAACCAAATCACTGTCAGCGGCGAGCTTCACGCGCGGCTGGTAACGTGTGGGTTTCCTTTTTGTTTTGTCAAAGGAAAGTGACAAAAATACCCAACAAAAGATTTTCTTTGTTTTACTTTTGTTCAAGTCTCAAGACTTGACTCAATTCACTGCTCTAACATAACAGAGTTGGATGTGAGTACCCTCACTTTTCAGACTTATTGTAATTATACATTAACTTAACTTTTTTTAAATAACAAACCAAATTTAAATTAAATTTTAAAAGATATACACCACCACATAAACTATAAAAATTTGTTCTTCTCCCCACGCGCCTCCCAATCTACACTATTCTAACATTCATCCATATGATGCAAATATTTGGTTAAATACGTAATATATGTTGGTTTTTTTAATTGGTGAAATAGATTTTTTTTTTAGATTTAGGAAAATTGATTAATTTTAGAGTGTGTGAAAGCGCGTTTAATTATACGCGCTACTGATATGTCAGGGAAAGCACGCAAATTTGGATGCGTTTTCTTCGAAATTTCAAAAAATGCTTCTAATTGTATGCGTTTTTCTTAATATGTAAGTAGAAAGCTCGTCCAGTTGACCCTCTTTTCAAAATCGACTTTTTTTTTTAAATCTTGAAAAAAACTACCTATTTAACTAATTAAAAAATCTACATTTTTAGCTCAAATACTTGCTCTCAATTTGGGGTTTTTCAAATTCCTTTGTATTGTGATTGTTTATTTCAGATTCAATTTAAATTTAACTTATTCATTTTTTATAAAATCTTTAAATATTTTTGGGATAATATTTGAATTAAAATATTTGTGTGTATATATATATATATATATATATAAAGAATCGTATGTTTTAAATGGGAATAGTAGCTTTTCTTAAGAAATAAAGTTTTTTTTTTTAATATAAAAGTTGTTTATTTTAAGTAGTGGCTTTTATGGAAAACAAAGGTAGTGGTTTAAGTTGTTGTATTTAAATATTTTGTATGAAAACATTAGAAAATTTTAAAAAAAATATTTTAGTTATGAATAGTTTTAGATATTGCATAAAAGAATATTTTGGTTAAAATATGTTCCAAGTCTATGTACTCTTCATACATTTGACTAACTAAATAAGTATTTTTTTATTATTTCAAAATGGTATATCAACAAATTTGATAGAAAAATTCTATTTTTTATATTCTTTATATTCGTTTTACATTTTGTGTTCTGAGTTTATGGTTGTCCCTCCTAATAATGTTGACTTCAGAATTCGAACTTGTGTTCTCCTTTGACAATACAATATATCTTATCACTGCAAGATTAATACTCGATACAGTAACAAATTAAATAAATTTATTTTTAAATTATTTTATGATGCTATCATTTAATTTAATATAGTGCATAAAATATATACCAAAAGTACACTAATTCTTTTAAAAATGATTTTAAATTTTTTTTTTAAAATTAAGTTGCACATGAAAACTCAAATTGCCAACTTCATAGGAAATTTTATAATAATATTTTTATACCTTTCTACAACTAATATATTTATAGAAGCCATTGATTATTTTTTATACAGTGTCTAGAATTATAAATAAATTTTTTTAAATTTAAAATAAAATAATAAAATATAGCTAAATGTACTCGAACTCATCCTTCTATTTATATCAATTAAATTAATATTCAATCAATAATAATCCTTGATTGTTAATTGCTATATATAAAATCTCACTATCTCATTTTTATGATTTCAATTAAATTTTAATTAATTTTTTACATAAATTTTTTTCATAAATATTTATCTTAAGTGTGCCGTAGGGTATAATATTTTTTTAATGAAAAATCATTCTTTTACCGAATTTTAATAAAGTAGCGTATAGACCACTCGCGGCAAAATAGAGTGAAAAACAGAAAAGAAAAGAGCAGACAACAGTAGCATCAATCCCAAAAGTGAAACAATTTGAGGTTAACCAAAGGTCCAAATTAAAGGTACAAGCTTAACTCTAGTTGACTAAAACTTGAACCACGGTTAAGTTGTGTTGTTATTGGTTAACCACTGTCTTAGCTTTGCTTTTAGACTTCAATTTACTGTTTAAAGTAAAGGATATGAATGAATTAACATATGAAGATAGAGGAGCGTGAGAAGAGGGGTTTGTGAAATAATCGAATATTAATGAAAATTTTGAAACATAAGTTCTTTTTTTTGGTGTTAAATTGATAAATGAGAATTAATAAAACGATATTTTAAGAAATATGATTTGATTCATGAAAAAGGTTGAAATATGGATAGGTTTCTTAAAACATCTTTATTGGTTTGCTGGCTTCTTATACAGTTTCCTTCAGATCCGAAGAAAATGGGTAATAAAAACATAAACTGAATAAACAAAAAACACAAATACTAAATTATCTATTGAGTTTATATTTATGTTTTTTTGGGGTTTTAATATTGCCTTTTAATAATTTTAGGTGTTAAAAGGGTGTTCTGTTCTTTCAGTGCATGCTTTTTGGACACTTGCATGATCCAAAAAGTTGCCCTCTCTTCATATATATATATTTTCCCTTTATTTTCCCTTCCTCTTACTTTCTTCTTATTCTTCTTCTTTGTGCGCTAATGGCTTTTTTATCTGCTTCTGTGTCGGCCAACGAGTAATTTCTTGATTGAATCCTTGAAAGAAATTGCACACCCAAAGAAGATTCATCACTGTTTTCCTTCTTTTTTCCCCCTAGATATCCTCTTTGGGTCTTTATAGGAGGAGAATTTGGAGGAGGTTCTGATTACAGGAACTTTGTGTGTTGTTAGTTGCTCAGAGTTTTTGGGGTTTCTTTATGGGGTCAAAGAGACTGTAAGATTAGCAGAGAACTCTTTTTTTGGGGGGTGTGCGTTTAGTTTCTGGGTTTCTTTTTTCCCTATTTTTAATGGATCTTAATTTTTGTAGTAAAGTTTTGATGGTGAACTCAAAACATGGTGAATTGAACAGTTGTCTTTTTTTTTTGGTCTCTTTTAGTCTCTGATTTTTTACCATAAAAAAAGTGTTTCCTTGGGGCAGATTTTGTTGTTCATAGCTAGTTATAGGGAGGCTACAAAACTCTTTTAATTGGAGGAAGACAGACTCTTGGGAAGCTTTGAATGTTTTTAATGGAGCCTTAGATATTTTGTGAGAAAAAAAATGGAGCTTTTTGGAAACTGAAGTTGGCTCTATTTTGGCAACAAAATGATGAGATTCTGTGGAATTCCAAGTTTTTGTTTTGGATTATCTTTCTGGTGAGGATTGAAGATCAAAGAAGATCTTCGCTGGATATTTTTCTGGCCTTTGCAAATAAGAACGCCCTTAATCACAGTGTTCCTTGATCATACAAGCTTTTTCAAGGTAGTAATTTCGCTTTCAATTCTACCCCTTTATTTCTGATCCTTTTTTTTTCTTTTTTTCTTTTTTGGTTATTGAATTTGATGAATAAGTTTCTTTTCTTACAGCATTTCCTTAAAGAGAGAAGTGGTAACGGAAAAGGAAAGTTTCACTGTTACAATCATTGTTTGGATTGAGAGATGATTACTTTTATGGAGTCGAAAGAGAAACCGAAAGAGATGGAGAAATGCTTGGATTCTCAGCTATGGCATGCTTGTGCTGGTGGAATGGTTCAAATGCCTTCAGTTAACACCAAAGTCTTTTACTTTCCTCAAGGCCATTCCGAGCACGCTTGTGGCACTGTTGATTTCAGGAACTGTCCTCGAATACAAGCTTATATACTCTGCAGAGTCGCCGCCGTTAAGTTCATGGCCGACCCTGAAACCGACGAGGTTTTCGCCAAAATCAGGCTGATCCCAGTTAACACCAATGACCCTGATTTTGAAGATGATGGAATTGGAAGTATTAATGGGAATGAAACACAAGAGAAACCGGCTTCCTTTGCAAAGACATTGACTCAATCAGATGCTAACAATGGTGGGGGATTTTCAGTTCCAAGGTACTGTGCTGAAACGATATTTCCCAGATTGGATTACTCTGCTGATCCCCCGGTTCAGACCATTCTGGCTAAGGATGTCCATGGGGAAACCTGGAAGTTTAGGCATATTTACAGGGGTACCCCAAGGAGACATCTTTTGACTACGGGCTGGAGTACTTTTGTCAACCATAAGAAGCTTGTAGCTGGTGACTCGATTGTGTTTCTTAGGGCGGAAAATGGGGATCTCTGCATCGGAATTAGGAGGGCGAAGAGGGGGATTGGTGGAGGACCCGAGTCTTCAACAGGATGGAATGCTACTGCTGGAAATTGTATGATCCCGTATGGGGGGTTTTCAGCATTTCTGAGGGAAGATGAGGGCAAGCTGATGAGAAATGGAAGCAGTAATGGGGTTAGCTCAAATGGTAATTTGATGGGGAAGAGGAAGGTTAGGCCTGAACAAGTTATTGAAGCTGCAACACTTGCTTCCAATGGCCAACAACTCGAGGTCGTTTACTACCCAAGGGCGAGTACTCCTGAGTTCTGCGTGAAGGCCTCTTTAGTGAAGGCTGCATTGCAGATCCGGTGGTGCTCAGGAATGAGGTTCAAAATGGCATTCGAAACAGAGGATTCGTCTCGGATTAGTTGGTTTATGGGCACTATATCTTCAGTTCAAGTCGCAGATCCCCTCCACTGGCCTGACTCACCGTGGAGGCTTCTTCAGGTCGGTTCTCTTTGCTTCTAATTGTGTGTTTCTTCATGGTTTCTCCATTGTTTTCAGTTGATGTATCTATGTATGCATTGTGATTTTCATGCTGTTCATAGCAATGGTTATTACTAGGATAGCTTACTTGTGCTCTCTTATTGAGAATATCATGAATTTGCCAATTTATTGGGACATTTATATGATGATTTGTTTATAATTGCATATCTTGTGTTACAAGCTGACATGAAAGATGTCATTGACCATATATTTGGATCCTGTGAATGAACAACTGGAATATGGTCTTATATGATCAAGTTCTGTATTGCAGGTTACATGGGACGAGCCAGATTTGCTTCAGAATGTAAAACGAGTTAGTCCTTGGCTGGTGGAATTGGTTTCGAACATGCCCGCGATTCATCTATCTCCCTTTTCACCACCAAGGAAAAAGTTGAGACTGCCGCAGCACTCGGATTTTCACCTAGATGGTCAACTTCCAATGCCGACATTTTCAGGCAACCTCCTTGGGGCCAGCAACCCCTTTGGGTGTTTACCCAACACTGCTCCTGCTGGCATGCAGGGAGCCAGGCATGCTCATTACGGTCTATCTTTATCAGATCTCCACCTCAATAAACTGCAGTCAGGTCTCTTTCCGGCTAGTTTCCCACCACTTGATTATGCTTCTGTACCTAATAGGACCTCCAACGGTGGCCCAAACATTCGAAAGCCTAGCATGAGTGAGAACGTTTCTTGTGTGCTAACCATGTCCCATCCCTCACAGAATTCCAAGAAAGCTGATGGTGCAAAGACACCTCAGCTTGTACTTTTCGGTCGGCCGATTCTTACTGAGCAGCAAATCTCTCTCAGCTGCTCTGGTGATACAATCTCACCAGTTCTTACTGGAAATAGTTCTTCAGAATATCTGGATAAGGCAGCAAACTTTTCCGATGGTTCTGGATCTGCTCGTCTTCAACAAGGCCTTCCTGAGCGAGCATCCTGCGAAGGTCTCCCGTGGTACAAAAACAATCGCCAAGAAGCTGAACCCAATTTAGAGACCGGTCACTGTAAAGTTTTCATGCAATCAGAGGATGTCGGTCGTACGCTCGACCTTTCTTTGCTGGGGTCTTATGATGAACTGCAGAGAAAGTTGGCAGACATGTTTGGTATAGAAAACTCTGAAACTCTGAGC
Organism: Gossypium australe; assembly: GCA_005393395.2. Lineage (NCBI taxonomy): Eukaryota > Viridiplantae > Streptophyta > Magnoliopsida > Malvales > Malvaceae > Gossypium > Gossypium australe. Next base: position 12,876,792 of record CM016622.1, on the reverse strand, counting down.
CATTTACTCTATCGGGATGCTACGGGTGCTGTCAAACAAATCGGAGAAGAACCATTCAGGTAGAACTCATTCACCTTGTATGTTTATGGGTTAATGCCCTTACAAAGGGCATGGTAATCAATTTCTCATTGCCATTGCAGTGACTTTATGAAAACCGCTAGGAGATTAACGATTCTAACGGATTCAAGCAGCGACAACGTAGGAGAATATAGAGGAAAAAGCAAATCTTGAATTCAACATGTACAGCTGACTGCAACCTATTCACCTTATTGAAGTTGTAGGAAGGGGGGCTGCTCAAGTCCATGTTGCGGACTTCCAATCCTTAAAAACTCTTCCCTAATTCAGAGTTGTTCCCCATTGTTTTCAATGGATATTTGGATTTTAAAGCTTGTTCAAGTTCATAGTTCATCGAACATTTTTGTTGGCATATTTGTTCCTTTGAGGTTTCCGGGTTTCATTGGCGCCTGTTCTTACAAGTACACCAAGTCAGTTTGTAGGACATGGCCCTGTGTATTTAGGGGCTCTGTTTGCCTTTTATAGTTTTATTTGGTTTCTTTTTCCATTGGGGGAATTAAAGAAAAAACAAAAGCTAAAAGCTGCCCTACCTGTACTTCATTTCTAATAACTATGAAGTGTACAATTCAAAGGTTTTCCTGTGCCCTGCTTACATCAAATCAAGTCCGATGAGTATCTTTCATTTTACATGGGGGTTTATCTTTTATACGAAACATATGGCAGTTCGTGATCAAGCTGTGAATATTGACAAAAATGGTTACGTGTATGAAATACAAAGCTAGAAAAATGAAGGAATGGGTGTAATCAAGGATCAAGAGAACAAATATTTGGGTTGACTAAATGAATTTGAGTGAATCAGATGTTTCACACTACAACAGATTCTATGGATTCTGTACTAATTACTCATTGCCATCTCTTTAGTCTGATATTTTCTTTTTTAATTATTTAATACTTCATTACCTTCCTAATGCATCAAGTGTGGGAATAAATTAAGAGGAAAACAAGATATGAGACATTGGGATTGCAAAAGGAGATTAATTGTCAAACACAAAGCAAGAGAGAGAAAAAGAAGAAGTAAATCTGAATCAGAACCGCACGTGTGAGAGAGAAAGTGAGGGATTCACGTGCAACAAAAACACCTTTTCTTTTTTAGTCCAAACATTTTAAATAATTACTATTAAAGTCTTCAAATTTTTAAAACATTTTAACTTAATTTTCAAATTACTATTTCATTTGAGGTGTGTACTTATAACATATTTTAGAAATCGGATTACAACATATAATGCAATTAACCCTAATTATTTTGTTATAAATTAATAATTCTTTAATAGAAACCGAGGATAAATAATAGAGGCCGAGGGGCTTCACGTGTGGCCAACGTCAGCTAAGGTAAGCGTGGGCAAGTGTTGCGGCGTTTCGATGACTGCGCTGCTGCTTGCTTTGCCTCTGGTTTTGGCTTCACTTTACCACCTTTTTCTCTCCTTTTGTTTCTTGTTTTCTTTGAACTCCACTTTTAATTCGGTATTTATTGGGTTATTTTCTTTAAGTAAAATTATAATTGCGAAAATAGTTGAAAAAATTATCTCTTACTTGAAAATTTGATTCGATTCCAGCTCAAATTTAATTAAAACATAATATAGAATGTAAAAGATATTATTGTGATGCCTTCATTTATAAATTAATTAGTTTTCTTCTCTCACCGACAGACAACGGAAGAAGCCGAGACATAAGCATATCCTTTTACCGACCAGAGTAGATCCTTAGTTGGATCATGTGAAACCCCTTCAACCCTCAAAACCGTTTCATCAACGTTTCCTTCATTTATTTCTCCCCTTCTTTCTTGTTTTCTAAAGTTTTCCCATCTCTAGAAACTTGTTCTAAAAAGTTATATAAAAAAAAGGTAATTCAAAAAAACAATAAAAAAGAAAAAAGAAACTCATTTTTATAGCACGGTTTACGTAAACACATGCAATGCAGAAACCCTAGTGTAAAAGTTAGATATATTTTTAGCAATTTGATTGCAAAAAGCAACACACATATTAGGTTTTTTTTTTTCTTTGAAGGTTTGTTAAATTTCTTTATTTGATAAAAGTTATAATGCAAAACAGCAAGCAAACCAGGCGGTCAACAACTAAACAAAAACCAATATGGGTCAAAACAACACACACATACACAAAAGGGGAAAACCTTTTCCAAAGCATTGTGCTTTTCATATATATTATTATATAATATAGGTAGTAAAAGAGGCTAAAACCAAGGGCTTTGATTTCAGAAGTTGTCCATTTTCCCCACCAAGTAAGGCGCATAGTTTTCTACCCAGAAGATAAACAAATCCCCCCTCCCCACTAAACAACATTAATGGTGTCTAGTCTTGTTTACTTTTTGGCTTTCGTATTACGTCAAGAAACTGCCACTCATCAATATCAAACACTGAAACAAAAGCTAATATAAATACAATTTTATATTAAATGGTAGTTGTATAATTGCATTGAAAGATCCAAGTCACGGGAAAAAGGGGCCATCCAACATGAGACAACTACGTCATTAGCATTCAATGTGCTTCGTTAACTTAATCCTGTCCCTATTTCTTGACTTTTCTTCTCTTCCCTTTTTTTTTATTTTTTTATTTTTCACTATTTCCAACTCAAAAAATACCATTTAGGACCCATAAATAATATTAGATATTATTAGAGAAGGATACGTTATCACTGGTGGATACTATAGAAGCAGTGAGATCGAAGGTTTTTCTTTTCTTTTAAAGATAAGATTTGGGTTGATACTGTGTCAAGAAAAATGAAGGAATATTAGATACCCAAAATTACATGAACTATATGTTTTAAAGTAATAATGAATAGTATGGTTAATAATTGGATAGTAGAAAGAAATAGAGAGAAAATTCTGCATGCATTTCCATATTGAGCCAGGCAGCGGGATAAGCTCATACGCTAACCATTAAATAATTTCCAAAAGAAGGAAGTAGTGTCACGTGTGTAGATAACGGCGACACGTTGCAGTCATGCGGTAAATCTTACGTGTCGTACATTTGGACTCTTGGGATGATGGGATGGGATTTGTTAGGTTGATTCATTTTTATGAATGAAAGACCAGAAATAAAAAGCCCGGTGATCAAACTGTGGGGCCCACCGCACGGGTTCTTGGCTCATGCCATGTCATCAAGTACTTGCCTCCGTGTCTCTGTCGTTTCAACTCAAGACCTCACCATTTTCTTTTTTACTTCCACAGTAAATAAATAAATGAATTTGAAATTCCACACCCGAAAGGGGTTTTTGACAGCGATGACTAACAGTTCAATGCAAAGTAGAAGTCAACAACTTGACAAGGAGATGTGGTGTTGTTTCAAGATTTAAATAGGGGAAAAGTTGTATAGATGAGTCGAGTTTGTTGTGGTATCTCATTTCATCCTTTAATCATTTAATCATGTGGTTTGAAGTTTCAGAAAGATTAATATACAAATAAATGGGTTGGATGAAAACGAAAAGTGAGTGATGAGATAAAAAGGGTTTTTCTGTGCGTTGTGTTGGAATGAATGCTATCGCTAAGAGTCACATTATGGAACTGTGAACAGCTACCGGTGCAACTGTAGCATTAGCTGTTTACACAATTATCCGGACGAAATATTCTCTCAACCCTCAGCGCTGTAGGGAAGGCCAACACTACAAAGTTTAACTTCATTTGGTCCCCTATTTCTTGATGAGTTTAAGATCCGTAGTGGACTGATGGTGGTAGCCTGTAGAAACTACAATGAATAGATAGGGTGGTAGTGGACTGATGGTGGTAGCCTGTAGAAACTACAATGAATAGATAGGGTGGTCCTTTCTCTACCACTTTAAAATTATGGTATCCGTATTTTTACCTTTGATATTTACCATAAGACAATCATTTTATTAATAAAGGTTTTCTTTTAAGTACTCATACAATCAGATATTTTTCATGACTACTTTTTATGTGACTTGTACTTCATCAACTTTGATTATCTGATCTATTTCATTACTCCATGTTATGTTTAGACAATAGTTATGATCGGTTATTTGGTTGGCATATTTAACTGTACAATTAATGAAATGGATGTGTCGGGCTCATGAAATAAAATTATCATAACTTCATTTTATCTATTTGTTTCACAGATTAATTGTTAAATAAAATTGATGAATCTGATTTGTATTAACAAATATTATAAGTCATGTTTATTCTAACTTTCAGCTCCAACAATTACAAATTAAAAGCTTTTTTGATATGCATTTAATTATTTATATTTTGATAAAAGTATTTTAATTTTATATAATGAATGTTAGTAATCATTATTGAAACATAAGTAAAATATTCTAAAAAATTGCATTTGTCTGATGTTTAAAAGATCAACATGTTACAAATCTATACTTTATACTCTTCAGTCTTTATTGTTTTGATCTATGAAAAATTATGTAAATCAATTAGTTGTATTATAAATGCATTAAATAATAATGTCATTTTAGCTTCTAAAATAAATTATCGGTATGTTGTATGTTTTGAGTGATACGTTTACTTTGATAGAGTCATATTTAAAGTAATTTTTTAATATTTTTAGCATATTTACTGACAGGCAAACATGAAAGTAGAAGATTACGTTAAATTATATATGTACTTGTTATAGTTCATAAAAATATTGGATGTGTAAATTGTTGGAAAAATCAATTAAGAAAACAATTATTATTGGTATATTAGAAAGTTTAATTTTTTTTAAAAAAAATCCTGTTTTTTTTTTTATATTTATAGTAATAAAACCTAAACTAGAACAATACATGTGCTAATTTGTGCAATGTGGACTCAAGTGGTTTTCAACCGAACAACCTTCCCCGCTATCATTGTATCATGAATTGTGTCGTCTATGGACTCAAGCAACACGAACCAAAAACATAGAAAATGAATGATTTATTCACTTTCAGTGAGAAAATAAATTATCTCTAGTAAAACTCTTAATTCTCAGGAAATAGAATTTACTCTTAGTTATTAGTTACCACTACTTTCTGATTGAATAACGATATACCAATATGTATGAAATGTATTTTTTGGTCAACCCATGCTCTCTATTTATAGAGCAAAGTACAAGAATCATGGTTGAATTATCACTCGATAAATAATATTATTTAAATAGAAAATGTAGTCCTACTCCAACTAGAGTAGGGGGCGGCACACCCTTGCATTTTCTACTAGGGTTGCTGCCCCTCGTGTTGCATGAGGGATAAGTTTAGGCCTCTCATGTATTGAGTCCAATTATATGTGCTTCCTAAACTTTTAACCCAACACTTTATATTTTTATCCAATCCAATACTTATTTTCTATTTCTCAAAATAAATATGATTTAATCAATTAATTAAATTAATTTCTCAATTATTTTTTTTTTCAACTCAACATTAATTCGGTTAGAGTCATGACAACTTTACCGTAATATAATATATAATGAAATATATTTAATTTTCTTATTCAACAAATCCCATAATGATTAATTAATTTAATTCTATCTTCGAACATCAACTATTTAGTAATTAATTAAATAATAATTTGAAGAACCTTAAATTAATTCTCAAGTCATTTCTATACTTAGCGAGAAAACGCATTCATTGTGGATAGTGATTCATGCGATCTATTTCTTTTACTTCATCATTTCTATCTATTTTCATTCATTGGTTCTACATGCAATCCATTTTTTGTTATTTCAAGCTAGTAGAGAGATCGATTGAAGATATATAATTATGGCTAAAATAATTTATAATTAAGTGCAGACATTTTCACCTATTAATTATAATTTTATTTAGTCACAAAGTCATTCCACTAAAGTATCATTATTGAGCTATCTCTTGTTATATGTCATTACAAAAGCTACTTAATAAGTGTTCGTCCAATGACCTTGTCATAAGTGTGTTACCCTCATTTGATATCTTTAATCTCTTTAGGATAAATCTGTTATCCTGATATGATACTACTTTATCTTATGGTAACCATTACATCTTTAATGAAAAGTCAATTACTATCAAATGATAATTAAATCATTTATCACAAAGACAAATTACTCATGGTCATGTTTACTTTTCATCTATCATGTAATGTCGATGAGGGGATATCATTTATCCTTTAGCAAGGCTATGAATTCCACTGTTGTGGAATGATGTTACACACTACAGAAGTCCTATAACCAATATACTAGCTTTCAGTTCCTTATCTCTTTGAACTTTTACATCAAAGTATACAAGTCACACATACATAATCCATCATCCACTTAGGATTAAAATATGTCACGTTATGAACATTACAAATAGATCTAGAATTTATTCTACTTGCGTTATGTTCGATGTACTATCAGTCCAATCAATTACATTTACGTCTCTATCTTTTAGGAGCCATCCACTTCAACACCCTAGACAATATATCACCCCAATTGGATTTGGTAGATGACATATTGATCTTTCAATAGGTTTACTCATTTCCAATTAGTCTAAAGACATATTTAGATTATCTATTGATATAAACTATCTTTCCATATTACGATCCAACCATGTAATACTGTTTAGTATTAGTTAAACTTTAAATAATTAATAAGTCAATATTTGCTTTCATTTTTCATTACGTGTAAAAATCATTGAGTACAATATACAAAGAATATTTCTGTAATCAATGAATATTTTATTAAACTAATTTATTTAAAAAATACAAGTATATAGACGAAAAACTATTAAAGGCACTAGATCCAATATAAACTTGTTAACTATTCAATATGAACTTTTTATTTGATGAAGAGAATTTTTATTTTTATTTTTTGGTACAGTTAAGTCATCCTTCAAGTTTATTTGGCAATCCATGAAGACGTTTAGGGTTCGTGACTGCCCCTTATAATAATATTATTTTTAAAGTTCAACCCTGAGTTATACAAGTTTATTAAAATTTAGGATTTTTTTTATTTTTTTTCATATTCAACATTAATTACATGTGGCACGTCTTGTGTCATCATTTGTCACATCAACAAATTGTAATGGTTTACACAATCAACTTTGATGCAAGTGCTTAATTGCTTTTTTTGTTTTTTTGGATAAAAGCTCAAGTAGGTAAAAACTTTTTATGTCGGCTTAATTGATTTTTGGTAAAAACATATCTTTAGTCCCTCTCAAATTTGATATTGAGCAAGTTGTTATCTCAAAAAAAAAGAAAAAAAAAAAGAGCAATTTAATTCTTGTCAATTTTAAGAAAGAACAACTAAGAATAACCAATCACTGCATTAATATTTTTTTGATCAATTGTGCATAATTTTGAGGGTATAATAACAAAGTTACGATATTTTTTTAAAATGGACCAATAGTTGAACCGATCAGACCTCCACTTTACCGGTTTGTTTAAAAAATTATTAAAAATTCAACTTTTTTTTTAAATCTCAGTTTAACCGTTAGATCAACTGGTTCCTAAACTAACCAGTTTAAAGACACTCTCCGGATTGATACCCAGGGGCAAAGCTAGGGGGGTTGGCATGGGCCCTGACCCCCTTAAAATGTAAAATTGCTATTTAGACCCTTAAAATTCTTTAAAAATTTTAAATTAGTAAAGGTAAAATTGCACTTTGGCCTCCCCTAAAATTATAAAAATTTGATTTAATCCTTTACAAATTATAAAGATATAAACCATAAAAAATTAAAATTTCATCCGGGCCCCCATAAAAAATTATTCTGGCTTCGCCCCTATTGGTACCCTAACCAATCAGTCTGGTTCAAACACCACTACACGATTAGTCTTCTATGGTTATATATTCTATCATTTTGATATTTCTATTAATTTAGTTTGATTCTAAAAAATCAACATATATAAATAAAATTATAACTTTTTTAAAATAATGGAAATTTGGAAATCAATGGAAAAAAAAAAGAAAAAAAAGGAAAATGTGAACAATTAAAATCAAAATTACGGGGTTAGGTGAGATGACAAGGGTCTCTCTTACCTTAACTAGTGGTTGAGGGTTCAAATCTCACCCTAAGTATTGAGAAACTTTAAAACTTGTGATCAACATTTGAAAAGAATTAATTTATTTAATATCGAAATTTAAGAGTAATATTTTTACTTAATTTTTTTTAATGAAGGAACTTTTAGACTTACAAAAATATTGTTGGAGAAGAAAAAGAAAAGGAATTATTCCCAATCATTCACAAACAGGAAATTTATTTATTCCAATCTCCTTGCTAATGGACCCACAAATATTATTAAAAAATAGAAAACCCAGATTCTATTATCTGAACCACAAACAATACGATAATTACAGCCCAAAAAGCCATGTTAAAATTATCCGGCTTGCCTTTAAGAAGAAAAAAAAAAAGAAGAAAAGGGAAAAAACTTGTTTGGGTTGCCAATTGTCCATTACATCTCTATTCTTTAATTTAATTTTATAGTGTTCTAAAATAAAAATTGAAATTCTTTTTCTCATGTAAAAGTAATTTTTTCTCATATAAAAATATATTTATTATGTTTTCTATCTTAATAAAGCTAATTCAGCTACCATTCATCAACTTATTTATTATTCTCTATTTATACTCAATCCGAATTTTATCTTTTCTTTTCTTTTTTTAATTTTCTACTCAAATGCGGTAATATTGTTGATTGTCTCCCAGGGTATTCAAATAGAGGCGTTCATGAGTTTGGGGTTATATAGTGATATTAATATACTTTATATTTATTCAAGTTTGGTTTGACTCGAATTATAGGCTTGAAGTTTATCCCAAGTTTACCTATATTTGAAAATAATTAATTCAAGCCTATTTTTAGTTCACCCATATCAATTTTTAAAAATATATTATATTTAATTTAATATTTATTAATTTAATAAAATTTAAATATAGATAACATATCCTTTAATATTTATATTATAGTATTATATATTTCATTTTATATAGATTACATACTATATAAAAAGGGAGATTATTAGAATATTGATTGTTGAACTGCATTATCCCAACTAGTGTTGCAATATGAGATTAGATAATGAAATTTGATATTGTTGGCTATTTTTGTGACTTATAATCTATTGTAACTTGGTTGTATTATGAAAATAACTAGCAAATATAGGTTTGGTTGAACAAAGAAATAGATTACAGAAAGTTCATCAATTATGGGATTTCGATATTTTTTGGAGTCTTTGATTTAAGTATTTACTTCCTTATTCAGGGTCCCTTTGGATGGGCGTTTAATTTTGGAGGTAGACTAGCACAAAGTTGTATAGAGAAAAAAAAAAGTGCAACATTTGTGGAGACCTTGGACTAACGGGAGTCCCTTAGTGAATTTAGGTAGATTGAGTATGATGGATTCGATGTTTAGTGAAGGTGACGCAGACACAAATTTCGTAACCAATTCTCTACCTTCTCTTTATTTCACAACTGTGGTAATATCTATATCCAGAATTTACTTAGAATGAAAGCAGAGGTGTATCAAGTTTGTGTAAGCATTTCAAAAGTGGTGGCTGCCTTATGGTTTCTGGAGTGCACACTTTACACGTTCATGGAATATTATATATCCACCTTCATGCTTATTCTTTCACATGAAAATGATTTGGTCCGTTATTATTTTATTGTTGAACATAGACTAGGGTTAATTATTAGTCCTAGAATAGGAGAAGTCGGCAAATATAGTTTCATGTTTATGTCATCAATCATACACTTCACGATTTGCATGTTTCCTTGACTTGGAGATTTTCCACATTCCATGGGGAAGCAAAGCCTTGCTTTTTACACTACAAGCAAAAGGTTACCAAAGATGCTGCCACTGAATTATCAGTCTCTTCATCCATTGAAATAATGGGTGCAATTATAGATACGCTATTTGGATTTAAAGTTGGTGATAGATATATTCATCGGGTTGGAAACCTTACCCGGATTCAAAATCTCATTTTTTGTCAACAAATCCTCTTATATTCCTCATCAGTTTTATCTGTTTAATTGTGGTGCCAAACATGGGAAGTAGTTAAAGTTAATAAAGTGTAATTTTCTTGCTATTTTGGAAAGTGATTTATTTTCTTTCTAACAATTACCCCTTTTTTTCTAACCTCTCTCTTTAGACTGAAAGCTTTGACAAGGTTTGCCATCACAAGAATTACGCTTGACTGCTTACTTATACGAGAATACACACACACACACACACACATATATATATTATGTTCCTTCTTTTCATTGTCTATTTAGAAAGGCTTGAGAAAGCAAACAAAGCCTGCTATATATATTCCATCAAGCTCTGAAAACATATTTTCATTTGATAATGTCAACAGAAGAAGAAGAAGAGAAAAGGCTAAACCAGTGTATAAGGAAGTACCAAATCATGATAAAGCAGGTACATTAATCTCAATATATCGATCTAATGCCTATGGCATTACGGCACCACCACTTTGATTTAGATAGATTTTATTTTCTTTTCCTATTTGCATGACAAGTGGGATTGGGATTTTGAAATGATTATGATGAGTACTCTAAAGATCGCATATGGTCTTTTTTTTTTTTTTCTAACTTCTTCATTACCATGCAAGAAAATTTGAAGACAGACAGAACTGGTACTATGACAAATGTTACAGTGGTTTAATTGATTTAAGGTTTAACACCACTGAAATCTTAGTTGAAAAGGCTGAGAACGTTGTCATATGTAGTCAATGTTACTGAAAATAGTATTTAAGTGGACGGGTTTTGTCTTTCAGATTGATGAGCTTGTTGAGATGATGGATCATGTTAGAACCAGACCACCAAAGCGACGAAGGGTAATTAATTTCTTTGTTAATTACTAGATATCAACTTTAGACAAACGTAATCCAGTGTTTAGCTTAGTTGGTTCGTGTAACTGTTCTTAAGAAGTCTTTGCAACCCTTGACATGGAATGAAGATCATAAGTTACCTATACATCGATGAAATTACAGGCAGCAAGTCATCTTTGCTTTGGGTTTTCTGCCTTGATTTTCCTCTCTGATGACTGTGTATTTGAATCTTTTGTAGAGCACTAGAGGGAACAACAGTTCCAATGACCCTGCAGTCTCTGCAAATCAACCTGATGATAGAGAAGTAATTGTGCAGATAATAACAAGGTTTCTCCATGAACTGAAATCGAACCCAGCCACAGATCCCAAGTGTTCGACTAGCACCCGTGGTCGAGGATAGCTCCCACTTGGTTAGCCATGGCAGTCGTTTAACTAGTTCAGAGGTCCAACAAGCTATCTCCATGTTGCTAATGATTATACAAATCAATTCCCATTATTAAACCAAAATTTTATCTCTGCTAAAACATTGCAGTTTGCTCTGATGTATAGAATGCAAAAATAGCTTTAAATTCAGAGTTAATCTCCTAAACCAACACATTTACTGCCTTTCAAATAAGAATCAATCATTGGTGAGGCCTTGAAAGTTGAAATTAAAGATTGTGTCGCCAATCTTTGATCATTGCTTGTATATCAGAGACTTGGTTTTCAGTTGCAGAAAAGAACAGAGAAAAAGAATTAAAAAAGAACATTTGTCTCGTGTCTTTCCTTGTTAGTCACTTTCAGCTATTGATTTTTTGACAGTATCTACCATGTTGGACGAGATTCAGCCATTATCAGACAAAAAAGCAAAGAAATCTAAGGACTATTCTGAATATCTGTCACAATAACTTGTGTTTAGTGTGAAAAGAGTGTAAAAGTAGAGATGCCAAAGAAAACTAATTATGCAAATCGCTTAAGAACATCAAGGAAGTTGACAAGTAACAATCTCATAGTTTATCAAGAAATGAATGAAAAATACAAAAAAGAAAAAGGTATACCCTTTTTCTTAAAGGGATGGGGAGGGTCATTTATGATACACGCAGCCTTCACCATGCATTATTTGCACCAAAAACTGTTTCTGCAACTCGAACATGTAAACCAACCATTGCTACAAGGAAACATTTTTTCTTTTTGATATTAACCCACCTTCTAAGTGGAGAAAGACAATTCTCTATGTTCCAACGGTTTGACTAATTACAAGAAAATTTAGGCCTAAAGCATCCAAGAAGCTACAGATTGATCCTTGCCAAACAAAATGGACCATGGACCATGAACCATGAACAGCTTATTTGCAGCTTTGCAAGCAATGAAATCAGCTCAGTGAAGCTATGATCAGCCCCAGTTCCCTCAAGTTTTTATCGGTTTCTCTATTGCGAATGATGACACCTCATTTTCTCATCCTCAAGCTTATTTTTTAACGTTTCAACCCGCTCGAGTAAAGCAGCATTTTCCTGGTAACATTCAAATTAATCAATAAAATAGCAGAAATTCAAAACCTGAAAAGCTTGTAAATTTAATTACTCACATAGGTAGCATATATGAAGCATCCTTTCAGTCCACTAGTCCATTTCTACTAACAAATAACACTTGAAATCCTGATAAACATGGTTTGATAAAGGTTTCAAGGACAAATGAATGAAACAAGTTTCAAATTCATTTTATTTCATCAACTAAAACTCTTGATAAACAGGCTTTCCAATAAAATCATGATCAAGTGGCTTTTTTCTTTTTGATAATTGGGGTTGGGGGTGGGGTTGCTAGGGATCGAGCACAAGCTCTCAAGCCACACAACACAATAATCTTGCTAATAGGCAAAGAGGTTCCTAAGAAGTATACAAAGAATGACAACTGAAACATGAAGGATAAAGATTTAAGAACAATATATCTCATGTCCAAGAAAGAAACAACTCTCAGAACAGAAGAAGTCACCTTCTGCAGCAGCGCCAGTTTATTGTTAAAACTAATGGAGTCTTCCTTCTTCACAATGGACTCCTTAATCTGTGGAAAAAAGGCATATACTGTATCAGGCTTTTTTTAATGTTCCAACATGCATATGAACAAAATAACTTCACCTCTACAAGAAATTTAGCAAGCAGAAACGGAAAAGATTCTTGGTGTACAATTAACTTATCAACTTTTAATTAGTCCCAAGGCATATTTTTATCAATTCTTGATTCTTTTTTCATGCAGAACAACAATATCATCACATCATGAACAACATAAACAATGTATGTAGTTCCAAACAAAGAATGTTCCACTAGAGAAGTAAATTGGGGCTCTTCCAAATAAATAAATATTCGAGAACGAACAATGTTAAATATACTTATCATCGTCAACTAACCACAGGTATAGTAGTGAAAGACTTGAGTTCCTTAAGTCTTTGTTGATATTGATAATATATATATATATATATATATACACACACACTTGTGATCGAAATATAAGAAGAAATTGTAGCAAACCTTTTCTAGTTCCTTGGCACACTTTGAAGCCTTGTCTGCCTCTTCATCAAATCTCAGCCTCCACTCTGCAGATTCATCCATTGCCTCCTTGTTTGCAAGATCAAACTGTCTTCTTCTCTCCCAAAAAAAAAAAAAAATCATTTTAATTACAAGTTAATCAAGCAGAAAAATTGGAAACCCATAATTCAAAACAAGCTAATTTTAATAACAAAAAAAAAAAAAGACTTTTGAATAAATAAATAACACAGAAAAAGGAGAGGCAACCTTAGCAACTCAGTATCATGAGAAGAGACAGAGTAGTCAATCATCCAGAGCCTAAAATAAACTGTTATGCCGAAAAACATAGCCACCGCCAATCCCACCAATATTCTCCTCTCTCTTCCTACCATTCTTTTACTGAATAAACTCCGCTTTTCTTGAACTGTTGGAAAGAATTTGACTTTCTCCTTCACTTTGAGAGTCTTTTAAATGGTGGCTCGTAACAACATCGGAGTTTAAGGTCGACGACAGAGAACGTCTTAACTAAAACTCAATTGGCGTATTTGGCTTTGGAACTTTGATTCGGTGCGGCTTTCTTTTTCTTTTTCTTTTTCTTTTTTTTAAGTTGAAAAATCTTTACAAGTTAAGCGGATAAAAGAACAAATATTTTTTTGGTAAAGAAATAAAAAAATTTACATTAACTTAAAATATACTGCAAATAATAGCATATCCTTCTCTCTATCAAAAGCTATTTTGATTATGTAATCCGCATCATTATAAGTATACTGTAACAGCCATTGATCAACATTTTTTAAGAGTAAATGAATCCATTAAATTAAAGTAAAATTCGAAGATAGACAATAAATATTGTTGAATAGTCTTCTTCTTAACCTCCACAATTTGATTTTTTATGGGTAAAATGCATATATTACATTTTAAAGAAAGTTGCTTAAATACACGTGTACCACTGTTACTATGAAAGTTTTAACTCTGGTGAATTTTATGAGTAAACCGCCTTCAACCATCAAGAGAGGCCTTTTGAAATGGTAAAACTGATTCTTATGAGGAGCAAAATATTCATTTAGCCATTGCTTTTTATAGATAAGGAATAATAGCTAATTTAGTCTTTAATTTATACACTTTTATTCAATTTAGTTTTTATTCTTTTATTTGTAGCAGATAGATCCTCGTCCTGATGTTGTTCTTATGATTCATATAAAAAATTCAAAAAAAAATCGTAAATAAAACTTATAAAGAAATTGATTATAAATAAATACGAGAATTCATGCCACTAAATGTAACTACAGGTTTACAATTTTTTTTATTTTAACTGAATTAATTCATCAAATCAAGTTAATCGATAAATCAAGAAATTAATTAAATCGGTTAAATATTTTTTAAAAAATTTCAATTATCAATTAGTTCAATTTGAAATCAGATAATTAATAATATTATATATTATATCTATAACCCAAACCCAATATATATATATATATATATATAAACTAAATGTAATTATAAACAAAATGGGTGAATGAAAAAAAATATTTTAACATAAGTTTGTTTTTTTTTTCATTTCAATATTATCACAAATCACTCCATTATCATTATGTTTTTAATTTAGTTTTGTTAATGTGTTATTTATTATTTTTATCTTCTTTTAAAATTTTTGAACTAAAAATAAAGAACAAATGTCATTGTATTTATTTTGTTATATTTTAACTTTTTTTTATACACATACTTTAAATTTGTTTGAACTAAAAATATATATATAAATTCGATTTAAGTAACAGTTAAGAAACTTAAAATTTTGAATAATTTAATTAATAATAATTGGGTATTTTGAATACCCTAATTGAAGCCATTTATGCTAAAGCCAAAATAAAAGCAATTAGTGTGTATTACCTTTTAAATAATGGAAAATAAGCCTTAAACCTTATTATCTTAAAATGAAACTACAAACTATTCTTTAACAAAAATAAAAATATAAAAATTGTGAAGCAAAATAAAAATAATTTCTCACCCACGGATTGTGGATATATCTACTACTTCTTTCTTTTTTTGTTTCCGAATAATATTCAATAAAAGAATAAACTGAAAATCAGTATTTAATTGGTTAAAAAAAAAAAAACCCTGTTACAAAGTATATATCAGATCAATCGAGTATCACTTTTTTGACACCAACTTCTTGTCATATAAATTTATGAATATTTTTCATCCTTATTTCTTCAACATTTTGTCTTTTGCCTCTTTTTCACTTCATGAAAATTAACCCTATCTTTTACGTAATGAATGGGTTGAGATTGGGTTAATATGTATAGAAGTATTTGAATTTAGTGATTTGTATTTATTTAATATTTAAATTTCGTTCATTTAATCGGTACTTAAATTTAAAAATTATACGTTAATTTTGTATTTTTTTAGGTATCCGATTAATACATCCAAAATATATTGACATTACACTAATAACTAATAGCATGGTGACATTTGACAATATCACATTTTGAAATATAAAAAAACAAAAAAAACCTTAAATTTATAAAGTTATTTTTAGTGCTAAATCAGAACGAATTTAAGAGGGGCTGATAGGGCCTCGACTCTCTAAATTTTGTAAAATTTCAATTTAATCTTTTTTTTAAAGTTTTTATGTTGACCTTATAATTAATTCTTAAAATAGGATGAATTTGTGTTCCCAAAATTTCTAAAGTTTCTTTTAATTTGATTTGTTTATAGACTTTACAATTTTTTGTCATAAATTTAGTACTATTTTTAGTTTAATTTGGTAACTAATACAAAGTAGAATTTAAATCTTAATTTGATAAAATAATCAATGCTTAAATAATTGCAATATTTAACATGTCCAATTTATATAAATATCACGGCTCCCTCTTATCAATATTTTTTATTTTGCCCTTGATCAAAACGTGATGTTGTCACATGTCATCATGCTATTTATTTTCAGTGTTACATCAACATATTTTAACAATATCAATGAAATACCTAGAAAAAGCATCAAGTTGGTTTCCGATTTCTAAACTTAGATATCAACCAAGTATAAATTGTTAAATTCAAGTATAAATAAAGTTTAAGATTAAAAACAAAACAAAAATTCTTATTTACTTCGGCACTCTTAATAGGTAAGATTAAAGTATAATAGATAAATAAATAAATTTTTTTCACTATTTAATTACTTCAATATTTGTAATAATTTTTTAATTATACTTATTGATATAATTGTAGGTTAGAGTTGAAATAAATGAAAAAATATTTAGTATATTGTGAGGGGAGCTTTTAACAGGGTTAGGATGATAATAAGTATCCAATAAATATAATAAAATATTTTAAAAATTAAATATAGAAAAAAAAAGAAACATTATAATTTTTAAAATCTAGTTGTAAAATTAAAAAAGTTTATAGTCAATATATTAAATATTAACTCGAAATAAATAGGACTAATATCTAGTATGCATCTTTTTTTATTCAACAAACATACTTAAAAAATTATCATGTGTTCCATTTTTAATATTTTATTATATTTTTATACAACACTTATTAACTTGTAACATTGCTTGCGGTATGAAATGTTTTTTTTCAAATAAATAACAGGAAAACAAAAGTTTAAAAGTGAAACATTAAAGACGCGTTTATCTTTATCCATAGGGGTTTGAATTTCAACATTTAAAATCTATACTTGATACTGAGCACCTAGTTCTCATTTTTCAGGGGCATAATTCAGGGCCATCACCAAATATACCAATAAAAAAGAAAATACATAACCCAGTATTCAACCAAATGTCACGTTTTCATAGGTGAATGCCTTGGCTTAATATTTATTAAAGGCAGGTAGGTGTCACAAAAATATAACTTTCCAATTGTTTCTTTTAAGGAAAAACAACATACTTCAAAAATCAAACTCTATTACCCTTTTCATCTATAGTATTATCCTAAATATTTGTCTCAACATCTTTAGAATTTCATCTCGGCTTTTCGCTTAAAAAAATATCATATTTAATTTTTTTATTTAATGAAAAAATTAAGATTTTAAATTTAAATTTCACTTGTATAAGCAAATGTAGTGAATTAATAATAATTCAAATTATATTTTTAAATATATAATGTATGCAACAACAAAAAAAATCACCTTTATTACCATATCCTAGACTAATTATCTTTGTCACAGAACCAATGGAAAAAGCATAAAACAATGGGTTTGAAAACAAGCAGCCGCTCCTTGTTTGATAATTTATAACTGGACAGCAAAATTAGGTGCAGTTATCTTTGTTCTTCTTGTTAGGATGAACCCAAACGATAATAGACCATAAGTAATTATAATTAAATCAAATTTAAAACCTAGATAAGGTATCTTTTTTTTCTTTGTAATTGTAGATTTGGGGGAACTATTTCTTAATGGACTGTCAACTAACAATCTTTTATTATTTTTCTTCAAGCTTAAGTAAAACTATATTAGATTTAATCTTTTCTTAATCTTAAATATAAATTAATAAACTTTTTTTTGAAAAAATAAATTAATAAACCTTAAATTGTTTATAATAAATAATCATCTACTTATTAATAATAGTCCACTTTTAAATATAAATTAATATTTTTTTTTTGAAAAAAGTAAATTAATAAACTTATTAATAAACATTTTTAAAA
The DNA here is from genome assembly GCA_005393395.2 of Gossypium australe. Lineage (NCBI taxonomy): Eukaryota > Viridiplantae > Streptophyta > Magnoliopsida > Malvales > Malvaceae > Gossypium > Gossypium australe. The sequence goes on along the minus strand of CM016622.1, from coordinate 12,858,879 downwards.
AATAATCTAGGTTTAACACTCCACCACTTATTTTTAGGAGGAGTTCAGTTCATAGAAAGTAAGATTCTATATAGTAATAAAATTATCAGAATGTATAGTTATTTAGCATATTATCAAGTTAGTATGTTACATTATCTTTCTTTCTTTTCTTTTTTTTTTTTTTGTTTATTTGGGTGCAATATAAGATTTTGTTGCCTAATTAAAATAAGGTAAGATTACCTAAAATAATATTTTATTAAATTGTTCTTATTATATATTTTTTAAACATATATAAATACAAAAGTTGGACAATTTTAGACATTATAGAAAGAAAAATAATTATTTTGTCATCAATGAAATTTTAGAAATTACAATAAAATTAGGAAAATAGCATATATGTCTCAAAATGTATTTAAATTTAAAGTTTAAAAAATAATTGTAATTATGAAATTAAAAAATTATGATAAATATATGTATTCTTAATTCAATTGTGAAACTAGACCTATTAAAAAGTAAAGTATTAAGTAGTGTACTTGAAATTAGTCCAATCCAAAAATTTAAAAAGTAAAGTATTAAGTAGTGTAATTGAAATTAGTCCAATCCAAAAATATAAATAATAATCTAATTAAAGTCAATTCATTTTGATAAAAAAAATAAATCTTATTCAATTTTACTAAATTAGTTGCTTAATTTTATCTAACCTAGACTCGATTAAATTATCACAAATGATAGAAAGAAAAATAAAAAGAGAATAAGTTACAATGGAATAAAACTATAAAACTATCATAAGATTAACATTACTATGGAAATCTTACATTACAAAGGAAGAAGGGTGTTGAAATTAACCCCTATATTATCAAATCTTAGCACTAATAGGAATGCAATACATTACAAAAGAAGGAGGTGTATTGAAATTAATCCCTCTATTATCGAATCTTAGCACTAATAGGAATGCAAGATTATCATCTCAAGGTAATCTTTGGAATACAAATAAGGAAATATAATTTCGTCGTTTCCTTGAGATTTAATTCCATGAACCAAACGCACTTTTAAAATGTGTATAGTTAGGTGGAAAAATGGATGGATGCAAGGATGGAGTGAAAAAGTGGAAAGAAAATAAATTTTAAGCGTGTTTTGTAGGAGAAAAAGTGAGAGGAAATAAAATAGGAGAGATAATGGTAAAAGTACCATAGAAATGCCTCTACTAGGAGTTGGATTGCATTTTGCCCCATTTACTAAAAAATGAGCAAATTAGCCCATATACATTAAATTAAAAAGTAAATTGATCCTTTTTGTTAAAAATTCCATCCATTTTTACTATTAAAAACTGGCACAGTTGATGAAACAACCAAATAGTAACATGTGACATGCCACGTATACCTCAGGCTTACGTACATGGATCAAATTTTAACAGTAGAAATGGATAAAATTTTCAACAGAAGGACCAATTTGCTATTTGATTTTACATACAATGACTAATTTGCCCATATTTTGAGTAGATGAGGCAAAATGCAATTTGACTCCTAGTATAATAGCCTCTATAGTACTTTTACCAAGAGATGATCATTTTTCATCCTAATACATAAAAGTAATCCTTCCAATTTGGAATGATGAGAGTAGAGAAAATAAGTGAGATATGAATGTTACTTCAAAATTATGTATTTTTAAATATTTTATTTTCTATCATTTTATTTTTTAACTCTACCAAGCAATAGACGAAAATAATTCTTTTTCAATGTTTCCATATTTCCTGCTAAGCACACATATAGAAATTTATATTTTTAATCTGTCTATTTTTCTACCCTTCAATTTTTTATTTTTTCAATTTTCTTTTCATTCTAACAAGCAAAACCTTAATGGTTTTAAAAATACCCACTCATCTCCTTGAGACCTCATGACTAAATTTTAAATTAAAATACAAACTTACCCTTTATTAATTACTTCCTATTCCACTTTTTATTTTTTATTAAAAATTTGAATAAAAAATGAAATTATTTATAAAATTATTTTCATTATTATAAAATTGAATTAAATTTTAAATTACATTATATGTAAGCATATATTAAATATAATTTATTCTTTCAATTAATATTAGATAATGGCTGATCGTGTCCAAACTAACTATGACAACGAATAAGGCAAGTGCACCTATCGTTTGGTAGTATAGCTATGGCAAGACCGGAAATATCGTATCCTCAAGGACCAAGAGTACTAGTAATTACTATCTTTCTACTATTTAGCCTAAGAAGTAAGGGAATTGATGTTTAATCTAAAACTAACTAATTACTAAGCTAAAGATGCTAAGACACAGAGAATGAATTAAGGAAAATACTTTTGAGAAAACCAATTGATTAAGACAATACTCGATGAAGAATCCACCTAGACTTCACTTGTTATTTACTCTGAACCAGACGATTTTTTCACTTGACTTGATCTGTAGGATTCCCTAATTTATATTAATACCTTTCTCGAGGCTACTAACGTCTAACCCTAGGTTGATTAATTGAATTCTCTTTCTAATTAAAACCCCTAGAGTTGCATTAACTCGATCTATGGACTCCAATATTAGGTTTGACCCTAATCCAGCAGATTTTCGTCGTCCTATCTCTAGGAGTGCGATCAACTCTGCTTAATTATGCTAGATCTACTCTTAAACAAGGATTTTTGCTCCATTGCCTAAGCACATCAATACTTGAATAAATATCCTGAAATATCAAAGCAAGAATTAAGAACACATAACTAAGAACAAATCAAGTATTTATCATATAGTTCAGAAAACAATAACAAGATCCGTCTTAGGTTTCATCCCCCTCAGGTATTTGAGGGTTTTAGTTCATGTTTATAAAAGAATACATCTCAGAAGAAAGTATAAAACAAAACATAAGAAAAACCCTAAAACCCCCTGAAGGAAATTGAAGGGAAGATCTTCTATCTTGAGTATGATTCCGGCTTCTTGAGATGGATCAACTGGCTGTCTTCGAGCAAATCACACAATTCGGCTCTCTCTGGCTTCGCTCCTCGGCCTCCCCCTTTTAGGTTACCCTCTAGGGTGTTTATATAGGCTTTCGGAATGTCTTTCTTTGCCTCTAAGTATCCTTTTCCGAGTGGAATTAAAACAGGTCACGGCAGGGACACGCTCGTGTAAATCAAGCCCAGGTCGTGTTCGGGTCTGCTAAAGTGGCACGGCCGTGCGATTATCTCCAGGCCGTGTGGACTTTTTACTTTGGCCCATTTTCTCTGTTTTTGGCCCATTTCTCGTTATTCTCATCCTCCGATGCTCTCCTAAGTATAAAACATGAAATTAAAGGATTAGGAGTATCAAATTCCACAATTCAGGGGATAAATCATCCAAAAGTATGTTAAATATGGTATTAAAATATGTATATATTACGGTTTATCAAATACCTCCACATTTAAGCATTTGCTTGTCCTCAAGCAAAATTCTTAATTCACAATTAAAATGAACTTTCTCAATTCATAATATTCATCAATAGTGTTTCATCATAATTCATAGGTAATCCATACATTGATAATTTAACCAAAAGGGTTCTAAATATTCAAACAATCAAAGTTATAGTTTTTATAATACGAAAACATATGTGTTTCCCTTTACCTAAATAATTACCTTTAATTCAAAATCGACAAAGGTTGACATCTTCATTAAAGATTCACTCAAATCACTCAAAGTGTTTAAGGTTCAAAATTAAGCACTCAAAAGTTGAACATGAAAAGTTAATCCCATATGCTTGCATGAAAATCAAGTCTCCACCACTATAGAATGAAATGATACACAGATCAAAAGGTCTTTTAAGGGTTGTAACGGGGCTTCGGTTAAAGGTGTGGATAAAAGCTGAATTAAAGGGTTAGAATCGAGATTGAATTGACAAATTACCTAACTAGAAAGATGAACTAAGATTCGAATAATTACATCATTTAAAATTTCATAACACGAGCTTCTTCTCAAGATATGGAATTTAAACGTATAAGCTCAATTAACATAGAACTAATGATGAAAATACTTTGATTTAAAAAAAAAATCAAATTTAATAATAGAATTTAACAACTGAAATGGAAAATATAGTTAGGCAACTTCTCAAATCAAATCTTGACAAGAAGGAGTTAATTCAATAGAAAAAATTCTTTATGAATCAAAAAGAATGAGGTTTTTTTTTTGGTTAATGTTGAGGGTAAATCAATGAAAGGATTGTTAGGATCAAAGGGATTTACTAAGGGTTAAACATGAAGGTAGGCTTTTTTGGAGTAAGTGGGTTAAAACCTAGGTGCCTTTATCATTTCAGTATATCAAATCAATGATGTGGTCTTGACATGTATAATCGAAGCAAGTTCTAGAATAACAAATCAATGTTGACACACTCATAATCAATAAAGTGAGCAAGAAAAGAATGTATGCTCTAAAAGGCTCAAAATCTCACAAAAATTATGGGTTTTTGATATCAAACTTGTAAATTTCAAACTTCAAGGTAATAATTAGATTCAGGTAGTCAACCTAACAAGTTTTTAATTCTGAAAATAGAGTCATCATGCTTGATTCTCTAGTCTCCTAAAGTTTAAATCACCACTGCACAATTATCAATTACTTAATCCAAAAGATATCAATAAAAATCATGAATAAAAGGAAATTTCATTCTTATAGTAATATGAGAAAATTACTTAAGAATAAGACATAATTTAGGAATTTGAGAATAATGCAAAAAGTTAGAAAGTTTTCAAAATAAAATTCACCCCCCACACTTAAGATGTACATTGCCCTCAATGTACAAAGATATATATCTAGAGATTAATAGCATGAAATCATAAGAGATAGGAAGAAGTGAAACTTCCTGAATTTTGGATGGATTTCTTAAGTTGGCAGTGGTCATGGTGTGGTGATTCCCAAGCAGCCTTTAGAACCTAAAACCAAGAAACTAAAATAGAATAGACTAAATTAAGCACAAGAAAAATAAAGAGAAAGAAAATAAAGGAGAAGAGAAAAGAAAAAGAAAAATTAAATGGACTCAAATGTCTTTGGCTTGTCGGATAAATGAAGCGGCCGGCATGAACTTATGTAGATCGGTCTTGCACAGGGAGATTTTGGTAGGATTCTTTCATTTCTTTGACATGGGGATGGTGGTAAGTATGGTGGAAGAAAATTTATGGTGGCTAGGGTTAAGAGAAAATGTTTGGTGGAGAAGATAAATAGTGAAGGGTTTATATAGAAATAGTGGTACACAGGCATGTCGCATGCTAGTGTGACTCTTTTTGAGCCCGTGTGCTTCGAATATTAGGGTTTTGGCACACTTGGTTTTGCGGCCCATGTCCGTGTGCTGTAGACGTGTTGGCCCGCACGGCCGTGTTGCACGGTCGTGCTGAGCTTCATTCGCTTCTCCCAGCCTGTGTCATTATTGCCCACGCCCGTGTTAATTCAACACGTTTGGCCACGGTTTGTAGGCACGGGCATGTCGCATGCCCGTGTCGTTTTAACAGTATCGACCCTAGTCCAGAGGCACGCCCATGTCATTCTTACCCATGCCCGTGTGCCTTACTCAGTTTCGATCACGACTGCGTCGCACGGTCTCCGCCATTCCGATATGCTTACTCGTGGTGTCCACACGACCACGGACACGCCCGTGTGCAAGCCCGTGTGGAGGTGCAACCTACACTTAAAACATAAATAAAGATAAAAGTAAACTAATTAGTATGGTTAGAGCTCGGGTTGCCTCCTGAGAAGCGCTTGTTTATAGTCATAAGCTCTACTTATCTTCCATTCGCATAATCATGGAGGTTTGAGGAGTTAAAACTCCTCATTCCTGCTATCAATTATAACGATATATCGTTTGAGTCGAGTAGTGTTTATTTTAAAAGTGCCGAACTTGGGATTAGTTACCTCGAATGTTCCGTGTGGAAAGATATTCAGTACCTCAAAAGGGATTTCTTCGTTTGTATCAAGGTCTGAAGTGGCGATCTGAGGGTCTGTTTTATCCAACAGTACCTGATCTCCGATCTTAAATTGGTTTGGCTTATCCTTAAGTTTGACATGGTTTTGCTTTGGTTCTGCTTCGTGTGTTACTAATTTCTCCTTGAAATGTGTCTTCCACTCATCTAGTTCATCGATCTGAAGCATTCGTTCCTCATGAGTTATTTCTTTTTTGGCATGAGATCTAAGATTTGGCTCAGTTGTGCAGTTACATGGTGCTCCCTAAAAAGAAGGTTTAACCGGATGGTCATTAATAGAATTTATTTTCTCACCTTGATTACTTGATGTCCTAGTTGAATCAAGAGCCTGAAGAGTGATTGTCTCGTCACCTACACGAAGTATGAGTTCACCTGTACCAACATCAATTTTAGTTCTAGCAGTTGCTAAAAAGGGTCTTCCTAAAATTAAAGGGATATTATTGTCCTCATCTATGTCTAAAACAACAAAGTCTACAGGGAATATGAATTTATCAATTTTCACGAGTACATCTTCAATTATACCCCTAGGAATTCTAATAGTCTTATCAGCTAATTGAATGCTTATCCTAATTTGTTTGGGTTTCCATAGACCTAGTTGTTTAAACATTTTATAAGGCATAACATTTATGATTGCCCCTAAATCAGCTAAAGCATTATCAACAGATAAACTACCAATTAAGCATGAAATTGTAAAACTCCTGGATCTTTTAATTTTCGTGGTAGTTTATTTTGCAGAATTGCTGAGCACACTGCGTTTAGCTCCACTTACGACTCCTCGTCTAACTTCTGTTTGTTTGTTAAAAGCTCTTTTAAAAATTTCCTTGAATCTGGCATCTGCAAAAGAGTTTCAAGAAACGGTAAGTTAATATGTAATTTCTTTAAAAGTTTAAGAAATTTACCGAATTGTTCATCTGTGTTGTCTTCCTTCATCGCATTGCGGTATGACACACGAGGTTGGTACTCTTTAATTACCGGCTTTTGCTCATCATGACTTACCTCAACCTTACATTCCTCTACCACATTCTCTTGCCTCAATTTTGGTTCACCTAACCCTTCACTATTGTGAGTCGTTATTGTTTGGAGTTGTTCCTTCGGGTTAGTTTCAGTGTTGCTTGGCAGGCTTCCTTGTGATCGTTTATAGAATTGCTTAGCAAGTTGCCCTAATTGGTTCTCGATCCCTTGAATCGATGCTTATTGATTTTTGAGTGCCGTTTTGGTGTTTTGGAAACGAGTTTCTGACTCCGCGATGAATTTTGTTAGCATCTCCTCAAGGTTCGACTTCTTTTCTTGTGGGTAGGGTTGCCGTTGGAAGCCTGGGAGGGGTTGTTGTCTTTGATTTTCTTGACCACCCCATGAAAAATTGGGGTGGTTCCTCCAACCTGGATTGTAAGTATTACTATAAAAGTTATTTTTAGAATTATTACCCATATAGTGAACTTGCTCGTTTTCAGTGCCCGAGTTGTAAGGTGGATATTCTATATTGCTCATCCCTCCTTCATTCGTATCGCACTGCATAATTGGATGTATCTGCGAAGAATCACATAAACCATCAATCTTTTTATTTAACATCTCTACCTGATTTGATAGCATGGTTACTGCGTCGAGATTGAAAACACTGGCGGCTTTTGTTGGCCTTGTCCTCGTGACTTGCCACTGATAGTTATTCAGTGACATCTCTTCAATGAATTCGTAGGCAGCCTCAGGTGTTTTGTTATTCAGGGTTCTCCCGGCGGCTGAATCAATCAACTGCCTAGGTGAGGGGTTTACACCGTTGTAAAAGGTTTGAACCTGTAGCCACAAGGGTAACCAATGGTGTGGGCACCTTCTCAATAGATCCTTGTATCTCTCCCATGCATCGTAAAGTGTCTCTAAATCCATCTGCACAAAAGAAGAGATATCATTCCTTAACTTGGCCGTTTTAGCCGGCGGAAAATATTTTAACAAAAATTTTTCGATCATTTGTTCCCATGTAGTGATTGATCCTCGTGGTAACGAGTTCAACCACTGTTTAGCTTTGTTCCTCAACGAAAAGGGAAACAACCGAAGATAAATGGCATAATCAAAAACGCCATTTATTTTGAAAGTATCACAAAATTTTAGGAAATTCACCAAGTGATTATTTGGATCTTTATCCTGCAAACCATCAAACTGAACAAATGTTGTATCATCTGAATTGTGTTAGGTTTCAGTTCAAAATTGTTTGCAGCAATAGCAGGTTTAACAATACTTGACTCAGTTCCTGTTAAATTAGGTTTAGCATAATCATACATAGTACGAGGAGTAGGATTTTGATTCAGCGGGTTTGCGGCAACCACATGAGGTAGTGGATTGTTATCAACCATCTCTGAGGTATTATTGGTATCGTTCTCTTGCTCTTCTTCTATGTATTGTAAGCTTCGCCTTATTTATCTTCTATTTCTGCGGAAGGTACCTTCTATATCGCTGTCAAAAATCAAGGGTCCTGACGGGTTCCTTCTAGTCATAAACTAGAAAAACCTATCAGAAGCAAAGAAAAGAAAAGAAAAATTAGAAAAGCAAAAATAAAAAGATAAATTGCAAATAAATAAAAATAATGGCTAAAGTAATAAAAATCAAGTGTTCCTAATATCTTAGTCCCCGGCAACGGCGCTAAAAACTTGATCGTGTCTAAACTAACTATGACAACGAATAAGGCAAGCGCACCTATCGTTTGGTAGTATAGCTATGGCAAGACTGGAAATATCGTATCCTCAATGACCAAGAGTACTAGTAATTACTATCTTTCTATTATTTAGCCTAAGAATTAAGAGAATTGATGTTTAATCTAAAACTAACTAATTACTAAGCTAAAGATGCTAAGGCACAGAGAATAAATTGAGGAAAATACTTTTGAGAAAACCAATTGATTAAGACAATACCCAGGGAAGAATCCACCTAAACTTCACTTGTTATTTACTCTGAATCAGACGATTTTTCCACTTGACTTGATTCGTAGGATTCCCTAATTTATATTAATACCTCTCTCGAGGCTATTAACGTCTAATCCTAGGTTGATTAATTGAAATCTCTTTCTAATTAAAACCCCTAGGGTTGCATTAACTCGATCTATTGACTCCCATATTAGGTTTGACCCTAATCCAGCAGATTTTCGTCGTCCTATCTCTAGGAGTGCGATTAACTCCACTTAATTATGCTAGATCTACTCTTAAATAAGGACTTTTGCTCCACTACCTAAGCACATCAATATTTGAATCAATATCCTAAAATATCAAAGCAAGAATTAAGAACACATAACCAAGAACAAATCAAATATTTAACATATAGTTCAGAAAACAATAACAAGATCCGTCTTAGGTTTCATCCCCCTCAAGTATTTGAGGGGTTTAGTTCATGTTTATAAAAGAATACATCTCAGAAGAAAGTATAAAACAAAACATAAGAAAAACCCTAAAACCCCCTGAAGGAAATTAAAGGGGAGATCTTCCGTCTTGAGTATGATTCCGGCTTCTTGAGATGGATCAATTGGCTGTCTTCGAGTAAATCACATAATTCGGCCCTCTTTGGCTTCGCTCCTCGGCCTCCCCCTTTTAGGTTACCCTCTAGGGTGTTTATATAGGCTTTCGAAATGTTTTTCTTTGCCTCTAAGTATCCTTTTCCGAGTGGAATTAAAACAGGTCACGGCAGGGACTCGCCCGTGTGGCGCGCTGGTGTAAACCGAGCCCAGGCCGTGTTCGGGTCTGCTAAAGTGGCATGGCTATGCGATTATCTCCAGGCCGTGTGGACTTCTTACTTTGGCCCATTTTCTCCATTTTTGGCCTGTTTCTCGTTCTTTTCATCCTCCGATGCTCTCCTAAGTATAAAACATGAAATTGAAGGATTAAGAACATCAAATTCCACAATTCAGGGGATAAATCATCCAAAAGTATGCTAAGTGTAGTATTAAAATATGTACATATTACGGTTTATCAATGACACACCCAAAAAAAGTTAAAAAGATAATAAATGAAAAAAATGTTAAATAATTTCATATTATAGTGGTTCAAAATAGAAATAATAAGCGCTAATGAATGCTTAAATGAAAAAAAAAAGAAAGAAAAATACACGTTAATATATATATATATATATATATATATATATGGACTTTTTTTTAAAGCAAATAGATATTGTAAAATTTAAAAGTTTAAGTAATTTTGCTTGAAATTAATTTTTAGAATACTTCAATATAATTAAAGCAAAAAAAAAAAAAAGAGTAAACAAAATATTTTTAATTAAAATGGATGAAAATAAATAGAAAATAAAAAAATACATTTTAAATAATAAAAGTACTGTTGTCTTTTTATTTAAAGCGTACTTAGTAAATACATTCAACCCAACTTATATGATTTCCATCAAACTTGAGATGGTAAGTTGATATTTTTCAAATATAGCAAAATAAGTGTATTTTTACACCAAATCTAATGGAATAAGTGACTTTAATTCTAAGTATTCAAACTTGTAAAGAAAACCCTTACTATGAATTGTGTTTTTAGTGCAGTTATCTTACTATAATTTGCTTGTTTTTCCATCTAATTGAATAAATAAATATTTTCATATAATTATTGTTATTTGTATGATGTTTTAAAAGATTTTTATATTTGAAGTAAAAGATTTTTATATTTGAAGTAAAATGTGTAAGTAAATATTGACTTATTGATCGCATAAAGGTTAACTAATATTAAGTGGCTTTGATTGGATTGTAATACAATAAGGTAACTTATATTAGTAGGTAATTTAAATTGTCCATAGTCTGTGGGGTCAGATTGAATAAACGACTTATGTTATCTATAAGTCTAATTGGGAAAATAATTTATCTTGATTATCAAAGTTGGAATGACTTTTATAAAATAAAGACATAGATGCAATTTTTTGAATTGGCGATATTTAATAGGAACTAAGTCGAATTACTCTTAATCTATTTATGAATTAATTCACTTAAAATGTTTATAGTGTGACTTAACTAAATCTTAAGTGAATAGTCGTGTATACAACTCATGTGCTTTGATATTTTGAAAACATGTCTCGTGATGTAATGGGCCAAAAATTAGTATATTTGGGACATGATTTTTGCATGACATGACTTCACTCACAATAATAAAACTATAGCTCGATAAAGTTTATAAATAATATGTTATTATTGACATGATATGAATCATCAAAATGTATATCACTTTAATTATCAAATAAAACATATCACTTTCAAAATTGAAATTTAATTATTGAAATCAAGATATAATAGTTTATCGAGTTATCTTCAACGCATCACATAGACAGTGACAAATATTTCTTTTATTGACACACCGGAAGGTATGTGAGAATAAGTTGTTATCAGATAAAGAAATAAAATTTGTTGACATCAAACCATAAAAATAAACATTTTGAATAATAATAATATAATAATAATAATAATAATAATAATAATAATAATAATAATAATAATAAGCAAAGATTTGTCTTTTATTTATTTATTTTTGTTTGTTCAAAAAAGAAGGTAGATTTGTCATTTGCTTGAAATTGAATTGAACAATAAATAAAATTTTACTTAAAGTATTGCTCTTAGCTCCCCTGTTGCTATCTTGCCAACTACCACCATTTTCAATGAGATTAAACCATCATCATCATCATCATCCACAATTTATTTGAATTTAATTTCCATAATTAATAAAAATAACCCAAAAAAGGGGGCTAAACTTACAAAAAAAAAAAAATTATCATAGAGATCTGCTAACAACCTCAAAGCTTGAATAATTACATCATCCCAAAAACAAAAACAAATCCTCTGATGACTCTCAAAACACTGAAAATCAGAGGATAAAATTTATATATATGTAATTATATATATGGCAATTAAAAATTTGCCAATTCTTACTCTAAGAAAAAAGAAATTGAAAAAAAGAAGAAGAAGAAATAAACCTGGGTTGTTGTTTGATGATGTTGTGGGTTAATCTTCAAAACCTGTTTTTTTCCAGACAGCATTCCTAACACGACGCAAATCTCTTCCTTTCAAAGTCCTTCCAATTCCTTCATGGACAGAAAAGGAAGCTCCTCGTCTCCTAGCCAAGTACTCATGCGGTGGAACCCTTCCGTCGCGATCACCGTCGTCATCGCCGTCGACAGCATCTTCATCGGTCTTCCCATGTTCCCTGTACTCCGCTTTGAGAATCTTGGACCAGTCAGGGATGTTGACCGGCAATGAAGCAGAAGCAGCAGTCATTTGGGCACTCCTATGGTTATTATTATCGCTAATCTGAAACTCCTTCTTTTTGAACGCTTTCTTAGAGGAAGCTCGGTAACTTGGCAATGGCTTTTTGGCTTCTAAGTTGGTTGTTGCTTGATCATTTGAATTGTTCCATACATCCACCTCATCGAACTCCAGCAGATGATGATGATGATGATGATGATCAAATGAAGGGTTGTTGATGAGATTCCCATCATCAAAGTCCATAGTTGGGTAGATATATCTTGGTTTTGAACCGAAAAAGATCCTACTTGTTGCCATTTTTGCAAAACCCCAAAAACAAAGAAAGAAACAAGGCAATATATAAAATCTTTTTGGTAAACAGTTGATGGGTTTTCAAGAAGAAGAAATATTGGGGAACCGTCTTGGCTTTCTATTAGTTTCGCCTTGCTTTTTTATTTATTTAGCTATAATTGTTGATCACGTTGCATTTTTATAGTGGTGCAGTGGATAACTTCTCTCTTTGTCACAACCAAATCATTTGTTAATAAAATATAGAGTGGAATTTTTATCATGCTTGCTTCCTCAACCGCTACCCATGGACTTCCCCATTTGATTTTCTCAAATTATTACGATTTTGCACTTTCTACAATTCAATCTAAAAGGAATGGGATAAAGTTGACTATTTAAGCTGTGTGTTTCATGCAATAAAACATTGACTATTTTGATAAAAGCCCAAGACTTTGAATGTTTAGAGTTCTATTTCATGGTATGAAAATTTGATTAAATCACGTAAAGTGATAAAACAATTTGCCACAAAACAACTTCTGCCACTTACTAAAAAAAACAAATTCAAATTTTATAAATATATATATATATATATATATATAAACCAACATTGGTTCAATGATTTGCATATAATTTTTTTAATTCAAATGAATATAATTGGATTGCCTTTTTATCCAACAATATTTTTAATACTATATGGAAACAATAAATAAATAATGTCTCTGGATTTAAAATGTCTAAAATACCGTAGAATGACACGTAGGACACTATCTCCAAAACCAATACTAAGTTGGTAGTAATTTACTTGTGTGATGGGCCCTGCCGAAGGGTGAAGAAAACTTATCCAATGGGATGGGACCTAGAGGCTGAAAAGGTGGGCCAATCAGATACCTCCATTAATCACTCCAAGAATTTCATTGGCTTCTTCTATTTATTGCACACGCTTTCACTGACTGACTGAAGGGGGTGGGGCCCACTTTCCTTATTATTATTAAAAAAGAAGATGAAGAGATCAGAGCGTCCATATCTTGACACATCATGTACCGCAGTTTTTCTTTTATTTCTTTTGTCGTGATGTGTGGATGACGTGGTACGTTATGACTAAATGAAATGTATTTATCCAACACGTGTCATCTGCATGGAGAAGCAAAGAACCACTGAACACTGTATGGGAATTATTTTATATATAGACATTTTATAAATTTGGATAATTTTTTTTATATATATTAAAGACTGTTTGAAGGTTCATTGTAATTTCCACCAACACTTTTTCTTTTTTTTTTTTTTTTTATAATAATATATTGTCATGCTAAATTCATGGCTAAATTTTATCGATAAAAACGTTTTATTTGTACCAGATAGACGTGTAATTAATGAAAACCTAAACCCTGGTAAATATATATGCATCATCATATGGAAGGTTTGACCTAAAATAGTCTAATAAAGCTATGACCTTGTGAAATAATTCCAGGTTTTATCCTCATCTTGGACAACATGTCGATTTAATTCCTCTTTGAAACGAAGAATAGTGCTCGTGGAAATAAATTAAAACGAAAACCCAACGCATAAAAGTTGAGATAAAAAACCCTAGGCATGCATACCATGCTATAGACTGACCTAAAAGCTATTGATAATCTTCTTATAAATCGTATTGGGATAAACAAATGCAATAACCTCATAATGTTGTCCTTACTTTGAATATTAGTACAATCTATCCTTATCTTATCGAAAGCCCTTTATAAGAAATGATCCCATTTTTGTTTTTAAATGTAGTTAAGCGTCCTTTGTCTCATAATGGAGTTCCTTGGAGGACTTAAAGGATGCATGTGGCGTGTCTAGAGATTCTTTATCAAATGGTAGGGTTCACAATATATGGCAATTTGACACACAATCCAAGAGTAGAAAGCTTTTTTATTCTTTTTCCTTTGAAGTTTATATAAACCAAAGGTAGGTTTTTTTCTTCTTTTTTTTTTTTTTTTTTTTGTCTTCCACAAAATTTGCAAGTTTTTGTAGTTTAAAAAAAAATTGGGAAAATGGGCTATAGGGTAGATAGCTTTGGGCCAATGCATGAAACCAGTCTTCAATTTTAGCAAGTTCAGGGCCTCTCACTTAGGGTTCAATGTGGATTCATGATAAACCCCTTTTGATATCAGGGACCCATTTTTATTGATTCAATTGTTGGGTCGGATGAACTCGAATTCTTTTAATGCTAAGAAATTTTCGTTCCATGGCCCAAATGCCCCAAAACCCTAATTTCTCACCCTTTTATCCCCTCTTTCCCGACTCTCCTCCGCCGTGAAATCTCAGTTTTGCTTTTTCAGTTCTTACACTTTGGAAATCTAAATCATAAACAGCATCATCGCCGCCAACCATGCCGCCGAAGTTTGACCCGACCCAAGTCGTCGACGTCTTCGTTCGAGTCACCGGCGGTGAAGTTGGAGCTGCCAGTTCACTGGCACCCAAAATTGGTCCACTGGGTCTCTCGCCCAAAAAAATTGGTGAAGATATCGCGAAAGAAACCGCCAAGGAATGGAAGGGTTTACGTGTCACCGTCAAACTGACTGTCCAGAACCGTCAAGCCAAAGTTACGGTGGTTCCCTCTGCCGCCGCTTTGGTCATCAAGGCACTGAAAGAGCCTGAGAGGGATCGTAAGAAGACAAAGAATATTAAACATAATGGGAACATTAGCCTCGATGATGTGATAGAGATTGCGAAAGTGATGAGGCCCAGATCCATGGCCAAGGATTTGAGAGGAACCGTGAAGGAGATTTTGGGAACTTGTGTCTCCGTCGGTTGCACGGTTGATGGGAAAGACCCTAAAGACCTGGAGGAGGAAATTTCGGAAGGGGAAGTCGATGTTCCCTTGGAGTGAAAAACAAAGTGATAATTATTTTTGAAGTTCGTGTTTAATGATTGTTTTCCCTTTTGTAAGTTCTTGATAAATGTTAAAAATGATGATTGAGTTGGGGTTTAGGTTTTAGAGATAATTGCTGTTTAATGATTTTGCACCGGTATTTATACTCTATGATTGAGCCATGGATGCTCTTTCTACCTTTGAATGTTTTCATGAATGTGTTTATGCAATTGATTCTCAATGTTCATCATTTCCATTGTGGAAGCCCTAAGCCTTAAATTTGAATTACAGTTAACCTCTATTGTTGCAAATATCTTATGTTGGAAGAGGGAACAAATTCTAAATCTTGATTTAACTTATCTTCTATGTTTAAGCAGGGGGTACAAGTATTTCAATGGTAGATGGGTAAATTTCATATTAAATGTTGGTGACCCACATCGGAGCTCATCCGAGTATTAGTAAGTTTCCGTTTTTATATTATTTTTACAATTAATGAGAAGTTATGAACTGGTCATTACCATTATTGACATCAGAATGATAACATTGACCGTTTTCTTGTTTATCACTTTTTAAACCTATCTATATACATAAAGTTGATTTATAATTTTCATTAAATTTTTGCTTCTCCCTTTTAAATCATTTTATTTATTCATGAATCTCATTTAGTTTTCCTTATTCATTAAATAGATTTTAGTTTACTTGATTTATTAACTTCATCTAATGTTTTGCTTTATTGGTTTATTCACAAAACTGATTAGGTTTAGCTGGATATACTTTCTTTTGTGCCATCGATGTTGCAATGAAATTTGTTCTTTAGTGATATATACATCTTTTTCACGTAGTTGGTTATAGTAAACATAGAATATTGACAGTTATGTGATTGTTTCTATTTTTAAAATTAGTAAAATGTCTATATATATGAAATTGTTGTTTTGTGGAATATGTATGAGTTAACATTAACAAGGGATGGTATTGTTGTTCTTTGGATTATGTTTTATGTTGCTTGTACTCTTCATTAAGTGATTTAAGTGTATGCTAACCATGTTTTTGTCCACTTGTTACTGCCATTAAGTGCTTTTGTTGACCACGTGATAAAGCTTTTTGTTGGCATCTCAAGGTTTAGGGTTCGAGTGCTGGTGTTAACATCCCTCCCTTTAAATTGTAATATAAGCTTTGATTGTACCCAAAAATAAATGCTTTTTGGTACTGCCATTGCTGTTTTAATGCTTTCTGCACGTGTGATTTGTGAACCATGTGCTATAATGTGTACTTCTTTGTTGACCAATAAGTTTGTGTAGAATTGGGATAGTGTGTGTGGTTGGTGAATCCATGGATTGATTGTGATGGTGAGTGATTTTGAAAGCAGCTAATGCGATTCATGATAGTGTGCGCATGAGTTCAATAACGAGTTAGACATAAAAATCCAAAGTTGCAGCTATGAGAGGAAACGTAAGTATAATGTTTTGCTAGGAATGACAAGAAAGAGTTAAGACAGTTTATAGACAAGGTGTTCGGGGCTTAAAGAAAATAAATACAAAAAAAAAAAAAAAATCTGGTGACCATATTAGGCAAATTTATGTATATGTAGAGATGAATATAGGTGTGAAAGAGTTGAAGAATAGGAATATCCCATTTAAATAAATGACTCACCATTATCTTGGTATATTTGTCATTGATCCAATTGCACACTCACTTTCTTGCATCAAGATGGGAATTCATTCATGTGTCACTAACCAAATGGAGTAGGGCCAAGCATAAGGCAGTTGAAATTGTTGTAGAAATTCATTATCAGTAATATGTCAAAATTTATGACTATTTTAACACACAGACCAATCTTGGAATTACTAATATAGTTTTTGCAGACTCAGGTTGATATTACGCCTACAAACTAGCTTTCAACAGACATAGATATCTCTTCTGAAATAGACTTAACAGATAGTTGTGGTTCCAAGATTTGTTTGCGTAAGTGATCTTAAAATAGTTAATAAATCTAGGCATATAGTTAAAAAATCTGTTTTCACATTGCAGGGAAGTTAGGAATAGTTGGGTTAGTGACAAATTGTCTGGGTAATATGCTGAGCCATCTGTTTAGATGAGGTGTTTCTATTGTTATCTCTTTCACTCATCTATATTTGTCTTAATTTGCCAAAGTATGGTTCACTGGATCTGTGTCAATGGACACTTTTGCTTACAGACTTTTTTTTTTTTTTCTTTCATTTTCTTGCTAATCTGTGCAAACTTGACATTATCTTTATGCTTCCATGCTTACGGACTGTTTTTCTATCAGCAAACACCAATCCTTTTTGCAACTTTTTCATGTATACACTACTATTGAATTTAGGACTATCTGAAATCAGACTTATGTACACTGTGCAATTTCTCTTTGACACAATGAGTATAGATTTCTTATTTTAAGATACACGCAAACCATCTAAATTGCTTTCAACCCCCACTCCTACATTGGCTTCACATGCTTCCACTTCGGACTCAACTACAGCATTATACCTCTCACACTCAGAAGCTTCATAATTCGAATATTCACATGCACCAACAAGCATTAAGACGATAATAGAAGCCCCAGCAACATTCCTTAATAGCAGTAGCATTGTCTGCATGTATACAAATCCTAAACATCTTTTTGCTTTTAAGTTGGTATTAAGTAACTAAAAAGCAATATTCTATTTATAAAACGTTCAGCTGTGATCGATAACATGTATGGCAAATATATAATCCATGAAGCAAATCGTATCCCTTGTTGGTTAATGTTAATTCATTCCTAAACAATAATTATATATATTTACATGTTTTGAAAGGATTATTAGTATCTACATCATTAGTATCTACATAATTATGATAATTTTTTTTTTACCACGAATCTCATATCCGAGCTTGGAGTTTTAACCTTTGAATCTTGAATTTGAACCTTAAAAATTGAGTTTTAAATTCTAAACTTTGGATTTGGGGTTTGAGATTTTAAGTTTTAAATATAAAGTTTATGTTAAAAAAGTACTAAAATTATGCATCAATGATATAAAAAAAAGTTAGTAAATAATTAAAAAGAGGTGCATAATGATATGGCACCTTTATTTCATACCATCTTTTATCATAGTTAATTGTGATTTGAAATGAAGAGATTGTGTATCACTTTCTTAATTTGTAATAACTTATAATGAATTGCAGATTAAAACACAATTCTTTTTCCCATTGTAAACACAGTTTTTAACTTTTTAATTTTCTCTCTCAATATAAGATCATTACACGTGGTATCTTTGGGTGAATCAAGGCATGCCCATAATTTCTAGAATCTTCTCCCTTTCTTTCTCTTTCCAAAGTGAATTACGAACTATCCTCCCATGGATTGCGGTCTACCATAAATTTACCCTATGACTCGACCTACTCTTCTATTTTCTTCCTCTTGATATTTTTTGTCATTATCCTTTGTCCATTTAACCTCTTTTCCCATCCTCAACCCTTCACAAATCTGAATTTATCCCTTTTCTAAAACAAAAAAAATAAAAAAAGCTTTTGTTTTTTTCTTCTGAAGGTGTTGGTGTTTAAACATCTCTCTTCTTCCCTGGATCAAGGAGGAAGAGAGAGAGAGAGAGATTCATAGATCGATTAGCCCTTAATTTGTTAATCATCATCAAATAAACGATTCGAAAACCACCTTAATTTCCAATGGCTAAGCAAAGTGTAATAAGATGTCTGGCGATGGAAGTCGCTCCTGCTCCTATTATTTTCCCTCTTAAACCTTCCCATTCTCCGCGTTTGGAAACCATTGTAGAAGATGCCGACGAAGAATATGGCGACAATCCTTAAATTCCAGGATTCTACGCTGATTACTCCACACTTGATGACAATGTAAAGAATGTGTGGAATTGTCTATGTTCATTGAATCATGCGGGAGAAGCAATCAAAACCAAATGGAGATTGAGAAAAACCTAAGCACTTCTTAATGCACAAATGTAGTGTAAATTTTATGCATCGGTGACTTCTTTCGTTGTTCTGTATATATGGTCTTCCAACGAAAAAACGTAAATAATTTCTTTTCTTTTTAACTTAAATTCTTTTTCATTAGACGCTGCAGTTGCCATGTGAAATGCATCTTTCCCTTAATATCTTATCTATGCGATGTAAAACTTGTTTATTATATCAATCTTAATAACAGGTATAGTTTAAATCATAAAATCACATTTACTTTGAAAAAAAATCACTGGATAGACTTGCTTTCATTTAGAAAAAAAAAAAAAAAAACCTTACAAGTAGGGGAGTTAACAGCCGTAGAGGCGAGCATAAGCATATTTACCGGTGCCGTTAATCATTTTTTGCTTATAGTTCCTTTAGTCGTTTTCACATGAAGAATTTGTTCCTTCTGATTCTGTTTTTGGGCTTTCTGAACTTTTCGTCCATGGAAGAAACGTTTTCTATTAAAGTTTTCTCACGACGGTTTTGTTTATTTTTATGGTATTGTTTTGTTTGCTTTTATGGCACAATTATGTCTGATTCTATAGCACGGTAGTTTGGGTTTCTGTTTAGTTTATTTGGTTTTCCAAGTTTCTGGGAGAAAGAGGGTAAAGTCTTGGTTGACGAGTGAGATATCAATTCCGACCAGGGGGAGGAGTAAATCGGGCGAGGGGCAGGTAGGCGGAAGGCAATGTCAGACGACAAACCCGAATGGGTTACAGGAGAAGCTTTGCCATTAAGCGCTGTGGTGGGTCGGGTGGGCTTTCAATTGCCGAGGATGAGGAGTGGACATGGACTGGATGCTATTATCTTGGAGCGGAATGAGGGCTGATTGGGGGTGAGCAGATGGTAGTGGATTTTGTCGAAGTCGAGGCCTCTCATCATTCATTTGTCTCTTCATTTGTCATAAGAGACGTGTGGTATCAAGAGAGCTCTATATGTATCAATGTAAAAATATTGGTTTGCAGGAGGGGCAGGTCAAACAACTGCCGGATGCGCATGGATTTTTCCTTTGACAGGATGCTAGTCAGCGAAATGGACCTTGATTGTTATCTTATTGTAGAAGACAAATGACAAAAAGTGTCCACGAAGGTGATGTGGTGGATGGGTCAGGTTTGAGGGCGATGGTGGCAGGAGATGAAGGATTGAAATGGGTCTTAACGGTCAGGGTGTTTACCATTGGCTTGTTTACTATCGGATGCTTCTGCCACTGTCTGCTCCTAGCAACGGATATGGTCAATAGTGAATTTGGGAGTTTTTTAGTTTCTTGGTATTTTGGTTTTTAGATGTGAAAAGCTGAATTAGAGCTTAAATCTATACTTTTCTTTTGATTTTTTTTTTAAGTTCTAGGGTTTGTATTTTGTTTGGCTATTTTTATTTTTTACTCTCATTTGTACAAAGTTGCTTTATTGATTCAATAAAGATGTTCAGCCTTTGTTCCAATAAAATAAAATAAAAACACTATTTTTGGAATTAATAAATTTGATCATTACTTTTATAATATTACATGGGTCCGGCTTGGCATAAATTTAAAATTGTCACATGAACATCTATATAATTAGGATAATGTCACATAGGCTCAATGCTTTAAATTTTAGTTTGGACTCTTTATATTATGCTAAAACTTGAAATTTAATCTTTTTGCATTGATTATATATATATATATATATATATATTTTAGCCCTTCTATTTTTATAACGTCATTAGTTAATCGAAATAGTTAATATTATTAACTATTTAAATCAAAATTTTGACGTTAATTTTCTTAAAATTACTACTTCAAACAAATATTTTATCATGACAACTAGACCTAAATTACTCATGCTCGACCCGACTAATGAAAACCCAGCAAACCAAAAAAAAAAAAAGTATTTTTGAACTATCGCGTGATTGAACAAATTGTTAAGTTTAAAATTTTTTTAGTCATATAATAGCTCAAAAGTATACTGAGTAGGATAAAATTATAGATAAATCAATTAAATATAATATATTTGATCTAAATTATTAGTGATTAAAGAAAGAAGTATACATAATCGTATAGACTTTCTGCTCAATATACACTGATAGAACCGAATCAATGTTTTGAAATAGAGAAACGTGTAGCAAGTTTTCACTTGTTTGTATTTAAGTGGAAAAAATTTAAGAGTTAGGGTGTTTTAGGTTGGCGTGTGAAGAGTCTTCTACTTCTTTGGGGATGCAGACTATGAGGTTTAAATCCAATCAAAATGTGTGGTTGATTCAATTTTCAGACAAGAAATTATTTGGTTTTCCACTGTTGTCCCATGCGTGTGTGTGACTTGGTGTTTCACTTCATCTTTCCATATTTTCCACATACCTTTAGCGTAAAGGCGCAGCAATGCTACCGCCGCAACCACCACCACCACCACCCTCTTTGCCTCTGCCAATTCATAATTTCCTTCGTTTTCAAGTCTATTATTATTATGAAAGAAAAACGCATCCATTGCCTTTCATATTTATTTTGTCGTACAAATATTTTTTTATAATTAAATACAAGGTGTAATTATTCAAACTCTTATATTTTATAATATATAATTGAAAATATTTAAATTTAATTTGAAATAAATTTATGTAAAAATTTTCATTTAATTTATATGATGAAATTGAAACTCAGATTATAAAACTCCCAAAGCCTCGGTCTAACTTCATCTAGAAAAAAATTGCAATTTTATTTTATCGAAAATTATGGGCAATTTACCAATAAATGTCCTTTTTTTTAAATTACGGAAATAGACCTATTATTCAATTATTTATCGGAATAGGTCATTTTTCCCGAAAGAGCGTCCACGTCAGCGCAATGTTAGGGTATTTGGCAGGAAAACGCGTCCCTGGGGGAGCGTTTTTGCCACATCAGCAGAAATCGCGACCTTGAGGCGCACTTTGCTGATGTGGCAAAAACGCTCCCCCAAGGACGCGTTTTACTTGTTTATTCTGTTAGAGTTTTTATCTGTTTTAGGGTTTAGGGTTATGATTTTTAGGATTTTAAGGTTAGGGCTTAGGGTTTTTAAGGTTTAGGGTTTAGGGTTTTTTTTTAAAAATTAATGAACTAGAATTTAGGGTTAATTAATTAAAATAATTTTATATTTAGGGTTTTGAGAAAAATATATTAGCAATATAAAAATTATTTTTTTACAGTAGTATCTGATAAAATAATTTTGAGAAGACGTTTCTAAACAAATAGTGACCAAAACGCTTCAAGCAGGATGCAGTGTCAGCAAGAGTACTGAAAAAAAGCTCCCACGTGGACGCTCTTTTGCTACAGTAGTTTCTGAAAAGATAATTTTGAGAAGACGTTTCTGAACAAATAGTGACAAAAACGCTTCAAACAAGATGACTGTCAGCAAGAGTACTGAAAAAAGCTCCCACGTGGACGCTCTTTTGCTACAGTAGTTCTTGAAAAGATAATTTTGAGAAAACGTTTCTGAACAAATAGTGACCAAAACGCTTCAAGCAGGATGCACTGTCAGCAATATTACTGAAAAAAGCTCCCACGTGGACGCTCTTTTGCTACAGTAATTCCTATTTGGCCTTAAACTATAAATGAGCCAAATTTCATTCTTAGGTTGCATAATAGAAATTGAGGCAAAAGTATAATAGAAACTGAAGATGAGTGAACGTATTAGTGATGTTATTTACTATGATGGTGAGATTTGTGACACCAAAAACGGTGTTGTTTTTTTATCAGAGAACACAGTGCGACTGGTTTTTAACCAGAACATAGATTTGACAGAACTTCGTAAAAGAATTAGGCGTAAATCTTCGAAACAACGCCAATGAAAGTTCTATCTATTAATTATAAATTTTGTGCTTTGGTTGATCCCGTGAGATATGACTCATTCGACATCAAAGGTCCTCGGAGCTTGGAGGCAATGGTGGAGACTCATCTTGCCAGTGGATCACCCTATCTTGAGGTATATGTACAATTTTCATCGCCAAGTGATATTCCTTCGACTTCAACATATACTGCTGTTCGAGGGGAATAACGACCCCAAGCTGACACTCTGTTAGTGGGAGGCAGAATACGGAAGCGCCCGTGTTTGGTGGTAGTATAGAAAACACAACCTTTGCACGACATTCGGTTGGTGGATGGGACATGCATATCGGTGGGTCGATGTTCGATGCTAGAAATACGTATTGGGAAACGTTATCAACTTCTAGTGGTTGGCAATCCACATATGATTGGGGACATTACGGAAGTTGTTTAAAAAGGAATAATGTACTCCCCATGACATCCACAGGCGAGGGGACCTCGTTCGTTGCAGATGATGGTAAGTTAGATGATGAGTCCGATGTGGATCCACCTCGAGAGCCCGGCCCCGATGGTGCAGAAGTTGCATTATTTTTTGAACTGGAGCCTGTTCCAACCATACCTGAAGATGTTGAAGAGGGTTTAGATTAATAAGAAGAAGACCCACGATTCAAGGCATACTCGCCTCCAGTCCACATGCATAATGTCGATCTATCTCAAGACGATGAGTTGGAGTTTCCAGAACTACCACACAGAAGGCGTGACTGTACAAGTTCGTCGTTGGATTCGGGTGAATTGGAAGTTGGTAAAGAGTTTTCCAACAATGATAGTTTTCTTAGTGCATTGAAACAATATAGCATCAAGAACGCAATTAACTACAATATGGTTAAATCCAAACCCGATAAGTATGAGCCAAGTGTGCAGTGCAAGACGGTACATGTTCGTGGAAAATCATGGCCTCGTTGAGGAAAATGACAGGCTTGTGGGAGATTAAAAAATACAAAGGTCCACATACATGTGTTGTCGGTACAGTATCACTAGGTGTTTAGGGTTTTTGAATAATACTGCTATTACGTAATGTTGTATTATTTAACGTACTTCGTTGACAGGTGTTTTATAAGACTATCCAAAGATGAATTCAGATATGTTGGCTAGCTTAATAATACCGACGATTAAGGCGGATCCCAAGACTTCAGTGCCGGTCTTAATTGCCAATATTCGTAGCCAATTGAGGTACACACCCTCTTATCACAAGACTTGAATAGCTAAGCAAAAGGCGTTAGAAAAATTGCATGGTCGGTGGGATGCTTCATATAATGAAGTGTGACAGTGGTGTCAGGTGCTGGAGAGATATGTCCCAGGCAGCATAACAGACCTTGAAACGGTGCCTGCGTACTACAGCGATGGATTTCTCTATGGATGCCAAGTGTTCAAGCGTTTGATCTGGACGTTTAAGCAATGCCGAGACACATTTCTATACTGCAAGTCATTGGTACAAATTAACGGTACCTTTATGTATGGTAGATATACGCATCGGCTATTGCTAGCTGTGGTAGAGGATGGCAATGGGAGAATCCTTCCAATTGCGTTTGCAATAACACCGGAGGAGTCAGCTGATGACTGGGATTTCTTTTTATATAGGTTAAGGCGACATGTCTGCCCTCAACCTGATATATGCGTTATATCGAATCGAGGCCCTAGAATACTAGCCGCAATAGAGCAATAGGGAAGCCTATAGCACCGCACACACCATCGATATTGCCTAAAGCACGTTGCGTCCAACTACCACGGACAACATCGATCTACAAGTGAACGACGGCAAGTGACCAACATGGGTATGTAATATCTATTAATATAATTTCGTCCAACGCTCGCTCCGTTTAAGCTGTTACCGGATAGAGAACTGCGTCGTAAACCAAAGGGTCGACCTTGCTCGACTAGAATACGCAACAATATGGATATCCGAAAAACAGTCAACCAACGGAAGTTATGCGGATGGTGTAGGAACTCAGGCTATACATCTCGCTCATGTCCAAATCGGAATAGTTGATAGTCTCCTTATTATTTTTGTCTCTTGGTGGCTATGAATTTTTTTTAATTTCTTGATGAAAATGGTGAACTTTTATAGAATGACTAAGTTGCAAAACAAAAAAAAAAGTTTTTCTTTTCTCTTCTCCTTACTCATGTTGGAAAGATGAAGGATGAAGACTCTTCATATTTCCTTCCGTATATACTAAGTAAAAATTAATAAAATGTAAATAAATATCAAATCAAAATATTACTAAACTAATATTTATCTATTTAATTAATCTAAAATATCACCATAATAATTATTCTTCAAAATTATCTTTCTTGCTAAATGATTATTTTGCCCCTAATGATCCATCAAAATTCCTATATTGGATCAACACCCATATTGATAAAATTGCAATTTAACCCCTTAAACTTTTTCACTTATTCAATTTAGTCCCAATTCATCCATTTTTTCTTAGTTTCTAGATCATTCCACCCTTAATATATTTACACTATTGTCCATTCAAGCTTTTCATATATACATTTTAACCCCTCAAATTTTGAATATATACTCTTGAGCCACAAAACTTTTCTCAAATTTATGATTTAGTCCTTACTTGAACCAATACAATTAAGATATTAAAAACAACTTTTTTTATTAAAAAATATAAAAAGTAAATTAAAATTAAAATATTAAAAATAACTTTTATTTTATTAAATGTAACAATATAAAAAGTTTGTAGAAATATATTAAAAATATAAAATATTAAAAATAGTGTATTATTTTAAAAATAGATTTTATTAAAAATATACAAAGTAAATTACAATTAGGATATTAAAAACAACTTTTATTTTATTAAAAATATAAAAATTAAATTATAATTAAAATATTAAAAACTACTTTTATTTTATTAAAAATATAAGAATTAAATGGCCAATTAAAATATTAAAAATAACTTTTATTTTATTAAAAATATAAAAAGTAAATTATAATTAAAATATTAAAAACAACTTTTATTTTATTAAATGAAACAATATAAATAAGTTTATACAAATATATTAAAAAAGTCAATGTTGGTGTCGATCGAAATCAGTGCCACATGGAGGTGGTCGACAGTTACGCGCTGGATTCCTCTTTGTTCCAGCTTCCGGCGGGGGTTGTGATTGCTCCCGAGAGGATTCTGGTTCCTCTGGCAGGGGATCTGTTTGTGGGTGTTGGGAGGATGACCCACCTTGATAAAGTAACGACTGCGAAGGTGTTTGCATCACCCATGGCGGAATTGTTTGAATCCCATAAGGCGAAGGAGATTGGTAAAAAGAAGAGCTCCCTGACGGCACCTCGTGCGATCTCTCATGCGACGGTGGCCTATAGATCAGCGGTCCACTCAAAGTAATCGGGAACGGAGATAAACCGGGCCATGCATTCCAACTTGGCATAGGACTGGGAAAAGGAAACATATAAGGGTTGTGATACATATAAGGGCTAGGATACGCACCTAGCATAATCTGAAAAGACTGTGATGTGGATGTCGTCGGCTGAAGTGTTGGACCCGATGACTGTCTGGGAACTGTTGATGGGCCCGGTGATTCTGTCGGCGCTGTTGATGGGCCCGTCCCATCATCCATTCTCATTGGATTTAAAGAGCCCCGTCGTTCTCTCTGTACACGAAGTTGCCGTCGCCTCTCCTCTTCCGACAATAAATACGGCTTGCTATGGATCCTAAACCATGGCATTTATTCCGGCGCGTAAGCTAACTCAAGAACGATAATTGGTTCCCGAGTAGGTATATAATCATCCGGTTTTCCCACAATTCGATATATGCTGACCAAAATCTCGGCCAATCCGTATGCAACTACCGTAAGTCAACTTTGTGCTCATCATCGAGCACCTCAGGTGCCACGAGAATTGGTTGCCGAAATCTAAATTGTCGCAGAACCCGATCTGACTGGTGCATCTCCACGGTGGCATAGTTGACCAATGTGACCTTCACATGCCAAATGTTCGGATTTTGAAAGAATTCATCTTAAATTACTGCCTGAGTTGTCGGATCCTCGTATGGTGTCCATTGAAACCATATTAACATGATAAAAATATTAGTTATATACATAATATTAAATACTAAATACTAAATACGAAACGACTATTTTATTACGAAAATATATTTTATTTAATACTTACTTGTGCTTCTGATCGTTGGTCTAATAGAAGCTGTATATCTTCAAGCGAGGTAGGTATTCCAACATAACTTGTCGAATGGTTCCACCTAATTAAATAAATTTTTAGCATACAATTATATTTTAAATCTACGTAATAATTGTAAAATCTAATATTAAATATACCTCGTTATGAGTGGGAATGTATATGGGTGGTCCACTCGAGGACGTAAAAATGGAAAGCGAAACTGTGCCCATGATTGCAGTAGTGATAGGCAACCTCCGATTTTGGCTTTATTCAGTCGCATCGCCCCGCATATCTCCCCATACAATTTTGCTAGCACAGCAGACCCCCAACTTAATTCACCTGCTGCTTTAAAATCAACGAGTTTCAGTAATCATCTCAGGTGTACGAGGTTTCGTGACAAGTCCGGCATCAGATAGCCTCCAATCATCTCAAAAATGTATGCCTGAGCATACCGTATTCTTTCTAGTTCAGTCGAATCATTATCCGACTCCGGGAATGTGTCTTGTAACCAGCCCATCTTGATCCGACCTCCGTTAATGTTATCAGGAATAGCAACCAAAAGCTCGTAGCATACGGCTCCCCAATCACTAGAAGTTGCGGACCCGGTGACTACGTACCCATCCACCGACAATCCCAATTGCAACTGCATATCTTCCAGATTAGTAGTACACTCTTCGCATGGAAGATGAAAAGTGTGCGTCTCGGGTCTCCACCTCTCTATCAACGCACTGATTAGTTTCGGGTCCAACTTGCACCCTCGACCTATCGTGGCCACGTGCCAAAAACCCGCTTCTCGCAGGTAATTCTCTATCAACAGCGATGGCGGACCAGACATATTACGAATATAGTATTGCAACACCTGATCTACAGACTGTTATAAAAAAAATTATAAAATAAAAATTAATTAAAATTGCATAAATGAAAAAATATTAAATAGTATTGAAAAATTAAAATTATAACTTACCATTGTCATTTGATCTACGGAGATGTGTTTATTATCGAGACGAATTAATTCTCTGGCCATTGCTAACACGATCGAATATTTCTTAATTTAAATAAAAACTAATTCAAAAAAATTTTAAACAGGGCTTTTTTGTAAAAAAAAATAAAGGACTTTTGTGAAATTTTAGAGGAATTTGAGAGAAATTTTAGAGAAAGTTAAGAGAAATTGTAGAAATTGTAAAAGGACTTTTGTGTGAAAAAATTGAAAGGGGGCTTTTATATATATATATTTATAGTTGGAGGCCAAACGGTCAAAAAAAATAGCCGTTATACGGGCCAAACTCGTCCTTGGGGGAGCGTTTTTGCCACATCAGCAAATCACGCCCTCAAGGACGCGATTTCTATTGATGTGGCAAAAGCGCTACCCCAGGGACACATTTTCCTGCCACATATCCTAACATTGTGCTGACGTGGATGCGCTTTCGGAAAAAATAATCTATTTCGATAAATAATTGAATAATATGTCTATTTTCGTAATTAAAAAAAAAGGACATTTATTGGTTAATTGCCCGAAAATTATGCTTTCTTTTTCAAAGAAGAAAATTGTGTTTCATCCAAACACGTCAAATCTATTTTAAAATTTTAATATTTAAAAAATAATAATATTTACAATTAAATTTATTTTACACTTTTACAATCCAAACCCACTACACCCTTCCAGTAAAAAAAAACAAAAAAACATAATAATTGCATTCTGGAGCTGTATTTATGATTTGATGGCAATTTTGGACTATTTTTGTTTGTTTTAAGAAGCGAAATGAAATGCATGACCAATCACCACACATCCATGTCTAATTCCACAACAAACAAAATGTCAAAAATGAGGGGAATTACATCAAAATAAAAACATTCTGATTTTCCCACAAATTAATTTCTTCCTTCACATTTATTATTTAATGTTATTTTTTTTAAGTTTTATAAAAAAAATATCATTATTCTTAAACAACTCATCTAACATGAAAATTTTTTCTGTAGCCGCATTACGTGATATGCAAAAGTAACGGATGAGGACAACCGACAGAGTTTAATAGCCAAATTAACGGCTCAAACCCCAACATCAGCCTCGAAATTCTGATCATTTGACACGTGGCTAAACATAAGCCACGAAAAACTTTTTTAATGTAGTATTTTCTTGCTGCTCAGGCTTTGGACCACGACTGCTTCATCAAGATAATATAATTAATTATGATGCGATTATTATTATAAATCAATTAAAAATAAATTTAAATAAAACATTTCCTTGTTAGTATGCATATTCTTACAAAGCATGTTCACATTTATAATAAAACTATTCTTATAAATACCCTCAAATAACATCTAAAAAATATTTTTACCACAGTCTTTAATCAGTATTGGTTAGAGAATGATACAACTAAAACTACTACTTAGTTGATAATATTTTAAAATTTTAAAATTATTTAATTATAAATTTTCCCTTTATTAATTTACTTAACTGATTTCGGCTATTAACTACATTTTTATTAACATCAACCCAAGTACCCAACTTAATTTGAGTGTCGTTACACATCTATTTGACATTAAAAAAGAAGGATAAAACAACTGGCCAATGATTGGTGGCGGCTGTTGGGCTGGAAGACAACGTGGCAGGAGAAGAGTGGTTGAGCCAATCAACAAGTGGGACCGGGTTAAAATGGTCGGTGGTGCAGTAAACAACAGTGGTTAGTCGGTAAGCCTTTTAGTCACGCACCAATTTCCATGTGATTCTAGCTGTCCATCGGGTCTTAAACACGTGGCGGATTATTAACCACTTATCGTATACGGCTCTGATTATCCGAATCTGTCTTTCTTTCTTCTTCTTCCCAGTTTTCGTCGGATCAGACGACCCAGCATTTTTCACATTTTTATTTTAGAAAAAGTGTTGGATTGGAACCACAGTAAAAGTTAGTTAGTAGTGGAAGATGGAGGGCACTCTGAAAAGTTAATTAATTAACGGGTCATAATAATTTATTATAAAATATATATTACTGAGAAGTTAAATACATTATCCATGATTTAATTATTATGTAGTAATTAAAAAAAAAAAAAGGTTGTTACAAACACAGAATAGGAAAGTTGAGCATGATTGGAACGTCCACACTCCACCCACTAGGTATGTAATTAATGTTGTTGTATTTTCTGACCAAATGAAATGAAAGCTAGAAGTTTGATAAGGTTAAAGTGGGGGGCTGTCATTGTTTTTTTAGAGAAATAGAACTGACTAGAAACTATGAGGGAGCCAAAGAATCAAAGTCCATGAGCAAATAGTTCTCACTCATGGTGGGGTCTCCCACGGTGTAATAAACCATATCTTTTGTAATATGGGGCGGCAAAACTATATGTTAAATTAACATTCACTCAAAACTCTCTCAGTTCATCCCATATATATACACACACCACCCCTCCACTTCCCCATCACAAAAAATATATTCTTCACTTCAAATCTTTTTGGAAATCAATTTTGTAAGCAAGTATGGCTAAGGACGTTGAGGTTGGTGGTGAGTTCCAAGCCAAGGACTACCATGATCCTCCACCAGCTCCATTGGTGGACGGGGAGGAGTTGACAAAGTGGTCATTTTATAGGGCTGTAATAGCCGAGTTTATTGCCACGCTCTTATTTTTATACATCACTGTGTTGACAGTGATCGGATACAAGAGTCAGGTTGACCCTGATAAGGGCAGTGACGAATGTGGTGGTGTTGGCATTCTTGGCATTGCTTGGGCTTTTGGTGGGATGATCTTTATCCTTGTTTACTGCACTGCTGGCATCTCTGGTAAGTTTCGACTCTCTTCCCCTCATGTGTTTGATGAAAAAGGGCATTTTTTTCCAACTTCTTTTCGAAGTTGTTTTTCATGGTTTACAGTAAATGAGGTAAAAGAAAACCGGATGATGATTTAGCAGATGAGTAATTGTTTAGCTGAAACAATGTGCAGGAGGACACATCAACCCAGCAGTGACCTTTGGGCTTTTCTTGGCTAGGAAGGTGTCCTTAGTTCGAGCCATATTTTATATGGCTGCTCAATGTTTGGGAGCCATATGTGGATGTGGGCTAGTGAAGGCATTCCAAAAGTCATATTACAACAAGTATGGAGGAGGAGCCAACAGCCTCGCTGATGGATACAGCACTGGAACTGGTTTGGCAGCTGAAATCATTGGTACCTTTGTTCTTGTCTACACTGTTTTCTCTGCAACTGATCCCAAGAGGAATGCAAGAGATTCTCATATCCCTGTATGTGTTCAATAGTTGCAAATTTCGTAATGATTGCTCAATTTCTTAAGTATGTTCTTAGGTACTAATTTTTCCATATTCTAATTTAAGGTCTTGGCACCACTTCCTATTGGATTTGCTGTGTTCATGGTTCACTTGGCAACTATTCCAATCACCGGCACCGGTATCAACCCTGCTCGTAGTTTTGGGGCCGCTGTTATCTACAACCAGGACAAGCCATGGGATGATCATGTATGAACCTTAAACTTTGACCATATATTCTAGTTTCCCTTTGTTTTATGACACCCTTTTTAAAAAATTTTGATGCTTATGCAACCATTTGTAATATTTTGAAATGTTGCAGTGGATCTTCTGGGTTGGACCATTCATTGGTGCAGCCATTGCTGCAATCTATCACCAGTTTATCCTGAGGGCAGCTGCTGTTAAAGCTCTTGGATCCTTCAGGAGCAGCTCTGCCATGTAATTAAGCAATCATTCTCCAGCCACAAGTTTAAACAAAAAAAACAAACAAACGAGGGGATTGCCATGGAGGATTGGATTAAGTTTTATCAATGTGGTCAAGAGGCTTTTTCAGACCACTCAATTTGTAAATTATAATGGAGGATGTCATGCTTTTATGTATGTGGCACTTATTTTCAATGTGCCCCATCATTATCCCTGCTTTTCTTTCCTTTTTTATGGTCTTTCTTTGTTTGGCTTGGTGTTTCTAAGTTATCTTTGAAAATTTTATAAAAATCAAGTACTTTGTGTTGCTTTATTTATACAAGTTTAATTCAATTCCTATCCTTTTTTCTCTTATGAAACTTGGGTGTCCTATAAATTTGGTAAAGTTGTCATATTTATCAATTAAAAAATGATCTGATCTAAACCAGGAAAATAACTGTAAAACTAGGAGCCTTTAAAGCAAATTAAGTACACAAATCCTGTCAATCTATGGTTAATATGAGGGAGGACATTTTCAACTCTACTATCAAGTAATGAAGCAAGATAGTGACTCCAATTTAAACCCAATGTGCACAGTGGCTGAAACACGTCAAGCTTTCATAATTTGGCATGTGTTAAGGCGGAGCTTTCCTCATTGTCTCATGGCACCTTTCTGTCTGAGGAAATTCTCTTACAACAAGAACAGATATTAATGATATTAGCACCCATTTATGGCAATGCATTTAACCCTGATGTTGGGGATATATTAAATGCCAATCTTTTCATGATTTCAACCAGATAATCTATTCATTCGATGCTAAAACAATGTCACCTATGCTTCAGTATCAAACCAACTTGGTCTGGACCAAAGTTTATATAATGTGGTGTTCTGCAACTTGAGAAATCCAAGAGTTTCATTGCATATCTTGGAAAAAAATCCTTGGAAGTTTTACAATTTCTAAGACCCCAACCATGGCAAAACAAGCCTCCCAAGTATGTGGTGCCTTGTTTATAGTGCTTTCATTGTTAGCAAACTATAGTATTTCTACAAAACCATCTGAGCAACATGCTCCCAGTCCTGACGGTCCAACATTTTTTGCTGTCCCGCCTAGTGCCAACATTCCCGACGTCGAAACCAAATCCAATGAAACAATTTCTCGAGAGAATGTTTCCACTCTTTCCAATGCTGATGAACCAACTGATCTTCAAACCAAAGGTGAAGAGACTCTCTCTGATCAACAGCCTGCATCTTCCCCATCAAACAATGTTGATCCTACCCTTGAAACCAATGGTGATAACAATATACCCACTTCTCTCTCTCCTCCCATTGTTGATAATTCGGTCATCGACACCCGAGATATGGATAGTGTGTCTCAAGAGAATACATCGGTTCCTCTTTTAAAGGCGGACCCTCCAGCTGCTGAAACCAAAGAGAGTGGTATCATCGAAGATCTTTTCCAAGAAAACACATCTCTTCCCCCTTCTCCAAATGTCGATGTTCCTAATGTTGAAAACAATGAAGAAAAGAATACATTGGTTCCTTCTTCTCCATACATTGACACCCCAGCTTTTGAAACCTCGGATGATGGAAGTTTCACTCAAGAGAATCTGTCCCCTCCTCCTTCCAACATAGTATCCGAATACCCAGAAGATGTACCTCAACTTAATGACTACAGCTCCCTACCCAACAACATCGTTCCTGCACCATCCGAGGCACTTTCGTACCCCGAATCAGACACTTTCAATTCAGCTCCAACAAGTAATCAGCATACAATCTTGCCATTCAACTATAGGGCTGAAGATGAGCCAGTTGAGCCTTATGAGGAGGAAGAGGAGGATTCTTGGAATGGAGTGAATGGAGCAGTAGCAGGTGTTCTGGTTGGTGCTTGCGTTATTGGGGTGGGAGGCTTTGTCTACAAGAAGAGAAAGAATGATAATGTTAGAGCACAATATCATTCCTTGGCCAAGAAAGAAGGGGTTTGAACTTTGAATTGGAGCTATCTATCTATACATCACCTTCCATAATTCCAACTCTATGAAGCTATATCATTTTACATTTATGTATGTTGTATTGCAACTATATTAGAATTTGGATTGAATGGAACTCGAAGGATCTATATAGGAAAAGAATGCTTTTGGAGAAGAATGCTTTCACTTATATTTGTTGAAGACTTTTAAGGTGGGTTTGGATGGAAGGTGACGTGTGGTGTAGTGTGTTTAGCTTATTTTTTATTTCATCGCCACCTAATTTCATCGTCACCTCTATTTTTACTCTAACCTCAGCTAAACGCACTGCTCATCCAAACTCACTCTTGATTTGCCCTTTTTATACATAAGTACAATTGGAAAATTTTTATTTAGATGATTTTACTGATTTTGATCATAAATTAAATAAACATAAATTAAATAAACATGGGATACTATAATTGCAAAGATATTGTTTTTATTTGATTCATAATTTGTTTCAAGTAACTTGAAGTATAAGTATAATTACCCTTTCAAGCTAAATAACTATAACTAAAATCTTTTTATTAAAAAAAACTATAACTAAAATCTATATTATAAAGTATAATTAAATTAATAATTGTAGATGTTTGCTTTTTGTTACTAACTATTCTATCAATAGTAATATCAGAAAATATTGTTCTTTACGTTTGGTTCACTGTAATAGAATAGGGCTGTAATGGAATAAGGCTGTAATTGAATAGAGCTGTAATAAGTAATTTGGTTGAATTGAATGGAATGGAGCTGCAATAGAATTCTTGTGTTTGGTTGAATGGAATAAATGTTGTAATAGTAAAAGGAAAAAGGCTTAAATGACCAAAGTACCCTTAGCAGAAATTTTTTTAGGTAGATGATTATTGTTATTGTTATTAAATTTTAATAAAATTATTGTTAAATATATTTTAATAAAAATAAATAATTTAATCATATTTAATATAATTATTATTAAATACAATTTAATAAAATAATATATAATTTAATAACATTCTTAATATAATTATTATATGAATTAAAAAATCATAATATATAATATTATAAGAATAATATATAACCTATTTTATTATTTTTAAACTGCAATACATATTTAATTTGCTAAAATATTATTAGTGAAACAAATAATTTAATTATTCTACAATAAAAAAACAAAGTATTAGAAGTAATAAATAGCTTGTGATTAAAAAATTAGACACTAAAATAGAAATAATGATATAATTTAAATGTTAATTTATGAGTTATGTAATAATTTTAGTTGATACTTTGTCACATATAACAAATATTATAATGTTACATTTCACATTCTCATTTCATTTAAATTGTGAGAAAACTATTAAACACCACATACGTATAAACTATTCTACTTTAATTCATCAAATCAATGGGAATATGTGTGATCATTTAATAAAAAATATTACATTTAAATTTAATTATAAAAAAAATAAATATCAATATAGAAAAAAGATGAATAAATGATTAACAACAATCTGACTTTTGGGAAGCCCCTAGAGAACCTTTATCTATGTACTGCCCCCCCCCCCCCCCAAAAAAAAAAAATAGGAACTATTGTCAAATGTTCAGCTCACATGCCGTATTCTTAATGAATAAGATTGTACCTGATACCAATATAAATGAACAGCCTTAACAATTAAATTCAATGATAAAACATAATGAACAACCATGTTTTGATACCTTTTTACATGTTAATAACCCAGAACACCATCATCTTTCATTATTAAAATGCTATTAATGTTCAAAGAGCTAATTAGTGGGAAAGAATCAACAAAGAGATGTATTACTTGTCATATCATATCCATGTTAGTGACAGTCTCCAATTTAGGATTAAGCCTTGAAGTCTACAACTCACAGCTGCTGCACATTTACTTCAAATCAAATTCCAGGACTTTTATAGGAAATCTAAATAATTTCCTTTCAATTTCTTTTCTTGAAAGTCAGGCTGTTAAGCTATAAGCTTTTCATAGCCAATCTATTAAGCAATTAACTTTTCACCAACATAACTAAGTTCGTTAGAGTTAGAACAAAAAACGTGGAAGCTACACTGTTAGAATACTAGCTTTTCACACACAGCAATACCAACTAAATCTAGTAAAGACGCCTCGATAACATTAGCATTTTTACTTTCATTGACCATACCATATAAAGATGGTCCAGAAATTGATCAACCTTACATATTCGAATTTGTGACATTAATTAGATGATGAAACATGATCGTGCAATGTAGCACCACATGAAGTATGAATAGTGGATCCTAATGAACACATTTTCCTTGAAAATCATCCATTGAGATCTCAAACACACAGTGCGTGTGAATCCTTCTAAAGCAATCTTGGTACCTTGAGTAACAATAAGCTCCAAAGAAACAAACTATCGAGTAGATAGAGAGCAATAGAAAATAATTCAAGAGCTACTCTGATCCAAGACAGTAGATTCCATAGCAGATTGAATCCATTTACCAAACTGACTTTACTCAAGAGCATCAATAATTAACAGATCAAGCTATTTTACTAATCCACGAGCAGCAAAGAAATAATTAACCACATTCACATCACCTCAAACTAAGATTAACAGAGTTAATATATTGAAACTAGAAGTAGCAAAAATGAACAGATTGAAACTCATTCATCAGACTAGATCATCAAGCAGTTGGCAGCAGATATCTAAGTAATTCTTCAGTTGCACTTAACAAAGACATAAAGCATTAAGGTTCTTTTACATTTCTCCAAGCTCAAGCTCGTTGAAAACTAAACTATAACAAAAATTAATAAACATGAAATGGCAAGAAGGAAAGAGCATCACCATTGTCAATGGAGATTCCCATTATATTTGTAGTTTCTAAAGGTCACTTTCTCAATACAGGAAAATTCTCAGGACATGTATCATTCTTGTGATTTCATGCCAACCCAGCTCCACCAAATCTCTAAACTTGTATCTACAATAGGTATGCTGGAGAAGTACTCACATGCATCTCCTATTATGCACTTATTAGCCATCAAGTTGAATTTTTATCAGTATTGCCTTCTTGCTGTGCTTTAGAAGAATCTTCTTTTTTCTCCATGATCTGCTGGATACTTCTTGATATCCTTCTATGAAACTCTTAAGAGCATCTTTATATGCAAAAGCCCTTGTCATGTATAACCTCTGTAAAGCAGGCCTCAAAGTCTCTATCCTTCCTCTTGCAGCAATTGCTATTAAATCATTTCCATATAAAACATCAAAACAATGTAAAATTCAACAAAATAAACTATAATACCAGGAATATAAGAGAGAGAAAAGGGTGAGAGGAGAGAAATTTGGCCTAAAAAATTTTAGTCGAAAATTTAATATCTTCCTTAACAACTAAACATTGGCCTGGTGAAGAAGGGATTCACCAAAAATATGCCATGCTCTTTAAACTGGAAGTAATATCTAAACTACAATCCAGTTCTAATATAGCTTCTCCATCACATAAACCATCAAAACATACAATTATATAAAGGAAGGGGGGAAACCCAAAATCTAACAGCATTCATCATTAAAACCAACAAATCAATAAGCAAACAAAACTCTTACTGCGGAAGAGAAATTGGAAAAGAAAAATACCAAGAAGCGCTCGTGCCAAGTCATTTTGCGGCACTTTTTTTATGTGGGAAGGGAAAGCTATTTCTCTGAGATTGCATCGGACGCAGTCATACAACTTCCTGCACACAACTTTTACCTTCATTTTAGGTTGATATAAGAGATACCCAATTTCGTTAAGCTAATGAATTATCTTTGTTGTTCCACGGTATAAATATTTTGGGGAAGCAAGCTATTAACAGGGTTCGGTGGTACTGAGGCTTGAGGGCTTTTGATTTAGGGCTTAGATCAAAGATAAAGAAACCAAAATTAAAGCATAGAAAATAAAAAAATTCAAACAAAGAAGAAAAAGAGGTAATGCTTTCTTCAATATCAAAAGACGATCACAAAATAAATAGATGAGGATTTTATTCATCACAGCCAGAAAAACTTTACTAAACTAAACTTTAGGAAAGAAGAAAATGAAAAACAAAGTAAAAGAACTGCAGACAGTTGATGAGGGGCAATGGTGTTTAGGGCTTTGTAAATGGAAAACGTAGTGAACATGGAGGCTATAGTTGAAACAGCAGAAATGAGATGATGATGAAACAATGAGGGCAAAAATGAAAAAAAAAAAAAAATCTTCCAGCATTCCTACCGTGCGCTGAATGGCCATTCAGAGGGTGAGGCAAATAATGCTATTCAGCCTCTATTCAGTGTTTAGTGGGAATAGAAAACTAAATAGCAATATCAATAGACATTTCATTGAACCAAACAAGAGTTTATGGGGGGCCCATGGAATTGAATTGTAATGGCTATGCCATTACATTGAACCAAACAGGGTGTAAGGTTGTCTTTGAATTACTTAGAGAACAAGGATGATACTGGAATAAGAACAAAAAAACAGGATTTTTTTTTAAATTTTGCTCTGAGATTTTTGGTATTAAAATAAGAAATCTAGTTTAATCTAGGGTTTATGGGATTTGTGATTCCAGATAAGTATGGAATCCATGTTACTATACAGAGACGAGAGAGAAAGAGAGAGTCAGTGACTAATAAAGGCAATATTTAGTTCCTTTGCATTCTCTGGTAAAAATATCCTTCCAGTCCTTCTTATTTTTACAATTGAGTAACTTGGTCCCGACGTGAAAAATTGGAGCAATTTAATCCTATCAATTTCAAAAGTGAGCAATTAAGTACAATTAATCAATGTGTTAATGTTTTCTTCCAACTATACATAAATTTGATTGGTATAATAACAAATTTAGCTTTCATAGTTTACACATTCTGTCAATTTGGTAATGATTTTACAAATTTAGCTTGCAACATTTGTGTAAATGTGTAAATGTTTAGGATAAATTTGTTAATTTTTTAGAAACAAGACTAAATTGAAAAAAACATGTAAACATCAAAGGGTTAATTTTTTTGTTATAGCAATTAAAATTATGTACAATTGATTAATTGTCCTTAATTGCTTCGAGTTTTTAAATGGATCAATTTGCTCAATTTCAAAATTTAAAGTGATTGGAGAAGTCTTTTTACCCATTTTTTAAAAGGGTAAACTACATCCAATGTCTATAAAATATTAGTATGTTTTGGTCACTCAACTTTAAAAATTTTACAAAATGATCACTAAGCTATTCAAAAGTTTTCGTTTAAGTCACTGATCTATTCGGAAGTTTTTATTTAAGTCATTATGCGGTTAAATTTTTTTTTTTTAATTCAATTAGTGAGCTCCAAGCGATAATTCGATGATCAATACATTAAATCAATATCCATAAACAAGTAGGATATTATACCGTAGATCTAAGTCGATATAATAATTAGTGTCGAAGATCGAACAAGAAAATTGTTTAGATTTTGGTTCGCAAATTTGTGACGTTCTTTCATAAAAGAAACTAAATATTGTAAAAGAGAATGGGAAGTAGAGCTTTTGATTTGTTCAAGCAGTGTGACCAAAGAAGACTATAAAATAATGATTTTAACAACCCGATAACTTATACCTTTGAATAGTTCAATAACAATTTTTGTAACTTCTTAAAATTAAGTGACCAAATCAAAAATTAGTAATAATTTAAAGACTTTCACTATAATTTATACTATTTTGAACGATACCAAAGCGATGGTCAAGCCCAAAAGCCAAACAAAGCATAGTAGTCCAAGCCTAATGGTAAACTTGACATTCGATTTAACATTGTTAGAACAATAACAATACCACGTGATAATACATATTACGATTTTTCGATCACTTAAATAAAAAAACAACAAAACTGGATTTAAAAACCAAAAAACATAATAACCACTAAAATCTCCAAACAATTTAATACAAATACAGGACAGGCAACAAGCTCTTATTGTTGGTTACTTCTCAGTCAAGTTAATGTACAGAATCAGGTTGTCTTTCAGGCGAGGCATCTAAGAATTCCGGTAACGCCTTCAATGAGTCGAATATCCGACACAATCTAGGGTACTTGGACTGCAAAAAGAAAACCCAGCACATACGGTCGGTTTATTCAGTGCTAATTAATCCGACATACAAGTTTCGAGAATTAATGGAGCATAAAAGTGATGTTTTAAGCGTTCAAAGACTCGTTTACCATGTCGATTTTAAACCGTTGCATCGCCGCAGCTATCTGAGGTGCCATAAATACATCAGCCTGAGACAGACAAATCAAACAACATGTAAGAATTCATCGAGGGTTTAACATCAAATCGGAAAGACTCGAACAATGACGAATGTACCATGTATACTTCGTCTCCGGTTGCATATTTGCCGTTGATGTCTTTCAGCAACTTCTCCAGAGCTGCAATGCAAGTAAAGCAAGCAAAAAGTTGCATTAAGTATTTTGCGAAACTCCGATTATCGGTTAGAGGCTCTTTTTACGTATACATGACGACACAAACACGAATGAAAGTTAATTATGAACTGAAATCACTTACCATTGAAACCTTTTTCTACATTAGTTTGAGCAAACAAAAGTGATTCTTGTGGACCAACTTTTTGCTCAAGATATTTCTAAGAAACATGAAAAGAGGGTATCAAATTGAATTAAAACATGAACACATGAATGTGTATAAATATATAAATACATGTGTGTGTATATATAAAAAAACAGAATATACCAAGTTTGACAGCATATGAAGAGGCTGTATGCTAGAGGTGACTATGCTGGCAACCTGTGGATGATAAACTAGTTAGTGAACTATCAATTGAGCAGGTGGGGTCAATTCGAGTTCTAAAATTTTCTGATTATTTTGGGATTTGGGTAGTTTTAGTTTTGGGTCATTTTTGGGTTTATGCCATTGAGGTTTGAGGGTCAGGCTTTTCAATGCAAGTCTATTTCGTGATTTGTCACTCTTTGTTTTTTTTCTTTTTTTTTGTATAACTACAGGTTTTCTTATCCGTTTTACGGTTTGAGTATAATCCTCTTTGAGTCGAGGATAATATTCAAATTTGATCACTTTAATTTCAAGTCATTTTGAGCTACTTATTCCTAGGTAATTTCAGATTTAGAATTTTGATGAGTTTTGCTTGTTGACATTTCATAACCAAATCAGGCTAGATTACTTTAATTTGGGTTCTACGGTTCGGATCATAATCTATGAATGTAAAGCCATATTCCAAGATACTTACCTGAAGATTCAGAGCTTTAAGCTGGGGATCAGCTGGTAAGAGAGCTCTTTGAGGGTATTTTTCTTCCAAATACTAACAAAAATAAGTACCAAATTAAACAATCCAGCCGAAATGAAAGCCAAAACACCACATCAAATGACAATATCAACAAATTTCATACACTAAATTATTAGTAAGTTTATGTTTTGATCTCTCGACATCAAAACATTAAAAATGATCACTAATTATTTGAAAATTTTAAGTTACTAGACTATTAAAACTGTTGTTGTATAGCACTCTTTGTTTGCACCAATCGAAATTCTTTCCCCTTTTATTTGACAGTTCAGTTCGTTATCATGAAACAACTTCAAACATCACGAATTTGCGAACCAAAATCTAAACAGCTTTCTTCTTCAATCTCCGACACTAACTGTAAGATCAACTTGGATCTAAGGTATGTTTTTCTATTTATCGATGGGTACTAATCTACTGTAACGATCGTTAAATTGTCACTTAAAACTCGCTAGTCGGATTTTTTTTGAAAGAAAAAAAACTTAATAGCCAAGTAACTTAAATAAAAATTTTTGAATAATTCGATGACTTAAATGAAAACTTTCAAATAGTTCGGTGACTAAAATGAAAACTTTCAAACAGTTCAATTGTAACATTTTGAAATTGAGTGATTAAAGTGTAAATTTATTAATACTCTTTGTCACATTGAGTGTGATTTACTTTCTTCTTTTTTTTTAATACAAGAGGACAGCCCTCGAAAGGAAAATCGCTTTTTAGTCATTTTTAGGGTAAATTGTACTTTTACCTCCTTAAAAATGAAAAAAAATTATTTAATCCCTTCCTAAATGATAAAATCATAAGTTATAATTAAATTCCAACCCCTAAAAGAATTCCTAATGGTTGCTAATCTTAGAGTGAAATCAATATTGGAATTAAGAACACTAACCAACAAGATTGCATATGAATCGGACACGACAACATCACCATCAACAAGAACAGGAACAAAATGCAGAGGGTTCAATTTCTCAAACTCTGCAACATCAGCAGCAACATCAAAAGAAAAAAAAATGGTCTTTTTAGTATGTTTCCATTCTACCATATGTATGTATGTATGTATGTATAGCTCACCTGGTGTAAACTGCTCTCCTTTTGAAAGATTCACAGCTTTGTACTCATAAGAAATCCCTAACAAAAACCCAATTAAAAAATCAGTACCAAAATTATTGGAAACCTACTGAATTAATGAATTCGAAGAGAAACCCAAATTAGATATAAGAGGGAATAAGCTGATGATTAAAGTTAAAACCTTTGAGGTTTAAAGCGAAGCGAACTCGCCATGAACATGAGCTTTGCCAGTATGAATACAGAGCAAGCTTTGGAGACTCACCAATTATCTGTTAACAACAAAATAAAATAAAAATAATGAGTGGAATTTGGGATTAAATTGAACAAAAAAAGAAACAGCATGGTGTTAAAATCATACCGCTGCCATTGTTGGAAAGGTTGAAAGCTCAAAGCTTCAGACAGAGTGGTAGGTCGTTGTTTGTATTTGGTAAAGGTTTTTGCAATAATGTGACCAGCAAAGCAATCAGTTAACGACATGCAAGTAAAAGCTTGTTTGACTTTTATAATACACAGAATCTCGTGTCACGAGTTGGAATGTATTTTTTTTATATAAGATATGAGTAAATTAATCAGAATAAATTAATTTTTTTGTAAAATTTTATCTGATAAGTCTTTTTATATTAAAATAAGGTACACGATCTAGTTATTATATTAGTCAATTTTAATAGTAGAAATAAATAAAATTTTTAATAGAAAGAATTAGTTTGTTCTCTAATTTAATATACTAGAACTAATTTATCTCTTTTTTAATAAAAATAATAAAATGTAATCTAACTCCTAATATAAGACCTCCATAGTATTTTTACCTCATATTGTCGATCTTGCAAACATATATAGACGAACTTTGTTAACTAATGAAGTCTGGTTTTTTAAATACGTGAGATTAAAATTAAATTACGAATGATACATACACAGATGGGATAAGAATTATTTTTCAATTGCACTTTAATTCTAAACAAAATATTTCATTTACAAAACCATCAAAATTTTAAAAATATTAACTATTTTAAATAGTAAATGATATTTTTTAAAACAGAAAATGTAAATCTATTTCAATTTTACATTATTCGATTCTTTTTAACAGTACATTCACTCTGATCCATTGCGGGGCTCGAATTTCATTGCGATGTTATGGGTATTTTGAGTGTTGTTTGTGGCTGGATGATGGGTTTGGATCGAGGGATGTTAATGCTTGGCACCATTGCTGATTTATATTCGCTGTTATCGATTGAATTTGAGAATTAGAGGCTTAATGTTTGTTGGTGGTTTAAGAATATGAGGAATTGGCTTTGTGTTTTGTTATTGATTGCATGGGGAGGAGTGGGGTGGGGTGGGGTGTTCATTGTCTTTTGCTTCGGGCTTTTCCCTTGAGATTTTCTTTATTGTTGGTTGGTGGGTGACTAGCTTCCTTTTTCGATAGTTGGTTCTGATGGTGGACGCGGTTCGATTGAATTGGGTTGTTTTAAGTTTTGTGGTGTTCTTCTCGGATCGGTAACCTGAAGCAATTAAGAGTTGCAAGAGGTGTTGTTGCTTCTACTTCATTATGGCCTTTTGATCTTGTTCAGGATTCAGCTTTTGCTTGTGAGTGGGGTGCTCCATCCATTCCCTGCCAGCAACCGTGCATGACACATGGAGAGCTTTCTTTTCTGTGATGGAAGTGATTGGATTAATTGGTTTGTGGCTTGGTTGTTCGGGACTGCAGCCTTTGCTTCGATTTTCAGCTTGCTTTTTTGCTTTTGATTATAAGGTGATTAAAAAAGGTTATCATCTTTTTGGTGTCAAGTCCTGTACTTGGGAGTTTTTTCCTGCTTTGGAACTTTGCAAAGTTGGGTTGTTTTTAGGTGTCTAAAACCAAACATGTGACAGTTTCATTACATTCCAGAAATCAATAGTGGTTAACCGTGACAAACCACATCAAAACTTAAACAACAATCGGAAAATTCAATTAGCCAGAAGTTGAAGGCCGGAATCGTACACCGGGGTGACATTGGGAGACGAATTCCCGGGCTAAAGCTTGAAGGTCTTCGTCTTCCGTTACTCGATTGAAAGGATTCGGAGAACCCGCGAGTTCGATTGAAGTCTGTTGCGGTTGTGGCAG
Source organism: Gossypium australe (assembly GCA_005393395.2). Taxonomy (NCBI): domain Eukaryota; kingdom Viridiplantae; phylum Streptophyta; class Magnoliopsida; order Malvales; family Malvaceae; genus Gossypium; species Gossypium australe. The sequence continues at coordinate 12,814,636 of CM016622.1, read as the reverse complement.
ATCAAAGACGTTCATGGATGTATTAGAAGAACATACCAAGTCAGATCCTAATTCCGACGCGGAATGAAACGTTGTCGGCAATCGGCATTCAGCCTGCGACTGCGGAAGCACTAGAGAGAGACACTGCAACGTCGAAAGTCGGGCCTGAATGTAGGCTAACTCTGCCTGTAAATTCACTACCTACACATCATAAGATAAGTTTATATCAATTATTAAGTTTACATTATGTGAAAAATATCCATACAAATATATACATACATATATATAATTATTGTTTATATACACTGATTAGATATGGGTGCCTATTTAATTTGAAAAAAAGAATTGAAATAAATTTAATTCGATAATTATCGAGTCGAGTTTGAGCAGCTCGAACTATCAATTGACCCGAATTCAAGCATCATAATATTAGATATTCCAACAACTTACAAACCTATTCAAACTTTCATCTTAATATGTTTTATATTCGAAATTACAATTTTTATGCTCATTATATAAAAAGAATTTAAGTACAAACGATGAATAAACTTAACTACACTTAAGTATGAAAATTAATATCAAACTTGAAAATTTTAAATCTAATCTAAACTTAAATTTATTTCTATTCTGAGTATAACTCAACTGGATTACACTATAAACCTTACTCCATATTATATTCTCTTAGCAAATAAAAAAATACTAAGAGAAAAAGGACTAAGTAAGTCAACCAAAACACCTCAGAATATTTCTCGAGTTTCTAAACTTTGCTTGCTGGCTCCGGCAAGCAACCCCTCTCTCTTGGGGAAGGGCAAAATTTTGTGCAATTTCAATTATTTTAAAAAAGGTCCCTAATAAAACTAGCTAATTTCCAATTAAATTTCGGTGTTCAACAAATAAATATATAGGGGTTACAAATGTGAAAGCTTTGACTATGTAAAAGGATTTGCAGGAAACAACTAGACGAGGCCTATGCTATGAAACAGCTGGTTACTTAATGCCAAATTTGGGTGTAAGCTTCAATCTTCAATTTTATATTATCGCGATTTGGTATTTGAGTTTAATTTTAACATTCTTTAAGTTAAATTTTTTACAAGTAACTAAATTCGACTTTAATGTTTAATATGATATTTGGTATTAAAGTTGTGTTTTCTTTTTTCTTCACTAAGTACTTATACTTATTTTACTAGAACACATATGTCAAAAATTTATTAAACCACATAACCCCATTTAATCTTAATATTGAAACAAAAAAAACCTTCCAACTACCAAATTAAACATAGAAATCAAAATTTACCTTAACTGAATTACCCTAGTAAATATGAACAAGAACAGGCTTCTCTATTATGATACTATTGCTCACTGCTGTAATTGAGAAAACTTGTAACCCTGCTGGTGCATGTAAAGAAGAAGAAAAATGTGTGTTGTTGTTGTTGTTTAATTGCATGCATGCCCCAAAACTCAAAAAAAAAAAAAAAAGAAAGTTGGTAGAATTTTGAGTTGTTTTATTTTTGAGATCTATTCGAGAGCATTACTTGATGGTTCAAATATTGTTAAAAAGAACAGTGCATTTGCACTTAAGATCCTTCCATTATCCACGTTTTCAAGTAACTTTTTTCACTTCCATTACCCATTATTTTATCATGTTCACTCTTACTTTTTTATAGTAACCGTTCGTTAATAATTTCTTTCCAACATCTATAAATAGTGGTTTAAAAGTTTCATTTGGGGTCTTTTTGATCTTTTGATAAATTAGTACTTTAAGGCTTTGCTTAGTAAAATGGAAGAAAAATTAGAAGGATGGAAAGTTGAAAGAGCAGAAATTAGAAAGAAGGAAAACATAATTTTTTTTTCCATAAGTGTGCTGGTAGAGGAGATAAAAAAAATAAAAATAATTTTTTTTTCCATTTATTATTTGGTAGAGTTGAAAAATGAAAAGAAAAAAAATAAAATAATTAAAAAATACCTATTTTTGAACTAACATACACATCTAGAGGTGCTATGGGTCGGGCTAGTCGGGTTTGGGTCGACCCCATGCAAAATATTTAGATCAATTTTCCAAACCCGAGCCCAACTCAATCCAAAAAAAGGGGCTTACTTTTTGCCCAAGTCCGGCCCAATTTAAGGAATGTAACCTTGGGCTTGGGCTGCCCGTTTTTGACTTTTTAAATTAATTTTTTATTTAAAAATAATTTTTAAAAATATATAATACACTAAAAAACTCTAAAATAAAAGTTTTCTAGCACATTAAAGATACATTAAAAAAAGTATTTATATTAAAAGCACTACCATAAATATAATAAATGTTTTATTGTATTAAATATAATTTTTAAAATTTTATATTTTGGGTTGAGTTATTTAGTTGGGTAATTTTTTTTTTTAGGTTTTGGATAATGTGTTTAATTGTTATTGAGTTCGTGATTTAATATAAATATATAATTATTATTTAACATATATAATTAAAATAATTAATTTTTATAACATAATATATTCGGCTCAGGCTGGGCTCATGCCAAACAAACTTATTCAAGGCCTAACCCATATAAGAAATAAGCCTTAAATTTTACCCAAACCTATTTTTTGGATCTCGTATATTTGGTCAAATCTTCCCATTTTTTAGGCTGGCCTTTGGATTTGGACAGATAACCCAACCAATGAGCAAGTGTAGTTTAAACAAAATGAATTAAAATCATTTTCACCAAAAAAATTAAAATAATTAAAAAATAGAGTAGATTGTAAAAAAAAAAAAACATTATCAAAAGAAAGTGAAATTAATTTAGGAAAGAAGTAATATTGAGATTGCCATTTATATTCTCGAATCTTGAACCTATTGATTATTGACTAAAGGTAATATTTAAAATCTAAGGCTCCGTTTGTTTGGCAGTAAAATGTTTTCCGGAAAATGATTTCTGGAAAATGATTTACTTTTCTGGAAAATGATTTACTTTTCTGGAAAATAATTTACAGAAAATATTTTCTGATGTTTGGATGAATCTGTGTAAAATATTTTCTGTTGTTTGGTAGTTTTCTTGAAAATATTTTCCGGAAAAGCTATTTTGACATATATTAATAAATTTTATATACATATTAATAAATTTTTATATTTTAAATTATTTTTACATATATTACAATGATTTATTTAAAAATAAAAAAATTAAATTAAATATATAATAATACTCAATTATTAAGCTACATTATTAACCATCATAAAATGAAAACAACCAAAGCCAGATTTTGTAATTATGTTAAAAAAATAAAAAAACAAGGATTGAATAAATTACAAAGTTTGATCTTCACTCGTATCTTATATCAAGGTTTGATCTTTTAAGTTTTATCAATATAGTAATGTAAGTGTATGAGTGTGAGTTTGAAATTATATTGTATAAAAAAAGGGAAAAATGTTTTAAATATTCTAAATATATCTATGATTTAGTGACAATTTACAGCTTGATTAATAAATTGCGAATGTTTTCAGATATTATTGTCACAAATAGAAAAGTAAGAGTAATGGGGTAACGAAACAAGTGTCAGTAAGCTGAACCTATAGCAATTCGAATGCAGAGAACAGAGAATAGATCATGTCTGAGCATCATGGAATTCCCCATGCCCAACCTCTTCATCAATCCAAATAACTTGAACACACAAATAAACAAGTCACATATAAATGCTTTATTATATATGATTCAGTTCAAATCACCAACTAATTGCAGGTAAATGATTCCCATGGATGCTAAAAACAGAGACTTCAATCTTTTCGTAAATTCTACAAGGAAACCTCTCAAAGTCTAAACCACCCGGCATGGACTTGGATGTTAATATGTCTGCTTTATGCCCAAACTAAGAGGCAAATATAAACTATAATTTCGTATATTATAAGATACCAGTAAAAAACTAGTCATTTACAAGTTACACAATACAAAGAACTGATGAGCATGCAAATTCTGAAATTCAATCTCAATCTGCTTTGGGCAAAACCCAAATGTTCTACATTTAAAGACCTTAGAACGTAGAGAGAACCAATCAAATAATCATGAAGAAAACACCAAATGCCAAGTATATAAATACTGAATGAATAGATTGATTCAGGACACAAAAACAAAGAAATCTGATCTTTTTTTATCAGTCAAGGGGTTAACAAGGAGTGAATTTGCAATTGTGATTCTAACTTAATTGGCTTAGCTTCCATTGATAAGGCAGCGACACTCGGGGTTAATGAGGACTGAATTCGCAATGGTGATTCTATCTTATTTGGCTTAGCTTCCTTTGGTAAGACAGCAACACTCGAAACTTGCATGAGTAGAAGTACTGAATAAGGAGAGGGGATGGGGGGAGGGTAATTGTATTGAGGCAATTTATCGAACATATAAAGTGCAAAAGTACTACAATCTTAAATTTTGAGACTTTAACAGCTTCAAGTTCTCCAAGATTTATTTTTCCCAAAGCAAATCCTTGACCTGAAAATTGAGACATGCAATTAAGACATTTACATGATAAGTCAAATTAAAAAGGCTAACCAAACTACATCACACCAATTGAACTTTCTGGCTTGAATAGAAAAAGTCTTCACACGTTTTATTTTATTGGCCTCTACTCTGGACAATGTGGAAGACCACATCAACAACGAAGTTTTCAAAACCAGTCCCTACAAAAAATATATCTAACATGCTGATAGAAAGAGATTCCAGTCAACAATGGTGAAACAAAGATATTCTGATGAAAATTATAGGAAAGTGCGCAAGTTACTATGGAAAAAGAAATTGGTGTAACGGTAACCTATTTGTTTTAAATTAATAAGCAACTTTTAAAGATAAGTCAGTGGAGAAACAATCACAGAATGAAAAGTAATCATTAAAAGGAAGACGACCATGAATCAGAATTGGAAAAAGTCAATAATATTTCATAAACAGACACAATCCAGTCAAGCTTAGACTAATAAAATTAACAAAAAAAAAGAAAATACAAGCAACAGTTAAAAACAAGTAAACAAAATAATAAACAGTCCTAGAAATTAAAGTTACTAATATTCAACCAAAACAACTGGAAGTCCTATCCTTGCTCAAGGGTGGTACGGTTGAGAAGCCTCTTATATACAAAGACTAGTAGGGGGTCGTGATGCAGAGTTCAAGGGGTAAAATTCTTTCAAAAGGATGATCTGCAAAAGCATGGTTCTGAAGATTTGTGGTGTGTCAAAACTTATATACCATCTAAAAGGAGAACAGGAGAAGCATCAGAACATATGCCTTGATGGCAAGACTTCTCATTTAGATTCAGCAGTCTCTCATTCAATTGCCTTTTCAAATGTAGCAAATCAGCCTATAAATAAACTCCTTTGGTATAGCTACATCATAAATGAAGATGTCTTAGCGTGCTAATCCTCCTTGTTATTTGAGAAGTTTCTCTGATTTTGATCTTGTTCTTTTTCTCTGGTTTCTGCGTCTACATTTACTACTCCTTTTACTTACGACAGCAGAGTTGCTCCTGCTGTCTTTTAAATATATCAAATTATTCAAGTATTAAAGAACAACAAAAATTAGAACTGAATGCCACAATAAAAACCAAATTCCTAGGAACAAGCTGAATTTTTCAATTCATTCTATAAGAGGAAACATTAACCCGCCTTTGCAGTTCCCTAATGATCAATAAAGCCGTCTTCTCACATAAATTGACAACTTCCCAATATATTCATACACTGATAAAAATATATACATCAGTAGAGGAATCATCCTATCAGTCCGAATACAAAAGGAGGGAAAAAAATTCTAAAAATGCAGCCTACTAATAAGATGAACTTGAGCCCAGAAAAACAATGAACCAAAAAGAAAGCAAACCCATTAGCGAAACACACGAAACGAAGAAGCCCCAAATTACAAAAACGCAATTTTTTTTATTCTTTTTAGCTTTCAAGTTAAAATGCAGTACCTTGAGGCCATGGAGGAAGCGGCGCTGGAAGCGAGAAGGTTTGAGGCTCGGAAGGCCCCAATTTTTCCGTCCTTTTCCTGTAGAAACGTTGGCACCCAAACATTTCCTGTTTTGACCCCAACAACAAGCTCTGCAGACGGAAACTTTTGGTGATGATAATGATGATGACGACGACGACGACGATCTCCAAAATAGTTGACATCATTTAAATAGCTGAGGCAGAGATGAACCAACAGAGGAGAAATTCTTCCTTAGGGTGAAAGAGTGATGAACCAGCTTTGGAAAATGTTTTACCGTTTAGAAATTGGTAAGACTTTTTCCGGAAATTATGAAATGAATTTACCACCCGTGTTTTGGAAAATGTTTTACTTAGGAATTCATTTTCCAAACAAACAAACACTGTAAAATGAGAAAAATATTTTTCGGAAAACATTTTCCCCCTATCAAACAGACCCTAAATGTGGAAATATTATAATATTACGCATTACATTAAGAATATTACATTTTTTGAACCAAGCATACTTTAAAAGGTTTATAATTTAGACTCACTTAATTCAAATGCAAAATTGACCTGAATTAAAATATTTCAAACTCAAAATAACCCCAACAAATAACCCAAATTAACTATTAGCAAACATGAATATCTCTACCCTAAAACAACCCAATTGATTCAATCTTAATCCAAAATAATTTAAACCCTAAATTCAAAATAAACTTAAACAATTCCAATTATTTATTTATGTTAAGCTTAAGTATTAAAAAAGTCTCTATAAAATAATTTAAAAAAATTAATTGAGTTTATCGTCGAAAAGTGTAATTAATTGAGGCCTTAATCAAAAGTTAGCAATCAATTGAGTCTCAAGAATATGAGTTTTTATAGAAGCCTTTGATAAACTGTAAGATATTGATGTGACGGATAACATAGTGGTAGACATGAAAAAAATATTGACATGGAAGACCTAATTCATCTTTAATTATTTTACAAATGTTTAATAATTTTTTAATTATTTTAGGTGATTTAATTGATTTTTAGAAATTATATAAAATAATAAAAATTTATAAAAGGAGAAGTCACTTTAGATTTTTATAATATTTAATAATTTTATATACCAAATTTTTTAATAATTTATATAATATTTTAGATTTTCTTTTTTATTTATAATTTTACAATATTTTAATAATTTCTAATGATTTTTTAAATATTTTAATGAAAAAACTATTATTCAATTTTGTTTTCCCTCACAAACTACCTTACATCATTCCTCAATTCATCTTTTATCAACTTTTTACTCCTTAACCAAAACTATTACTTATTATTAACTTTAAACCACCAAACACTAAACATTGTTTTTTCAAACTTAATACTCAGCACCCCATATAAGTTTCATCACCATCACGCTTTTAAAATAACAAAATTTTTCTATAATTTTTTTATATATATTTATAAATTTTATATATTTTTCTATAAGGTAATGTTTAGAAAATCACCTAATAATTGAATTTGAGTGTAATTACTTGTAATTACACAAGGACGACATGTTTAAGTAACTATTGTAATTAACGGATCTCATTGAGTTACGTGTAATTAGAGCACCTCAATTACACTTTCCAATCCTTAGAGAAAGGTGAGAATTAGAGTAATTATGTAGGTAATTAAACCCAAATCTCATTTTTAAAAAATTATTATTATATAAGTTATAAAAATTATATTATAAGCATGAACATATATGAGTGTTTGAGATGGTTATTATACAAAAATTAGTATTATAAATCCTAAAAAGTTATATTATAAAAATAATTTGTGTTTTTTATAAATTTATAGTAAAAAAATTATATTATTTAAATCCCAGAATAAATTCTAAAGTTATGGTAAATAAATTTGTTATAATTTTTTTATCATAATTTATTTATTAAAAATAACTTTAGAAAAAAAATATTATTATTCTATAAGAAGTATTATAAAAGTTATATATTATAAATTTTATATTATATTTTACTTAATTTGCGTATTATAAAAAATGATATAATAGACTATTTGGTCTGTAAATACAAACATTATAAGGTCGATGCTAATGATGCAAATAGAAAATATTTTCTTACACCATATCATTTGGTATGATACCATTTAAGAGAATGGACTCAACAAGTGCTATAGATAACTCGTGAACTCTTTGATTTGAGATATTCAATGCTTCAAAATGTGGTTGAAATATCATTTTTTTGTTCTAAAATAATATTTTTCATATTAGCAACATCATCTTAGTAAAGCATAAAGAAAATGTTGGATCGCACTAGTATGTTGCATATTTCATAACTTCAACCATAAGTGGAATTGAGATAATCCATACTTTGAAGAGTAAATGGAAAAATATATTGATTATCTTAATAATGCGGATTCAAATTCAGATGAAAATGAACTCAGTCAAGGTTAAGGACCAACAAATGATGATAACAAATGATGATAATCGACATACATATTTATTTTTCTTACTTTTTTTATTAGTGATCGTATTATTATCTACTTTTTTAGACTGACATAACACACATGACGATTTAATTTTAACTTTAGTTATTTGTTTATAAATTAGTTTTGTCATACTAGTATTTTTTATAGTAATTAATATTTTTTAATATTATAAATTATGTAACTGTGTAATTACAATTTATATTACCAAACATGAGATTGAAAATTATGATGTAATTACATTCTATTAGCTAAACATGTCTAGAGAATTACAATTTTTTATAATTATAAGAGCGTGTAATTACTATCTTAGTAATCATACTTTCGTTCAATTACTTTGTGATGTCCAAATAGACCGTAAATTTTTTTATAATTTATATATATTTAAAAATTTCTACAATTTCTAAAATTTTATATTATTTATATAATATTTTCATTTTCTCGTAACATATTAATAATATTAATAATTTTTTAGATTTTTATAATATTTAATAAAATTTATAATTTTTCTATATTTTTTATATTTTTCAAAAAATTATAATAATTTAATAATTTTAGATTCAAATAATAAAAAAAATCAATTAAGTCAGAATTATTCCACATCAGCTTTTTTTTCAACGACAACTACCACATTAATACTTAATGATTTGTTAAGAACTTTAATGGAAAATTATATTTTTAGAGCTTAATTGATTGCTCAGTATTATTTAAGGGTTTAATTAATTGTACTTTTGGATGAAATTACGAATTTCAAAGGTATAATTCTTTTGGTAGTTAAGTCTCTATTTAACTTTTTGTTTTAAATTAACTCTTTGCATGACAGAAGATCAAAACTTTGTGTTCTCTTGCTCATTGGAGAGAATAAAATTCTGTGAAAGATCAAACCAAGAAAGCAGAAAAAAGATGGAACCTTTTTATATATATAAATTCATCGTTAGTTATGGTTGGTAGGTTCCTTTTTTATCTCATTTTCAAATAACTTTTTCCCCTCTTTCATAAGGATTTTAGCTATAACACAATTTAAGATGATGATGGGATCTAAGGAAAGATCTTTAATTTAATAACTGTTTATCAAGCATATTAGGACTGAACTTTTGTGGGAAAATGAGCTGATGATGTCCTTGAGAACTTACCATTACAGTTTATGGCTATAAGCCTAGTTCGCTAATAGTTTACCGCAACACCTTAATACGAGTGAGGCGTTCTTGGCTTTGCAGACATGCAATTGGACTGTTATTATCAATCTTGTTGTTGAAAGTTTGTTTTGGCATTGTAGCAAAATACATGGAATCCAGCAGTTGCTTGCTGCGGAACAAGATGCTCAGCACATCATCTATGCTGCCAGAAGCGGTGACCAGTCTTTCAACAGATATACGGATTGGGCCATATTTAAGTGTTTTATATGGGTTTATTGAACTCTCATAGATTAATATCAATTACGGCTGCAAATATGAGTGACCACTATGGATATTTCCCTTTACCAAGCAGGACACAAACAAAAACAAAAAGAAATGGAAAGAAACATTAGTATTTATTTATTTTGATTCCTTCTGCAGCTTGACTGCCCCCACCCCAGCCGTTTGTTAACATGCTACTGCCTACTACAATGCTATACAAGTATACAGCAATAAAGTAAAATGAAAACAATGTAACCTATACATATATATTTTTAAAGAAGCAAACAAAATCTAGGTTGAGTTCCAAGCAAAATGTTCATCCAGGACAGTCCACATGCAATGATCAGAGTCCCCTTACACAATGTGGGTCCACTTCTTATCCTGGACCATGAATCTACCACTCTCACCCTCGTTCTGCATACCATATATTCACATAATGGAATGACTTTAATACCACCGAATAGTGACTACTCATGGACGCTAATATCTGCTCGGAACTCAAGCTTTCTGGGGTCTTAAACTCTATTAATTAAGGTATTAACATCGGATTCTAACAACAGCATTTGACTTGAGAGTTAATCTATTTGTCTGGTAAATGATATACATATAATAAAAGAAAACTGAATACAAAAAGAATAAGATGGATCCTATGCAAATAATTGGGCTTGGGGATGGTGGGGGGGGGGGTTATATTTATATACTATATACAATGTATAGACCAATGGGATTAGATTTTTGGAAGATTTTGGTGACCCCAATTGACTATTTGTTCGGCATTATAGTTTTGACTGTGGAACGCAAAAAGATTCAGGTTGACTATACAGGGAGTCGTTTAGTTCCAAAAAAGAAAAAAAAGCCAGACAATCTGAGCAAGCAAGCATGTGATTGTGATATGATGGGGGCGTTTATAATTTCTAGGGTAGAGGATTTTGGCAGCTACTGCACAATTCACACCCAATTACGGTGACAACCCAACAAGGAAATTTCAATATTGGATTTGGTTTTTTCTTCCAGCATCAATTTTTAGTTTAGTTTTTTTTTTTTTTTTTTTGGTACTCTGAGAATTTGATTTACTCTCCATCCCTTTGCATTTATTATATTTGCCAGCATTCAAATCTAAACATAACTTTGCTGTCTGATTACAGTTCTTGTCCTGTTTCAGAGTTTTTTTTTTCTTCCTATAAATTGTATTAATTAGCCCATTCTATTAATTTAACCGTTAAATTAATCATTAAATGTTTGAATATAATGATAAATATATATTAATTAAAAGGAGTAAACATATTCAATAAAATACAAGACTATAATAAAATAATTTGAAATTTTTTAAAATTTTAAATTAAAACATCCTTTAAATAAAATAAATGTGAGAAGAGATGGAGAAAGAAAAGTTATGGGGTGAGTAGGATCAAACTTGCAGGCATTTTTTTAATAATTGTAAAATTGTCTTGTGGTTGTAGTGGGAAAAGAAAAAGTATGATTAGCAAAATTTTATAAAATTGGCAACCAAGTTAATGTTTTTTTTCTTAGTAATATTTGGATGATTAAGAAACAGGAAGATAGTGGTTCCTCGTCATTGGTTGTTTAATATTTTGTAATTAACAAATGATAATGGCATATTAGTGCCTAATTTGTTTCATGGTAAGTGAGGCACTCTTTATCCATTTATACAAACAAACATTTAGTCTATTGATAAGTTAGGCCAATGCACATTAAAATGTGTAACAAGCTGCCTCTTTTTTGTTTTTAAAATAATTTAACCTTTCAATTTGAACCCAACATAAAAAAAAAAATCAAACAATTTTAATATCCCACCTAATTTCTTCTCCATCAAATTTGTTAGGACACTAAATTAAACCAAAAATCATGATATTATTTGAATATTAGGAATAGAGGTAAAACCTGCAAATTAATTTTCATAATCCGTAAAAGTAAAAAAAAAAATAGCAGCCTCTAAAAAACCCTTGCCACTTTATTCAACATGGGTCCCTCTTGAAAGACTACGTTTTTCTGGAAAAACAATTACTCTTTTTGGAAAAAACACACATCACTGTCTTAAAAATAGAATAGAATAGAATAGATTTTCAGGAAGCTTATAAATATTACGATTTTAGTAAAAACTGTGTTATAATTTTGAGTATGGGTTGAAGCGTTTACGGATTCTCATAGGCCTCCAGTGCCCACACATTTGAAGGTGGGCTAATGGAGCATTTCCTGGAAATCAAAACAATGGAATTTACTTTGAAATAGTAATTTGATGAGAAGTTGATTTCATGATTAGCACTGTTGGCGGGTAAAACTCAACTCTAAAGCAACAGTTAAATTATGGAAAACCTTCCATTTTCTTTGTAAAAATGAAAAACCAACAAAACAGAGGAGAAAAACAAAAAACAAAAAAATGGCGACACCCACGTTGTTTCATCGTCATTCGTCACCAACCTCATCAACTATCTCTATCTCTTTCTTTTTCTATTATTCACTTCAACCTCAAACAACCCACCCTTTCATTTCCACTTCAACCCCATGTCAACAAACAAGAGGAGCAGAAAACGAGGATTAAGAAGACGATAACAACCAAGACCCGCCGCCAGCCATGCAAATCCTCAGAACCACAGTGTTTCCCCTCCTTCTCCTCCTTGCTTCCGCCATTTCCACATCTGGGTTCGGATCAATGGGCCCCATCTCCGCCGCATTCGGCGACGACGGGTTCTTCTGCGCCATTGATGCCAGTGGAAAACAGGAAGTCATATGTTGGAGCAAAAACAACAGCTCTCCTTCTTCATCTACTTCTACTAGTACTAGTACTACTATTACTACTACTTCATCTGCTTCAACTTCACTATCATCGATGGACACTTCTTCTCAAGTTCCTCCAATGGCAGCTCTATCAGGCGGCGAAGGTTTCCTTTGTGGCATATTAGCTAATACTTCTCAGGTTTTCTGTTGGAGCTTGGTGGCGTCAGGTATGGATCTTGTTCCTTCAGATTACAAAACCACAACATATTCTTATATAGCTTCTGGAAGGAATCATGCTTGTGGAATTAGAGGGGCTTATTATTCCGATCATGGATCTGGTACCGTTGATTGTTGGGAAATTGTAAAAAGTTCTAATAATACTTTAAGTTCAAAACAGAGTACTCTGTTTTATAATGAGACTATCAATAACCTTGCCTTCAAAAAGATTGTTTCTGGTGAGGGGTTTAGTTGTGGTGGGATTAGAGAAGGAGGTCTTGTTTGTTGGGGACCAAATTCTGATTCTTTAGGGGTTTCCAATGTTTCCGAGAGGTTTTTAGTTTTAGCCTCAGCTAAAGGTTCTATCTGTGGTATCCTGGATTCATCTCGTGAAGTGAAATGCTGGGGTGATTCTTATTCATTTTCCGGTTGTCCAATCGGGGTCCATTTCATATCATTGACAGCTGGCGCTTATCATTTTTGTGGGATTCGAGAGGATGATCATGGGGTTGAATGTTGGGGCAGTTTCAATTTTTCTTCAGTTCCGAAGCATTCTGGATTCATGGCACTTGCTTCATCAGACTTCACTACATGCGGCATAAGGGAAGATGATTTAGTTCTAGATTGTTGGTCCAGAAATGCCACTTTGCAGCCTGATTATAATCCTCCACTGGAATTGTGCAGCCCCGGTCTTTGTAGTCCGACCTCCTGCCTTGAAGGGGAGTTTGCTTTCAACGCAAGTAACCTAAACGAGCCGGATTTGACTAGCTTGTGTGTTAGGAAAGATCTGCAGATTTGTTCACCTTGTGCATCAAATTGCTCTGCAGGTTTCTTCTTGTCTAGTCCATGCACTACGAATGCCGACAGAATATGCACTGCTTGCTCTCTTTGCCAAAACAGTTCTTGTTGGGATGTTTGTGGACTCCAACCATCCTCAGAGAAAAACTGGCATCATATGATTAGACTAGCAATCATAGTTGCTTCCTGTGTTTCTTGTTTTTTGCTGATATTGCTTAGTTGGTGTTTTCTTCCACGTATATTTGCGACAAAACCGGAAGAAGGGACAAAAAAACAGTTCAATTCTTGCATAGGAAAACCAGACCAGTTGGATGGCGAAGCCACTGCTGATTTATTCCCTTCTGTTTCAGTTACTTCTTGTCCTGGAACAGCTCAAATTTTCCGACTTACGGAGCTAAAAGATGCCACTAATGGGTTCAAGGAGTTCAATGAGCTTGGTAGGGGAAGTTACGGTTTTGTTTACAAGGCAGTGCTAGCGGATGGGAGGCAAGTTGCTGTCAAGAGAGCGAATGCTGCGACAATAATCCACACCAACAGTCGTGACTTCGAGATGGAACTTGAAATCCTTTGCAATGTGAGGCATTGCAATATTGTGAATTTGCTAGGTTACTGTTCCGAGATGGGGGAAAGGCTGCTCGTTTATGAATATATGCCTCATGGTACCCTTCATGACCACCTTCATGGTGGGCTTTCTCCTTTGAGTTGGAGCCTTCGTTTGAAGATCTCATTGCAGGCTGCGAGGGGACTTGAGTACCTGCATAAGGAAGTTGAGCCTCCAATTGTCCACCGTGATGTCAAGACTTCAAACATTCTACTGGACTCAGATTGGGGAGCACGGATAGCGGATTTCGGACTTTTTACATCAAGCGAGAAGGATCTTGATCTTAGTGGAGACATGAAAAGTGATGTTTACAGATTTGGGATTGTTTTGTTGGAGATTCTCAGTGGAAGGAAAGCTTATGATAGAGATTATACACCTGCAAGCATCGTTGATTGGGCAGTTCCCTTAATTAAACAGGGTAAGGCAGCTGCCATTATCGATTGTTACGTTGCGCTTCCGAGAAATGTTGAGCCTTTGCTTAAATTGGCTGATATAGCTGAGTTGGCTGTCAGAGAAGATCCTAGTGAACGTCCTACTATGTCAGATATAGTAATTTTGTTGCAGCAAATTGTGAAGGATGGATTGCTCTTATGATCTTCGCCCCCTATTATTCTTTTTTATTTTTTCTTAAAACCAAATGAAGAGATTAGCAAAATGCATAGGTAGTTTGGAAACTGTAAATCAGCTTCTTGTACATTAGAATGAGATGCAATGTATTACTAAATTTCCATAAAGTGAAGAAGATTCGATTCTTTTTTTATGAAAATAAGAGTGCTTCATGATGAGCTTAGCTTTCTGGAGGGAAATGGAAATATTTGAGCCTTTGGGGAGACCAAAAACCTTATATATGGTATTGGGTTGGCTCTCATTGATTGTATAATACTGCATTCAGCATCATAATAGACTTATAAAAGGGTAATTCATATCAACTTGGCTTTTCTGCAATTATGTTGGAACCATTAGAATCACTTGTCTGATGTCTGTAAAGCAAGCTTTCAGCTTTAAATGTTCATAGTTTTGAAGTAGAAGCCCAAAGCCTTTATGTTCAACTCTTGGTTAGTGTTTTCCATATCCCATATCAGATTTACTCAAACATAGGTTACAGGAGAAAAGATTTTGATGTTCTATCCTACAGACTACAATTTATGCTAGGAATTACAAAATTAAATTGTTTTTAAGGGACCAACCAACAAGGTTTTAAGTATAGATTTTGTTTTCCTCCCATTTCTTTGGTTCCTTTATAACGCAGGCCTCTCATCATTGCATGAAATGGTGTCTTTGAAAACCTTATAAGCGTATGCACGTTATGCAGTTATTTTTTCTCTGGTTCACTACTTGACTACGGTTTGTGATCCTCAAACCATTTTTCTATTTGAATTAGTATGTATCATTATTTATCCATATTTTTAAAAAATATTTAATATAAGTATATAAAAATTGTCGAAACCATTTTTTTGTTTGAAAAACGGGCCGACTTTAAAAAGAAAAATAGAGTCGCCACCAATCTTTTTTGAAGTGCGATTGGGTCACTTTAGAAATTATTTTGGTCTACGAATTTTAAGAAAACAGGCCCGGGAGTCAGTTACGCACGAGGAAGGATTAGCACCCTCGCAACGCCCAAAATTTGTACCTTATTGATTGATTAATGTCCTAATGTTGAAAATTAGAAAAGATTTTAAAATATGAATCTTTAAAAAAATGTTTGGATAACTCGAATTGGATATTGAAACTCTCTTATTCCGAAAAGATGAAATACCACATCCAGCACGATAGGACACGATGTTTCAAACCCTCGATACCAAGATCATTTCATGATCTCCAAAATTCATGTATTGCAATTTGAAAAGGGTATTTCACTATTTGGCCAAACTAAAAACCGAAACTCAACACGATTAGGCACGATTCCTTGAATTTCCAACCATGAAATATTGCCTTTATTTAAGAAAACCCGGTCAAAATCTCTGAAGGATATTTGGTCATTTGGACAAATAGAAAATCGAAACCCAGCACGATTGGGCACGATCTCTCGAACTTTCAAACACGAAACATTGCCTTATTTTCAAAAAACACGATCAAAATCTTTAAAGGATATTTAGTGATCTAGACGAACGAAAAATCGAAACCCAGCACGATTGGGCACGATTTCTCGAACTTCCAAACACGCAATATTACCATTGTGAAACCCTTTTTTATGAATTTTGGAAAAAAAAACAAAAATAAAAAATTGTTGAAATGTAAATACGATAATAACAAGGGATAATAATAGTAAATACAAAAGGGGAAAGGAAAATAAACGATAATATTATAATAACAAAAATAATATGTGACAAATAAAACAAATAGTAATAATTATAATACTATCAATGGAACTAATGAATATAGTAAAAAAGGTAAATATAATACTAAAATAATAAATAGAATAATAGAATAATAACAACAATAAGCAAAAATAAAAAAAATATTAATAAAAAAAAGTAATAATATTAGAATAATAGTACTAATAAAAATAGTAGTAAAAAAGGTATATTGATAATAAAATATAGAAATGATAATAATATAAAAAAAAGTAAGCAAAATAATATATAATTATAGTGAATAATAAAAATAATAAGAATTAGAAATAATAATAGTATGTACGTATATAGTAAAAAAGTAACAGAATAGTGTAAATAGTGATAATATTAATAATAAGAAAAATAATAATAGATGTAATACATATAAATATAATAAAACGACCTTAATAATAATAATAATAATAATAATACATGTAAATAGGGGTATTGATAATAATAAATATAGTGCTAAAAATAAATATGATTATAGTAATAAAAAAATTAACAGTAATAATAATGGTAAAAAAAATAATGAACAATAATAATAATAATAATATTTACATTAATAGTCATAATAATGAGAAATAGTAGTAGTAAAAACAAAGTAATAATAT
Organism: Gossypium australe; assembly: GCA_005393395.2. Classification (NCBI taxonomy): domain Eukaryota; kingdom Viridiplantae; phylum Streptophyta; class Magnoliopsida; order Malvales; family Malvaceae; genus Gossypium; species Gossypium australe. Next base: position 12,797,582 of record CM016622.1, on the reverse strand, counting down.
TAGAATCAATTGTAATAGTGAGAAAAAAACATTGTAATAATGATAAAGGAATAATAATAACGAAATGAAAATAAAAGGAAAAAGAAAATAATAATAAAAGTAATATTAGTAATAGTAAATACAATAATAATAAAGTTAAAAAAATAGTAATAATAGTCAAAATAATAATATTAAGATTAATAAAAAAAGGGAAAAAGGATAAAATCTCAGTTCACTCCAGCTAATAGGGACTGAAAACGTAATTATTCCAAGCCCTAAATGCTGTGCCTGAATGCGGACCAAATCGAAGTGGTGTAAAAAGTTCAGGAAAATCCAAATAATAGAAAAAACTGAAGTGGGACGTAATCGAAGCAGTGGCGCAAATGAGAGGACTAACTGCGCAATTTACCCATTTAGGGTAAAATTGAGCATATCCACCCCTCTTTACACGGTGCCCATTAATGCCTTAAAGCATAAAAAAACAAAATTTCCTTTCATTTTTTACCCTTCTGCTTCAAGAACCAAAATCCCCCTTTTCTTAAAAATCTTTTTAAGGTTGGAGCCCCCTTATGCTTTTGCAAGTTCATTTTAACAAAAACCCCAAAATCCCCAAATGAAACCCCCATCTTCTCTCTGCTAGGGCAAGCCCATCCTTGCAGCAAATTCGCCGTGGTCGCACCGATAGCGGCGGCCGGAAGAATTGAGGTAAGATTTTTATTCTTTTGTTATTTTTGTATGTATATACACTGTTTTTAAAGCAGTAATTTCAAGGGGAAAAAATCATAAAAATAGAAAGATATCAGTATATATATTCGAAGAGGAAAATAAAGAAAAATAATGAAAGAGCAAAATCTTGCAAATCCAGATTTTGGAATCTTTTTTAGCAAAAATCTCTGTATTCCTCTTGTGTTTTTGTAAAAAATCCAATCCCCTTTTACACCCGTTTCGAAGGCTTTTATAGCCTTTTTGAAAGATTCCCAAAAAACTAAAACTCTCGTCTTCTGTTTGTTGTCTACTGCTCTCCCCTTTTTCCGTAGGTACGGCGGCGTGGGCACGACTCGGGCGTTGTGGGCTGCTGGCGAAAGGCATGCGGCGCGAGGACTCTAGCCAATGACTTAGGGTTTCTGATTTGCTCTTTTTTTGGGCTCAACGGGCCTGTTGTGTTTGGGTTGATTTGTAACAGAATGGATTGTCTTTTTATTTTGGATCTTTGTTTAATTTTGTTTTATTTTTGGGTTTGTCTCTGGTATGATACTGGGTCCCGAGTCTTAAAATTGGGCCTTACAGCTTTCCCTCTTTGCTCGTTGTCGTGTAACAGGAACGAAGCAAAGACTTTAAAAGGGCCAATTTTGCCCCATCTTGTTGAATCTTGACTTCTTGATGCTTCCTTTCTTCAGGTAGCTTCATCCCATCAACTGCCTCTTCAAGGGTATAGGAATTTTGTCTCGACCCACCCCACTATTGCTCAGTGGAGATAAGATCTGCTATCTTCAGCCTGTTACCCTACTGCTTAGGGGATTAAGGCTCATCGTTTTTAATCTGTTCCACTCCTGCTCTGTGGGATAAGATCTGTAATCTTCAGCCTGGTACCCTACTGCTTAGGGGATTAACGCTCATTGTTTCCAATCTGTTCCACTCCTGCTCAGTGGGAGAAGATCGGTAATTTTCAGCCTGTTACCCTACTGCTTAGGGAATTAAGGCTCAACGTCTTCAATCTGTTCCACTCCTGCTCAGTGGGATAAGATCTGTAATCTTCAGCCTATTACCCTACTGCTTAGGAGATAAAGGCTCATCGTTTTCGATCCGTTCCACTCCTGCTCAGTGGGAGAAGATCTGTAATTTTCAGCCTGTTACCCTACTGCTTAGGGAATTAAGGCTCTTCGTTTTCGATCTATTCCACTCCTGCTCAGTGGGAGAAGATCAATAATTTTTAGCCTGTTACCCTACTACTTAGGGAATTAATACTCATTGTCTTTGATCTGTTCCACTCCTGCTCAGTGGGAGAAGATCGGTAATCTTTAGCCTGTTACCCTACTGCTTAGGGGGTTAAGGCTCATTGTCTTCGATCTGTTCCACTCCTGCTCAGTGGGAGAAGATATGCTTCTTCAGCCTGTTACCCTACTGCTTAGGGGATTAAGGCTTATTGTTTTCGATCTGTTCCACTCCTGCTCAGTGGGATATGATCTGCTCTCTTTTGTAACCCCCATTAATTTTACTACATTGTCCTCTGGGAAACCTACCTGTAGAATTGATTTCATGGGGTATATGCTTATGCCAAATGATTAGGATTTCATGAAAAATGCTCCTAAACATATGTATTGTGAATGTTATGAGTGAATGTAAAATGTCATGAGAATGATCCATTTTTAACACTTGGGCTGTCATTGCTTGCTGTTTATTAAGGTGATATCCCTGACGTATGTCTTCTTGGTTCATCTGATACTTCTAACCGAGAATCTGAAGATGTCGTCACTGCTTAGACCCTTATCTCAAGTGCTCTGAGCCCTTTAAGCCTGGTGAGTTCTAAATAATTGTCCTGTTTCGGATTCCTGTGTTATTTAGAGACTTTCAAAGTAATATCCAAAACTTCTTTCATGAAAGTATTATTAGTCCACTAATCATTATTTCAATACAAAAATGCTTGAAAAAGATCATAATAATGAACAAGAAAGAAATTAATTAGGAGCATAGCTCGGGACAAATAAGTTAAGCAAAGATAGCAAATGCAATCAAGAAAGAAATTTATTGGTAGTGTATTTTGAAATAAGCAAATTCAGAATGGGTAAGATGGAAACTAGGTGCCCCAGATATCGCAGACTGAGCTTCTTTGTTCAAACTTCTTGAGGACCATTTAAGCTCAATATGTGTTTAAGGGATCTGGATTTCTTTGTCGATGCCCCAAGATGGAACATACTTCCTCATTGTTAATTCAAACGTAGCAAAACTACTGTATGCCCCATCACGATTTGATCATAATTTGAGCCGCCCTTTTCGGGTTTTCGACTCAAAGCCCCTTTGGTCTCAAAGCGCCCTTTGCGGGTTTTCACCTAGGCCTCTTTTTTTTTTTTTTTTTGCGGAAAGCCTCAAAGCGCCCTTTTTGGGTTTTCACCTTAGCCTATTTCCTTCTTAAGCGAAGTGTTTCTTGACTGAGTCTGCATTAATTGGATTTGGATGACTATTGCCGTCCATCTCGGCTAGTATCAATGCTCCTCCAGAAAAGGCCTTCTTTTCAACATAAGGTCCTTCCCAATTAGGCATCCACTTTCCTCTGAAGTCCTTTTGCATAGGGAGGATCTTTTCAATACCAAGTTTCCTTCATGTAACCCTCTAGGGTGGACTTTTTTTGGTTGTAAGCCCGCATCATTCGCTTTTAGTACATTTGACCATGACGGATGGCTCTTAACCTTTTTTCCTCGATCAGATTCAATTGATCATACCGAGATTGAACCCATTCCGCTTCATCTAACTTCAGCTCTGACAAAATCCGAAGAGAAGGAATTTCAACTTCGATGGGCAGGACTGCGTCCATCCCATAAACCAATGAGAAAGGTGTTGCCCCGGTGGAGGTCCTGGCCAACAGTCGAGAAGCATAGAGGGTAAATGGTAACTAGTCTATGCCAATCTTTACAAGTTTTAATCATCTTTCAAAATCTTTTTTGGATGGTTCTTTTTTTTTCTTTTTTTTTTTTTGAATTTGAACTTGAATTCGAAGTTGAAATTGAACTTGATGACGGTTGACTTTGTAACTTTGCCATAGGAACCGTCTTTCACCCTCTTAGTGAAATAATTGACAATCACGAAGATGAATAGGCGTCAACTAGATGCTTTTACCGATATCGTCCTTGTAACATCTATGCCCTACGTATAGGAAAAGAATAAAGGAAGCATATAAGTCATGTCTTCTCAATACGGCATAACTGATGCAATCTCCCTTTCATGGTAGACCGGCAGTACCCAAACCTTATAATCGACTTGGCTATCGAAAAACTCTTAGCATGTGCCCTTTTTGAACACTCTATAGCCTCCTCGTGCCTAGGCATATCTTGATGCGATCATGCATAGACATCTTTGAATTCTTGGAATAACTCAATGATGTCTCGCTTTGTTTCTGTGGTAGGCAAGGCTTCGATCTTCACTCCTTTCCTAGACTCGCAATGTCTACTGACCCTTTGCACGGTAGAGTCTATTTTAATTTTGTTCTACTCTCCTTAACAAATCAAAAGATAAGTTACAATCTCTGACATCTTCAAAATCCTCAGATCCTTTTAGACCCATATTTCACTCAAAAGTGAGTCCGTAATAGCGTTGCTCATGTCTTGATATCTGGGTACCTATTGTAGGTGCGAAGGCAAATTCCAAAGAACAAACGATCCTAAGGATAATTGTCTATGATTATGAATGAAGAACGAAAGCACATTCCAAATAATAAAAGAATATATAGTATGACATGGAAAAAATAGAAAAACATTTGCTTGGCATGAAACATAAAAATGTATTTTTTATTGAAAATAAAGATATTTGAACAGAAGCCTATTTCACAAAAGATTCTTATTGTTTCTAGGCTTAAAACAACAAGTGTGTTTTGAACATTACTCTGTATTAGTTCTAAAAACTACATGAATTTCCTCCACAGTCCAGTTGTTCAGAACACTCCCAAGTATGTAAGGGCAAGCGCTTGAAATATCTGTTACTTTCTTTTATGATAATATTGTTATAAAATAGGTGAAAATATAAAAATTTGGCTTTATAATTAATTATATATTATTTAGCAATTAGTTCTTCCTTTTTTTTTTTTATATATTCAAGCTTTGCGTTGAATATAAAAATCTATTAGGTCTTTTTTTTTTTTGGTTATATGTTTTTATCTTTGTTCCTTTTTTTATATTTTGGATGATGAATTTATTTATGGTAACTAAATTATGAAATCTCCAAGATTTAATCTCATTTTAAAACCTTTTATATAGCTTTTATTCACTTCATTTACTATATATTATATTGTAACATTTCATATAATAAAATTCCTCCTACCCTTTATTTCCAGCTAAATATGGATTTAAAATTCTAAAAACTTTTCATTATTTTATTATATATCAATTTCGATTTGAAAGTTTTAATCTATTTCCCCCTTCTTTTTTTTTATAACAATGGTTCAAACCTACATTAAAAAAAAAAGCACTCGATCAATAGGTGACCATTTATATTCCTATTTTTAATTTTTTATCATAAGAATTAATTATTTTTATTATCAATTTTGATTTGAAGATTATTGAGTCAATTTCCAACATAAAAATTAATAAAGGGAAAATAATCATTTAATTATTTTCTTGTTCACAATAATTTATAGGATTTAAATTTAAATTATTGAGTCAATTTCCGGCCTTAGTTTTCATCAATTTTCTTTTCATTTTCCTTGAAAATTTTAAATTATCATAATAAAATTTACTTTAATTTCTTATTTTCCATTTTACTTATTAAAATTCATAGTATTCCTTATTAAATGATATGTCATATATATTATAAGGTCCGAAGTCCTGTTTAATTTTTTTATATGTGACTTATTTATCCTATTGACACATGACAACACAATCTATCTACATATATTTTTTTAATTAATAGAAAATTATAATTTAAAATTATAATCTATTTTTAAATTAATAGATGATGATCTTAAATTAATTTTTGTTTAGGATGTGAACCATTAATTATAAATAAGTTTTTTAAATAATTGTTATATGTTAATATCTATGCAAATAAAATTAGAAATATATTCAAATGAAATACAATAAATTGAGAAATCAAAATCTAAAATATTTATATAATTTGTCAAACCCCTTCAAATATTCAGATCCCTAAAAATGAATAATTTAAATAATACAAATAAACCCTCAAGTTATACAAGTACAAAAAACAATAATTACTTTTATTATTCAAATTTAAAAAAAAAAAAAAAACCATGGCAGCTTCACCAGTTCTTTCTGCTTCTCCCACTACGGCACCATTGAACTCTTCTTTCCATGGCAGCTTCACCAGTTCCTTCTAGTTCAGCCGCTCTTCCATTGTTGACCAACATTTTTTTTGTTTTTTCCGTCGACGGAGTCCACCACTGTTAATTGAAGTTGGGGGTTACCTCCACTAATACTTTGATAGATGGATGTTGAGATTGATGACCAGAAACGCCATCGAAATCTTTGGGTATTTTGAACATAAAAATTCCAGATTGAGTTGTTTTTCCATTTTAGACAAATCAAGATCTCGTGGAATGTTGAAAGTTTGACCGAGGGGCAATATTCCCCGACCGAATTGTTTCATCGAGTGGGCCTAGTGTCTTGGTCGAAAAAACTGGAAGTGGCTTCAACCCACTTCACAGTATCAGTCCAGGAAGGGGATAGAGTAGAGAAAACGGGTAACCAGTGTCTGAATCGGGCAGGAGATGACGAGGTTAACCGTGTGCACCCATTGGAAAGAGGGACCGCCATTGAAGACGGCAGTAGCTCAAAGCTTCAGTGGGTTTTTTTTCTTTTTTTGTTGTTGTGAAAAAAGGGTTCAGTGGAGATTTGTATTGTATGGTTCTAGATGGAATTTTACGGAATAAATTATATTAAGATATGTCGAAAACTTTAATTTGATGCATATATTCATTCATATCTATTATTTTCTTCAATTTAATTTAATTATTTAAAATAATTAATTTTTTAAATTATAAATAAACATTTTTTTACAATTTTTAATCATTTTACTTTTTTTTCTTCTAGAAATTAATATTTTTTATTTTTGTGCAACCAATTTTTAAAAAAATTAGTTTCTAGACAATGAATTTATTCTTTTTTTTTTTCATTTTAAATTGTTTTCTATTTCATACTATATTTTTTAAAAGTAAAAATTATATTGGATGGAATCTCCAATAACAAGAATTGTGTAAAATTTGAAGTTTTATGTTATTTGATTTTTTTATTTTAATTACTTATATATATTTTCTTTTAAATATATAAAGTTGGAGAGTAATTTGAATATGGATGTGTGTATAATATACATTTATATTTTTAAAATTTGATGATGTGACGAAATTCTATTGGTGCCTAAAAACTAAAGTTTTTAGGATATCCTAATGTAAGCTATTCTCGAAATATTATGTGTAAAAAAATTCCAAAACTTCAAAATACATGTCATCATATTAGGGATCATGTCAATGGCAACGGAAATGAATTAAAAATACAAAAATATAGCTCGAATAATTATTTTATAATTTTTTAAAATTAAATAACCCAATAAAAAGCATAATAATTAGGTGACAATTTATGTAGTTTACACTTTATTTTATTATTAAGTTTAGATATATTTTAGTTATGAATATGATGATGTTGTATAATTATTAATTTGGGCTATAATTATTCTAATGTATTTTTTGTCTTTGTCATTATGATTTTTTTAACTCCCAAAAAGAAATAATAAAATTACATATATTAATTTAAAATATATTATATTTAACATATGATTCTATTAGAACATAGTGCAACATATAATATAATTTAATGATAATTAAAATATTTTTATATAATTGATTAGATTTTTATAATTTTAATTAAAATTTATTGAATATAAAGATTTAAGATAATAAAAATAAATAGAATAATAATTAATAAAGTATAAATAAACCCTTTAATTTAAAATTTATTTAATAAATAAGCATTACGGGTTACTGTATCTTCCATCAAACCATTGGAGTAAGGATGTATGAAAAAAATTTAAATCGAAAAACTGAAGAGAGGAATCGTAAAAGCTGTATTTTTCGGTTTATTGATTTTTTTTAATCAGTTTTCATGTTTGATTTAATTGGTCTATTGGGTTGATTTTTGATTTTGACATTTTAAATCGAATAAATTGATTAAAACTTTTAACATTGTTTTTCCAAAATGTTTTGAGGTCAAAAGTACTTTTTGAGACATAAACAATACTAAACAGACAATTTTTAGAGTTACAAGTGTTTTTCAACTTAAAAGCAAAAACAATCTTTTTTTTAGCTTCTGTTTTTGGCAAAAATGCTTTTAAAATCAATGACAATTTTAACCCTTATAAAGTATTTTATATAATATTTATATTGGGTATGTAATTACTTTCTTATTAAAATTTATTTTAAATATACAATATATATTTTTTAAATTTTTAATGGTTATATTTTAATATTTAAAATATAGTTTATATATTAGAATAAATTTTATAAGTCTTAAAAAATATTTAAAATTTAAATTTTATATTTTATATTTTAATATTTTTATATTCTTATTAAAATATCAGAATATTAACTAATTAGAACATTATTTAAATGCATATTTATTATTTTATAATACTATGTTTAAAATGGACATTTTATTTCTCAAAAGCACTTTTTTTTTAATTTATCAAAGTATCTACCGGTGCGAACCCAATAACTAATCCTCCACATTCTCAAAAGCATTTTTTACCGTAATACTAAATAGTTAAATCTTAAACCAAATTTCTTAAAAATACTTCTAAAAATCATTTTTCCACGTTACTTTTTAAAAGCAATATTTGGCCTGGCCCAATATCAACCAAACAAAATAAAATAAAGAGTCCCTTTTACAGTTTTTACAAACCCACAAATTAAACCCGAGCCAAAATGCTAAACCTGAACTAACCACTACCCAACCTACAACCCAATTTACAAACCCAAAATCAGCAGGCCCAAGTGGCCCAAATGTCTTAACATTTCCAGAAACCTCTAGGGTTTCTGGAACCATCAGCACCGCAGCCGAGCTCCACGCACGCGTGAGCCATGCGCCTGCTCCTCCACGTAGGCCCACCTCCGTACAGCCACGCACGCCTTCGTACCTGCAAAAACAACAAAAGAAACAACGCAGCAAGGAAAAAAGAATTTAATTTTTATTTTTATTTTTATTTTTGAATTCGGTTATAAAAACCGAAGCAAACAATTGTAAGCTTCTTCACGATTTTGACAAGGAAATACAAATAAAAAAAACTCAAAGAGTAGAGAGTTGATTTAGAGGTATCTATTATATTTTTAAACTATTTCTGCAAAGATATAATACCAGTATAGTATAAACACTGGGGGGAAATTTTTACCTTCATCCGCAATCGAAAAGGCCAAGCCCAAAGGGTCGTTGCCTTTGTTTAGGGTTTTAGAGCCTGGATCTGCGTTTAGGGCGTCTAAAAAGGTTTAAATAGGCATCTTTTGGGGTCTCCGACCACCGCGCGTGACGGAGGACGGTGGCAGAGCATGGTGGCTCGGTGACGGGGCTAGGTCGGTGCTCCAGAGAGCTTTCAGAGCTTTTTCCCTTGTTTTTTTAGAAGCGGTTTAAAAATGATTTTTACTTTTTCTTTTTGCTATTTAAAGCTGGGTTATACGAAGTCGTTTAGGGGCGGGGCATTAAGCCTTAAAACGGCGTTGTTTCTGGCCAAGACCCGCGCGTTGACCGGACCCGGGGAGGATCCGCGCGTTCTTTATAAAAGGGAAATTTATCTCCAGGGTCCCTCCGTATTATTTTTTTATACAATCTTATCCTATTTTTCTTTATTTCTTAATTCGACCCTGACGTTGTTTTGTGATTTCAATCTGGTCCCCAGGCCTTTTAAATAAGGATATTAGAATGGCGTCGTTTTGGTGATCGGGCATAATTGCTCAAATGATCCCTCATCGATGGCGCGCGTTCAATTTGAGTCCTTTGATTCTTTTATTTTCAATTTTTGCCCCAAATTCTTGCTTTATTTTAATTTAGTCCCTTTTTATATTTTATATTTTCTTTAATTATTTTTGCTATTTTGTCATTATTTTAATATTGTTGATATTATTATTATCAATATTATTTATCGTTTTCATTATTAATATGAATACTATTATTATATTATCACTATTACCATCAGTTTTGATGTTATTATTATTCTTGATATGTCACGACTACTATTTATTCTATTATTACTAATATCATCTTTATTTACTATTACTATTATTATTATTATTATTTAAACTACTATTATTATTATTATTTTTGATTATCGTTACTACTATTATTTATCTATTATTTTATTATCTTTATTCATTATTGTTATTATTGCTAATATTATTATTATTATTATCATTTTTAAACTATATCCTATTTATTTCAAATACATTTCTATATTATTTTTTATATATACATTATTTATTAATTTTTTTTTTATTTTAGATAAGTATTTGGTTTTAGATTGTTTTGCACATTTAAATTGTTTATATCATTACCATTCATTTGTGTAATGTTGAGTTCATATATTATTTCATGTTTGATGCTATGTTTGTGTTTCTTGGTATTGTTTTGTGATTCAAATCCCTATATATTTAAACTTTTAATAGATGCATCATTTTTATCCCGAACAAATTAGATAAATGCATTTTAAGATTTGGTTTCATAATTGCTTATTTAAAAACTTCTCAAAACAAGGTAATATTTAATGTTTGGAAACTTGAGAAATCGTGCCCTAACGTGCTGAGTTTCGAATTTCCATTTGACCAAATAACTAAATTTCCTTTTGAAATTTTGTCCATGTTTTCTTAAATTAAAAACAAGGCAATATTTCGTGTTCAGAAATTCGATAAATCGTGCTCTAACGTACTGGGTTTCGATTTTCCGTTTGACCAAATAACTAAATATCCTTTTGAAATTTTGTCCATGTTTTCTTAAATTAAAAACAAGGCAATATTTCGTGTTCGGAAATTCGATAAATCGTGCCCTAACGTGCTGGGTATCAATTTGCCGTTTGACCAAATAACCAAATATCCTTTTAAAATTTCAATGCATGAGTTTTGGGAATTATGAGATGATCTTGAATTCGAGGATTTAAATTGTCGTATCCTAAAGTGCTGGATGTGATATTTTATTCCTTCGGAACAAGAGAATCTTAATATTCAACTCGAGTATATTCAAATGTTTTAAAGGAGATCATAATTTAAAATCTTTTGAAATTTTCGACATTGGGGCATCAATTAATCAATTTGGTACTAATTTTGGGCGTTACGAGGGTGCTAATCCTTCCTCGCACGTAACCGACTTCCGAACTCGTTCTCTTGAATTGCATAGGCCAAAATCAATGTTTTAACAAAATAAAACGTTTTATAGGTGACCCGATCACACCTAAACAAAAAAGATTGGTGGCGACTTCATGTTTCATTTTAAAGTCGATCCTTGTTTTTCAAAACATAAAAAAATAGTTTCCACGTTACTTTTTAAAAGCAATATTAAACTAATCCTAAACCATAACCCATAAGGTCATAAACCTATAACCCGTTTACATACCTAAATTAGAATTTAAACCTTAAACCCAAATAACCATTAAAATTTAATACTCTTAAAAACTCAAACCTATTAAATTTAAAACCCAATGTCAATTAATATTTAAAACCCAAATTGAAACCTTTTATCTATTTGTGGCAAACAAAACACAAAAATCTTTAAAGAATATAACCATATCGGACTTCAAATGATGTATTTCCTTTCACTACTTTTCTTGGAAGTCCGTTGAGTAGAAAAACCATTGTATGTGTAGCTTCTGCCCATAATCCTTTTTGAAAGCAATTCTCATACAACAAACATCTAATCATCCCCTTTTATGGTACCATTCTTCCTCTCACTAATTCCTTTTTGTAGTGGAGTATATGAAGTAAGGAGTTAATGTTCAATCCCAATTTCTTCATAAAATAAATTGAATTGATTAAATGTGTATTTTTTGTTATTATCGGACCTTAAAGCTTGAATCTTACAAATATTTTAAGTTACAATCTACTCTTTAAATTTCTAGAACACACCAATAACCTTCAACTTAAATTTGAGGAAGTAAATCCAACACATCTTGGTATAATCATCAATGAAAACCATGCAATACTTGCTCTCTTTGAGTGACAAAGTTTTGTGAGATCTAGCCAAGTCCTGTAGATTAATTTAAGCTTTTTAGACATCTTGGTATAATCATCAATGAAAACTATGCAATACTTACTCTATTTGAGTGACAAAGTTTTGTGAGATCTAGCCAGGTCCATGTGGATTAATTTAAGTTTTTCAATAGCTCTCTATGTTGCTTTCTTGAAAGGAAGTCTTGCTTGCCAAATTGAAAATTTTTATAATCTAGTATATCATCTTCAAGGTGAGGTAACCCCTAAGCTAAATCTTTTTTTGTTGAAAAAAATTAGATTTAGAAATTGATTTTGTTGCACAACGAAAATTTAAAATTTTTCTAAGACAAGAGCGGTTGTGTTATTTATAGCAATAAACTCTTTATCAAATTCGCACATATGTTTTGGAATAGGCAGACTGTGTTGTTTCCTAGATTTTGACCAACACAACCTTCTTCGTTATTCTCGAACCTTGACTTGCTTAGAGTGCGGACTCTAAATCATATATTGATTAACGCAATGAAATCTTGATTAGTATTCCACCGGAGAAAATCAATAGCTCTCTATGGGCTAGAAATCAAAAAGCAAATTGTCTCAAAGTTAGAATTTATTTGAAGATAAATCTCACTAAAATTTGACAGGGTGTCATCGCTTAGTATTGTTAATCTTGCCTATCTCATGATATCTATTTAGACATAAATTCACAAGTCTTACTTGAACAAGAAGAAACAAAATAATAATATTTTAAACAAAAAACACATATCCCTGCCGGGATAATAGAGTGGGCAATGACACACACTCTCCAGGAACATTGTGTGTCACCCATCCCATGTAAAACGGGTTTATTAAGTCTTTTCCTGTATTGTATTCAATTATATATGTTATTTGATCTTTAAATCAACCCATATAATTTTACTAACCCAATAACTTGTTTTCTATACCCAAAATATCATTTATTTAAAATAAATTTAATTAATGTTTCCAATTAAATTATTTTCTTAATTCAATTCTAATTCTATTAAAGTCATGACAACTTTGTTGTACTAGAATCTGTGAATAAATAAATTTAACTATCTTGTTATTAATTAATTTAATTTTTACTTCGAACTTCAATTATTTAGTTACAATTAAATAAAAAATAATTTAAAGAAATGAATAATTTAATCTCTAAATTATCTCTTGCTCATAGAGAGAAAACATATTCACTGCGAATAGTGATGCATGTGATCTATTTCTTTAATTTATTATGTTCATATATTCATCTCATCGATTCAAATGTAAACCGTCAAGATTGTACCGAGTTAATAGATCAATTAAACATATATAATTGAGGTTAGCTTAAACAATTTGTAATTAAATTCTTACTCTTTATCTATTAATTAGACTATTATTTAGCATACAATCATTCCACTAAAAATAGGATGATTGAACTTTTCGTATTTTATACCATCGTCCAATAACCTTATTGTATGTATTACTTTTATAGAATTAAATATTATATACCATTACATCTTCTTTGATGGTAAACATCACATACACATATCGAATACTTTCATAATCATGTGCTGTATAAGCGTAATATATCACGAACCGAAACATAACACATTTTCATTAACCATCTCCTGAACCGATCCGATTCATCAACACTCTAAGTAGCTGCTATTTAGTTCATTAAATTGAAGCAATTCTGACAACAGAAAAAGCAGCATCTGTAGTCCAAGGCCAAGCCAAACGCAATGGTCGACCCAACTCTTGGCACAAGTGCTAACTAAGCTCTCACTTCTGACAACTTAACACAAAGATTCACGCACTTCCAGCACCTTCCAACCCCCAAAACGACAAAATATATGAACCAGTTATTGCTCTTGTTTTCAAGTTTCAAGACTACAGTTCATGCATCCTTTTATGTTAATGTACACTGTTTTCTTCTTCAATTCACGAAAGGAGAAATGGAAATTTTTGCAGCCTTTTTGGCCAACTTGTCACCAACACACACACACACACATATATATGTATAATATTATATATGACTATCAGGTGACCCTAAGGGAAACTTTCTTCAAACCCTCTAAGGAAATGGTAGGTTGCCTTCACTGACATGGCATTCATAGTAGCAGCTAGCAAATTAGCAATTGGGGGAGTTGGGTTCATCAATCATGGAACTAAGTTCCTTTGAGACTATAGTGTTTGGTCGACATCTGGTCCCACTGTATACCGGTAGGGAATGCAAGGGAAAGCTGTAGAGAAGAAGATGGGACAAAGGTTTCAAAACCAGGTGTATAGGCATGGGAATCTAAGTCATCCAAGCACTTCCAGACAAATCAGTTTCAGAATTGCGAAAGAACCTTTGCTTTATGATATTGAAAAGAGAGAAAAAAAAAATAAAACCAAACAATAAAGTCCTCAGGAGAATTACCCACTTTCCCTACCATCTTTTCTTTTTCTTTCTCTCCAACCAAACAGCTTCACTCCTACTCTTCTTTCTCAAGTGTCACCACAAAAAACCCGGTCATTTAGAGACAAAAGTAGGCTAAGAAAGTGGCCTTTCAGGTAGAAAATTATATGCTTGAACTTGTGTTCATAGCTATATACCAAATTGACAACTCAAAAGCAAAGGGAAGTTATGAGGGGCAGTGTCACCTTGAACCCAACTTTATTATGACCGATTACGAGTTTATTCAAGATGTCACCCTCCTCTTTCTTTCTTTTCAAGAACATATTTCCTTTTCTTCAGTATATATACAGCTCCTTGCCTCCTTTTTCTAATGCAATCTTCTTAACCTCAACAGTTTTTGTTCATTTTCTCCAACACTTCTCAAGTATGTGTGTGTATTCATGCTTGAGAATGCTTGCCATGTGGTACTTCTTCACTGCCTTAGACACCATTGTCCAAGCATTATCATCATTATTCGGTTATAGACACTAAAAAGTAACAGGACGTTATACATTCAGTGTGCCTCAACATATATATATATATATATATATGTATATTATGCATCCATTCATTTTCATATTCATATATCATCATGCTTGCATTATATTAATCAAAAGCATATTTTGCATGCCTGGCTCCCTGTATGCCATTTGCAAAGCTCATCAAGAGTCTGGTGGACTTCGCGTATGGCGTGCGAGGAGCCATGCATGCATACTGATGTCTTAATCAGGGGAAATGAAAAAAGAGTTAGGATTTCCATAACAAAATAAGCTTAGGGATACAGGTATCTTCTGAGATCTCTTGGATTAGTTCTTTTTTATTTGTTTTTGCTTCTGAACCCGGTTTTTTTTTTCACATCTTATACTGCAGAAAAGGACTCTTGATGTTTCACTCTATTTTCCTCATTTCCTAGGGAGAATTCAACTAGCAAACTGTAATATGCTTTTTTTTATATGAAAAGAATGAAAAGTTGTAGTGGGAAAATGCTATTCTTCTCTCTCTCTTTTTTCTTTGTACAATATTTTCAGGACCGTATAGGAACTGTTACAATGTTAAGGAGAAACAGTGATTAGTTCTCCCAAAAGAACAATAGAGGCAGCAAGTCAAGAACAAGAACTCAGGGAGCTTGGGGTGCTTTCCATGTTTGAGGCTTTAGAGTAGAGGCTCCGAAACGTTGTCTTTTGTCCCAACTTGATGTTCATCAGATCAGCAACAAGACCAGGTTGTGAAATCTGAACTCCTTCTATGTCTATCTCATTAGTCAACATTTTCAGGGCTGTTGACATTTCTGGTCGGAACCTGGCTGTTTCTTGAACGCAAAGGAGACCCACCTTGATGTATCGAACCGCATCTTCTTCAGGGTAGTTCATACCTAGTACAGGATCCACCAATTGCAGAAGCCTGTTAGCCCTGTATATTTCCCATGCCTGCATGTTTCACACACATTATGAAGACAACAAGTTACTAATTTACTAAGAGAATTTATTTTCCGAAAACGAATAGGGAAGTTAGATTCATAAGTTACTTTGAAAAAAATCCATTACCTTTTGAACCAGGTAATGTTCACCATGTTCTAAGTCAAAATTGACAACTGTCTGGCCGCTGATAATTTCCAAAAGTAGGACCCCAAAACTGTAAACATCTGTTTTTCTTGTTAAACGTCCACTGATGGCATATTCTGGGGCAAGATAGCCTCTATCTCATTTGCCATCGTAATAAATTCCATTAGCCACGGTTACTTCAAGGAGCATAAATTCAATCACACAGGAGACATATTCATTAAGTTTATTGGTAAAGAACCAGCATTTCTCACTTACAATGTGCCTGCAACATGGGTACTAATATGAGAAGCATTATCCCTCAAAATTCTTGAAAGCCCGAAATCTGAAACTTTCGGTATTAAATTTTGATCCAAAAGTATGTTGCTAGCTTTAATGTCTCTGTGCACAATGTGTGGCTTAACTTCCTCGTGAAGATACGCAAGCCCTCGAGCGACCCCGAGCAAAATCACTCCCCTTGCTTCCCACCTGAGTTTGATCCTGTTTTGCTCTCCACCTATTAATCCACAAGACATGGCAACCAAAATTGTCTAAACATAAATTCTATCGTTTTCGTTCACTATCTGATCAAATTTCGAGTATTCTGCAATGTTTTAATTCATCAAATGAAATCTTTATAACACGAATTACTGAATTTAGAATACCAGAACAATGAAAACAAGCTTACCTAGTAATACCTGCGCCAAGCTATTATTTTCCATGTAATTGTAAACCAAGAACCTTTTAGCTCCCTCAACACAGCAACCTACAAGTGTGACAAGGTTTTCATGTTTAAGATTTGTAAGTGTAGATATTTCAGACACAAACTCCCTTTCCCCACGCATGGATTCCAGTTCAACTGAAAGCATTTTTACAGCTACAATAGAACCATTTGTAAGCAAGCCCTGCAAGATGAACCCAAAACTTTATATGATTACTATATTAACCAAGGTTTTAACTTTTTGAGTTCAAGTCAAAAGATGTTTAACCTTGTAGACCGAACCAAAGGCACCTTCTCCGATCTTGTTTGAAGCAGAGAATCCATGAGTGGCAACTTTGAGCTCACTATAAGAGAAGACAGTAAAATTCTGATCATTTTCTGGTTCAGGTTCTGCAATGAAAGAAAGAAAGAAAAGCAACTACTGTTGAATAGAGAAAATAAAATCAATATTGGAAACACAAAATCCTCTTTAAACTTTTTTGAGACGAAACATAGTCAAAGGTACAAGAAAGAGACAACACACATAAGCTTATGTTATTTACCCTCTTTGCGAATGTCGATGATAGCTGTTTCTGATGGAAAAGAAAAACATTTTGTGAAACAAGAATTGAACTTCATGTCTTTGGGTCTGCCTGGAAAGTGGAAACTTAGAAATTTCCCCCTTCTCTCTCACGAATCTTTCTAAGCCTGAACTGTGAGATTAGATGTTTGGTTAGAGGGAAAAAGTTTTCAGCCAAATTGGAGGAAGGAGAGCATGGTAGCAGTTAAAAGAGGAAGCGCAATGAGAACATAGCATGCCTATGGATTTTGACTTTTTCTTCAAAAAAGGAAGACTTTTAGACTCACTCATTTCCCCAGTAAAATTTAAAAACAAAGCCTAGTTTTAGCAGCATAATCGGATGAACAACAAAACAAATAAGTTAATATAAAACAGTATGCGTATTTCAGATGGGGAGTTCGTTTTTTTCCCACTAAGTGAAAAAAATCTGTAATTAAAGAATTACTCATTATTATTGAAATTGGATACTAATTTTGAAAAAAAAAAAAAAAACTTAGATTTTTACAAGACCGTAACAGGAAAGAAGACCCATCCATCCATCCATCCATCAGGACCAACCCGCCAACATGGACTTGAAATTTAATCAAAAAGAAAAACATCCAAATCTTGTCGACATATGTTGTTTCTTTTAACTATGTCTTAAGGTTTAGGTGATGAAGTAAAAATAATACTCTTTGTTTTTTAGATTTAAATATTTTAATCCAATTTATTCATAACCATTATTTTTATTTTAAATAAAACAATTGTAGTAGATATAATATTTTAACTTTGCCATAGGCTAACAATATTTTTTTTCCCCCAATTAATGGAGCATGGAGTAATGAAAATAATATTCAAAAAGGATATTGGTTGGAAAGAGTAAAGAAGCCAACCCCAACAAAACATCAAGCTGCAGAATGTAATACCTTTTCATACTGTTAATTTAGCATTAATCTATAAATCTATTCTTTATTGTAAAAATACTTTTTCTTGTCAATATTGGCTTTTGAATTTTTTAAAATATTTCGATGATAACTAAACCTAATCCCGAACATATTAAATCGATATGAGAAACGAAATTTTAAGGTTGCTAGAAAATTTTAAAAATAATTAAGATTAAGCAGGTAGGGTAAACCCACTTGTTTAGGTTTTTTATTTGTGCTAATTTTTCAATGATATTCTTATATCATAGTCTTAAATTACAGAATTATGCTCTATAATTCTATCTTATAAGTCAATATTAATCCAAATCACCCTCTAATTGAACCGGCTATGGTCATTTCTATCTTGAATTCGTACGTCAAAATTAGTGGAGGGTATGTTTTGGTTTCAAGTGAGCCAAAGGGTTTGTGAATGATAAAAGAACGGTCAAATATATATTACATGATGATGTGATTTAATTAAAGCTTTTCTTTCACGTATTAGTCTGATATAGAAAATGAAAGTTTTACAATACTTTTTTGGTAACATTTTTTGAAATCAAATAAATAAATTTATGTTGAATACATCGGTAATCATTGACCTAAGTATTAGAAAGGATTTGGATCTCTGACCCGTTATTCAAATAGACTCTCCAGAAGATTGAGTGCAAGATGAACCACGAAAGGACAGTAAGACGAGTTCGCGGGCCCTGCTCCCAGGAACTCAGGGAAGATCGCGGTCTCGACTCGCTTACATCTAATGAGCTCGCAGAAAGGATCGCGTGCTTCGCAGGTCACCCAAATACATGTCCAGCAGGTGTAGAGCCTGCCCAAAATGTCAGTCCCAATGACAAAAAAGATTGCGTGCTCTGTAGACACGTGCCCAGTAGATCTGGAGTTCGCAGAGAATGTTTGTACTAAAAGCAGCGGAATCAAGAAAAAATAGTGGGATCCTATCATGAGTTGTAATAATATCTGTAACAACATATATAAATACCCGAACACTCCTATTAATAAGATACGAAAAAATATGACTCAACAATAGAGATTAAGATAAAAATGATTTTTTTAATTATTCAGAAAAGGTGGAAATCTACTTGCCTTTTTGAACCCGTGACTGCTTATTAAAATTAATAAATCAAATTATGTTAGTAAAATAATTCACCCAAATCTAAAGTCTTCCAAAAGGACCCAAACAAATCAAATCAAATAAAGAATGTTAAGTATCATTATCGGCTAAAATTTCAACACCAAAAGTAAGCCTTTTCAATTGGACTCCATATCTTTTTCATAATTTGAGAGTAAACTAATCACTTCATTATTAGGAGAAAATGTAGAAATTGATTTTCTTATGAATTGAGTGAGATATTTGGTGTTCAGTCCTTACCTATTTCGTTATCTTGTAAAATAGTCCCTCCACTTATGAACCCCGAAACTACGGTCCTCTTGACCCCCTGGTCGTTAGTCTTTAAACTGACCGATTCAAGCTTTATTAATTTCGGTGAAATGATATGCAAAGCTCGCCATTTGCTCTCGGAATTGCTTAGTAAATAAAATATTTGATTCTGGACTTCTTCTTCTTAGGTTTTCTTCCAACACCACTTATCCAGACTGGACTTAAGTTGGATCTATATACATGGATTATGGTTTAATGTGTAATTATGTACATAAACTTTGAATTTGTGTAATTTTATAGATGAAATTTTTATTTAATCCAATTCTTGATCATTATTAACACAATTATTGATATAACATCATTTTTTGTTTATATGTTGCATATATAAATAATTATATTTATTCAATATATAAAAATAAATTGATGTATTTATTTCTTTAAACGTGTATGATTAAATCAAAATTAAAATTTCAAGTATACATTTGAACCACAATTGGAGTTTCAAGTGTATAATTGCATCAAATTAAAATTCATGTATACAATTGCACATTAAATCAAAGTTTATGTATAATTTTGAGATTTATCCCTTTATTTTATACACC
Organism: Gossypium australe; assembly: GCA_005393395.2. Taxonomy (NCBI): domain Eukaryota; kingdom Viridiplantae; phylum Streptophyta; class Magnoliopsida; order Malvales; family Malvaceae; genus Gossypium; species Gossypium australe. Next base: position 12,777,558 of record CM016622.1, on the reverse strand, counting down.
TTTAAAAAAAGAATAGTGTTAATTCCATTTTTACTAAGTTGTTTTTTTTTAACAATCTCATTATAAGTTCTGATGATATCTGTTCTTTTACACAATGCCTAAAATTATCAATAGTCACTCCCCAAATAGAAGGATATTGCGCTTCAGCACACTCGAGCCCACATCTGTAACACCCCTAACCCCGAACCATCGTCGGAACAGGGTTACGAGGCATTACCGGACATATCAGACAATTTACAAATATAAATTTTGTTTAATATAAATTTCGGCAGCATTTCTGCTTATTATTATATAAAACCCCCTGTAAATTAAACCATATTCATTTCAATCACAACCAATTCAACCAATTCATTCCATATATTTATTTTCTATTCTAAATACCTTCTAATCAAACTCAATTAATATAATATCAACTTAAATTTATCAAAATATTATTTAGATTAAAATAAATATACTTCATTCATTATAATTCTTAAACTTGTAATACTAACATTTTTAACCATTTACATTCAAAACATAATAACCTTTATACACAACCTACGTACATGCCACATTATCAAAAGGAAATATACATCACCAAAAATTTGCTGAAGTCGGGTCTGGCTTCGGATGCTGGTTCAGTATTTAACTTCTACAACCTGCGCACGGAAACAACCGTACGCTGAGTATACATATACTCAGTGGTATTACCATAATTCAAATTATAAACATAATAATCATATAATTAAATCATATAACTTTAATTTTACTAAACGAATTCAAACATAACTTTCATATAAGTTTGTCTTTCTCAATATATTCATACAATTCAATTTTAGCTATTCAACAATTGAAATAATACACAATCATGTTGAGCCACTATCCATTTCTTGAACCAATGGTTCATACTTTCTATTCTCATACTCATATTCCAATCACATTTTTCAGTTCATGTTCTATTTTCGCATTTCTTCCAATGGCTCAACCATTTCATTATGTTCAATTTAACCTTTTCCTTATTTACCCCTATTAACAGACTCGGACTTTAACGGATACACGGATTCCAACCCAAACACACCAGTACGGCACATTGTGCCTAAAACGGTACATAGTACCTGATCAGTATACGACACATAAGTGCCTGAAATGACACACGAGGTGCCTGATACGACACACGAGGTGCCTAAAATATGACACATAAAGTGCCTGATTTACGACACATAAAGTGCCTGATCGGCAAAGCCGATAAATCCCGTACTCTTCCAAATCCTATGGCATGCCAATTATATCCGACTCAGCCCGACTAGTTAATAGGGTATTTCAGTTCTCAATTTCATTTTCATTTCCATAACAAATTCAATTTCAATATCAATTACACTTTTCCATTTCAATCCAGATACAATTCAATTTCAATACATATTCATCATTCAACTCAATTTCCATTCAATTCAATAAAAACACTTACCTTATAATTTACTTACCATATTCATAAGTTAATCTAACATTTAATGAATAAATAAATAGTTTGAATTATAGTAATACAAACCCGAATTTGCTTGGTTATTCCTCGGTAACCTTCTCCTTTCCTTTGTGGGTTGATGTCTCGAGTTCCTTGTTAGCTACGAAAATAATAATAATTTACATTATTAATTACAACATTAAATTACAATAAATAATTGAATTTTATTCAATTTCTACTCTTCCTCTTCATTCCACATCCTTTATACACAATTCTATTATTTACTTATAAGTTCTTTCAAAGCTGTCTACCTGAGTCATTGTCACTAAATTATCTATATCTTGAATTACAGAATTTCGAATTAAGATCCGTAAATTTTCTATGAAACTAGACTCACATATATTCTTGCCATAAAATTTTCAGAATTTTTGATTTAGCCAATAAGTACAGTTTATTCTTTGAAATCACCCCTATTCTGTTGTCTGACAGCTCCGACCACTCTTTGCTAAAATTTAATTATCTTTTTATACAGAATTCAAATGATGTTCTAGTTTGTTTCTTATAAAAATACTCATTAAGGAATCTAACCATATAAATTATGTCCCCAAATTATTTTTTTTACAATTTTTAATGATTTTTCCAATTCAGAACAGGGGATCTCGAAATCACCCTGAACCAGTTTCACTAAAATTTAAATATCTCATAATACAGAACTTATTTGCTTTCTCTGTTTCTTTCATATGAAAATAGAATCAATAAGCTTTAATTTCATATCTTACTCAACTTCTAATTATACTTATACGATTTTTTGTGAATTTTCAAAGTTACTCTACTGCTGCTGTCCCAAAACTGTTTTCTTATAACTTATTTTGCAATTAAATCCTAATTAAGTTTACTTATTTCTTAACTTAATTCATGCTTTGATTCTACTTAAATTCCTTCCATATTCAACTTGATTATATAATTTTCATAATAAAACCTTAATTCATAATTTCTTCCAAATTAATCCCTATAGTAGAAAACTTATAGCTTACCTTGCAATTTAATCCTTTTACTAATTCTAACTTAGATTTCATCTAATTTAATCCATAATTCATCTTTTTCTTCAACATAAACTATATTTAAAAACCTAAAAACTCTCAAAATACCAACTTAGTTTCATCAAAATCTTGCTTTAAAGCTTCTAAAACATCAAAATTAAGAGAAAATGACTAAATTGACTTACCTTTTAAAACTTCAAACCTTAAATCTTTAGTTTTTCCTTTTTCCTTCTTTTTCTTCTTCTTTCCTGCTTGTTTCGAATGTTTCTCTATTCTCTCCCTGTTTCTTTTCCTATTTCTTTTATACTATTTACTTTATTATATAATATATATATATTACTATAATTATTTAATAATATTAATAATATATTTTAACACATAAAATCTCAGATTTTTTTTAAGCTTATGCCGCCTCAACTTATGCTAAATGGCATAATTGCCATTTTGGTCCTTTATAATTTCTTTTAATCTATAATTAAACTTTTACTCCTTATTCAATTTGATCCTTTTTCCCAATTACTTTAAATTAAGCTAAATTCACTATATAAAAATCTAATTAAACACACTACTAGACTCATAATTACTCCTAATGATTATTTACTAACTCGATTTACTAAGACGGAGGCCCGATAACACATTTTTTTTCTAGTACCCACAGATTTCGGGTCGTTACAACATCTTTCTACATTGACAATAATATTTGTAACACCCATTACTCACATACACTTTCAGGTCATAAAAGTTCATTCAAATTTAAAACTTTTTAATCTAAATATTAAAGTCCTTAATATGAGCCCTCGAGGCTCAAAACACACCTAAGAAATGGTTCAGGTCCAAATCGAGTTCATTCAAAAAACCTCAGAAAATTTCACTAAAAACAAGGACACGCCCATGTGGAAGGGCAACACGCCCGTGTGACCTGATAACATGGCCATGTTGAAGGATCGTGTAACACACATGGCCTAAACATATGGGGACACATCCATGTCCCATGCCCGTGTGGATTTATTGCTCAATTAGAACCTACAGGGGTTTTCACACGGCCTGGCACACGCCCGTACCCACAGCCCGTGTCCCTCACACGGCCTTGACAAGCCCGTGTCTTGGCCCATGTGCAAAAACCTTGACATTTTGTTTCTGACGTCAGCAACCTTACATGGTCACACAGCCAAGGCATACGCCTGTGTCCTTAGCCCGTGTGGCGAATTAAATTCCTAAAATTCAAGTGCAAATTTCACACGGCCTGGGCACATGCCTATGTCCTATGGTCATGTCCTCCACACGGTCGAGACACACGGCCATGTCTCAGTCCGTGTGGTTACTCCTAGGCATTCTGTTTTGCCAACTTAAGGTGCAGAGGGACACACGGCTGGACTACACGCCCATGGGGCAGACCGTGTGCCGCACACGACCTAGATACACGTCTGTGTGTCTACCCATGTGGACAGTAACAAGGCTATTTACCAAGCCCTTTTTGCCACCCTTACTTGCACCAACATAAACCACATCAGACAACCTACTCATTCACGCATCAATAAACCAAATACTCAACCATGTAATTTACACTTTCATGAAAAACATAATCATTTTCATTTATCCAATATAAGTAATAGCCATCATCAATGGCCTTATACAAATTGAATTCTTCTTCAAACAAGCCAACACATTTGGCCAAAACAATATGACACTTGCTAAAAGACTAAGTCTCTATATGTGTTGTACTCAAAATGATAAATCTAACTATATCAAGTGTTCCAATTGATAGTGTGATCGAGCCTCCTACATTCTTTGATCCCCGAGCTAACTTGGTGGCACTATAAGAAAATAGAGAAGAAAATAAGTAAGCATAAAGCTTAGTAAGTCGCATGTAAATAATTAGCAACAATTACCTTGCAACACCATACTCATAACATATTATAAACTCGCATATAATTCTCATATAATCAAGGCATAACTTACTCATTTCCATCCTTACTACTCATACAACACAATTCGAGCTCATTTCAAATCTCACCACATCCCAAATACATATCATAAACATTGCTCGCATTTATATGTACTTATATCCTGCACTTATCGTCACATAGTCACACGTAATTTCACTTAGTTAAAGCTTTTTTTTCGATGAATACTTCGGAATAATATCAGAAACGCGATGATTTCACACACAACCCACCAAAATAGTCCCTAACTTAGCTAATTCTCATGGAAAAACCCTAGACTTTTAACCATTTTGCAAAATAGTCCCTTCATTAGCTAGCTTAAGCTATAAAGGTTCCAAAAGTACAAGAATTATCAAAAATGACCATCAAAAACACTTACTTGCAAAGGTTGTAAGTTGCTAAAAATTTCAAGATTCCAAAACCCCTATTTTGCTGATATTTTCGGTGGAGAGAAGGGTGAATGAAAAAGATGACAATTTTTTCTTATTTTATTCTATTTCATTAATTAAGTCACATAATCCACCAACTTTGACAAATTTTTCATTTTCTTGTCCCCTATGGCTGGCCAACACATTACTAAGGGCCTAATTGCACATTAGGGACCTCCAATTAATGTTTTATAGCTATTTGACACCTTTAGCTTGTAGAATAGAACCTTCGCACCTTATGCGATTTAGTCCTTTTTCAAAATTAAGCATGCAATCGCTAAAATTAATACACCAAAATTTTCATGCACTCATATAATCATGCTATAACACATAAAATAGTATTAGAACTAATTTCTCCAACCTCAGATTAGTGGTTTCGAAACTGCTATTCCGACTAGCCCCTAAATCGGGCTGTTACAATATTCATACCAATCGAGTTAAGACTCAATAACTTTTATTAAATTATTTCTTTCCTTTTTCGCTTGAGACATAAAATACCATATTCTGATCAACTTAGAACATGTCAAATATATATAAAAAGTGAGCAATATTTATTTATAATTAAAAATAGGAGATAAAAATGTCAAATTTTAGTGTTTTTTTTTTTAAACATATTAGAAACTAAAATTCCAAAATTTGAATTCAAGTATTTTACTTATTCAAAAAAAATGGTTGTGGTTGAATCCAAACTTGGCTCAAAATACGTTATTCAAATAGTTGAGTTCAAAGTCTTCTTTTTTTTTAAGGAATAAATACATTTCAATTTCTAATATGAAACATGTATTATGATACAATAATATTAGGTATAGATGCACTATCAAATTTAAAAATTATTATCTTTTTTCCAAAAAAAAAAAATGTTCCTTATAGATCGAAGGCATTTAGATGTGAATTGGGTACAAATATATATTATATGAAGCAAAAAGAATATTATATAAATTGAATCCAATACAACCTTTATATAACTATCATTTATAATATACTAATTTGTATTTCCATATGATGCAGTATATATTAATTTTGTAATATTTTTTTATAATATTAACTTTCCTTTAAAATCATTAATATTCTTTTAATGAGTTAAAAAAGCAACAAATTACAAAATATTTTTAAAATATTTAATATTAAAACAAAACAAAAATTCATTATAGTTTGAAAGTTAATCATTGGATCGAAACTAAAATTAGTGAAGTTTTTATTATTAATTAAACCAGTTAAATCAATTGATTGTATAAAAAAATTTAAAACATTAATTATTTGATTTTGATAATACATAAGTATTAAATATTATAGATAGTTAGGATTTTGTCACTAAAATTAGCAAATGATAAGTGCTACGCTGCCTACGATAGATCTCACGGCGGATGCTAATAGTTCAAGTTCTAATAGTGGTGTTGGTAGGGCTATGAAAAAAGTACGCACTAGGCTGGAGTTACATTTAGACTAAGATGATCTGATGGTGGAGAGAAATGGGCAAAAAGTTCAAGGTCTGGATGTTTCCAGAGCATTATACAGGTAAACCCTGTTAGTCCGTCATCAGAGAAAGAACAGAATGCATTCATGGAGGAAGATTTTGCCCTAACTAAAGGAGATGTGTTAAACTGAAATGGTTGAAGGTGTCCCATCAATTACGTTTTCAGATAGGGTGCAAAAGTATATTGAACGTCAAATGGCTAGAACTATTATCTTAAATTGTTGGGGGGAAGATTGGATTTAATGTCCTTTTGAACAAGATTACCTTATTATGGAATCCAAAATGCCCAATTCAACTCATGGATCTTGAAAACGACTTCTTCTTGGTTAGATTTCAGGACTAAAATGACTACAATAAGGCCTTAATTGGGGGGCTATGGGTAATTTTTGAAAGATATTTGATTGTTCGACCATGGTAACTGGATTTCTCAACATCGCAAAGTGGAATTGAATCGCAAGTCGTTTGGATACGACTTCCAGGATTACCTAAGGGGTATTACTTGGATTGTCTTCTCAGGGTGATTGGTAAAACGGTTAGACCGGTGGTTAAGTTGGATGTGCACACGAATTGTGCTCGCATGGGACGATTCGTCCGACTAGCGGTCTGGGTCGATTTGAGAAAGCCATTGGTGTCCAAGGTTAGAATCAATAGCCACCTTCAACAAGTTGAATATGAAGCTTTGCCTAACATTTACTTCAAGTGTGGACTTTATGAGCATGGAGCAAACTTGTGCTCAGGAGTTAAAACAACATCACTGGCAGTTGATTTTGATTGTGCTAGTCCGATGATGGAAAAGTCAGGGCTTGAACGGAGGGTGGAGAAAAAGCCCTTTAGCCCTTGGATGGTGGTGGAACAACGGAAAGGGAGAAGCCGAATCACAGGGAAGGAGAAAAATGATAGTTCCGACAGTGTTTTTATGGTTTACGACACTTGGAGATCTTAGGGAGAAAATCTTGGTGATGTTGATGAGAAGATTGAAGATGAAATGGAGGATAGAAATTAGGGACAGATTAATGGTGTAGGTGACAATGGTGTTTTAGGGCTCCAAGTGACTAAGAGCAAATCTATGGATACCAAGACTAAGAAGCGGGCTAAAGGAAAAAGGGGTAATGAGCTTCAAGATATACGACTTCTATTAGACCAACGATCGGGAGCAGATGTATCTATTTATTTAAATTTGAACTATATAATATTAAAGTAGTCGGTTTCGTATTTAGTATTATAAATAAAACTAATGTTTTTATCACGTTAATATAGTTTGAATGGACACTATACGAGAATCCGAGAATTCGAGAAATCATCCCCAAGGAATTCTTTGTGAATCTCAACATCTAGCACGTGAATGTCCCATTGGTAGTGTACACTACCATTGAGATGCACAAGACTGGTAGAGTGCTGTGGTAGTTCGGATTTCGACAATTGATTCCCGTGGCACCTCAAGACCTTGATGATCTGCATCCTATCAACTTGCGACGGCCAAATGAGAATTGTTTGGTATTCCACTCCAAACATATCAACATGTGGAATAAGGGATATGATTTCTTACCTACTTGCGAACCTATTATCATTTTGGAGTTAGCATGCGATCCAGAGTACATGCCATGATTTAGGTTCCATTGCAAGCCATATTTGTACAGAAAAGAGGTGATGCGTCGACATCCCTATACGAATAGGTCATAGCGGCCCCCTTTAAATCCAAGGGCTGACAATGGGGTCCATCATCAGCGCCCACGCAAGAACCAACACCGATGGCCATAGGACCAATGCCTACACCACCCACCGGTCAGTAAGTACAGTCTTATTCTGGTGCGTATTCTAACCCTATCATCTTCACACAAGCACCATATATTGCACCACATTTTTCTACTTCTAGTCTCATGTCAGGTTGGAGTGTAATACATTCGTCCTTAATGTATTACATGCCTATGCCATTGGCACCTACGCGATGCCGGCGACGATGTATAGGCTGTCTATGTTTCAGGCACTGACGGAGAATCCACTCGTTATCCCATTGGTGTATGGGACTCAATATAGTTATGTTCATTCGCCATTTGTGACGCAAACACCTTCGGGATATTTGTTCTACCAAGCTGGGTTAGCTTCCCAACCACCTATTCCTAGACTGGAGGATGAATGATGGCAATCGATAATGCAAGGATCACAATCGACCGAAGGCAAAGAAGAGGAGCTACTGAGACCACAACCCTGCCCAAAGGTTGAACCAGTAAGGAATCTAGTGCGCAATCGTCAACCACCCCGATGTGGCATAGATTCTGGTCAACATTTGGGCTGATTAATTTTATCATTGTATCAAACGTTTATATTTTTTCAATGATTTTTGTTATTATGTTTTTAAAGGAATATTGTTATCATTTTAACAAAATTAAAGTTTATATTTGTTATCATTTTACAAAATTGAAGTTGTAATTTGTTACCATTTCACAAAATGAAAGTTGATATTTATTATCATTTCACAGAACTGCGTGTTTACATATTACAATAGAATTGATATTTATTTTCTAGTTTGCATCTTCCTCGATTGGTTTGACTTGTCCTAAATATTCATGTTGTCGCATATTCGAGTCAACGTCAATCGACCTTTTGGTTTGCGATGCAATGATCTATTGAGTAACAACTTAAATGGAGCGTTCGATACAGGCGGCCACATACGATTAGTGTAAATACGGATATTTTAACTATCAAATTCAATAGTTACTATTATTATGTTAAACGTTTAATCAATTTAAATTTTAAAACTCTAAACCTTAACTTTAAAACCCTAACCATAAACTCTAACACAATAAAAACCATAACAACCCTAATATAACACGGGGGGAAACGCTTCCAACTAGAAGCATTTCCCCTAATTTGGCCTATATCAATAAATATTCCAAAAATTGGCCTATTTCGAAAATTTTGAAAAAAGAATTGACATTTTTTTGTGATTTAATCAATTTACTGTAATTTTTACAAAATTTTATCAATGACAATTAAGAATAATAGCATCAATTACATTGGCAGCTAGCTAAACATATTGCAATGTGATGAAAGCTTGAGAGCTTGCTACCTTCACACGGCTAAATGATTATTGAGGTGAAAATTCATGAGTCGCGCCACTCGTCTGAAAAATGAGAGGGTTTTAATAAAAGTACGAGGATTGAAAAATGAGCTTAAGTAAAATTCAAGGTCCGTTTACTATACAGGCTAGGCCTCGGGAAAGATTTTTGGCCTGAGCCTGGCATGATCCAAAAATATTATGTTATAAAAGAATACTTATATTAATTATATGTTAAATAATAATTATATATTATATTTATATTTATATTAAACCACAAACCCAATAATAATTACACTTATTACCTAAAACTTAAAAAATATCTTATGATGAAAGACAAAAATATATGAACAATAGATTGATTGAGTTAATGAATATATGAATAAAATATATATTTATTTTCAGTTGGTGAAATTAGATTGAAAATGTTTCACATAAAAAAAAAAGTGAAAGAGTAGCAGGGCAGGGGGAGCCCGTGAAGCGGCAGAAAGATTGTGAAATCGTGGTCTTAAATATCTTTTTCTTTTTCTTTTTTTTTTTGTCCAGAAAAAATAATCGTAAAACTTAAAGAAATTAAAAAAGAAAGCAGAAAAATAAAAATCACGATTCTTGATTCGCAGAGTTTTTATTGGGAAATATACGAATTTAAATGTAATGCACAAAAAAAAAAAGTATTTTAGATTTTCAAAATGAAATAAATGAACTTGGTTTCATTGTAAATTACAATTTCAACTTTCACGTTTCATATATATTCTTCGTTTCTCCTTAAAACTCGGTTTTTATTATATATAATTTCTTCTCATGATAATTTATATGCTGGAAAAGAGTAGAAGGTATTGAATCATGGAAATTTATTTTACTTTTTATTATATCTCCTTTAATTGGATTGTTATCACTAATCTATCAAATAACCACTCAATTGAATAATTATATTATTTTGAAACTTTAAATACTATGATTTTCATTTTAACTAGAATTTCCTTTGTTTTTAATTTAGCTTTCTATAAATATACTACTTTAATTTTTTTAAGTATTAACTCTCCTAAAAACATTATTTTTATACTTCCTACAAGTTGCAAGTTTATTTAAAAAACATGATTTTAGATTATTATTGCATAATCATTATGGATTGTGTGTAGAGTTGATCATGGGTCGGGTCAGGTCAGCGCAAAAAGTTAGGCCCGTTTCCTCTGCTCAAGTCTGACCTGAAAATTGGGCTTAAATTTTTGCCTCAAGTTCGGTTCGAATAAAAAATTGCTAAACTCAAGTCCAATTTAGCTTGCCTGTATGAATTTTTTTAGATTATTTTTTATATAAAAATAAATTTTAAAAATATAATACATCAAATTGACTAAACACATTTATTTCCCAACAAATTAAAAATACATATAAATTTTTTTATACTTAAATAACACTAACATAGTTGCAACTTAACAAGTAAATGCCTTTACAATAGTAACAAAATTAACAATAACATAAGAATTATACAATATCCAAACAATAACAACAAAATAATAACAAAATGGTAGCAAAATAACAACATAACAGCAGTACGCAATAGCAAAAAACATTTTTTTTTTCAAATTCGGGTCGAGCTCGAGCCAAAAAAGTCTTGCCCGAGGCTCGACCCGTTTTCTAAATAAGTCTTATTTTTTTGTCCAAACTCATTTTTCGGGCCTATATTTTTGTCCAAACCCTTTCATTTTTCAGGCAAGCCTTCGAGCCTAAACAGATGGCCCGGCCCATGATTAAGTCTAATTACGTGGGTTTTTTCTATATTAGTTTGGTTTTTTTTTGTTCATTGCGCATCATTTTGGTTGATTTTGTATTATAAATGGTAGCCATATATTTATATTTGTACTTAAGTTATACTTGAAATGTATTAGTAACTTTAAAAAAAAATTGAAACATTATCACACACATATACATGTGGAAACCACATATTTGGAACACATTGTGCACGCTAAAATAAAAATGTATGAAAACATTAAAATGAAGCTTTGGTTTTGTGGTAAATTTAAAATTTTACTAATCCAATTGGCGTAAGCTCAAATCTAGAGCTATCCATGGACTAGACTGAGTCAAGCCGAGGCCCGATTCCAAAAAATTTCCATGCTAAAACTCGTTTTCAAGCTAGCTCAGCCCGCTTAAAAAGCACATTTTACTGTTAAAAAGATAAAAAAAATAAAAAATATTATTAATTAATATTTTATAATTAAAATTAAAATTTTAAAATGAAACACCCCAAACCCGGCCCACGAGCCTTGACCGGATCTGGTATGTTCCCCGGTGTAAACCGTTTCAAATTCTTTTGTGACTTACGAAAAACTTGGGTGTTTTGAAAGAAAGTTTGTTTTGGGTTGGGCTTGAGTTGAAAACGAGTTTATTTGAGGTGACAAAATATTTAGAGTTTATTTTAAAAATAAATTACTTAATCTTTAACTTAATAAAAATTTGTAAACATAATTTAACACTAAAACAGGAATAAAATAGTTCACTATGGCCTTATTACATCAAATATAACCCAATTTAAAACCAAAGTACTTAAGGAAAATAAAAGTCCAAATCATAGATTTCTTGCTGTGCATGGCCATCCCTAAGCTCTTGCCGACCCGGTCCATTACTGTTCATCACCTGAAAAATGTTCCCACAACGGGGTGAGTCAACAGACTCAATGTGTACACAACACTAAAATTTAATAGATCAGGCATACCATAACGTATCACATGCACATTCATATACAGATAAAATAATGATGCAACCCATACCCAAACCTAGATGCCATCCGCTACACATCCCCGTACCAACCTGCACACCGTGGGGACTACTAAGTCAACCCTCCTTCCGCTACACACCATCGAAGGCAGTCGCTGCAGTCGACGTGCTCATCGCCCATATAAAATTTGTGGCATAGCCACCAGATTCAGATAATTGTGTCATGAGACACCACATTCAGATAATGTAACCGAAGTTACCACATGCAGATAATGTAACCGAAGTTACCACATTCAGATAATGTGACCGAAGCCACCACATTCAGATAGTGAGACCGAAGTCATCACATTCACTTCCCCTTTCTCATATAACCCGAATGCCCCATATATATTTTATATCATGCATATCATACTTAAAATTCACATTCATGTCACTTTTCACATGTTAAATATAACATATTTCGTAATCCTAGTAGGAGTAGGAAACGTACCTGAGTACTTTGTACCACATTAGGGTACCTTAGCCATATTCACATTCTTATACATACTTATATTAAATACTGCCATAAAACGTATTAAAGATAGTGTGGGGTACACACCTGATTCGCTTAGGGTTTCTAATCCAAATCCCGAAAAGCTTGATCTAATGCCTTAGATATTAGATCTCTACATTTATTCAATCATTCAATACTTAGTAAAGAGCCATTCGGCCATAAATCCAAATCCTAGTAGGATTAGTACACTAAAACTTACCTTGTTGCCGATTGACTTAAGAATCAAGTCTCGAAACTTTGTATCCTTCTTTCTTGAAATCGGCAATCACTAGATTACTTGAATAGATTAGTTTCGGCTCTTGAATAATTAATAAAACACATCTATATACCAAACATGGCCTTGGCCGAATACTACAAACACTTACCTTGTAGATCTCAAATCCCGAAACTCACCGAATAACTAGGGAACACGCGGCCTATGGTGTACCTTCAGGAAAAGAACTTCTCCTTCCTTGTAGTCGACACTTAGTAAATCCCGAAAGATCTCTTCAAGGTTTCGGCAACAAGAATATTGATGGGATTAGTCCTAGATTTCGACAAATCTAAAAGAAAAGAATAGAAATCAAACTTGTTCTTACCTTTGAAGAAATCGACAACACCTAAGCTTGAAGTCTCAAAACTATTCGGCTATGGCCTTGATTTTAACAAACTTTCGGCTTTTGGAAGATTATGAAAGAAGAAGAGAAAAGAATAAAGATGGAGGATTCGGCTAGAACACAAGGTATTTCAGCTTGGCAAAAATAAAAGAAGAAGAGAATTTGGTGAAGAGAATTCGGCAGAGGCTTTCAAAGAACAGAAAAGAATGAATGAAGAATAGCCTTACTCTTCCTTTTATAGCCAAAATTACTAGGCTAGAGTCCCTTACTTGGCCACCACTATTCTATTTGATAGCTTTATCCTTTTAATTATCACAAAATAAAAGAATTTTATCCAACCATTATCTCTTGAAAATAATGATAAATAAATCCCTTATTTATCCCCTATTTAGCCGAACTTTAAAGAGAATAAAACTCCCCTTTTAAGAGCCTTGTTGCCGTCCACCTCTGTGCTTCTGGAAGCAAAAATAAAATTTCTTTTATTTGCTACCCATGTGACTCGAACTCAGGCCCAACACCCTTGCATGTGGCGCCATTTCCAGAGGCCCTAAGTGGCATCTCCAATCCACTTTTCCAAGCCCGTTTGTGTGTCAAATTTCACATACTTTTTCTCTTAAGGCCACCTTGCCTTAATTTCCTCTTTTTAAACCTTAAAACTTGACATTTCTTTACATTTCCAAGTTTCCAAAAATTTTCGTTTGCCTCCTTTAAACTTAACATTTCCTTATATTTCCAAGTTTCCTGAAATGTTTACTTTCCTCTTTTGAATCATTTCCAGATCATTTCCTTACATTTCCTCACATTTCCTTACATTTCCATACATTTCCTTACATTTCCATACATTTCCATACATTTCCTTACATTTCCATACATTTCCATACATTCCCTTACATTTCCATACATTTCCTTATATTTCCATACATTTCCTCATATCTTAGGGTTCCCAAAACTCCTCAGAACACATCCAACACACCCACTGAGCCCACTATCTCATAAATTACGCACGAACGCATAACCCCTAATCTAGGATGTTACAGTTCTATCCTCCTTAAAAATAATTTCGTCCTCGAAATTACTTATTAACAGTCGTACAATCCTTCTCACCGCACTATGCTTACGCTGCGCACTCTGATCTTAATAGAACCATCATACTTTCTAGGCACAATCTCTAAGTTCATGTCCCCTAGAACTTATTTCTAACGTCGCGATTTAATCTGATTACAAAGTTTTATGCATTAGTCTTTATTCCACTGATTACCCGCGAAGAAGTTTTATGGAAAGAATTTTAGGAGTGGTTCTTTCGTGTTCATACATGCACACAGTCTTTACATTCATGCATCCATCAATCAATTATGAACTTTCGTTCATTCAGAGAAACGTTGTAGTTTTCATTGTTGTTGTTTTTCCACTACCCAGGGGTATTTTCGTAATTTGTCCTACAGGGGTACTTTCAAATTTTTTTTTCAAAAGAAAAAGTTCCTTGGTGATTTTGTCAAAAAGTAGTTTGGAATTTTTAAATTCCCGGGGTATTTTGGAAAATTTTGATATCCGGGGGTATTTCGGTAATTTTGGAATTCCAGGGGTATTTCGAAAATTTTGAAATTCCGGGGGTATTTCGGTAATTTTTACAAATCAGGGTAAATTTGTAAAGTTTTTAATAAATCAGGGGTATTTCAAAATTTGCAAAACTTGGGGGTTGTCTTTTGAGAATTTATCTTCCAAAACGATGATGTTGCAAAAATTTTGAAAATCGGGGGTCATTCTGAAAATTTTGTAAGTCAGGGGCAATTTCGTAAAATTTCCCAAATCAAGGTATTTTTGATAATTTTCAAATTAGGGTTTTTGAACTTTTTATAAAGTAATGACATCTTGATAAGAACTGTAGGTATTTTGGGAATTTCATAAACCAAGGGTATTTTTGTAATTTCATAAATCGAAAATTTTTTGGAAAATTTTGTAAAAATAGTTCTCACAAATTAAAAAGGTAATTTTAAGAGTTTTAAAACTAGGGTTTTTATAAAAACACGGCTAGTTCCCTTTCGGGTTTTAGTTATTGTGTTTAGCCTATGACCGAGTCCTCTTGGTTAGGGTGAACCGAAGCTACGCACCAGGTAGGATTCGAGTGGAGAGGAGGTGAGTCACGCGGACTGCTTAAATACCAAGCTCCTACCGAATACCAATCCTAGACATGCGCACAGGGGTTGCCACACCTTAACTTGGTGACTTAGCCATAGGTTTGTTTAAGTAGGTATTAAATCTTATGTATTTGTTGGGGTACACTAGTCCTAAGGTTCACATACTTATCATACTACTCTACGTTCCATTCCATTTCTACCCTTCATAATATAATCACATACAGCACACAGATGGTTAGGGGTACTTACCTGGTGGACTGCGGGTCGGAGACTTAGGTGCCATGCCAGAAAATCTACTTATCTTCAAAAACTCATTTGGGCTCGATTTGAAAACGTTTTGGGCCTTAGACCACAGGCCGAGAGTTTAAAACTGGGCTCTGATACCAAACTGAAACACCCCAAACCCGGCCCACGAGCCTTGACCGGATCTGGTATGTTCCCCAGTGTAAACCGTTTCAAATTCTTTTGTGACTTAGGAAAAACTTGGGTGTTTTGAAAGAAAGTTTGTTTTGGGTTGGGCTTGAGTTGAAAACGAGTTTATTTGAGGTGACAAAATATTTAGAGTTTATTTCAAAAATAAATTACTTAATCTTTAACTTAATAAAAATTTGTAAACATAATTAAACACTAAAACAGGAATAAAATAGTTCACTATGGCCTTATTACATCAAATATAACCCAAATTTAAAACCAAAGTACTTAAGGAAAATAAAAGTCCAAATCATAGATTTCTTGCTGTGCATGGCCATCCCTAAGCTCTTGCCGACCCGGTCCATTACTGTTCATCACCTGAAAAATGTTCTAACAACGGGGTGAGTCAACAAACTCAATGTGTACACAACACTAAAATTTAATAGATCAGGCATACCATAACGTATCACATGCACATTCATATACAGATAAAATAATGATGCAACCCATACCCAAACCTAGATGCCATCCGCTACACATCCCCGTACCAACCTGCACACCGTGGGGACTACTAAGTCAACCCTCCTTCCGCTACACACCATCGAAGGCAGTCGCTGCAGTCGACGTGCTCATCGCCCATATAAAATTTGTGGCATAGCCACCAGATTCAGATAATTGTGTCATGAGACACCACATTCAGATAATGTAACCGAAGTTACCACATTCAGATAATGTAACCGAAGTTACCACATTCAGATAA
This sequence comes from Gossypium australe, assembly GCA_005393395.2. Classification (NCBI taxonomy): domain Eukaryota; kingdom Viridiplantae; phylum Streptophyta; class Magnoliopsida; order Malvales; family Malvaceae; genus Gossypium; species Gossypium australe. The sequence continues at coordinate 12,761,010 of CM016622.1, read as the reverse complement.
TGTGACCGAAGCCACCACATTCAGATAGTGAGACCGAAGTCATCACATTCACTTCCCCTTTCTCATATAACCTGAATGCCCCATATATATTTTATATCATGCATATCATACTTAAAATTCACATTCATGTCACTTTTCGCATGTTAAATATAACATATTTCGTAATCCTAGTAGGAGTAGGAAACATACCTGAGTACTTTGTACCACATTAGGGTACCTTAGCCATATTCACATTCTTATACATACTTATATTAAATATTGCCATAAAACGTATTAAAGATAGTGTGGGGTACACACCTGATTCGCTTAGGGTTTCCAATCCAAATCCCGAAAAGCTTGATCTAATGCCTTAGATATTAGATCTCTACATTTATTCAATCATTCAATACTTAGTAAAGAGCCATTCGGCCATAAATCCAAATCCTAGTAGGATTAGTACACTAAAACTTACCTTGTTGCCGATTGACTTAAGAATCAAGTCTCGAAACTTTGTATCCTTCTTTCTTGAAATCGGCAATCACTAGATTACTTGAATAGATTAGTTTCAGCTCTTGAATAATTAATAAAACACATCTATATACCAAACATGGCCTTGGCCGAATACTACAAACACTTACCTTGTAGATTTCAAATCCCGAAACTCACCGAATAACTAGGGAACACGCGGCCTATGGTGTACCTTCGGGAAAAGAGCTTCTCCTTCCTTGTAGTCGACACTTAGTAAATCCCGAAAGATCTCTTCAAGGTTTCGGCAACAAGAATATTGATGGGATTAGTCCTAGATTTCGACAAATCTAAAAGAAAAGAAAAGAAATCAAACTTGTTCTTACCTTTGAAGAAATCGACAACACCTAAGCTTGAAGTCTCAAAACTATTCGGCTATGGCCTTGATTTTAACAAACTTTCGGCTTTTGGAAGATTATGAAAGAAGAAGAGAAAAGAATAAAGATGGAGGATTCGGCTAGAACACAAGGTATTTCGGCTTGGCAAAAATAAAAGAAGAAGAGAATTTGGTGAAGAGAATTCGGCAGAGGCTTTCAAAGAACAGAAAAGAATGAATGAAGAATAGCCTTACTCTTCCTTTTATAGCCAAAATTACTAGGCTAGAGTCCCTTACTTGGCCACCACTATTCTATTTGATAGCTTTATCCTTTTAATTATCACAAAATAAAAGAATTTTATCCAACCATTATCTCTTGAAAATAATGATAAATAAATCCCTTATTTATCCCCTATTTAGCCGAACTTTAAAGAGAATAAAACTCCCCTTTTAAGAGCCTTGTTGCCGTCCACCTCTGTGCTTCTGGAAGCAAAAATAAAATTTCTTTTATTTGCTACCCATGTGACTCGAACTCAGGCCCAACACCCTTGCATGTGGCGCCATTTCCAGAGGCCCTAAGTGGCATCTCCAAGCCACTTTTCCAAGCCCGTTTGTGTGTCAAATTTCACATACTTTTTCTCATAAGGCCACCTTGCCTTAATTTCCTCTTTTTAAACCTTAAAACTTGACATTTCTTTACATTTCCAAGTTTCCAAAAATTTTCGTTTGCCTCCTTTAAACTTAACATTTCCTTACATTTCCAAGTTTCCCGAAATGTTTACTTTCCTCTTTTGAATCATTTCTAGATCATTTCCTTACATTTCCTCACATTTCCTCACATTTCCTTACATTTCCTTACATTCCCTTACATTTCCATACATTTCCTTACATTTCCATACATTTCCTTACATTTCCATACATTTCCATACATTTCCTTACATTTCCATACATTTCCTTATATTTCCATACATTTCCTCATATCTTAGGGTTCCCAAAACTCCTCAGAACACATCCAACACACCCACTGAGCCCACTATCTCATAAATTACGCACGAACGCATAACCCCTAATCTAGGATGTTACATAAAATATTTTTATTATTTAAATTGAATTCCAGCTAGACCAAGTTGAGATACAAAAATTTTTGTTCAAGCTTAACCCAAGTCAGGCTAGGCGGGTTACTCGACTTTTGGACAGCCTATTCAAATCTCATCACAAGTATATTTTTATTGATTAATATAAAAATGAAAAGATTAAAATATGTTTAATAAATAATATAATATATTTTAAGTAAGGAAAAATATTTGAATTGGTGAGTGAATAAAGGGTTTCGAAAATTGAATAAAACCTATAGATATAGTAAATTGTAGTGAACCAAACATTCATGCTGCTAAGTGCTTCTGCATAAGATTCGGAGATACAATCTGAAATGGACCAAAATTAGATACTTCTTTCACCAAACTAACAACTAGTGTAATTAAAAAGAAAAAGAAAGATAAAAGTTGAGATTAGCACACAATCTCTCAATATCTCCCATTAATGGTGGGTTTGGGTGGAAGGTTTACGCAATCCATTATAGCAATCCAAAGATTCTCTTTTTCTCCAACTTCACTTTCCCTTTGTTTCCGTTTCCTTTCTCTGTCTTCTACTCATTAATCAAATATCCGTTTCGTTCCTTCCTCTCCCAAACAACTTCATTTTCTCTCTTCTTTTGTGGAAAACCCAAAATTATTGACATGAATTTGGATCTATCTTTGTTATAAAAATCTTTCCTTTATACATATTTATAACAACTTCCAATTTATTTCCCTTTATATTCCTTCTACGAAATACCATGGGAAACATCGGAAGTAGCGGTTCGCATGGCTGGCGTAGGAACGGCAGTCGACGAAACCTCCCTCCGCCGCCGCCGCCTCAACCGCCTACTCCATCTCAATCTCAACCTGAAATCACTGCCAATCGCTACGTCTTTGCCGCCGCCACGCCTTATCCTCCCCAGTACCCCAACACGAACCCACCCCAATACTATCAATATCCAGGCTACTACCAGCCTCAGCCGCTGGTTCCCTTGCCTCTTCCGGCGCCTTACGATCATCACCATCGAGGCGGTCCTCACATGGAACCCGCCAATTGGGGTAGGTATCCTTATGTACCGATAGTGCCGTATATTGAGCATCAAAAGGCGGTTACTATAAGGAATGACGTTAATTTGAAGAAGGAAACTTTGAAATTGGCACCTGATGAGGAGAATGCTGGGAAGTTTTTGGTTTCTTTTACTTTTGATGCTACTGTTGCTGGAAGGTAAAAAACTCATAACTTTTCCGCATGAAATTTTCAATTTTCGTTGTCAATGAGAACCAGTAGTTGCAGCTTGATTGGAACTTTACTCTGTGCTTATAATTGATGTGATTATTGTTTAAAAGCTGTCTTTATTAGAGCTGGAGATGTATATTATGTCAAGTTAGAACGATAAGTGTATTACAGTTGGAGAGATAAGCACTTTTAGATAGATTAAGCTTGCCAAGGGATTTCTAAAATATGGACGTTTTGTGTGGAATTGGATGAAGGATTATCGGGACAGCTTTTGTTAACTTATATCAATGTTGTAGTTTGTCTGTTGCGATTCGGGGTCTTAAGGCTTCCTTGCTTGAATGGGGTTTGACAATGATTAAAGAACCTGGTTGTCTGTAAGTTTATTTACAATTGTGAATCTACTTTAAAATGTATACCAAGATGACAGGAAAAAGGATGAAAACTGCTGAAATGGTATTTCAGAATCCTGTGCGTGTCAAAGTTCAAGCTGTGTGATTTTGTTGTTTTACTTGACAGAGAAAATTTTAATAGCTTTAATGTAATCAAGACTGAAATGATGGTGATTTCTGTGTCCTGGTGGTAATCAATTATGGGAACTGCTTAACTAGGGTAAAATGATGGGAAAGTAAGCTCTATGCTTTGCTTGAAAGAAGTTTTGCAATAGATTACCGAAAAGAATCATGAATGGTTTGTTGATCAGCCCAACTTAGGTGACAAGCATTTATCTGGCACAATTTCTTTCTGAAAATGTACAAGTACATTTCATATCGTCCTTTGGTCGTTCAATCATATCACATTATGGGTGGTATTGTACTTTGAATTGTTCTAATGGATATAGCATTTATGGTATTTTTGTTTCTCTAGCATCCCTGTAGCCATTACCGACAAAGTCTTTTCCTTTTCTTCTTCTTACTAGCATTTATGCATTGAGGTTATTTCTTATGCAGCATCTTATTTTCTTCTGTGTTGCTTCTCTCTACTGAAGATTGCCATTTTTGTGTGTCTCTGATATAGTTATTAACAAGATGTAGTGTTTGCTTTTGCTCTGTGAACAGAATGACTGTTATTTTCTTCGCAAAAGAAGGTGAGGACTGCAATCTAACACCAATGAAGGAAAGTATTCTACCCCCAGTAACTGTGCCTTTCGAACAAGGTCTAGGACAGAAGTTCAGACAACCCTCTGGAACAGGGATTGATTTCTCTATGTTTGAGGAGTTGGAATTACTGAAAGTGGATGATGCCAGTATCTATCATCTGGCAGTGAAAGCAGAGGCATTGCCTGTCAACCAGAGTGGACCAGATGGAAATCAAGTGGCGGGAGCCATGAATTCTCAGATAACTCAGGCAGTGTTTGAGAAGGAGAAGGGTGAATACCACGCTAGAGTAGTGAAACAGATTCTATGGGTGAATGGTATGAGGTATGAGCTGCAAGAGATATATGGAATTGGAAATTCAGTTGATAACGGGGTCGATGCAAATGATCCTGGAAAGGAATGTGTCATTTGCCTTTCGGAGCCTCGGGACACAACCGTTCTTCCCTGTAGGCACATGGTAACCAAGCCACTTTTTTTCTCTGCATTTCTTTTTTGGTGTTCTACAATATTGGTCGATTAGATGAGAAATTAGGGGCAAAGTTTGACTGTTTCCCTAAACTAATAAATAACAGATCTAATAAGGAAATTATATCACAGTGGTGGGTCTCAAATAAATGGTGGATTTCACCAATTGTCAATCTAAAAGTCTATTCACAAAGAAGACAGACAAATGCAGTAAAGAAGATTCTATATGCATATGACTGGTTGCTGATTCAATTGTTTTGTTATTTTATCATAATGCAGTGCATGTGCAGCTCTTGTGCAAAGGTTTTGAGATGCCAGACTAATCGCTGCCCAATATGTAGGCAACCTGTTGAGAGGCTTTTGGAGATAAAGGTCAACAATGGCCCTGATGAATGAGATAACTATGTTTCTTCAAATATCTTCCTGTATAGTACCTTGTTGCCTTTCTTTTGACTTTTACCCCCATCTTTTTCACTTTTTCATTGCCTCTCTCTCACTATATGTTTGGCCTTTCTAATAATCAAACAGGAAGTTATAACAATTATGCTGCTACATAGAATGAATGAATTGATGGAGTTTTTACACAACATCTATTAGCCAAATAGGTGCTTTTCTCATCTATGAAATTTTCTTTTATGATCTATTACATTTTTTTTATGTTAAAGAAGAAACAGTAAAAATCATATGGTTGAATCCCATCTGACAAACATGATTTGCCCAAATTTGAAAAAAAACTGTGTAAGCCCAGTCACCTAACTCGTGGAGCTATCCACATGTTCAACATTTGTCTTTCAATGATCCAACAAAAAATCATAATCTTAACGGCGATGATGCATCGCCAATAATAAATAACAACTCAAATTCGCCTCTAAGAAATACAAATCTTAAAGGAGCAACTTCATGTTATTCGTGTCAGTGTCATCATATATTCTAGGAATAGCCGTTTGTACTTTTATAATGGAGGGTCTTTCGTCCTCCACAACTCTTTTGTGCTGTCAAATGGATTCATCTCACTGGAATTCAATTCAGTTCACACGGTTGTAGTTCAAGACAACCAACGGGTTAAAGAGGCGGGCGGCCAAACTTGCAAATCAAAATGACAGAAAAAATGAAACCACCACCTTTGTTTTGTCTCGAATCTTGATGATGGTCTGATCATTGCTTGTAGCTAGAACCACCAATCTTGCTGGGAAGTAATAGCTTATCCTTGGCGCTGCTACTTAATGTTTCGGTGCTGCTTGATTGACTTTCTGCAATACCTGGTCTCATCCAGATTTTTATGTGCCCCTCTTGACAAACCGTAAGTACAGATTCCTGGGTAAAAATCAAACCCGAGAGGGGTTCAGTGTGTACGCGATGAGCAACCACTGGCGAAATTTTTGGAACATCTCGAATGCTCGAGGCAGGTTGCAGGGTACCCAATGGGGATACATTGTCCCAATGGGAAGACTGGCTCCCGGTGCTGTAAGTAGGAGACCCTCCGGGAGGGCATCGACGTAATGGCACCACAATTTCATCCATTTCCAAGTCCCACAATAGCAATTGTGTGTCCTACAGAGATGAAGGCAGTAATGAGATAAATATAGCAGGTGCTACAAGGAAGCATATTCTCAGAGCTTGTTCAGTGCTAATATATTAATGCTCAAGCACTACAGTCGGATGCCCCTCTTCAACAGGAAAGAAGGAACTATTTTTTTTATGGTCAAACATATTGTGGTATGCATCTGTGGGTTGTGTGGTTGGGATGGTGTCCATTATTGGGCAGGGGGTTGCTTTTCCCCACATGTTAAAGGATCAGACAAGAAAAAGAATCACAAGAACCAACTTTTATAACCATGTTCCTTAACCATAAAATGTTTTTGTAGGACGGTAAGACATTTCATAAATCTGTTCATCCCAGAATTTTCTCCAAGTACTCCCTTCTTCTCTGCCAATATTTTTTTGGCTTTGACCATCATTGTTCAGTTTAAGCCACTAGTATTCCCATATTAGCTGTAGACGGCACTATTAAACAAGAACCTAATCCAAAAAACCTACAACGGATAGTAATCTATGCAGAAGTAATGTTACATAAAGGAGGCAACCCCTACCACTATAAATGTTGCTTCGTAACTTTAACATAAACGTGAACCATCTATAACTTGCAAAAGCAAAGACAACTGCACAACTCAAGAGTTGATCCCACATAAACACAATCAAGAAACAATCAGAATACATGAGCAGGAAAGAACCATAGGAAAACATGGCATAAAGATAACAGGGCAGTCATTAGTTTGACCAGATTATATACCTGTCCAACAGAACCGAATCGGTACATCACGGTCTCCGCTGTGCCATCTGAATTAGGTGATGACCAATATGAATCAAACGCCACTCCACTGACCTGTCAGTGCCAGTTCATAAGAAATGAGTCTAGAGACATCATCCAAAATAAATAAAACAGAAGCCTTCATTAGAAGACAAAAATCTCACCCACGAGTTGTGCCCTTCACCCCATGCCACAACCTTCCGATCTTCCATACTCCAAACTTGAACCAAATCATCTTCGCCCCCAGTCAGAATATATTTCCCATCCATACTGTTCAGTGGACATTGTGTCAATAACAAATTTTATTTTATGTATAAAACAGATAACATTGACAAAAGGAGAACACAGTATACTCTAGAGAAACAGCCACAAGTTTAAAAAGTTTAACAGCAAAAACAGAGCACCTCCAAGCACAACACAGTACAGCACCATAATAACCTTTGCCACCACATACAAGCTGTTCTTTTGGATAATCAAACACTCGCAGATAGCCTGCACCCGGCATATGAAAAGAGAAAAAGATAACTTAAACTTCAAACAAACTAGAAAAGAAACGACCATAAAATTTAAATTATATGAATTTGAAGTAAAATACCATCTCTTCCAACGGCGGCCAAGTAGGCCCCATCAAAGGAGAAAGCAATGCTATTAATTGACCCTTGACAAACATGCCACCTTGCAATTGGATTACTCTGCAAGTAAAAATGGCACATCAACAAAGTGAAAGACACAGAATACATGGAAAGCTTGGAGTAAAAAGTATACGGCTTCCTCAATGATATCAAACAACAGTCAGACTAATCCCAAGTTATGGTGCTAAGGTAGGTCCACTATCTTGCCACGTACCAAGACTATTATAGCATTAACTGTAACAAAATAAAAAATAAATACAAACACCAGCAGTCAAGCACAAGACTAAATTCTTTCTTCCTTCTTCTTTCATCCCTGTACCATGTAGCCAGCTAATCTGTTGAGTAAAGGTTTGCAGCATGCATGATTAACATGGGCTTCTATATGACTACTTGCAGCTCTTCAAAAAAAATAAATATGGGCGAACTTAGGACTAATAGCAGCAGTCTAAGAAATTTGGGTGTAAATTAACATTTTCACAATCTAGATCATGAACACCCCAGCTGCATAAGAATCATCAAATTTTAAACAGAATATTTTCCTAGAACTGTACAGATAAATATGTTATAAGCAATAAAGCACCTACTAGAGCTGTACAGATGATATAATGCTAATGGCCTTCTCCTTTAGGTAAGAAGTTCTTAGGTAAAAAATAAAATACTTATTTCAGGAAGCATACACAAATGACAAAAGTCAAATTTCTAAAATAAACACCAACTGGTACCTTACTGTAACGTGCATGTGCCACAGAAAATTGAGTTTGGTCTTTTATAACAGAGAATGAAGAATCGCCAGCACCATCCTTGTTCTAGAGGGGAAAAGAAGAAAACGAAAACTCAAAATCCAATGTACTGTATAAAAAATCATGAAATTCATAAGTTGTACCCCCAGATGAAAAAAAGCCTCGAAATTATTGGAACTTGCCTTTTCATACACATACATATTTCCATCAGCATGAGCAACCACAAAAGTACCATCACCTCCAGGAACCCATGCGATACTAGTGCAACGACTGCTGGAAATAACAAGCATTAGTCAAAAGCCAACACTAGAAATAAAAAACCATCAATATCAAAGATAAACACCAATTAGTCACAAAGCTGGTTGTCCCTTTCCATTATCCTAAGGGAAGCCCAAGAGGAAAGCAAAGGCAGAAGCAAAATTACAAGTCAAATATTGCTAACAAGGTTAACAATCAACTCATAGAGAGGCCAACTAATTGCTGAACTTAAGCGGATAACATTGATACCTTAGAAAGAAAGATTGAATATCGAAGGTCAAAGAGAAAACAAATAAAGCACGCTACAAAAAGGTCTCAAAGGTGGATGGAAGATTAAATTCATGGTCAACCAAAAAGGCAATATTGCCCTGTAAAACAACATATTCCAGAGAAAGATATTTTGATAATGATCTTATGGGGTAAGCTACATATGCACACCTGAAAGAAAAACTAAGCTATATGATGTCATGGAAAATTATTCTGCTTCCAAGCCTTTGGGTATTACAATATGTCTTTCTTCTATCCTAGAACTGAAACATATAAATCTGCAAGTCAACACCATGCAGTAAGACCTAAAACAGAACCTGCTGAACATGGAGGCTTAGAAAAGAACTTGGGTAGGGAAAATAAGTTGAAAGAGTCTTAACTTTGAGAATGTCGAAAAAAATGTATAAAAGATGTGGTATTCTTAATCTTGCCTGTTATTGACACAACCATCTTTATTGTAATGATGTGCCCCAACAAGCTTCTTTCCAACGTCCTGTAACTGCTGTCTCAGTGACACGGAGTAAACTACAGCAATACAACAGAACCCATTAGTTGCAGAGTTTAAACCTTGGAATCGAAATTGCAAATCAGAACAATGATTACCATCACCAGAATTCAACCCAATAAGCAAATCATGCCCTTCCTTGGCATCCTGATCAAACGCATGGCAGACAGGGTTTGAATTGCTGAAATGGATAGACTTTATTGGATCCTGCGTCAAACAGCAAGGTTCTTAAAATAGCACCATGTAAAACCCTTTCCATTCATCAAACATCTAACCAAGCCAAAAAGCTAAATTACCTTTTCCTGAGAATTCAAATCACTTATAAAAATAGCATCACCAACATTGGAGATTAAATAAGTTCCTTTCCCATCAAAATTTGTATTAGTCATTGAAGTGCTTGAACTTGAAGTACCTAATGACCCAATCCTACTAGTACTACTAATACTTTTACTCCCACCATTCCCTCCAACAAAGCTAAGAGCACGGCTGCCATTTCCAGAACCTAGCCACCTTGCTGCAGCTGATTTTACCCCAGTGCTAGCACCGAAGCTGGACGATGAAGCTGTTGGAGTTGACGGAGCTGGCTTGTCCTTTAGATGCGCAAGGGTAACCTAGAAAACCAATATTGAAACACAAGTACACAACACTTGAAATTTGAGTTTAGAAACATGGGCATTAATTTGAAGTCCTTAATATTCAATCTTTCAACCAACAATGCTCTAATTGAACATGAAAAAGTAACCTATCAAAATCTATCCATTCAGTGCTTCCAACAAATGAGTGTTTGTTAAAACCCTATTTTTACTAATAAATCGGAAATGTTATTATGTAATAAGAAATTTTAAGTACAAACCCACCAAATTGAAATTCCATACTACAAGTAAGACCTACTTAAAGCGAAATAAAAAAGATGGATCTTGATTACAACCCCAAATATAATCTCTCCCTTTTTTTCAATAATCTAAGAAAATGGACATATAAAACCCTAGAAATTTTGAAGTTACCTGAGTAACAGTCTTGCCATGAGCGTAGTGAAGAAGGCTAGAAGGGTGAGTCTTTTCATAGTGAAGCTTATATCGACCTTCTGGGGTTTTAAAATAAGTCTTCAAGCCCGGCGATTGAGCGTTCGCCGATGAAGATGACGTCGACATCATACCGTTAGCTGTGTTGATCATGCCGTCTCCTAATCATACACCCAAGAATATCATCTGATCATGACACTCTAGGGCTTCCTCTTATCTTCTTCCATTTCTTCTCAATTCTCAATTTTTATCATACTAAGAAAAAGACAATAAAAACCCAAAAATAAAAACAAAAAGACTTCTTTTTTCCGTTCTTCAATGGCAATAGGCTAAAGGAATCAAAGAAAGGAGCTAAGAGGAGGGGAGGATCCTGTGTGGTTGCAGCTTATGATAAGTTCCTTATTTTGCACTGATCGGTCTGTAATCTGAGTTTTGCTTCATATTTTTATAAAGAGTTTGACTTTGTGGCCAAATGAGAGGAAAATCAACACAATGGACGGTGGAGATGGGATGGAGAATTGAAGAGAGCGTTTCTCAGGCTTTGAAGCTATAACTTAGAAAGGGTTGGGAGAGACTGACAGACAAAGATGAGATTGAAGAGAAAAATGGCAATGAGACATATCCCTCTGTTTTCTTTGGTTTAGTGTTTGAGATTTGATTAAATAATTTTCAGATTTTTTAGCTCCAATTTTCACTTTTCTAAACTTAATTAATTTGTGAGCTTTTTAAGGCTTAACAAAAAAAAAATTAGTAAGGTACAAAGATTGGGCCTTAAATAAAAATTGTAATCCATATATTTTTAATTAACACCAACCCAAAAATAGTTTTAATTGGTATCTATTTCTTCTTAATCAATTTTTTTCTTTAAAAAAAGTAAAAAATTTTCGAATGATCAATAAATCAATAAAGTGTGCCATCCAAATGAATGCTGAATGAAATTTTTTTTATCAACTTTATTGAGGTCGAGACTCTCAACTCAATGACAAAATAAATTAAATAAATTTCTATTTCACTATGATGTTTTCTTTTTGAAAAAAATAAAAGAAAGGATTTCATTGAACGGACTACATTATAATTTTTTGGTCAGAGCAAAGAAATACCAACATTTTAGGAAAGTCAGATATAATAATTCATTTATTTTAGTTATTTAATTATTTTTCCATTTTGGATTCAACCAAAGGGAAAAAAAAGGCTTTTGCCAATTTGGTAAAGATCCGATAATCAGGTTCAAAGGCCCAGCTTGTTTTATGAAAATATCAAAGGGAAAGTAGTAGTAGAATATATGACAAATTAAGCTTCCAGTGAACCAATGAAGAAAGACTCCGCATATAACTCAGTTAAAGCTCTTCAATTTATTTTCCTATCATTATTAACTTATACAAATTTTAAAATGAATGAATGGAGCAAAACTTTGTTAAGGGGATCAATTCTTTCTTGTGAGAACAAACCAGTTATAGTGGATGTAAAAAAGTTACATACTGCTGGAAGATGTCAGGAAAAAGTCATGGTGTTAACGCTCAAGATTGATAATGTAATCTCTTTATAACCCATACGGTAAGGTATCAAAAGTTGAAACCAAATCCACCACCTCCAAAGCCTCCGGGAAACCCTCCATCAAACGTAAACGTGAACTGCTGTCCCCCACCACCACCACCACCACCAAATGGGTTGAAACCACCACCTCCCATTCCCATGTCTTCGATGTCTTCTCCCCTGTCATACTTTGCTCTCTTTTCGTCATCCCCAAGAACCTGTAAAATGCAATCTGTTATTACCATTTCATATATTTCATCTTTAGAATGGATGGCGTTGATCAAAACAAATTAATCAGCGAAGTTTAAGTTAAAGAGAGTTGAATATTAATGAACCCGACCTCATATGCAGCAGCAACTTCCCGGAATTGTGCCTCAGCTTCTTCTCTGTTATCAACATTCTTATCTGGGTGCCATTGCAAAGCAAGCTTCTTGTATGCACGTTTAATTTCAGCAACTGAAGAAGTCTTTGAAACCCCTAAAATCTTGTACCAGTCTTTACGTTTGCTCATCTTCAAAGCTTTCTCAGCTCTCATAAGTGCTTCACGGATATTCATGTCCTGCAAAGCAAGCAACTTTTAGCTCTCATGAACTCAGAGATGCACATAATTAGCATAATAACCAAGATATAATTCTAAGTAGATCTAAACTTTCATTAACAGTAAGAAGACAGCAATGAAAGTTTAACATAAGGATTTTGAGGCGGTTACTCTATTATATTATCCATTATCACTTGGCAATAATTCGTAGAGTGACTAAAAAGCAATGAAAGCAAACAATTTATTAATCTCTTCAAAATGCACAAAACCTCAGCCTCAAATCTGTCCCATACATATGCCTATAAATTTAATATTATGACTAACCTGAGGTGATTTTTGAGCCGCTGATTTCAGATCATCCACAGCACCTTCCCAATCTTCTGTTAAAAGTTTAGCCTCACCCCTCTGAAGCATGCAAACACAGTTAAAGAATGAGCTATGGCATTACGTTCAACCAACTGTAGTAAAAACTTATACCAAGTGAATCTACAGCAGACCTGTACTAAAGCTTCAAGGAGTTCCCCATCAATGTTAAGTGCCTCGGAGCAACTACTTGAAGCATCTTTCCCTCTGCCAAGCTTAACCAAGACCTTACATAAACCAAGGTGAAGATGCACATTATGAGCAAGATGATTGGGATCCAATGCAAGTGCACCTTTATAGTCCTCAACTGCAAGGCGTAGCTTACCCTTGTTTACATTATCCTCCGCCTACACAATGTTCCATTAGTCCAATTAACAAAATTAGGACATATGGTAGACAATATGACCAACTTAATGTTATAAAAAAAAAAAAATTTAAATTGAAGGTTGTTCAAGAAAATAGGGCTGATACCGAACAACCATATCTAAACCTACACTAAGCTAAAACTAGACATAAAAGGGAAAGGCAGGATAAAAATATGCTTAGTAGGCTTACACTTTTAGTCTTCTTCAGTAAATTTTTCAATCCAAAATATGCTTTCTTCAGTTCACTGTGCTCTGGATCAAGGCGGAGACCTTTCTGGTAATGCCTGAAAAGATCATGTATCACGTCTATTTAATCACTATTCTTTAGGTAACCCAATAGTAACATGATACTCTTTTGCAATAAAATAAAGAAACCTTTGAGCAACATCATGATCTGCTAAATAGTAGTATGCTTGACCTCGAAGGAGTAAGGCCTCAAGATTGTTCTCATCTTCCTTGAGAATAAACCCAGTTTCTGCTATGACACTAGAACAATCTTTAGCTGCTAACAGCAACTTCGCCTTCAGGATCTTAGCCTGCAAACAAATGAAGCAAGTTAGACTTTATAAAGATTGCTATAACTCAGGGAAAGATAAAAGAAAAGAAATTTAAAGTCGGTGCTACCTTTGAGCATGCCGGTGAAAAAACTAGCACAACTTTGTCCAGGTATTCCAGACCTTTTGTATGGTCTCTAGAGTCAAAGAGACTGAAAGCTGTTTCCAGAGCACTTTGAGCCTGACGCAATTGAGATAGTTCCTTTTCACCAACTGAATTTCCAGGTTTTAATTCCAGAAACTTTTTGTAGCTTTTCTCAGATTCCTCATATCTACATCATCGAAAAAGCGCCTGTCATGTAGTTTTCCAATCAAAAGATGAAGATAGAGAGAGGGATATAAAGAGAAGACCAGAAACTTTTTACTTTCAAGGTGCAAAGGAACCATAAAACTTCAAAAAAATCCATACCACATTTTCCCAGCAAGTATAGGAAAATGTCATCAAAGACTCCAGAATATCTCAATAAAACGATATTTTGTAATAATCCCTTCATTTTGAATAAAACATGAAAAAGGGAAAAATAGCTATTGTGAATGATAGAATGCAAGTTCATGTCCTAACATCCTAAGTTTCAACAGTACCGGCATAGTTGTCGCAGGATGGAAGCACGGTGAAAATATGCTTCTGAAAGTGCTGGATCTGTCTCAATAGCAGCATTAAGATCATTGAGTGCCTCACTGTAACGCTTCGCTTTTATATTCTGTGAAACACTCTCAAATAACTCAGCAGCATTTCCTGGCTTTCCACCTGCACATCCAAATGTAAATTCTAAGGGCAAAGAAACAGGGAATGCATGCATTTGCTAATTAACAGTTACAAAAACAGATCAATAAACTGAAGAATACCAATTCTAATCTTCAAACAAGAATCACTAGATATTCTGCAGCTGAGACTTAAAAAATCATACAAAAATCAAACAAAAGATATACATTTCTACAAAGATGTTAGCAGTTATAAGTAGTCATCACTTTCATGCGGGAACCACCTGGTGCTTTTCAGTTCAATTTTTAATTATAGTACATTATAAAAGGGTGAAATTTGATATTCTTCCTCATGCTGAACTATCCGATAGAAAATTTAAACTCCACTAATGCCAAACAGAGAAGGGTAATGAACAAAAATGATGATAAATCATAAAAAGAATGAGGAAACTATACGTCCTCAGGCAACTAGGATATTAAATTGATAATCCTTTTATAGCCCCATTCCAAAGGAAGGCAGGCCTTTCATTTCATATTTCTCTAGCAGTTTTGCATATTACAAAATTCAAAACTTCTTTTCTATATTTATAATGAAAAAGAAGAGTCTTTTTTTGGTCACGTGTCTACTCAATGGATAAAGAAAGATGACTAACGGGTAAAGCAATTAATAACGCATATGACTAATTGACTATTCAAGGACTTCTTTTGAAGAAAACAATAATCCAAGAAAATCCCAAAAACAGTTTATTTGACAATGAATAAAATTATAATCAAAACTAAAACAAACAATTAATGTAAAAAAAAATGTAATTTTTCCCTCCAAAAGACTTCAAGTTTCACATGATCTCTGACGCAAGAACTTCCTTTATCCTCAAACAAAACCTAGATAATGAATGAAACTAAAGATTCCATATTTAGAGGTAAAACCCACCAACTTGATGCAAGGAAACCCCAGATCAAATCGTGAAATGTGCACAATCCTCAAAAAAAAAAAAAAAAGAGTAAAGAAGTTGACTAACCCAAAGCAGAAACGAGAGGTTGAAGAAGCAGAAGCTGACAAACCAAAACGAAATGGAGTATGAAAACTGTATATAGCAATCCTCTCCAAGCCATCGAATTGAAGGCCCAACTCAAACTCAACGTCTTCAACATCTGTCTTCCTCTCTTTCTATAGATTTACATATCACTTGTTTATTTATTTGCTTATTTGGAGAAGTCTCAATCTTGGGGTAGTCGTTGGAATTTCAATTAAGCATTCGAGGACTTGCATGTCATTCCACGTTGTTTCAACCAATGGGTAAAGCACGCGTGGAAATTACTTGGCCGGCAACATGTCGACACGTGGAATTTTGAACCTGTAGTAGATTAACACGTCAGGTTATTATTTCTTCGGACCAAAGACTAGCCCAACCAAACACTTTATCGGACTTTCCTAAACCCAACACTTGCTTACAATTGGAGCATTTGAAACAAACGGCCCAAAGAGGAAGTTAGTCCCAAAAATATTGGATATTTGTTGTAATGGTTATGCAGGACATCATTGATGCCAATGTCACTTGTATCTTTTCTCTAAGGTTGGTGTCTTGATTTGTTAAGTTTATCAAAAAAAAAAAAAAAAAGGTTAGAAAGTCTCAAAATTAAACTAAGTAGAGAAAATGTTTTAAGATTTTTTGCAGATAATCGAAAAAACAAAATTAACATAACAGATGCTACTTGAAATGTAATATAAATCCATTAATGTTTATGTAACCATACTTATCTGAAATTCTAATTACTACCACAATACTTTTTATAATGTATTTTAGCCCCTTTATTTAAAAAATATTTATTTTGGTGTTTATATATAAAGTATAATAATAAATTTAGCCCTCAACATTTACACATTTATTCTATTTGACCCTTACTCTTTTCATTTGAAGTAAATTAATATTTTTTGAAACTAATAAAGTTAAAGAGTCAAAAGGACCTTAGTAATAAATTTTAAAAATATCAATTAAGCTCTTTTAAAATTTAAAATTATTTAAAAAATCATAAAAATTATAAACAAAAATTATATAATTTTTTTATTAAAAATTAACAATATCAATCTATTAAAATCTAATGATTATATGATTTTAAAAAATTTGACCCTCTATCTTTTATTGACTGATTTATCTATTTTTTCAACAAAATAACTAAATTACAATTTAAGGTATACTTTATAAATTAAAAAAAAAAAACCTTGAAATATAAAGTAGAAGTGGGGGATGGCGGTCCAAAATCTTTAAAATCTAAGATTGGTTAATGTAACTTGGTTCTTTGTCCCTTCCCCTCACACGCACATATATATGTAAGTAATTAATTAATAAAACTCTATTTTCTTAGCTGGGCTGACTTAATGTTAGGGGAAAGAAAAAGACTATATGAAGTCCGATTCCCTAAACTAAAGGTCTATCTTGTTGTGGCCAAAAAAGTTCTATCTTGTTGGCCAAAATGAAAAGAAAAAACTAAAAGGTCGATCTTCTGTAGATTTGAATTTTTCCACGCTGCACAAAGGTTCGTTGTATTTACTTTTAGAATCACTTGTCTAACTAAATTTCTAAAAGAATGATGTTTATGTTCAAAATATTTCAATTATACCACAACCTTTCACATATTTTATTTTTAATATCTTTATTTTATCCTTTCGGCTTTGGAAACGTGACAACATATCAAGTCGTTTTAGAATCGTCTGAAAGTAACTCTCCGCTCTCCATTGTTCGGGATGTCATTAGATTACTAATGTCTCGAAAGGTCTAGCTCCATCCAACCTCTTGACCCCTCCGGAAGGGTTCTAGTCCTCGTGAATTGACCATCCGCTCCCTTCAGAAAGATCTTGTCCATCCGCATTTGTGAACATCTTAAGGCACTCGCTTTTTTAGTGTGAACACTCCTATTGTGGACACACCCTTTAGATCACCAAACTCTACTTAAACGTAACAACCTTGTACCACAACTCAGAAAGAATGATAGAATGGATCACGTCACGAACATCCTCTCCCCCATGCGCTCCACAATGATGACTCATTGATAGCTGATTTGCCACGTCAGCATTTCCAAACAGGATACATCCACTATATATACCTTTGATCCATAAAGAGGGAATATACCCTTAAACATTTATAACCACCATCTAATCCTCAACCTCCTTGCTTGTTTACTACCTCCCACTCTTTATCCTACTAAAATGAACCAATCTTCTTAATTAATTCCTCCCTATATCCTCTCTTATTGATATGCTAATCAACAATATTCTAATTTAAAAGTATTAAGTATAAATTACAGTCAGCTAGAATTTTTTTTGGTACATATAGTCAGCTAGCGATTAATGTTGTGGTAAATGGTGTACATAAAATCCAAATATCGATAATCCTTTCCTTTTAATTTTCTTTATAAAATTTAAAATCTGCCGTGATAATAAGTTAAAAATGTAAAAATTAAAAGAAATAAACTTATAACTTTTTTTTATAACAACATGTGTCTTCATTCATCCAAAAGTGGCATTCAAGTAAAGTCGTCCCAACAATGTGGACTCCAAAATTTAAATTTAGTTCAAATGCATGGGGAAGAAGCCCACTTTCACTACTTCTAAGCACTTGATGGTAAACATGTAAATTTAAAAAAAAAATTGAATGATTACCAATTTTTTGAGTTTACTTTTTCTATTATAAATAAATTATTCATATTTATTTTTAAATTTATTTACCTCACACTATAATTAAATATTAATTCAATTTAAAATTATATACCACATTTTTTTTCTCTTTAGCTAAAAACTTTGTTTGGAAGCTTGTGTTACAAATGTGACATTAAAAAAATATATATATATATGGGAATCGTTGGATCATCCATCCTTAACAGAAAATGAATAAAATAACAATGGAATAGTGGTTGAAAACACCAAAGTTCAAAGACATAGCTTAATGTGGTGACCCTTCATGCAGGTCTCAAAAAGCTGGTCGTGACAAGTACCAATAAAAAGGTGAAAATCATTCATTTCACACAATCAACATCCACTTTCTTTACATATATTATATATCCCAAGTTAAAAGATGTTGGATATCTCTCTTTTTGTGTATTTCGTGGCCACATCGATGATCCCCTTCCTTCACTACACACCCTGCTCTTACCCTCCACACCATTGGTTCTCTTAACCAAAGCATTCCCGCTTTCAAAAAAGAAACAGCATTGAAAGTCAAAAAAACTATTTTTGTACAAACTGTGGCAAGCAACGGGCTGTTTGGGGCAACAGTACGGTGCCCTACACTAGGTCTTGGAGAGGAAGATATATATACATATATATATATATTTAGTGTTTATGTTTTAGTTCCAAGGTTGTTTTTGCCTTTTTACCCTTTTTTCCCCAATTTTAAATGAATGCACTATAAAAATCAGCAAACATTGCACATGCATGTTTGACTTAGTTATAATTTATGTAATTAAATATGTATTTATAAGGCATCATAATCTTAGTTCTATTGGGAATATATATTGAGGTGGATAAGCAAAAGTGTCCTTAAAAATAAATGAGAACTTTAGCTTTGATCATATTTATATAAAAGATATTCTACAAGCGTAGTTGATGTTTGAGGATATATTTTCCAAATTCCATCAATTGAAATTGGACTATCCTTGTTTTCTAACCTCTAAATTCTAACATACCTCCAAAGCAATCTTGGGCCACATACACATATACTCATTACACTAAGGTCTACATTTGCAGCCCCTAGATTCTTCCTACTTTCATTCAACATGGTCATTGCCTACCTTCCTTCCTAGTTGATTAATACTAGAAGCCAAAAACAGTGGAACTTATTGGATATAAATGTATTCAACTAATTAATTTTTGCGGTAAAAGATGCTATTTTGAATATATGAAATGTAGATGATGTAAATAGAGTCTCCCCTATACCTATATCAATTAATGTACATAGATGAACAAAGTTAAGGGTGCAAAGTAAGCTCTAAAGTTTTTTTTTAATTAAAGTTAAGCTTTAATTTCTTTGATCTTTTAAATATTTATATAATCAGATAATCATAACTAAATATTTCTATTTTAAAATAAATTACTGAGCTGATTGTCTATATATATTTTATTTTTCTCATAAAAAAACAAGGTGCAAACTAATTAAGTGACAAATACTTGTAATTAATTAATCTCTTAGTTTCTCACTCCTGATCCCGAAACCCGCCAACGTTGACGACCAGTCAACTGTTAAGTTTAGAAAAAGGAGAGAGAAAATTACAACTAATATAACGATTAATTAAGATAAGCAAAGGGAAGCAAATAATAATAAAACCGAGGGGAAAAAAAAGGATAAAAGAACTGAGACATGGAGCAAAACAACAAGAACAACAATGTGGGGAAACATGCATTACTCGGAGCTGGCTCATTGTTTAGTCATTTCAAACATGGAATTGGGGCCACCTCGGCAGTTTCACTGACCATTCACAAGATGAGCTTACTGTGCTCTGGGAGTTTGGTTTTTGCTTTGCCTTCTACACCCACACTCCATACTTGGTCCCCAGTTTGTAGCTTTTTCAATACTGTATTGCAGTTTGCAGATAATATATATGTGTATATATATTGCATATATAGGACCACGATCGTATATTTTTGCCACTGAGCTCTAATCCCGTAACGGTATTTGAAAGGTAGCTGAGCTTAGTGGTTGCTGCTAGTGAATTGACTGAGACCCATGGTTGAGCCAATTGCTGCATATTTGGCTAGTTCTTGGGGTAAAAATGGACGTGGTGATTGATCATTGCTCATCCCAAGGAAGTCCCTCGTCAAGCTTTGAGCGAATGAATTTGAACCAGGGTGATGCATGCTTAATAGACTCGGCTCACTTGGTTTGCCTCCTGTTTGTAACATGAGCTTATCCAGACTGTTGCTTGTTGCACTCATTGATGCACTGCTTGATGCCATGAAAGTAGGTGCTGTGTGAGAGGAAGATGAGCTCATTACACCGAAACTGTTGCCAAAGAAGGACGGACTGCTTCTAGTTGAACCCATTTGAGCCGCTTTTTGCAAAAGCGCAGTTGCGGACATTGGTGAAGCATTAGCTTTGGATTGCTTGTTTTGATTATCAGAATAGAGAGATGAAAGGCTTTCCATTAAATTGCCTTCGTTTCCACCTTCTTCTTTTAACCCTTGTGGCAGTTGCGATAAGGAGACATTATTGGAATTTGATGAAGTTGCACCGCCGTTTTCAAATCCAGGAAAGTGTGAAGACGAGCCAAAGAGATTGGCTGGAGCCATTTGAACCATCTCAGGCAAACCTGAGTGACAAATTCAATAACAACGAATAACCCCCCATATAATTAGTCACAATATATAGATAGATAGATAGATAGATAGATAGATAGATAGATAGATAGATAGATAGATGAGAAACAAATATTGTGCAGTTACCTACCTGGTGCAGGCATCCCACTGAAATCTTGAGGAAAACCCGAACCAAATTGAGGAATGCCAGCAACATCATGAACTCCACGGCCAGCAAATCCATGAGGCAGATTCACAGTATCGTTTCTGAAATTTAGGCTTGTGGCTGCAACTGAAGTGAGTCTTGCACTTTCTTCAGCTAAGGCGTCACAAAAAGCTCTATGGGTGATAAAGCTGTCTTTTCTGTTTGAATTAAAACAGCCCCCAAAATTCAATACACAAACAAGCACTTATTACCTAATCATTAGGTTGCATTGAATTCGAAAACACCCAAAGCCATGAAACCCTTCAAATATAAGCATTTATGATGCAACGTTTGTAAGAAAACCAGGAGGAAAGGAATTGAAAACAAGTGAGCAATAAAGGAATTTATGTGACATATACCTGGAAAACAGTGTCCCACAGTCACACTTGTACTCTCTAGTACCACAAGTTTTAGAGTGAGCTTTCCAGTCGGATTGAACAGCGTATTTCTTTGAACATTTCTCACACTTCCACTTCTTCTCACCATGTTTTCTGCTGAAATGTTTCTTTATTCCAGTGAGGTCGCCAAGAGCCCTGGATGGATCATGGTGGACGCAGGTTTTCTCAGGGCAAATATAAACCTTCTTCCGAACTTCTTTGTTTGTTCTTTGCCTTAGCTTCCATGGAAGATTATGACCCCTGCGGTGAAGCTGCAGGTTTTGGTCTCTTTGGAAACCTTTCTTGCATATTTCACATATGAATCGGTTTGTAGCCATAAGTGTTTTTGGAGATAAAGCAATTACTTCAGCATCTGGATCTGTTTAAGACCAAAAACAAAGAGAATCCTATTCATTTCTGTAACCAATTGGATCATTGATAGCAACTAAGCAAAGGGTATTATCAAAAGAAAGAATTGATGAAACAAGCTTACCAGGAGTTCCGGGAAGATTTCTCTTCTTCTTAGCAGGGTTAGCATTAGGTTTAGGGTTAGGGTTTGCATTACTTGGGTCTTGAATAAACCCTCCTATTGAAGCAGCTGGTAAAGAAAACGCCTCACCAGACATAGTTTCTTCCTTCTTCTAATTTTATTTTATATAGTTTGCAACTAAATTCCGAAAACTGATAACTTTGAAAATAAGTTGCAAGAAAAAAACAACTAGCTTTCAAAAGGCTAAAAACACAGTACAAAACAAAAGCAAACAAGGATTTCTCCAAGGCACAAGCAGATAAATCTTTGGTAATATATATTCAGAAAAAAATACTGCCTCTCTCTCTCTCTCTCTCTCTCTCTCTCTCTCAGTTTCTGCTAAAGAGACAAGAAAAGCACTACTCAAGCTTAAATCTAAAACACACACACTCTCCCCACAAATATAAACAACTTATACTAAACTTTAAAACAAAAAAGATAGAAATTAAAAAGAGAACCCTTTAGGACTCTTCTCAGTTCTAAGTTCTTACAGAGATCTGGTTTTTAGTTACCTTGTTTGATTACAAGAGAAAACACCAAAAAAACATGATGACTAAAGAGTATATATATATATCTCCTTCCTCTCTTTCTTTCTTATAGTCTTGGTCTTGCATTATTCTACTCTCTTTTTTTTTCTTCTTTTTAATCTCAGCATATCTTTAAAGTCGGTCAGCCATTTATTTTAGATGGGCCACACCCTCTCTTTCTTTTTTTTATCTCCCTCTCTCTTTCATACACAAACCGCACGATTGTGGAAGCTTGCAATTGTGTGTGCAAGACAGCAAGCTGATGCTTTAGATTAACCAGTTGAAAATGTATAGGCTTTCGTGCGTTCTTTTGCAGTAGTAGTTTTACTACAACTCACTCTCCACATTACTATAATTAATTTAGTGGTGTAGAAAGTAGAAAATTGATGGGATTGTTTTACCGAGAGAAAAAAAGAAGATTAATTATTTGTTTAATGTTGAATAATGAAAAAGTGAAGTGATTTGAGGGAGATGAAAAGGGAAGGGGATAAAAAGCGAGTTGCCTTTACAGTGATATAGATCAAGTATGAAATGATTAAACCATAATTAAAAGGAAGACCAAATAGAGGAAGAAGTGGCAGAGGGGGAAAAAGGAAGAGAGAGAGATGGGGTTCCCGATAGAGATGATAGGACGGTCCGTGATACCTGTCTGGGAAGAGGGACCCAAGATTTGGACTGTGATTCTGATGCTGCACCCTCCATCATCCCCCATAAAGTAAATCATCCATTATCATGCAAGCAATGTTGTTGCCACTCCCACTGATATTTACATATATTTATGTACTTTGCCTTCGTTTTTTAATTTTGTTTACTGAAGTTATTTATTTATTTATGAACATCATCATGTTCTCCACTTCTATATCTAATAACACTACTCTTTGAGTCAGTGAATGAGTGACTGAATGCTGTCATATATGGCATGGCGTCAATCACATTTTTCATATATTTGCGCTGTTGCAACACCTGTTGTTTTCATTGATGCTTTCTGCTTATTATTAGTTTTAGCTTTGGTAGAATCGGAATTTTAACCGATCCTTTTTTATATTCAATTTATTCAAATAACAACATATTTTACTTTAAATATAATTATTTTTAATATTTTATCGATTAAAACTTAATTCAATTATATGGATTCAAATCATAAGAAGAAATATTGTTTGTTGCGATATGTGTGAGTTATTTTCATAGTGTTAAAAGGCATTTTTATTTTTCATTTGATTGCAGTGAATAACCAGAATCAATTAGGGAATATTGACTTCAAAATTTATTTGTAAAACAAGGCAACTAGAGTGAAGACCATCCGTATTATACTACCCTACTCTATGTGTTTTTTTCTTTTCAAGTATGGGTAAACTAAGTCCTATTTCTCATTTTATTTCGTTTTCACCAGTACTATTCTCATACCAAAGACAAAACTAATGCAAACGGTGTCGTATCAATCACATTATTTTTTCTTAAAGCATGCATTCCAGTGGGGAAAAACGTGGAGCAACTAGTTATTAATTCATAAATTATTTCTGTCCTACTTGTTGCAATCATGAATCATGAATGTTGAATTTATGTATGAAACTGAATTTTTTTTTAACGATTAAGGTATATTTTATATTTATTTTATTGTATTTGAAAATTATTCTTTTAAGTGGTTCATAGTTATTTCTCTCGATAATGTTGCTTTTAGTACTCGAATATAACTTTTTTTAGAGTACAACGTGAATTACTGTTAAACTCAACACTTATGGATTATGAAATTGATTTTAATCCTATAAGCACATATCCATCATTCTTAACCGTGAACCCAATAAATTGCATGTTTTTAAAATTTTTCAAATTAAAGTTTCCTTTATATATGCAAGAATCTAAAAAGGCTTGGTTAAACTTATTTGATCTCATTTACAAATTTATAATAAAATCGAGTTGTTTCAACTAAACACGTTTTGACCAATGTCTCACATATAAATTCTACATATTTAAAGCATGGAGTGAGCTCGGTTTCATGTGACCATGTCTTTATCCAAGCTGACTCCAACCAGACCCGCCTCATCAGTTTTATATTCTAAATTATAACTCGCTGGATATGTATTAGGTGACAAAAATAAATATAATACACATATACATGTAAATGTATATAATATAAAGTGGAACGTATGATACGAAATTTTAGGCATTCATATTAGAAAATTCATCAGCTTTTGGCTCCATGCATTCGGAGCTTACTTCCACAAAAAATGATACCCCTCTCTTTCCATGGTATCCTATGCTTTTTTTTGTTTCTAAAAACATTTAAGTAGAGAGACACATGCAAACGTAGGGACACTAAACAAAATCTCATGTCCCATTTGTTAGGGTTTTTCTTTTATTTTTTTAATTTGTTTAGTTTTCAAAATCTTTATTAAAAAAAAAAGCCCTAATTCTAAGATGATGGATTAAGAATGAGTTAATAAAATATTACTGTATCCGACCAGAAACGACATCCTTCACATTCATCCATTGCATATAGATTCCCAATCTCTGTCCCACTATGCTGCTATTTATCAGAGAATTAATGCCTATTTTCTTACTTTATTATTCTCTCCCAAGACCTTCTTTGGTAATATAAAATTAAACTATTTAAAATACAATCTGTTTTTTATTTATAATTAAAAAAACAGATAATATTTCATGAAATGCGTTGTTTTGTTTTTTTATGGGGTTCCAAATAATGACATATATAATTCTCCTGAGATTTGAAAGAAAACAAGTATCCTAATACCATTGATGGTTGTGCATGAACCTTTTCATGTGTGTCTAAATTCAAACATCGGTGTGTTTGATGTTTGAAAAATATGCATAATTTTCTTTTTCTTCAGGATTGATATATGCATAAATCCTTTAGATTAGAAAAATGGAAAATGTCCAAAGTTATTGGATATAATTAGTGATTTATCCAAATATATGTGGACAAGTGTTTTTGCATAGTGGAACAGGAAGGCATAAAATCCTAATTCCTACCCATATTTTAAAGTATATCAGCTAATCATAAAATTTGAGGACATATCACCGGATTCCAATTCATAAATAAATATAATTTATCTTCTTGTTATATAAAGATTTGGGACTTACAGTCCTTTTAAGTGTAGCAGCTCAATTATTAAATTAGTTTGATTTAGACAAATATATCTTTTTCCTTGGTTTCAAGTGAAATGAAGATTTTGAAATATATATCAACCTGTGCAAAACCACACATGATATAAAAGAGTTATCCTTTATTATTATTGGAAAATACCTTCACTATGTTTCTTAAATTTTAAAATAAGAGTTATCTTTCTCTTTACATGCCAAAAGACTGAATTAGGTGCTGGTTTGAATGCACGGTAGGGTGCGATGCAATGCGTTTAGTATCTAATTTCAATGACACCGCTATTTTTACACTAACCACAAATAATCGTATCCTTAGATAATATCAAATTTTCAGTTAAAGAATGTCCAGCAACAGGGACTAATTTTATATCCTATTAAAATCATAAAGTATTGAAAACCTTTGAATAAATATACATATATATTTATCTCTAAACCAAACCATTTGAATGCAACCAGCTTTTTTTACGAATTACTATACATAATCAATGGGGCGTGAAAAGTTACTTCGTGAGTCACAAGAAGGGTACTTTTTCTTCTCTGTTTTGTTTAATATTTTAGTGATGGGGTATTCTTATAATAATAATAATAATAAAAAGATTGTTTATTGATTTTTGTAATAATAAAATATTAAAACTTAAGAGCTCGCAACTAACACGTTGGGCCATGGCAAAACAGATGCATGGTTCCCACATGGGCTGTCTTTACTAGCTATTATATTCGAGGCTGCTACCTTTGAAAATATGCACCACCAATAAGAAAGCAAAAACTGCTAACCCTTGTCACGCAAATTATCAGATTTAACCTGTTTATCATACTAAATAATAAGAATAAACTATAAACGACAACTTAACTCATTTGGTAAGCCAAGCCCTACGTTTATCTTTGACATATCTAGAAGATTTTAGGTAATATTCAGTTAAGTTTAAAAATGTGATTGTTTACTAGGGTTTGATCCTTACTCATGAGAATTGAGCATATTTTGTAGTTAATTATTTATTCTTTCAGAGAGCACCCACAAGAATAGGATTAGTCACTATTGTTGATAGTGAATACTCTAGTTTCAACCAAAAAAATTAAGTTGTTTAAATTAATAGTAATTAAATTATATTCGTTCATTCGGTTATTTGGTATATGTATCGATTAAAAGTTCATCGCCGAAGCACAATTAGTGTTCTTTTACTCCCAATAAATATAAGTTAGTAATTATGACAAACTCAATACCGTAATATATTACCAATAAACACAAAATAAAGCAAAAACTACAAGAAGCAAACTAAACACGACTATTACATTGAAAAGACATTTAAAACAAATGGTAAAAACCATTAGACTTCAAAGCCCACTCAATAGCTTCACTATACTCAAAAGTTTTGCTACAAGATTATACTACAAAGTCACAAAGAGCATATAACTCCAAGGGAAAGGATTGTATGAAACAGTGACGCTACGTCATCTGTATCCCTTTTCCAATAGTTTTATGCCACATCAGCATTTTCATCCTGAAAAAAATCAAATCCAAATTAAAATCCTGAAATTCAGTATAAGAATACTGATGTGGCATAAAACTATTGGAAAGGGATAATATCCCTGTTTCATGCAATCCTGAAATTATTGTATGAAACAGTGATGCCACATCATCTGTATCCCTTTTCCAATAGTTTTATGCCACATCAGCATTTTGATCCTGAAAAAAATCAAATCCAAATTAAAATCTTGAAATTCAGTATAAGAATACTGATGTGGCATAAAACTATTGGAAAGGGATAATATCTCTGTTTCATGCAATCCTTTCTCATAACGGGAAAAGATTGTATCGAAACAATGACGCCACGTCATCTGTATCCCTTTTCCAATAGTTTTATGCCACATCAGCATTTTCATTCTGAAAAAAATCAAATCCAAATTAAAATCCTGAAATTCAATATAAGAATACTGATGTAACATAAAACTATCACCAAAATAATTTCAAACAAACTAAACAAAAAAGTCGATAATATCACCAAAATAAGGTTGACTTTCAAACTAAAAATCCCAAAGCTACAATATGGATATGAAAAATCCAACTATCCACAATCAAAATCTTCTAATCTACTAGCCAAAACCAACTTAAATGTACTTTAAATGGAGTTTCGATTGAAGAGTTGATCAAAACTGCTCAAGATTTATTCACTTTCTCACTCTCTCTTTTCTTTTGAGTGTGTAACACATTCTCTTTCAAAAACTAATTCAAAAATAAAGTTTCCCACCTTCATTATTATAGGACAAAAGGGCAAGACAGGTTTTTCCCATGCATAGTGGGACACGTAGCCCAATAGAATTGATCTTTTTCTGCCTATTAGGCTACTCAAATTACAACTAATAAATTTATAGCTTTGGTCACTAAGTACTTGCGTAACAAAAGGGAAAATGTCAAGATAGAAAAATAATTTATCCTTGTGTTTGTCTTCATCAAATTTAACGATTGACTCTAATTCTACATTAAGTACTTTGAAAATTATATTATTCTAAAGATTATAGGATAATTGTTTGTGGAATATTTGTTTTTGCTTGCATATTATCAATATCTTAATATTTTACATGTGGTGTTAGATCTAAGTTAAAGAATATATGATTTTTGAAAAAAACTAAATCGATATTTGAAAGCAAACTCGTGCGGTGCCAAAAGCAATGCTTAAGACCAGTGCCAATTGCTTTAAGCACGATATGTTTACGTAATTCGGCTTTCCTACATCTCTGCAAGGCTTTGTCCAGAGAGATAATCCACTATCTTGGGAACTCGTGTAACAAGTGATTACAACCTCTAACACTCACTATATTAACACCTCGCTTTTGTATCTAAGATCTACACAACTCTTCTCTAAGTTTTCCTCCTGAAAATTTAGGACATAAACCAAGTAACATACTTAATTTTGCACTAAATGCACTCACCAAAAACATTCCTCGGTGAACAAGAATAAGTTCTCTCCATTCAGTACATCACCTATGCAAGTCTCCTCAAATTATAAGGAATCGAGACTTGTTGGCATACTAAATCAATTACTATCAATCTTCTCATAAAACCATCAAGATAATAAGTATAAAGAATATCTTCAATGAGCTCAGGATAAATCTTGAATCTTCAAGATATGCTTCTAAGTTTTACCCGATTCAATCCAATCTCACCAAAGTTAGGAAGTCAATTGCATTGATCCAATCCAAACCAAACTCTAAAATATATTACTATAAACAATTTGGATATCATAAATGAGCTTTTAGTTGTCCAAACTATCAATAGTAATCAAAGCCTCAAGATTTTTGTTGCCAAATTTTTCCAACTCATGACAAAATTTTAAGTTGAGTAGTGATAGATACTAGTAGGCGCTGCTAAAAAACTACCTCAAAAATTTATTCTTCCGTTAAATCCTCTCAAATATTCAATCTTTTGGGTGGTGACAATGTGTAATGCATAGCCACAACATTATTTTCTTCTCTTGCATTGTCAAAACTGCATTTATTTTTTGATCTCGTACTTCATTAATTTCATGTCCTCAAGACTTTAGTTTTTTTTTTTCAAATGATAGTTGGAAATCTTTTACATATCCCACATTTTTCGAAATATTTTGTTGATATTTTATCCTCCAAAAATAATAGACTGAGCTTTGAAGGCCCACGGTAAGGCCACGGTGAGGCAAAATTAATGCAAGTTTGTGACATTGGTCCAACCTCCAGACCCCTTTTTGTGACTGACATGATTCTCACTCTCAAATATATTCACGAGCAAAAGTCAACATCTTTAATGCTACTTGTTTTAGACATAGACTACTACTTCAACCAACACGATTTGTATATATACATTTTAACCTAAACAAAGAATTTGAATTTTCCAACTTCTTCGCTTATATAATTTCGGTCACCAATAAACTATATTTTCAACCCTATGATCAGAATATATATTTTTAAAATATAGTATTTATTAAAAGGGTAAATTATAGTAGAGGTCACTAAATTATAATTTTTTTCTTTTTTAGTCTCCCAATTATGAACAATTATAAAATGATTATCTAACTATTTAATTTCGTCTTTTTTAGTCAGTAACGAGCTAACGTAAAAATGGAAACACAAAAAATTTCATTTGGGTGACAAAAAAAAAATGGGTGACTACTAATGTAGTTTACCCTTTTTTAAAATGATTATATTTGCTGAATTTTTTAAGTAGAAGACAAAAGTGGGTAGTTATTTTGGATTTTTTAAAGAAAATAATTAACTGTCAGTTTTTTAGATTTCACAAATAGGGCTAAAGTGATGACAATATATATATATATATATATATATATATATAAAGAGACATATGACGATTTTTTAAGGCTACTTGTGGAATAAAAAATTTGTCAATATACCAAATATTGACCTTTTTTAAATGTTTAATCTTTTTAAAGATATTATATAAAAGTATTGAAAAGATATAAAATCTTTTCTAATAATATTTTTTGTTATCAAAAAATTAGATTTATTTGTGTTTTTTTCTTTTGAGTTGATGTCCAATTAATTTGTGCAACCAATTTAATTAAAGGTTTTTTGATGGTATAATAACAAATTTACCCTTCAATGTTTACATCTTTTGTCAATTTGGCTCTTATTCTTTTTTGAGCTAAATTTACTCATTAACTTTTCAAGAAAAAAGTCAAATCACTTTTCTTTAACGGAAATGCTAACTAAAATATTAATTTTTTAACAATATTGGTGCAACAACCCGTGTGTACTTTATGCTAACATATCACTATTTGTCTTACATATCACATCAACAAGTAATTTAAAATTATAAAAATATTCAAAAAAATTCTAAATTCAAAACAAAATTATAAAAAGTTTTTAATTAAAAAAAGCATGAAGATTGCCCTGGAAGTTGTTTTGTTTAAAAATTTAATATTTTAGTCAATATTTATATTAAAAAGTGTAACAATTTGACTCTTTTTGAAAGAATAAACGTCAACTTTAACTATTTTTAAAAAGATCGATAACCAAATTTAACTAAAAAAAATAAAAATTGAACAGACAAAAGATGTAAACATTAAAAATTAAATTTGACATTATGTCGGTGTTTAATTAGTATAGATTAAAAATTATTAATATTTTGAAAAAATAAATGAAAATTTAGTTTCTTTCAAAGATATTATTATAAGAATATTTAAAATCTCCACAAGATATTAATTATAAAAGTACGTGAAAACTCTACGCGGGATATTGTTTATATGAATAGAGAAGTGGAGAAGGTGACCAAGGATGATGTGCATAGTGAGGTCAACATGAGTTTGATGTTGTCATTTGCTATGTATTGATTCGTAACGGAAGGGTTTTTCTTTTTCTTTTTTGGCTTTGTGTGGCTAAACTGTGTGTGTTTATTTTCTTAATTTCCAGTTAGCCCCTCTACCAAGGCACCATTTTTTTTCAATCATTTGATATTTTAATATTTTAGGATGAAATGATATTGATGCTAAATTGAGGCATTGAATTTTGGTTGGGCTGGAGCTGTCGGTGCATGCCAATTTTTACTAAACTAATCAATCAATTCTTCCTTGCTTCTATAAAAAAAAATCCCAATTATGTCAACAAATGTAATCCATATATAAATATATGAAAAGTTGGATATTAAATCAGGAATAGATGAAAAATTAAAGGTTAGAGGCAGCCAATGTATATGACTTAATCAATCATAAGACATAATCTAATGAAATCTTTCATTTATTACATCACACAATTAATGCTGGGATTTGAAAGAAAATTTGACAATTTTGCAGGATTCGTACCAATACATTGATAAGATAATAAAACAATAGTATAAAAATTTTGTGAATGATATTTTGATTTATTTCCAAGGTTGAGATATTTTTATTTTTGGAAAATATTTTTAATGAAAAACACATTTAATAAATAAAAATAAATATTTTTAATAATGAAAAGATAAAAAAAAAACATGTTTGGTATTTTTTTTATAATAGGAGAAATAAAATAAAAAAATTACATTTATATCGTTTCGAATCAATGTACTTAATTTAATATTAAAAATATATTTTTGTGTTTATATGGGTTTGAATAATGCGATTGATTTAAAGTTAAACACCCTTATTTTTATTATTTTCCAAGAAAATGAAAACATAAATGACATCTATTTTTTCTTATGAGCTCAGGTTAAAGTTTTTAGTAGAGTGAATATTTTTATTTTATTTTAAAAATAAATATAACTTATATAATGTTACTAACATATTGATTTTTGTGATATTGATTAAATTCATGATACCAAGTAAAAGGAAGTAGAAATTAGTCAACAGCACTATTAACAACTTTATCATCAATATTAGAAGGAGATATTCTGGAAAGATTAATCATTTTAACTACTAATTATCTCCTGAAGGAAAGCCAATAATTGGGGATATCATATCATAAAGCTGAAAAAAGAACCAACAATTGGAAATCATGGAGAAAAAAAACAAGACACACATAAAGCAACATGTTGTGCAAGCAAACAGATCAAACGGTGGATTATTGTCATTTGCACAACTTAGGTTTTACTAAAAACTATTTTATTGGTGACAATTATTCTTAATAATGGACCTGTCCTAACCGACACTACTTTTTTTCCCTTTCCTTTTTCCTTTTTTCAACACATTTTCCCTTTAAACAAACAAGATCTCCTCATCATAAATTTGTTTATATTCATCAAATCGGCTTCTGTTTGGACCTGTTTTACGTATCCAAGTTTCAATCACTTTTGTTTTTCATATGTGGTTAATTAATATAAATTTCGATGTGTTAATAATTCATATATTGAATTCTTTATGGTGCCGTGGGATGATATCCGAATTGTTTTACCACTGGGCCACTTGCCGAGTGCTCTTTTGTTATTTACAACAATGAGGTTTTGGATTCCCTTCCACAAAAAGATTGGACCCCTCTTCTTTTTCCTCTATACATTAGCTTCCAATTGACTGGCAAATCCTTGTTTCATGCTATCTAGTTAGCGCTAAAGGGATGGATATCTAAAAGCTAAGACAACAAGTTGTTCGGACCAACTGCCACAAGATCGTGCCAAAACATGATTAGGAAATGAAGTGTCCCAAATGCGTTATTCTCACTCCAGGGTCTTGGCTGTTAACATTATATGTTCCATATGCCATGCATGCCGACAAGCTAGTTGGCCACTTTATTGGCAATGCAAGGAACAGTTGGGAAGAGAGAATTTCTATGAATCCTGAACCAGATAGTTATCTCCCAAAACTGAATGAGCTATGGCCTTCAAATGCGAACCCCAAGGTTGATAAAGCCAAAAGCTATCTGCTAAATGACTGCCCCATGTTACCTTACACTTTTGCATCTGAGGATCTTCCCTGCTTTGATATAACCTCAACCTCAAGCATTAGCTGCCAAGGCAGTGGTCTACCTTGCACTTCTGACCAGGGGCCCAATTCTAATAAGAAGAATTTGCAGATTTCATTTTCATCTCATCACAAGTTATGTACCACAAAGCAGGAAGCTCATCAAGGAGAATACAGAGAAAGAGGAAGTAATATCAGTAAGTAATTGCACTAGTGATATAAACTTTTATGGAACAGATCATAACCAACCCAAAGGCAACAATTTTAGTTCAGAGCTTAGGAATTAAAATCCTACATTATCAACTCTATTGGATTTCACAAGCATGGAAACGTTGCTAATTTACGTTGCCTATTTGCTTAAAATAAAAAATAAAATGAAAAATGTAATAGAAGTGCTAAATTGCAGTGGTCATTATGAATTGGCATTGCGAAAATTATGCAAACAAAAACTTGAAGAACACAAATGTTTGTTTACGCAGTTCGATTCCACTATCTTTAATCGACAATACAACAAATAATTCACATTCTATCACTCCCCAAGTATAGAGATCTCACATTTGTATCTAGAGATTAGAACACCCACCTTCAAATCCTCCCATTGAGAACTTGAACAGTAAACACTTGTACAATGGTTACAATATCAGTTTACACTCTCTCACAATACAGTTCCTCAATGAATGGATTAGAATGCGCTCAATAAGATCTTTTAGAAAACCTATACAAACCTCAAAGTATATATCAATTTCGGCTTCCTAATACCGAATCTAAGTAAATATAAAGTAACTCATTAAAAATAGTTATTACGTCAATAACAATCAAAATAAAATTACTCGAAGATATGCTCTCCAAAACCAGCAGCACTATCTCAATCACGTCTCTACGTTCCTAGAGCTTAATTGATTCACATGAATCCAATCAAATCTTCAGATTACCAAAGATTGGTTTTCATAAATAGACCAAAGTATTTTCAATATATTAACACATAATCAGATTTGAATATTTTCTTTATTAAATTGTCAAACTAATTAAGACAAATTTTTAATCACCATAATAACAGTCTACAATTAGCATTGCCGAATACCACTCAGTAACTCTTTGTTCATTTTGCCTCAGCAGGAAGAACTATGTACATAATATACAAATTTGGTGATTTATTAAGTGTGTTCAAGCGTGGGTAGTGGCTGTATAAAAAGTTTCTAGTAACAACCTTCAAAGATTTGTCATGAATTTGTCTGTAAACCAGTTGGGTGATTGCAATGCAAGGTTTGAACTTCCATGAATGTATATTTTTGAAATATAGATAAGAAAATAGGCTAAATCGATAGTGTTGCTGGGTAAAACAGAGGTTCAATGTCACATAAACTGTCTGCTTATGCTCTTCACTGCTCAACCCATCCGTTTATCACTTTACTTCTTCAAAACATTGTGAATGAAGAATAGTTAAGGGTCAATGATAAAAACGTAAGAAATAAGAGAAGAACTCAGTTAATCCATCGACCTAAATCATTACCAAAGCATCCAAAATGTATCACCTTGGTGACCGCATCTTTTAATCTGACATTGGTACTCTCAAGGATAAATATATACTATTGATAGGTGGTAGTCTTTAAGCAGATGCACAACCATGTGACGGTCATCATGTTTATCTTACCTATCCAATTCCCAGACCCATTAATGTTACAATTACTTGACAAAAATACAAATCATTACAGATTACGCCATGATCAGCCCCAAGCCTTGCACCAACCACCATGTGCCACGCCAGGGATGGCCTTTGACATTCTTTGATATTTTGGATTTTTAATAAAGGTTTTTCTGTTGTCTTCATCCTGCCGATGATTTTCACTTTTATATATATATATATATATATTTGGTATTCTTCATTTCCTTTTGTGATTATCTTTTTAATAATATTGTTTTCAATTTTTGAACTTGTTTTTCAAGAATTCAACATGTATCTCCTCTTTAAAATATAATGTGTTTTATCATTGCACCAAATACTTATTATTAATATAAATATTTTTGTCACTAAATATTTTAATTGTGTTAGATTCAAAATTAGATTTTTAGATCTATTTTAAAAAATCTCAAATTCTCTTTTGAATCTTGTACTTAGATTTGAATTTTCTTTTAATACACTTTTATTTTTAGTAAATCTTTCTGTTTTTCTATCAACTTGAGCATTGGATTTGTTAGTTGGATGAGTAGTTTAAAAAGAGTTTTTATTGGAGGATTTCAAGTAGGGATCGCAACAAAGATTGAACCAATTTGTTAGGATGGGATTTTATTTGAAAAGTCGAATTCAGGTTGGCTGGGTAAAAATAAAAAATATAGTTAAATGGGATTTGAAGTAAAACCATCCCTTTTTAAGATATTTACAAAAATATCTCGGATATGTAAATTAAGTTTTTTTTCTTTTAATAAATGTGTATATATATATATATAAAGTTTTAAGTCTAAAATAAATTAATAATCTTATTTACTTCAAAATAAAAAATAAAACAATGAAAAATGTAATATTATTTATTTCAAAATAAAAAATTTAAAAAATTAAATTGAGTTAGAGCCGAGTCTGTTATGAAATTTCTAGTTCAGATTCAAAACAATTTTTTTAAAATAATTAGAGTTGAGTCAAAACCGAAACGAATTGATGAAATTTCAAATCATAATTATGACGGGCAAAAATCCTCCCACCACGTTACTATACTTGATTTCAAGCAACCTCAAAGCTTCCATTGGAATATATTGGCCTTTGTATATATAGATTGTGATTTTAAAAGCCTGAGATTGAATACAAGGGATTTTCCCAATAGCCTGAGATGATCATAGGAACCATTCTTTTAAACTGTGCTATCACACAACTTGACTTCTCAAAATCCTTCTTTCACAGATTTATAACTAAAGAAATTTATATGGAGAAACAGTTGAGTTTCATTCATCAAAACTGCCTTTGATTATGTTTGTAAATTGCACAAATCATTGTATCGTTTAGTAAGGCACCCCAACTCCTTTATTCTCCAACTTAGTTTCTTCTTCTCCATTTTTATGGCGGTTGAAAAAATTATCATGGAAAAATGTCAAGTGTTTTTCATTAAGGTTAAAAATTGCAATACAAAGTTAAAATAAATAATATTTATATACTTTAATATATACATGAAATATAAATTTTAAATATTCTTAAGAAATTAATATAGATTATTTTTAGAAATAATGATAAATAAAATATTAAAAAAATTAATAACAATAAATGGTATTTAAATATTTTAATATCACTTCTTGAAAAAAAGTGGAGGTCAACCGAGGGAGGAAAGAAGAATGGAAGTCTTCCGTGAGGTCCTAGAAGAATGTCAATTAATGGACTTGGGCTATACGGGGGTATGGTTTACATGGGAGAGAGGAAATCTACCGGAAACAAATATTAAAGAGAAACTTGATAGGGGTGTTGCAAATGAAAAATTGATGCATCTCTTTCCAAAAGGTAATATTCACCACTTAACACACTCGATTTCAGACCATTGCCCCTTCTTATCAGTACTAACAATGAGAAGAGGCAAAAAGGGATCCCAAGATTCAAATTTGAGGCTTGGTGGACTATGGAGGAATCTTTTAAACGAGAAATCAAAAATTATTGGGAGTCATCCAATGCATCTATTGTTGAAAAACTTGCAAGGCTGCAAGTCAATTTGAGAAGATGGGCAAGCTTGTTGAAGAAAGGTCGAGATGGTTTAAAGAATAAGCTCACAAAGGAACTTGAAGATCTAATGGCAAGGGATAGGGATGATAACACAATGGCAAAGTTAATTGATACCAGAATTCGACTTAATATGGAGATTGATAAAGATGAAATGTATTGGGAACAAAGGGCACGAGCTAATTGGCTTCAATTTGGAGATAAAAATTCTGCCTTCTTCCACAAATATGCCTTAGTCCGAAGACAAATCAACAATATTACGAGGCTGGAATCAAATGAAGGGAAGGAAATTTCTGATGAGACAGCAGTTGTAACAGCCCGATTTTGATCCTAAACGGAAAAGTAGTTTTGGGATCACAAATTCGAGTCCGAAAAATATTTTTAAATTATTTTTCGTGTTTATTATGTGTGAATTTGTTGGTGTTAAATTTTCGTGACTTAATTTTGATGTTTAGGTACCCGATTAAATAAAAGGACTTAATCGCGTAAAACGTAAAAGTTACAAATTAAAGTGTAAAGTGCTTAATTGATAGTGGCTTTTGAATATAAAGTATTCAAAAGGCAAATAGCCCATTTTTAGTTATAGTGGACGGCACAAGGACTAAAATAACCTTGTATTATATGTTATATATATTAGTTATAGAAGGTTAAATAAGTAATATAATAATAAGTTAATGTATGTTAAAATATAACAAATTGAAAGCCATTATCATCATCTCCCATTACCGAAACTTAGAAAACAAATAAGGTTTAAGAACTTTGAATATTCAACCATAAAAGAAGTTTGATTCAAGGTTAGTTTTTGTTCAGTTTTTGATAATTTTTACGTTTTTGAGATCGTTGCTTTGAATACGTCAAAACCAATGTCTTAATTTTTGTTTGTGATGAGGATTTTGTGTTTTGGCATTGATGATACCTTGTGGTCTTTGTTGTTTGATGATGAAAAGTGAAATATATGTGTTAGATTTACAAGTTGTCTTTGAATTTTTGATGAATTTGAGTAATTTGGACTAAATTGCAAAAATAAATTTGAGGGACTAATATGTGAAATAAATGAAATGTATGGACTTGTATGAGGACTGGGAAGATTCGGCCCTTGTATGGTGTAGTCAAATTTTGTGTATTTTGTGTTTTGTGCAAAAAGGACTAAATTGTAAAAAGTGTAAAATATTAAGGGCAAAATTGTAATTTACCCATTTATGTGTTTTTGGGGTAAATTGAATAGAATGGTGTTTAAATAAGCTTAATTTGAGTATGTTTGGATCAAGAATTAAAGAAATCGAATTTGGATCGGGGAAATACAAAAGTGGTCGAATAGCCGATTTCATAGTCGTCGACGTCCGAGGTAAGTCAATAAGCATTTAAATGTTGTTATATCTATGAATATATATCTGTTACATAATCGAAATGAATTATTTGAATTATTTATGCTATGGCCGAATGTGATTGTGGTGATTGGCTATATTCTGAGCTTGATTCGGTCGAGTTTCGATGTCCGTAAGTCTCTTACGAACCTTAGGAATAGATAGGATACATATGTCATGACATAGGATATCCGATATGTGTTATCATGTAAGACCACGTCTGGGACGTTGGCATCGATTTGTGTTTATGTGTAAGACCCTGTGGCATCGATATGTGATTACATGTAAGACCACGTCTGGGACGTTGGCATTGTACGAGCTTCCTACTATCCGCGTATCCTTTTGAATTCCGAATGGTTCAACGGGAATGTGTAAGTGAAGGCCAATGTGAAATTCGAACTAAAAGAACTAAGGTACGTATATAAATTGTGTTATGAAGAGAAAGGTAAGTTATATGTTTAGTTCATTGTACAGGTTAATGTATAAACATGTGAAATATGTATAAGTTTTCAACTATGTGTATTCGGCTAAAGGGTATATTGTGTGACTTCGATATTGAAATTTGAGTAATTATTTGTGATTGTATATAATTTACTACTTGATATAATTCTGTATATTTGATTTTGCTAAGTTGGTTGATATTACTTTGCTGTTTACTTACTAAGCTTAAATAACTTACTTTGTGATTTTTTTGTCTATCTCTGTTTTATAGATTTTGGATACGTTACGTGCTCGGGGATCGTCAGCAAGACTATTCACACTATCGACAGTCACATATGGTATTTTGCTAAGTTAATTTTGAATATACGGCATGTATAGCATAGTAAGAGGTTGAATATGGAATAAGTATTTTTGTATGTAATTAATAGCCATGCGAAAATGGCTTATCTTCTTTTGATCGATTTGGTATCTATGCTTATGGTCATAATGGTCATTGAAAATGAGCTTATGTTATGCCTATTTGATTAAGGTACATGTTCATGATAAGTAAGCATGCATGCATGATGTTTTATAATTAGACTTGTTGAATTTGGGTATGTGATTAATACTTGTATTTTGGTTATACTTTGTATGATGGATTGAATTAGTTAAGATATGGACTTGAACCGAATGTATACATGGATATTTTGGCTATGGGTAAGTGATGATTATATTATGGACATGTTGAACTCGATTAGGTAATATATATATATATATATATATATATATGTTCGAATCCAACAAATAGGTATGTGGTCATATTAGTCATCAAGTCTTGGATAATTGAGATTGAAATGATAATGTTAAATACATATGTATTCGGCAATGATATGAAATTATGATAGATGTTTAAATGTGATGCAAATGAACTTAGTTTTGTAATTAGGTTATGAAATTTGTATTGGTAAATGGTGAATGTTAGACGTAATTTTGGTTTGTGAAATAATGGATATGTCTCATGATTAATTGTTTATATAATGTGATATGAAATTGATTAGGAAATTATGTATGTATTTATATAGTTATTCGGCTATACTTGGTTGAAATATTTGATGGTTGTTAATGAATTGTTCTTTATGAGATATTTGTGAGATTATGTAAAAGTGATTAATATGTTATATAAGAATATGTGTGTATTAATTTTGGAAGGTAACATAATTATGTATAACATTTACCTGTTTAAATGGTTGATATGTATAATAAATTATTGAA
Organism: Gossypium australe; assembly: GCA_005393395.2. Taxonomy (NCBI): domain Eukaryota; kingdom Viridiplantae; phylum Streptophyta; class Magnoliopsida; order Malvales; family Malvaceae; genus Gossypium; species Gossypium australe. Next base: position 12,721,394 of record CM016622.1, on the reverse strand, counting down.
GTTGTTTAGCTTGATATTTGAATAACGCATGGAATAAAGTGACTAAATATGTGCTTTAATTGATTAATGATGTAACACCCCAAACCCGGCCCACGAGCCTTGATCGGATCTGGTATGTCACTGCGTAAAAACGTTTAAAATATTTTAACCTTAAAATAAAACATGGAAATTCATGTTTATTTATAAAACATTGTTTATTTAAAATGCTAAGTAAAAATTTGATGTCATAAAGTATCCAGATTTGAAAACTTTAATATATATATAAATTTAAGAAAATAATATCATTTGCAAATAACATTTCATCGTCAATCCATAATAAAACATAATAATAATCCGTAAATACTTTAAAAGGCCATTATTACAATAAATAACCTTTCATAAATAAAATGTGTAAAACAAATAAATTTATCATCTGCATGGGCCACCTCGTATCCACTCCAACCCGGTCCAAGCACTTTGCGTCACCTGCGATGTTGGTAAAAATTGGGTGAGTCATACAGACTCAGTGTGTAATTAGACCACTGAATTCCATCCACATGTCAAACCATATAATAACCCATATAACAGATATTAAGATAATTTAATCACATGCTTTCACTTACTGGGCTTGGCCCACAACCACATCACATTCTTATAATAGTGTAATCAACCACATGTTTCCACATACTGGGCTTGGCCCATTTCCACATTAATTCACATAGCAGACAGATTTATGCAAAATGCACCCAACCCAGCATAGGGTCCATCCTTTACACCTACCTTGGCAGACCCCCTGCCCAAGGCCGTGGCTAATCCACCGATCACATAGTGATCCACATATCTTACCTTGGCAGACTTGCTGCTCAAGGCCGTGGCTAGGCCACCGATCACATAAGTGATCCCACATATCAATCAATCTACGGTGATGCACACAGCTATCAACCGCCGAGATGTGGCACCTAGCCAACACCTCCCTTGATGAAGCACATAGCTAACATCAAGCGCTAATGTAGCACAAGGCTAACATTAGACCACGTACATAATGTACACCCTTTCTTCTTTCACATTCAGATCCCATCCCATGCACATGCAACATATGATAATGTCATAACATAATAAAATGATGCATGCACATGCTATTCGGCATACAAACATATTCTCATTGGCATATTCACATTCTTAATATTTAACACTGACCTGATTTTCGATATACCCCTTAAGGGTATCCATTCATAATTGTCACTGCACACATTAGCATTTACACCACACATACAATATAACATAAACCCGGAAAACAGTGGGTTAATCACACACCTTACTATTTAGCGAAATCCTTAGCTACTTGAATTTAACACGATCCCGGAACTTCCTTATGCCTGTCGATTTACCCTTAAAAACCAAAATACACAATCGGTCATCACTTATACCAAATATGGCCTATGTAGCAAATATAACATTTGGCCCATATAGCAATTATAACAATTCGGCCCATCAGGGCATTTTCGTAATTCAGTAATCGTACCCACTAAGGGTAATTCGATAGTTTTCTCTCTAAGGGTAATTCGGTAATTTACCCTACAAGGGTAATTCGGTAATTTCATATTTAACGGTGTTTTCGAAGATTCACTATCGCCTCGAGTGATACAAAACTCTATTTGGGTCTCTACGGAACTATTGGGTCAAAAATCCATTTTAAGCCCAAACGGGGTAATTTCGCAACTAAAACTTAACTAGTAATTTGGGGCATACAAATTTAAACTGTCCATTTGCGTCATACTGACTAAATTGCATATAACTCAAGTTAGAAAACTCGAAATCTAGATCCGTAAAATTTCCTTGAAACTAGACTCATGTATCTTCTTACTTAAATTTTTCCAGAATTTTTGGCCTAGCCATTTAGTACAGTTTATTCCTTAAAGTTTCCCTTGTTTCACTGTCCAATGATTCTGACCTCTCTTGACTTAATTTCAAATATCTCACTGTACGGTTTTCATATACTGTTCCAACTTGTTTCTCTTGAAAATAGACTTACTAAGGAATCCATACATGTAAGTTATAACCCATAATTCATTTTGTACAATTTTATATGAGTTTTCCAAAACAGATCAGTGAACCCCAAAGTTAATCAGAACCAGTCTCACTAAAATCAAGATATCTCAGAATGTAAAATTCCTTTTCCTTCTCTGTTTCTTCCATATTGAAATAGACACAGTAAGCTTTAATTTGATATCTTATTCACTTTCTAATTCCTTTTCTCCTATTTTTAGTGATTTTTCAAAAACACGTCACTGCTTCTAACCGAAACTGTTTTATTACAAAACATGATTATCACTACCATCAAACGCACGTCCGACTGATCACGGATACCGGTTAAAAATTTTCTTCGATATTTCTACCGAATCACAGAATATTTCATGTAAACTTTCAGAGAGATGTGAGATTTTCTCACCATTTCAAACATATATTCGGAAGAGTATGAGATTACACACCTTATTCGGAATCCGTAACGCGATGCTCTCTGCGGCACCAAAAATCCGAGTCACTTATAACGAGGGATAGGTTTTCGATTGAACCTTTGATAAAGTACTTCGAGACCTTGCAACCAGCATAAACTCTCTCATGACAAGTCCCTAGACTCTCAACCATATTACAAATTAGTCCCCTCATTAGCTAGCTTAAGCTTTGGGGGCTCCAAAAATACAAAAATTATCAACTAAAGTCATCAAAATCACTTACTTGCTAAAGGATTTGTTTGCTGAAATTTTTGAGCTCTCCAACCCTTGTTTGCTACCAATTCTAGGTGGTGATGAAGAGAAGAAAAGATGATACTTCTCTTTTCTTTATTTTCATAACCCTTTTTTTTTATCTCTTCTTTCTTTCTTTCTTTCTTTTTTTTATCTCTTTTTTTTTCCACCTACTCCACTCCACAAATTCTTTTATTCCTTTTTCATCCACCTACTCCACTCCTCAAATTCTTTTATTTCTTTTTCATCCACATACTCCACTCTCCAAATTCTTTTATTTCTTTTATTTCCTTTTTTTTTCTTTTTCCTTATTTTCCTCCTTACCATACTTTTCCACAATTTAATAAGTCCACCTTACCATAATTTAAAAATCCAATTTTGCCATATTTACAAGCTTGATCGAAATTTAGGGAAATAGTACAAAAATAATAGTCAAAATTTGCACACAATGGGATTTGAACCTCTTCCCTCAAGGTACTTCACTTGATGCCATAACCTCCTTGCCATATGCTCATTTATGCTAGCAATTTACTCTTTTATTTCCATAAGCCTTGATGCCACTTACTATCTCTCCTTATTAGGCTCAAACACAAAATTTTACTAAGGCCCAACTTGAACTCGAAACTTCATAGAATCCGGTAACTTTCTAAAATCATCTTCTTAATAAGTCCAACTTGAAATAATGTCATTCTCTTGTTCTCAAAAATTTTAAACACTCATATGCCCAAGGCCCATTGGGCCCATTCCTACTAGGCCCAATTCCGGGATGTTACAATTCTACCCTCCTTAAAGAAAATTCCGTCCTCGAAATTTCCAATCAACTATTAAACGCACTGCTGAGATCACATCATTATGCTTTCGCTGCGCACTCTGATCTTAAAGAACTATCATACTTTCTAGGTACATTTTCTAGGTTCACAATCAATGTTACATACACTTTACTAGCAACATAAGAACAAACTGACCTTATAGCAAGCAAAGCAACCAGTGATATTCTAGAAATAAGAACTTACCCATTGCCACCTCTAGCACATCACTATCCTCGCGACGGCCGACTGCATAAACCAACCTTGGTTGCCTCGCATCTGCACCTTCAGCATCTTTGCTTGGTGCTCCACGACCTCGGCCTGAACCATTTCCTCCATGGTTCGGACCACGACCCCTTGTCGCTTGCTGACCATCTCTACCTGGCTGCACATAGCCTTGGCCTGCTGTCCGAGCCCTATTCGGATCCTGAGGACAATCTTTAATCAAATGAGACTTGGACTTACACCTAAAACATTCCCGTTCCCGGTTCCAACACTCGCCAACATGATACCTTCCACACTGAGCACACGGACGGTCCGGATTTCCAGCAGTTGGCTTAGAAACACGAGCAGGATTCTCAATCCTAGGTCTTTTCTGAAGACTCTCAGACGATTCTGACGGTCCAAAACTCCTCTTTTCCAGGTTCCTATCCTTATCTCTGTTCTGTCTCACAGAGTCCTTAATCCCCTCGGCTACCTTAGCCTTCTCTACTAACACAGTAAACTCTCGCTCCTGATGTGGAGCTATCAACAATCTCAGGTAGTCCCTTAATCCGTCCTCAAACCGGACACATCGTTCATGCTCCGTAGCCACCACTCCTCGAGCATATCGGCTCAACCTTAAGAATTCAGCCTCGTACTCCGCCACGGACTTGTTCCCTTGAACTAGCCCCAGAAATGCCTTTCTCTGCGCATCAATATAATGAGTCCCCACATACTTCTTCTGGTATGCTGCCTTAACATAATCCCAAGTGAGTTCTTCAGCTGAGGCACCATCCCGTATTGTGAGCCACCATTGATACGCCTCGTCGCGAAGTAGTGCCACCATTCCTTTCACTTTCTCTTCACTGGTTAAATCTAGCTCATCCATAATTCGCTCGGTCGCCTCCAACCAATACTCAGCCGTACTGGGTGCCACACCTGATACACCTCGAAACACCTCAGCTCCATTGGCTCGGAGTCGCTCGGGTACGGACTTCCTAGCTCTCATATTTCCACCTGCTCCAGCCACCATCTCAAGAACTCGCAGCACAGCCTGCAATACAGCATCATCCCCCGTCTGATCTTGCTGCTCATTACCAAAAGCTGGTGGTGGAGGTGGTACCTCATTCTCGGACCCTTGACCCGATCCAACGGGTTCCGATACGGCCATTCTACCTCGACCATGTCCACGACGACCACATCCTCTAGAACTCATTTCTAACGTCGCTATTATTCTGATTAAAAAGTTTTATGCATCAGAATTTTGTTCCACTTATTATCCCCGAACAGTTTTATGACATAAAGTATTTAGAAGTAGTTCTTTCGATCAAACAAAATTTCAGTTCAAGTTCACTACTCTAATTCAGAGAATCACATTCTCATTCATAAATAAAGACACCTTCATTTCTCAATGAAGCCACATTCATTCACAACATTCACCATGCTACCATGGCCGTCTTCTCCTTTCTCAACCTAGGGGTAATTTCGTCATTTGTCCTATAAGGATAATTTGGTAATAAATCAGGGTCAATTCCAAAAATCCTTATAAATCAAAGGTATTTCGAAATTTGCAAAAAATTGGGGTATTTTTTAGAATTTGTTTTCCAAATCAGTGATGTTGCAGAAATTTCAGAAATCGGGATCATTTTGGTAATTTTGTATGTCAGGGGTATTTTAGTAAATTTCCAAATCTGGGTATCTTGCTATTTCACAAAATAGAGGTTTTTGGTATTTTTGTAAGGTAAGAATATTTTAAAAGTCGAGGGTAATATTGGAATTTTAGAACCCAAGGGCATTTTAGTAATTTTACAACTAGGGGTATTTTCGTAATTTTTTGTAAATCGGAAAATAAACGTCTTTCAAAATCTAATTTAGGGTTTACAAACCAAAGGGATAATTTGATAATTTAAAAACTAAGGTTTTTATAAAAATATGGCTAGCCCCTTTCGGGTTTTAATTATCGAGTTTAGTCGATGACTAAGTCCTCTTGGTTAGGGTGAACGGTTACTACGCACCAGGTAGGATTCGAGTAAAGAGGTGGTGAGTCGATAGGACTGCTTAAGTACCAAGCTCTTACTGAATCCACTCCTAGACATGCGCACAACGGTTGCCACACCCTAGCTCGGCGACTTAATCACAGGTTTGTTTAATGGCCCTTAAGTCTTATGCACTTGTGTTTGAGTAGACTAGTCCCAGGGTTCAATAGGTACTAGTTCACTAATCTACGTTCCCTTCATGCTTATAGAATTCACATTCACAATTCACTTCAGTAGTTGGAAGTACTTACCTGGTGGACTTCGGGCCGGAGATACAGGTGCCATGCCAGAATAACCTGAAAATTCCTTGAAAATCCATATTTTTGAAAAGCCCATCAAAAAAAATGTTTTTGGGCCCAAAACCCTCAAAGCTGAGTTTTGAACCGAGCTCTGATACCAAACTGTAACACCCCAAACCCGGCCCACGAGCCTTGACCGGATCTGGTATGTCACTGCGGAAAAACGTTTAAAATATTTTAACCTTAAAATAAAACATGGAAATTCGTGTTTATTTATAAAACATTGTTTATTTAAAATGCTAAGTAAAAATTTGATGTCATAAAGTATCCAGATTTGAAAACTTTAATATATATATAAATTTAAGAAAATAATATCATTTGCAAATAACATTTCATCGTCAATCCATAATAAAACATAATAATAATCCGTAAATACTTTAAAAGGCCATTATTACAATAAATAACCTTTCATAAATAAAATGTGTAAAACAAATAAATTTATCATCTGCATGGGCCACCTCGTATCCACTCCAACCTGGTCTAAGCACTATGCGTCACCTGCGATGTTGGTAAAAATTGGGTGAGTCATACAGACTCAGTGTGTAATTAGACCACTGAATTCCATCCACATGTCAAACCATATAATAACCCATATAACAGATATTAAGATAATTTAATCACATGCTTTCACTTATTGGGCTTGGCCCACAACCACATCACATTCTTATAATAGTGTAATCAACCACATGTTTCCACATACTGGGCTTGGCCCATTTCCACATTAATTCACATAGCAGACAGATTTATGCAAAATGCACCCAACCCAGCCTAGGGTCCATCCTTTACACCTACCTTGGCAGACCCCCTGCCCAAGGCCGTGGCTAATCCACCGATCACATAGTGATCCACATATCTTACCTTGGCAGACTTGCTGCTCAAGGCCGTGGCTAGGCCACCGATCACATAAGTGATCCCACATATCAATCAATCTACGGTGATGCACACAGCTATCAACCGCCGAGATGTGGCACCTAGCCAACACCTCCCTTGATGAAGCACATAGCTAACATCAAGCGCTAATGTAGCACAAGGCTAACATTAGACCACGTACATAATGTACACCCTTTCTTCTTTCACATTCAGATCCCATCCCATGCACATGCAACATATGATAATGTCATAACATAATAAAATGATGCATGCACATGCTATTCGGCATACAAACATATTCTCATTGGCATATTCACATTCTTAATATTTAACACTGACCTGATTTTCGATATACCCCTTAAGGGTATCCATTCATAATTGTCACTGCACACATTAGCATTTACACTACACATACAATATAACATAAACCCGGAAAACAGTGGGTTAATCACACACCTTACTATTTAGCGAAATCCTTAGCTACTTGAATTTAACACGATCTCGGAACTTCCTTATGCCTATCGATTTACCCTTAAAAGCCAAAATACACAATCGGTCATCACTTATACCAAATATGGCCTATGTAGCAAATATAACATTTGGCCCATATAACAATTATAACAATTCGGCCCATTAGGGTATTTTCGTAATTCAGTAATCGTACCCACTAAGGGTAATTCGATAATTTACTCTCTAAGGGTAATTCGGTAATTTACCCTACAAGGGTAATTCGGTAATTTCATATTTAACGGTGTTTTCGAAGATTCACTATCGCCTCGAGTGATACAGAACTCTATTTGGGTCTCTACGGAACTATTGGGTCAAAAATCCATTTTAAGCCCAAACGGGGTAATTTCGCAACTAAAACTTAACTAGTAATTTGGGGCATACAAATTTAAACTGTCCATTTGCGTCATACTGACTAAATTGCATATAACTCGAGTTAAAAAACTCGAAATCTAGATCCGTAAAATTTCCTTGAAACTAGACTCATGTATCTTCTTACTTAAATTTTTCCAGAATTTTTGGCCTAGCCATTTAGTACAGTTTATTCCTTAAAGTTTCCCTTGTTTCACTGTCCAATGATTCTGACCTCTCTTGACTTAATTTCAAATATCTCATTGTACGGTTTTCATATACTGTTCCAACTTGTTTCTCTTGAAAATAGACTCACTAAGGAATCCATACATGTAAATTATAACCCATAATTCATTTTGTACAATTTTATATGATTTTTCCAAAACAGATCAGTGAACCCCGAAGTTAATCAGAACCAGTCTCACTAAAATCAAGATATCTCAGAATGTAAAATTCCTTTTCCTTCTCTGTTTCTTCCATATTAAAATAGACACAGTAAGATTTAATTTGATATCTTATTCACTTTCTAATTCCTTTTCTCCTATTTTTAGTGATTTTTCAAAAACACGTCACTGCTTCTAATCGAAACTGTTTTATTACAAAACATGATTATCACTACCATCAAACGCACGCCCGACTGATCACGGATACCAGTTAAAAATTTTCTTCGATATTTCTACCGAATCACAGAATATTTCATGTAAACTTTCAGAGAGATGTGAGATTTTCTCACCATTTCAAACATATATTCGGAAGAGTATGAGATTACACACCTTATTCGGAATCCGTAACGCGATGCTCTCCGCGGCACCAAAATCCGAGTCACTTATAACGAGGGATAGGTTTTCGATTGAACCTTTGATAAAGTACTTCGAGACCTTGCAACCAGCATAAACTCTCTCATGGCAAGTCCCTAGACTCTCAACCATATTACAAATTAGTCCCCTCATTAGCTAGCTTAAGCTTTGGGGGCTCCAAAAATACAAAAATTATCAACTAAAGTCATCAAAATCACTTACTTGCTAAAGGATTTGTTTGCTGAAATTTTTGAGCTCTCTAACCCTTGTTTGCTACCAATTCTAGGTGGTGATGAAGAGAAGAAAAGATGATACTTCTCTTTTCTTTATTTTCATAACCCTTTTTTTTTATCTCTTCTTTCTTTCTTTCTTTCTTTTTTTTATCTCTTTTTTTTTCCACCTACTCCACTCCACAAATTCTTTTATTCCTTTTTCATCCACCTACTCCACTCCTCAAATTCTTTTATTTCTTTTTCATCCACATACTCCACTCTCCAAATTCTTTTATTTCTTTTATTTCCTTTTTTTTTCTTTTTCCTTATTTTCCTCCTTACCATACTTTTCCACAATTTAATAAGTCCACCTTACCATAATTTAAAAATCCAATTTTGCCATATTTACAAGCTTGGCCGAAATTTAGGGAAATAGTACAAAAATAATAGTCAAAATTTGCACACAATGGGATTTGAACCTCTTCCCTCAAGGTACTTCACTTGATGCCATAACCTCCTTGCCATATGCTCATTTATGCTAGCAATTTACTCTTTTATTTCCATAAGCCTTGATGCCACTTACTATCTCTCCTTATTAGGCTCAAACACAAAATTTTACTAAGGCCCAACTTGAACTCGAAACTTCATAGAATCCGGTAACTTTCTAAAATCATCTTCTTAATAAGTCCAACTTGAAATAATGTCATTCTCTTGTTCTCAAAAATTTTAAACACTCATATGCCCAAGGCCCATTGGGCCCATTCCTACTAGGCCCAATTTCGGGATGTTACAAATGATATGTATTAAAATGATTAAGCATAAGATTAGTTTGATAATTGTTTAATAAATGAAATTGAAATAACGAATGTCCTATTGTTTGGTAAGTATAAGATGATAAATATGTTTGAATTTATAAAGATTAGTATGGTTTGATTTAAATAGAAAAATGTGCAACCTCATTCTGTTTGGATTATTAAATACATAAACGCTAGCTTTGATCTGAATATTAAGTATGTGTATTCGATCTGAATGCTAAGAATGCGAATATAATATGTTATGTAATGATTATTTTTACTCTTGAATGTACCTGATATGTTTATTTTATAAATATAAATATATATATATATGTCTATTTTGAGTTGTGTTTTATTCGGTAATGCCTCGTAACCCTAGTCCGGCGACGGATACAGGTTAGGGATGTTACAGCAATTCATGAAACTGCCTCAAATTACTTCTAGAATTTATTTTCGTCACAGGGAGTTGGGGATTTATCCCATCTGCTTAAGGGCATAAATACTAATAATTCGTCTGATATCAATACAGATTTGTTTGCAACATATACGGCAGAAGAAGTCTTTTCAGCTTTGAAAGGTTTGGGACCCACTAAAGCACCAAGATGTGATGGTTTTCCGGCATTATTTTTTTAGAAGTTCTGGCACATTGTAGGAAAAGATATTGAAAGTTTCTGTTTGGGAATTCTAAATGATGGGAAGGACTTCGACTCTCTAAACCTTACGGATATTGTGCTTATTCCAAAAAACTCAAAATCCTACAAGCCTTGTCAATTTTAGACCTATTAGTTTTTGCACAATCATATACAAAATTGTGGCTAAAATAATTGCAAACCGTCTTCGGGAAGTCATTGGACGATGTATTGACAACGCTCAAAGTGCTTTTGTTCCTGGAAGGTTAATTTCTGACAATGTGTTAGTAGCCTACGAACTCTTACACACGTTACGCCAAAAACGAACCGGGAAAAAAGGTTTTATGGCAGTTAAATTAGATATGAGCAAGACTGATGATAGAGTTGAGTGGGCTTTTCTAAAGGAAGTCATGCTTTGAATGGGGTTTGCAAAGGAATGGCTGGATTTAATTATGAAATGTATTTCTACAGCCTCTTACACAGTGAATATTAATGGGAGAAGAGGAAATATTTTTAAACCCACTAGAGGGCTTCGCCAGGGTAACCCGCTCAGCCCATTCTCTTTTTCTGATATGTAGTAAGGGACTCTCGTCTTTAATAAGAATGGCAATAAGTGAGGTACTGATGAAGGGAGTGTGGGCTAGTAGAAGAGGACCAGAAATATCGCATCTACTGTTTGCAGATGATTGTATTCTGTTTGGCGAAGCTACAAGAAAAAGAGCAACAATTTCAAAAGAAATGTTGCAGGAATATGAACAGTGTTCAGACCAATGCGTGAATTTTAACAAATCAACGATCTTCTATAGTTCAAATACAACAGAAAGGGACAAAGAAGAAATCTCAAGTATACTAGGGTTGAGATGCTCCACCAATCTGGAAAAATATCCAGGACTCCCCAATGTAGTAGGAAAACGAAAAAAGGAAGCCTTTCAGAACCTCAAAGATAGAGTTAATTCGAGAACTGAAAGCTGGAGTACAAGGTTACTGTCACAAGGGAGAAATGAGGTCTTTATAAAATCGGTGCTTCAAGCAATACCAACTTATGCTATGTCCTGTTTTCTATTACCAAAATCTTTATGTGGGGAGTTGGAAAATATCTTTGCTTTGGTGGCAAAAAGGAAAAAGGAAAAAAGGGGATTTCACTGGTGCCAGTGGAAGTTTATGTACCGGTCAAAAGAGGAAGGGGGAATGGGTTTTAGAAGTATGTCACAATTCAATGTCTCCCTACTAGCTAAGCAAGGGTGGAGGATCATCAATAATCAGGATTCTTTGGTTACGCGTGTTTTTAAAGTAAAATATTTTCCGAATGATCATTTTTTAAATTCTCGTTTGGGAAACACAAGTTCTTATATATGGAGGAGTATCTGGGCAACAAAAAGGATTTTGGAAAAAGGAACATGCTGGAGGGTTGGTACAGGTACAAATATTTCTATAAATGATGATGCTTGGGTTCCAGATGCAGTTAATTTCATATTATCTTCAGTTGTTAATATTATGCAAGATTTTAAGGTCAGTGAGTTGATTGATAGTAATGAGAGAATTTGAAAAAGAGAATTAATCAACAATACCTTCTCAAAGGAAGATGCTGGCAAAATCCTCCGGATCCCTTTGGCATGCACATCTCACGACAATCTTCTTGTTTGGGGAAGCGAATATTCAGGGGAGTTTTCAGTCCGCAGTGCCTATAAACTATTACAAACTTTTGATGATATTTCTAGAGCTTACGCTTTACAAACCACCTACAGAAATTTTTACAAAACACTTTGGCTCCTAAATCTACCAACTAAAATCAAGGTTACAATATGGCGAATCTCATGGAACTATCTGCCTACAAAGATTAATATGCAGTATAGAAAGCTTGCTAGCAATACAAGATGCACACAATATGAAGAAAGAAATAAAACAATAGACCATTTTTTTCGTGATTGTCCTGTGACAGTGGAAGTTTGGACACTATTAAAAATGTAGCACATTCTCATGGATAATTACACAGATTTTGTATAATGGATTACCTGGACCTTTAATCAGTTTTGACACAACCAACGTCGTCTCGTCTGTTGTGGACTTTGGGCCATCTGGGGAGAAAGGAACAAAAGATTGCATGAAAAGAAAAATAGTACATGCTAAGACATGGCAAACTTCATCAACAACTACATAGCTGAACTAGATGGTCTTGAAAGGAAAAATCTAGCAAAGAGAAAGGAGATAAGAAGATGGAACAACCCACCTAAGGAGTTTGTCAAGATTAACTTTGATGGTGCGTATGATGGGACTCACCACCAGTCAGCTTTAGGTATTGTGGTCAGAAATGAAGAAGGGGTAGTATTATTATCTTGTTTAGAGGTCCATCAATGGGTATATTCTGACTTCGCGGCTGAAGCAATAGCATGTCGAAAAGCAGTCCAAGTGGGTTTTGAAAAGGATTGGCCGAAGATATAGTCGAAGGAGACTCCTTCACAATAATAAAAAAAATGTAACAGTAAGAGTCAAGATTGTTCACATATTTGAGCATACATATCTGATATTCAATAGAAAATAAACATATCTAGAAGATTCACGTTTAAACATACACCAAGATCTGCAAATACCCTTGCTCATATTTTGGCAACAAAAACACTTAAAAAGAAGGAAACAATGTACTTGGAGATGAATGTCCTTGGGTATGCTGAAAATCAACGAAGGATCAAGTGGCAGTGTAAACCAGACTGAGAAAGGATCGGAGAAGAAGAGAAATGAGAGGAAAGTTAAAGAAAAGAAAATGAAATGGTTTTTGAAAAGAAACAACTTTCCCAAAAAACTAAATTGTTAAGCAGAAATGATATTAAGATGATAGGAAATGTCTCAATTTTTTTGATTGGGCATTTATTAGGTGTATTTATTTTGATTCTAAACTCTTTGGAAAATATCTAGATATTTTATGTTTTGTTTTGGGCCATTTTGATTTTTGGGCCGGTTATTTAGCTTTTATGGTTTTCTGATTTGCTTTTTTTTTGAATTGGTACAATGTACAGTTTATTTTATTTAATGCAAAGGCCAATCTAGAATTTTACTAAAAAAAGAAATATATTTTAATATCATTAATATTTATATAATTTAATATAATTAGAAATTCTATCATACGCGTACGAATTGGTACAATGTACAATTTATTTTGTTTAATGCAAAGCCCAATCTGGAATTTTTACTCAAAAAAATATATTTTAATATCACTGATATTTATATAATTTAATATAATTAGAAATTCTATCATACGAGTACGCGTGTGGAAACCACATACTTAGAATATAAGTGTGTGTTTAAAAATAACATACAATAAATAATGAAACCTAAGGTTTGGAACTAATTAATAATAATATATGAAATATGTATGATATTAAAATGAAAAATAGATTAAATTGTGAGTAATATGAAATTTAAACACATAAATACATCATATTAAGAATACTAAATGCCTTACGATTGTTTATCATACTATTGTAATCAATTTTGAATTAGCGTTGAGTGGATTTGGGACATTAACTCAAATCAACAACATTACTTTGGTTGAGGTGCTAGAGTATGTATAATATAATTAAAATAAAGCTTTAATTTAGTGGTAAAATTTATTTTTTATTGATGTAAATAGCATGAGTTTAAATCAAACCACATGTAAATTTTTATTGGTTTTTTAAAATAAAAAATTTTAAAATACCCTCGAATAATATAATTTATTTTAATTATCAAAGGATATTTTCGTAATTTATCTAACCAAGTTGGTGCTAAGTGGTTTAAATACCTTTTAAATAATTAATATACATAAGAATATTTCAATAATTCATTGATTTATGTTTTTTTTTTGATAATTAAGAAAGAAGAGACATACTCAAATTCTTATCACCAAATAGAGAGGTTGCTTTCATCTTCATTAGATTTTTGTGATTACTCTCTCGCAATAAAAATAAATTACTGATTTGTTGACTCATTATAATATGGACACTTAAGGTGAGTTTGGACTATTAGTGTAAAAATAGCAATGGTAATAAAATTAAATACTATAATAATAATGTAATGTAAAATACTACACCCACCGTGAATTCAAATCTACCTTATAAGGCTTGCTCTACTCCTACGGCTACAACCCCACCTTTGTCAAAATATTCTGGTGAACGGCTCTCCATTGGTGGATCAAAATTGGCAACTTGATGGGTCATTACAGTATATCACATTCACCTATGTTTGACGGTCAACAAATTCACATGGTTCATGCATCAAACCACACAACACCATTGCATGCTTATCTAGTACGGGGTTCTTCTTTTCATCTTAATAAACGTGGAAAATATTTTATATCATTGCCTGTTTAAATACTTTTATTCACTAATTCCGTCATGAAAACAAAGTCAATAATGTCATAGTTGCGATATTCTTTTTTTGGCGAGAAAAAAAGATAATCACATTATTAGTAATTACATCAATGTCAATCAGAATTAATTTATTAAATTTTAATAGAAAAGGCTAAATCAATTTCAAAAATACCCTAAACAATTTTGTTTGTATTAAATTATAAAGTAAAAATTTGAGAGTTAAAATATACTTTAAATTTCTATATATTTTGTGTATTTTAAATTTAATCTCACTGTTTTTATTAAAATATTTTATTAGATTTTTTTAATGTGAATTAAAAAAAAAACTATTTACTTAATAGTTATATAACAATAAAAATATCATTGAAAATACTTATTATGATTTTTGTGTTAAAAACAGTCATTTGAAACCATAGCAATAAAGAAACTTTTTTATTGGAATAATGTTTCTAAAAGAAAATTGAGGTAAATATTTTGATTGAAATAATTATCATATTAACCATTCAGACTAATTAATGATATTAGAAAAATAGATAGATTAAATTATGTAAAAAATTAAAGTATGTAAACTAAACCTCTAATTTCAACATAATTTAAAAGTCAAATTTAAATTTAATCATTATGTAGAAAAAATATACAAATTTTTTAAAAAATAAAATATATAAATTAAATCTCAAAATTTACAATATATTTTTGTAAAACGCGAAAAGGAGAAAAGCAAAGAGAATAGTGCTAGGTGGCAACATAAGGAAGGTCATTTGTTCCTTCCTTTTTTATATATATAGATTTTGGGCGGGTAATTTGGGCCTACTATTTTTCTGAACAAGGCCAGACCACCCGAACCCTTTATTTCCTTGTCTTTCTTCGTTGTCCCAAACATAAGATTTCCCTATTTTTCCCCCTTTTTTTTCCTTTATAAGTTATAATTCTACTATTTCTCTCAGAATTTCATCGAAAAAAATCGAGGTGGGTTTTCCCTTTTCTTTTATTTTGGTTGATGATTTTGTTCGTTGATTGTTTTAAACCTACTTTGATCATGAAATTTTTGTTTATCTGAGGTTTGATTATTGTTCGTTTGGTTGATTTAATTTTTTTTCTTGATTTTGCATGTTAATCTGTTAATGGTTTCAGTGTTTTTCCCCTTAATCTTAGATTCTCTTTAAACTTTTTATTTATTAGAGATATCCAAGAAAAATAATTGCCATCAAAATCAGTTTCCTAGTTCTAAACTCATTATCTTTGCGATGGCCATCATCATCGGCTTGATATATTTCATTGTTGATCATTGATTTTTTGACTTGGCTTGACTTAAAAGGATGATCAGTTGCTATAATTTTGATCTGATTGTTGTAGAGATTTTGTTGCTGTGACCGTATTCAAACAGAAACTTTGTTTGTAGGAAGTAATTCCAAGTCCTGTTTTCTGCCTTTTGTTCTAAGAATTGTGATAATAAGGGTTTTAAAACTGCTACAAGAGTACATAGTCATATTTTTCAAGGGGAGTGCTTTGACATATGAGATGTTACCCAGTATATAATTGGACAACCTTTTCCGATGTCCTGCAATGGGTTCAATGCAAAAAAATCAAGGGAAAAGAATTGGGCTTTTTGGCATATTGCATCCTCTATCGTGCAATACTAATTTGCTTTCCTGATTTTGAATCTCAAATGTTTGCTTGCACGATATCTGTGATAGGCTTAACCTCTCAATTTTATTCTTTTGTCCAGCACATTGATGCTGTCAATGTTGGTTTAAAGATTTAGTTTATAAAAAGAAATAGAAAATGGTTATCGTAAGCTGCTCCCCCTAGGGCTGCTTTAACATGAGAAATTGACTTTCAATCTTTGTGGTTCAGATTCAAGTTTGTAGATGAATACGTCATACCTTCCTTCTAGCATGTCCAACAACTTCTTGTTGGATGCTATAATGGATAGGGTTGGATATAGTTTTCTCTTGGTTTCCTTAGCAGCAACTAGGTTTAGATGTTTTCTTATGCAGGTCATTCACTTGGCGTTTCATTCTTGCACTGATCTTGATTTTGCCCCTGAGCCTAAATACTAATTTGTATGCCAGTTTTGGAACGACAGCCAGTCTATATCTGAAGGTATGAGGTTTCCTCTATCTCCTCACAATATGTTTCCATATTCTTATTGCTATCAGCTTTTAGGTGTAGTGTGTCTAGCCTCTGTTTTCATTCCTTCGCTTTCCATCATACTCATCCTTGTCATGTCTTGCAGCACCTTCACTTTACTTATATTTCCTTTCTTAATTCCCTTGATTTTATCTATGTTCTCCCAGTTGCAGATAGTTTCTATTGCATGTTGAGCATTCTTTTGAATTATCCATGCATAGAAACCTTTCTGGAGTTGTTAACAGCTTAGTAGTGATCTTTCTTGTTACTATTTTCTGAATTGCAAATGTTGTCGCAGGAAAGCATTGGTCAATTTGGCAACTGAAGGGAAAAATTCCTATATCTTCTTATTAGGTTCATATGCACTCATTTTGGACTGTTTATGTCAGCTGTTATACACGGAGAACAAGTAAATGGTTTAGGGCTACCAATTTTCAGAACTCTTAGACCTTGTTCAATCGGAATTCACTTTGACATCAGGATCTTTCCACTCCAGGAACTGGAGATTGCATTGGAAATGATTAAAGGGGGGGGGGGGTGAACGATTGTAGTCATGCCATTATCTTAAATCCATTATATTTTACATATGTGTTAGCATGCTCGATGCTTGTTGTTGGGTGTCTCAGGAGGTTTAGGGAGTGACTGACATTAAGGAATTGATAATAGTGTCTCGTGCTGTGTAGTTCTAAGATGTAATGACCTAAGAATCCCCTAAAGCTTGCTGGGGTCATCTTCATGGCCTTTACAGTTCCTTATTTTCAACCATTCTACTGTTTCTGCTGATAGGTTGATTTATAGTGTAGGCCTTGTGATGACAGTGCTGAAGATTGAGCTTAGTATTGTCTGCTGGACAACCATTACATTCTGTTTATGGAGACTTAAGACTTGGAAAAATTGGATGCCAGGATGATGACCATTAACACGCAAGTGATGGGAACTGTCTTATATTGCTTGTCAGTGAATGTAGTAAAAACCTTAGGGGGTTAAAAAAAATTTAGCAGTTGAAATCATGCTTGTCTAGATGCCTCGGAGGAGGGACAATTATGCAAACATTTAAAGGTCTGATGGCATCAGGTTCACATATTTTATTGAGGCGGAGGGCTGACTTGTACTTGCATGTAGTGGCTTAGACGCTTACTTAAGCCAAAACTGAAGATTGTCACTCTCAAGATGCAAGGCAGTGAACCATCTTGACAGGAGAGCTGAATGTTTGTTAAGTTTGGATTAAGATATGGTGCATCTGATATGGCCTTTGTGATGCTCAGTATTGAAGAGAAATCACTGGAGCTGGGTTTTGTAAGATTCTCCCGGTTGCTTCGTAGGATTTATTATATGTGCCTCTTTCTAAGGAGTTTATTCACACATTTTGAAGCTTTTTTTTTTTATTTCTCGGGTAATATCTTCCCCCTGATTTGTATTAGTAAAGCTTCCTGGTGAACCATTTCACTATTTTTGGTGGCAGAGTTCTTTAACGAATGTACATAATACTAGCTCATAATTTTTTGTTGATACTCACCTAATTGTTTAACCTTGAAAGATTTCAGAAAGACATTGTGAGGCACAATATATGAGATACTATTATGTAACCACTTCATCTCTACTTCAAATGTTACATAATGAGAAGGTACTGTAGGAATCAGTCTAGACCTTTCATTTTGAAGCTAAATATATTTTCAATAGATAGGAATCTTACATTAGCAATGGTGACTGTTAGTGTCGCCTACTTTTCAATTATATCATAGACATTCGTGTTTTCTGTTTATTTCCTTTAATTTGGTGATTTTTATCAAGAAAATATAAATTATTGGTTTTAAATGATACTTCTACGTTCTTTTGGCAAAGGTTACTCTCTTATTGATTGATTTATTGGCAAAAGCAACTATATTTACTCTCTTACAGATGGACATCCATGCTCGTTCTCATATATATTAAACATGTTGTCTAATTACTGAACTTTCCTCTTCAATAAACAATCTATACATCCCCATGGCATTTGACTTAGTTCCTTATGGAAATGAATAATTTCAAAATTGTAGTTTATCTCCTATACTGCCTCTTCAATTTCTTTGAGGATGCTTTCTTTTACTACAGATTAATGTTCCACGTTTATAAGTTTTCTATCTGTTAAAAGTTTACATTGTACTTTAAATCATTTCTTTACTATCTTATTGTTTTTTTATTCTTCTAACTTATCTTCATAATAGATAGGTTTTTGTCCCTCTCTTACAGACTGGAAGTTGAGTGTCATGAAGGTTACTTTATACAAATTGATTTCTTCTCTTTTACTGAACCAAAGAGAGACAGGACTTACTTTTCTATATTCATTCAGTTACTAATTTCATGACTGGAGTACGAGGCCTTATTCTTCTGCTGTTACTGTGACTTCACAATCTTTATATCCATTCTTGGATAAGTGATTATCACTTTCATCACATACATCTGCTGAGTTATAAATCAATTCCGGGTGATGTCCTGATGTATAATCCTGCTTCTAGTGGTTTCTCTAGCCTCAATCTAAGGTACTATTGCATTGGGGTTATGGGTTAGTACTAGCGACCAATTCAAAGTCTGTATGTAATTACAATCTAGTGTTATCTATCTTGCATTCACCTTTTCCTTCTTTGTTTCTTGCCCCAGAATATGACGAATGCCCTCCCCAATTTTTTAGAGAGGGGAGAAATGTATAACCAGATAAGTGCAAGAGGCAGGACCATGGCTGGCACGCCAGTTTATAAGAAGACCATAGTTGCGTACTTGGTATTAGGGCTGTTAACTTACTGTGTGAAAGCCTACTGCAAAAGACACCCTAAGCATTTAATTCCTTTTTTGCAGCTCATTTTGTCCTACTCCTAAGAATCAACTCACACGTGACTTACTGTTCATTATGCACAATTTGGATTTGATGGGCCAAAGTAGAAAGTTTCTTATAGTTGTTGAAGTTCTAGCCTAGGTGACCTTTTCACGTATCAGTTTGTGCTTGTCTAGTGGATGCTGGAGTGTCTTCCTGATGCATTTAGAAATTTTACATCTATGGTCTGTTGTTATTTGTTTCATGAGATTGATATTTATAAGTTTATGTGTAATTCTCATCTTTTGGAGTTTTAATAGCATGGTAAAACTGTTCTTTTAAATGGATTAAACAGTTGTGGGTAGGAAAAGAAAATTGGGTACCTTTATTTTCAGCTTCAGTGGCAACTAATTTAGGATACAACTAAAAATGTAATTCTCGGTGTTGCATTTTTCTTCATTTTGCTGCCGATATGTGAGATCCAAAACATGATAATTTTTGTGTTAGACTTATGGAAGTTCTTGATAAGAAATGAAATGCATTAGAATCAGTGTATTTTGCTTGTAAAAATGTAATGGGGACAGTTAACACATCCTTTGTTTTAATTATTTCCTGTTATTGGAAGTTAAATATATTTAATAGCTCCTCTTCTATGTATTTGATCTGTTTTTTCTTTTGCAGGTTTACTCTTCTTCTGAGACATCGTTCTTTTCCTTTTAAGTGACTGTTATGGGGCATAGACATTTATTTGGCACATCCCAAATGTTTGAGAGTGAACCTGAGCAGGGCAGGAATCATTTGCATGTAGAGCAACCTTATGCAAATATAGGTATTGTTATTTTATTGCCTCTACTTTTGCCTTTTATTTTAAGGGAAAAGGGTTGATGTCAATGACAAATTTATATTGATTTATAGCATGAAAACATGTTTGCAAGGTTGTATGGGTTCAACTTATCATATTCCCCTATCTAGAGAGTTGGGCCTAGGTTTTGGATTTTCCTGCCTCGTGGCATCCTCTATTTGTACCTAGCTATTGTTCTAATGGGTATTATTTCTTGCTTTGTTCCACAGCGAGGTCAAGCTCTACAGAACATGTTTCATTCTTCTATCCAGTAGAAAATATGCCTGTTGATGCGGTGCATTTTTCTTCTCACTGGAATTCCATGCCTAGGTCAAGTGGTTTTGCTACCTCAAGCCATAATGTTGAAGCTCCACGCTACCAGCCTGACACTTCAGGCCCATCTCATGATCTTTTTCTGCATTCATCTGCGCCTAGAACCTTTGGTTCTGCCCCTGAGAACTACATGCATCATGCATCTTCTTCCAATTATGATAGGCAGACTTTCCAAGGAATTGAGGGCGGTCTTGTTGATCTCCCAATGAGCAGTGGAAGAGGACCTCACAAGCGAAAAAGCCCGGGAGTTCCTTCAGTCTGTGAGAGGGGTGGATCAAGCAGATATGCTGGTGCTGGAAGTTCATCTGATATTCCTTTATCTTCTGACTTTTGGCAAGAGAAAGCTAATGCAGATCCTCAGCACATGTATTGGGATCATATTTCCATGCCCCCGAGCTGTAGAGGCAATGGCCTCTCAATTAGGGGTGAGTGTTCTATGCGGAATGTGAGAAGCCGTCCAGCACTTGATCTTGAATCTAACCTAGTTAGGACCCATTTATCAAGCAATACTTCCTACCTTACAAGCCACCCGGTTGAACGTTCTAGCTCAGTGGATGTCACTGGTCAGACTTCTAATGCTATGTCAAGGGACTGGAGCCATTTGAGAATGTCTCCTAGTCATGGAAGGATTCCAGCTGCAGGTTAGTTGAATATTTTTGTGTTATGATTTTGATCTATCATTATCTCTGAGTCTGTTGCTGGTGAATTGCAGATTCAAATGCTTTTAATCATGAGACAAACCACTTTCCGGGTGGTAGTAGTGCTACAAATGCTTCCGTTGAGGTTGGGGGACTTCAGCATAATTTCATTTCTGGTAGAAATCCTGTTCTTCCTCAAGGTTTCCATGGCAACTCAGCACAATCTGTAAGGGGTGCTCGAACAAATTATTTTCAGAGATCTAGCCCAAATTTCAGGGCCTCTTCCAGCAGTGTGCACATAGGACATGCTGCATCTTATGAAGAGGGGATGCAGGTTGTTTCTGAAAGTTATTCAACCAGGCATCCTCGGCCATTATCAGCTGTAACATGGCGTAATAATGAGTGGAGTGGGAGGTCAAGGATATCTAATGATAGATACCAATCTCTAGCTGATGATGCAGCTTTCCATGGTCGATTTTCATCTGAGGTATTTACCGCTTATGAATGAATTATGTATTTGCATATTAGCAATTGAGGTGGACTTATATGTCCTCTAAAAATAGTTTGAAAACTCATTTGAAATAGCTTTCAGCACGTTGTATTTCTTCTGAGAGTGTTCCATTTATTTCATCTTGGTGTACTTCTCTGACTTTATTGCATCATAAGTACCTTCTTTGGTGAATGGTAGTGACCTGTTCCGTTGATAATCAGGCTGTAATTATCTATGTTTATAGGTATTGATGATTCTATTGTATCCAAATGCTTCATATCAAGTGTTTTGCAATTGAGATACAGGAAAAATTGTATTCATTAGCATTTATGATATATCAGCTTAGCACCCAATTTTGCTGATTTAATGAGTCGTCAGGTAATGTTTATAGTTTATTTTCATTCTGCAGGGTTTTATGATTGTGGACCGCTCCGCTTTTTATGGATCTAGAAATATGTTTGATCAGCATAGAGATATGAGGTTAGACATAGACAACATGACTTACGAGGTATGTACATACTTCCTGTTTCAATTATGTTTTTATTTTCCTTTTCTTGTTTTGCTTTAAATGACCTTGGGCGATTTCTCGGGCAGGAACTACTTGCACTAGGGGAAAGAATCGGGAGTGTTAATACAGGCTTGTCAGAAGACTCAATATCTAAGTGCTTGGCTGAAACAATTTACAGCTCTTCAGATCAATTCCAGGATGAAAGCTCTTGTGTGATCTGCCTGGTAAGAATTTAGTGTATAAAACGTAAACATAATTGATTATGTTGTATGGTTCAACATGGTATTATCAAGAAGAGTTGGTGAATGATTGTTGATTATGGTCTGCTACTTGTGATCGAATTGTATGCTAGCTCTTTTCGAAGATCCCATTAGTCCTGCTAACCAAATCATCTAAGTACTTTTGATGTTGCAAAATGCAGGAAGAGTATAAGGACATGGATGAGGTTGGGGCATTAAAGACTTGTGGTCATAAATACCATGTTCCTTGTATCAAGAAGTGGTTGTCGATGAAGAATACATGTCCGATCTGCAAAGCTTCGGTTGTGGGTGATGATATAAAATAGTGACTTCTATAATGGCTTATCATTTATCATTCATGTATATGTATGTTAAACTTGCTCAAACAAAATGACATTGTTTAGGGAAATTTGTAAAAGAAAAAGGGGGAATGTTAGATTAATTTTAAACCCATTTGTTTGGCTTCTATCTCAAATATGTAGAGCCCAGTGTTGGATTATGTTTAAATTTCATATGTTGATTTCATCACTCAAATTGCTCGTGAGCGACTATGGTTCAGCTTCAACATATGGTATGAGAAAACCAATGCCCGCAAAGACTAGCTTTTCTTTTGTTTTTTTTTTTTTTTTCAGTTGATATTGTGTGGTATATATATGAATCTATTCAGTTGCGTTGTGTTCATTGGCGTGTATGGATGAAACAAGTGGTGTGAAGAAAAAAGTGTCCTTGGATTCCTTGGCTTAAATTAGGGTCTTATCCTTTTCTTTTGGCCAAAGCTAAATGGAATAAATAAAGGAAAGCAGGCAGAAACTTGGAAGTTGCGTGAGTGAGCCATAAGGTAACCATTGGAAGTTGCGTTCATTAACATCCACTTGGTTTATGCGTGAAGCTGGACGGTTTTGAACATTAGAATAATTGTATTTTATTTTAATTGGTTTCGTGAATTACAATGTTCATAACTTACTTTTGGTATCAAAGGAAATAATCGAGAAAGGATAAATTAGGGCTAAGAATAAGATATGTTGTCAAGAGATTAAATTTCAATATTTGAGATTAACAACATATTTTAATATTGATATTTCTAGTGTGTCTGGATCTAAATATTTTATTTTCTTTTGAATGTGACTTTTCTAGGAAGGTTTGGGAGATGGTTTTACAGCTTTTCTAAAAATTATATTAGTAGAACTGTTGGGTCATGGGATCAGGAGTTAAATTGGGTTGATTTAAAGCTTAAGGGTATTTTTTTCTTTAAAATTGTTGTCATCTTTAAATCGGCTTGAAATACATATATTTACTCTATATGCTGTGTGAGGAATGAAAGATTTTTTGGTAAGCCTTGTTCCGTTGAAGATTAAAAAGTCCGCGAATTAAACATGTAAATATGATTGATGATGTTACCATCCAACTTTGTCCCAATTGGGGTCCTATTGATGATAGTTAGCTTGTATAGCTTCTTGCTATATTTGCCTGTATAGGACTTTCCTATTGTCTTTTTGTAGCAGGTGGTTGTTTGCTAGATAAATGAAATTCAATCGTAAGCCACGAAAATGTTGTCCGTGATTTGCCTTCCTGCTACAAATGCCCCTTGTGTATCTTCAATACATAAATCAAGAACCTGTCGAAAACATTGAACAATTACCTTTGAAATAATTTTATAGATCACATTGCAAAGGCTAATTGGGCGGAACTTGTTCATTGTCCTTGGTGACTTCTCTTTGGGAATAAGAACGATGCTTGTTTTGTTTATCTCTTCTATATTTCCTCGGCCATTGAGAATTTCCAAACAATATCTAGTAACATCCTCCCCTACAATGTGCCAGTATTTTTGATAAAATATTGCCGGGAATCCGTCCTTCTTGTAGTTTGATATGGATATAAATTAATATAAAATATTACTTTCTGCCTAGTAGCACGAGTTAGGGTTTTCTTAGTCTGCCTAGTAGCACGATTTGTAACAGTCCGAATTCGACCCTAATCGGAATGATGGTCTCGGGACCATGAATCCGAGTCAGTAGAATATTTTAATATTCCATATTAGGTCTATAATCTATGATTGAGCATGTGTTAAATTTTGGTGATTTAAATTGCTTATTTGTGTGAGTAATTTGACTAAAGGACTAAATTGTATAATGGTTAAAAGTGACCTTTTAATGGATTTAGTGTTAAATGGATATGGCTTTATAAGGTGAAGTCCTTAAAGGACAATTTAGCCAATGTTATTAAGGTGGACGGCAACATGATGGAATTTTGATTTAAAATATTATTATTATTATAATGTGTTTGGTGGTTAAAGAATAAATAAATATTAGTATCATTTTAACACATAAAATAATAAAACAAAGTGGAAAGAAAGAGAAGGTACCTTGTTCGAAACTTGAAGAAAGAAAACTCCATTTTTGGAGCTTGGGATTCGGCATTTGAGAACTCAAATTGGGGTATGTTTTATGCTTAGTTTTCAATTATTTTTACATTTTTGGAATGGTTGTTTTGAATACTACATAACCCATGGTGAAATTTTCGAGTTTATGTCACTTTTATATTCGGCCATTGAAGTATCTTTATAGTGAATAATGTTTGTTGATAAATTATTAATGATAAGGCTTAAACTATCATGTTTATTATTTGAAGTTTTAGTGAAATTGATTGTTAAGGGTTAAATTGAAAAATGAAAATTCTTGAAGGACTAAATCATGAATTAAATAACATGCAAGGCCTTGTATGAGGTCAATGAATATTCGGCCTTGGGTATAAGTGATTAAAATTGGTGTATTTTGTGTGGTGTCCAAATTGGACTAATTTGTAAAAGTGTGATATAAAGGGGGCAAAATCGTAAATTGCCTATTTATATGTGTTGGGACCAAAATTGTTATAATGTGCTTAATTGAGTTAAATTTAATTTATTTAGATCAAGAACAAAAGGAGGTAGGATTGGATCGGGGAAAAAGTAAATTGATCGACTAACCGGGAAGTTGAATTTGTGACTATTTGAGGTAAGATCTTAAGCATTTGAATTTAATTGAACTCGATTTAGTGTTATGTACTTATGTTGGATAATTGTGGTATATATCTCCTCTAGTGAACATAATTGCTATTGATTATTAAAGAATATGTATGTGAATCACATTGGACAATAACAAATAAACATTGGCACTATGTGTGCGAGTTTATACCGAGCACTGTGTGTGCAAGATCGGTCGGGTAGCACTAAGTGTGCGAAAATGGATAAGTAACGGCACTAAGTGTGCGATACGTTACGAAGAGAATTGGCACTAAGTGTGCGGAGTTGACTATTAACAGCACTAAGTGTGCGATATGTGACCAAATTAAATTATATGAGAATATAATTTGAGACTAGTTGGGATATACTATTTTTATTCAATGTTTTGCATGTATGGAAATTCGGCAATGGATATTACTTTGTGTTGCACAGTAACGAATGGTTCGGAAAATAGAAGTATACTCAAGGTAAGTAATATTTACTTATGGGATAGAGTTGAGTAGTGGTTCGAATGTGGTTGATTAATTACTTTGCCTTGAGATGTATAAGACTCAATTTATATGGTGGTTATGAGCCTAGCTATGTGGATTAGTAAATAACTTGAAATGAATGTAAATGAGAAGAGTTATTTCCTTATGAGTTCATGCATGCTTATGTGAATGTATTCATTGCTTAAGTCTTACTAAGCTTTGGAAAGCTTATTTTATTTTGGTTAATTCTTGTGCGTATAGGTTACTTTTGGAAGCTCGATTTTGTGTTCGGGATTCGTCTCGGAAGTTCACCATATTATCATCTCTTTTGGGTACACTTTGTTTTGAAGTAGTAAATTATGTTATTATGGCATGTATAAGCTAAAGTATTTTGGAACGATGTCAATGATGTATATGTGTACTCATGCCATGCGAAAATGGCTAAATTATAGTCACTTGGTCTTGTTTGAAGTCGGCCTTGATGTTTGTTAATATGAAAGTATAATTGTATTGTCTTTGGAGATTGATATATGAAAGAGGTGGTAAGAATGACCATAAGGTTAAATATCTTATCATTATATACATATACTTGTGAGTTTGATTGCGGCAATTGCTTTTTGAGAGGTGGAATACATAATATGCACATATATATAAATACTTGGTAGGTATCATGGCAAGATGTTGTTATTATACATATTTATATGATGCATGTTCGATTATGTGGATGGTCCATTGTTAAAACTTGCCAATGATATATTATGAATGTGGTAGGTTGTTAAGTTAGATTGTTGGCACGTAAATTCTTGTGCATATTCGGTCTTGTAGTGCCTTTAGCAACTTGATTAAAATGTGTATGTGTACACGGATATGAGAAGTATTAAATGACTAGGAAATTGGAGTTGGAATTGGTGTATCTTAGGTTCGGCCAAGTAAGGCCCTTGCTATATATACATGTGGTTTTAGTATGTGATAATTGATGGAGTAAAGAGACTATAGTACATGTACATTCGACTATTTTAATGAAACGACTACATGACTAGTATTTTCACTATTTGATCAACATAGCCTTTAGGTGAAATTGGTATGATGCATGATAGTTAGGCTAATGTGGAATTAATGATACATGTTGATGTATAATCTATATAAAAAGTTGAATGCGCATTATTATATATACATGAAAATTTTATGGATATGAGTGCATGTAAGTACATATACATTTATACCTAAACACGTAGCCTTGAGGATTTTTGAATGGAGTAGGTTAAGGTAATTATGATTGCCGAATGGGTTATTACTATGGGAACGTGTATGCATGAACATATATATGTTCAAATGTTTTTGAACAGTTGAGTATTAATATATAGTTTATGTTACAAAAGTATGAAAGATGAAAATGTTCGGGCCCTTTAAATACTATGGATTGATTGATAAAGTATTGAAGAAATATGATACGTACATCTTTTTTTTTTATAACAAAAGAATTATATATGTCTTTTATTTTGGTCATGAAAGTTATTTGGGGTCTTATTATGTTAGGTAATACCCCGTAACCCTAATCCGGCAACGGACACGGGTTAGGGGTGTTACACGATTATCATCTAATTTTAGGGTTTTAGGGGTTTTGCTGTCGTCTGAAAGAGAGTTGATCGCTAGGAAGCGAAAGCACGTTATGGCTAATATTGATATGGTAGATACGGATTTAGCCAATCTGAATATTATGGATGAAGAGGAAAATCCCATGAAGATTGTGGGAGAAGATACTGCCGGGGAACAACTTTATGATCTGTGTTTAGTAAGGAGAGTTCTTACGGACAACGTAGTGAATTTTCTGTTCTTGAAAAATACTTTGGCCGATTTATGGCATCCGTTGAGAGGGGTGACTATCACAGAGTTGGATGATAAAAGGATTCTTTTTAGATTCTACAGCGAGATTGATTTAAAACGAGTACTGGATGGGCTGCCATGGTTTTTTAATCGCCATCTAATTGTGATTCATAAACTGGTAGGGGATGAAGACCCTAATTCATTTCCTTTTTGGCAAACGATTTTCTGGGTTCAGGTTCACAATTTACCAATTGGATTCACATTAGAAGAAACGACATATCAGATTGGGGATTTTGTTGGTAATTTTGTGGAATATGATACATCGGTGGTGACAAGAAGGGGTAGTAATTTCATGCAAATCTGGGTTTTGATTGATATCCGTCTACCACTCAAAAGAAAGAAGCGTATTGGCATTGGCCGGAATAGATTTATATATGTCAATTTCCAATATGAAAGGTTGCCATTTTTTTGTTTTATTTGTGGACGGCTTGGACATGGGGAAAGTTATTGTGAGGTCAGATTAACATTAGGGAATCAGCAAGTGGAGTTTGGGTGGAATTTGTGACTGAGAGCTGCGCCAAGAAGGGGAGGACAGGTTGTGAGCAAATGGCTAAGGGAGGAATCAGAAACGAATAGGTGGAAAGAGATGGAGATAGACGGGGAAAGAGGTGCACGGAAAATTGGGGTAGAGGATACAGATAATAGTGAGGTGCGTATGGAAGTAGGTTCATTGGGACGTTTTACACAACTAATTCAGAAAAATACAAATACAAGAGATCTGGCAACTTCAAAATAATGGGAGATAAAGGAAGGTGAAGATGAATCGGAAGACATGCCAATGGAATTTGTGGATGGTAAAAAAGGCAGAGGTTTAATTCAGAAAAAGGGTCTCATGGGGGATATTAGGGGTATACCGGAGGGGGGTTTGGAGGACAATATATCGACGGCCACTAATGAGGTGGCTAACCGGGAGCAATGAAATCCTTAGTTGTAATGTTCGTGGGTTGGGGCAACTGCGAACAGCTCGTCGTCTCAAAAACAAGTTGAGACGTATTCGACCCCAAATTTTGTTTCTCATGGAAACAAAGGTTACAAGTAAACGAATGGAATCAATAAGAAGGCAATGTGGTTTTTTGAATGGTATTGACGTAGCAGCAGTGGGAACGAGAGGAGGATTGTCATTAGGATGGAGGGAAGGGTTGAATTTAACTTTGAAAAGTTTTTCCAATTCTCATATTGATGTTGAGGTGGAAAATGAAGATGAATTAGATACATGGAGGTTTACAGGATTCTATGGAGCGCCAGTGGAGAATGAAAGAAAAGAGTCATGGAAGTTATTAAGGGCTTTAAAACGTGAGAATAACAAGCCATGGCTGATTATAGGAGAATCCGTGAGGAAAGACAGATGGTTGCGTTCAGTGAGACACTTGAATATTACGAGATGTACAATCTGGGGTTCCCTGGACAGTGGTACACTTGGGAAAGAGGTCGTCTAGTTGACAATAATATTAGAAAGAGGCTAGATAGAGGGGTTGCAAACACAGAATGGTGGAACCTTTTCCCAGACTATAAAGTCAGTCATATACAACACAGTTTCTCGGATCATTGTCCGATTGTAGTGGATACATGTGGGGTGGAGGAATTGCGAGGAGGGGTGCAACAGTCGCATTTTCAATTCAACGCAGACTGGATTCTGAATGCAAGAGTTGAAGAACGGATAAAATGGGAATGAAACTTAAATAATACGAATGTGGTGGAGAAGCTAAGGAAATTGGGATTGAATTTGACTACTTGGGCTAAAAAAGAGAGAAGAATAAAAGAACGCAGAACGAAAGATTTAAATGGCAGATTGCTTGAATTAGGAACTAAAGAAATCAATAATGCAACTTTGGAGGAAATTACAAATATTAAATTAAAGTTGAATTTCGAAGCAGATAAGGAGGAGCTTTTCTAGGAACAAAGGGCAAGAGTTAATTGGCTTCGTATGGGAGACAGAAATACGACTTTCTTTCATAAGAGTGTGACACAACGCAAAAGGAAAAATATGATCAAGGGACTGGAAAACGAAGCTCGGAACTAGGCTACTGACACAGATGCAATTCATAATTTGGCTACAGAGTATTTCAAAAAGTTGTTCTCATCTAAAGAAGTAAGCAATTGTGATAGATTAATAAAGTCCTATTTGCCATGCATCACGGACGAACACAACAGCATGTTAATGGCGGCCTTTAGAGAAGAAGAAGTTGTTGAGGCGATAAAATCCATAGCACCCCTTAAGGCATCAGGCAAGGACGGAGTCCCGGCAATATTTTATCAAAAATACTGGCACATTGTAGGGGAGGATGTTACTAGGTATTGTTTGGATATTCTCAATGGCCGAGGAAATATAGAAGAGATAAACAAAACAAGCATCGTTCTTATTCCCAAAGAGAAGTCACCAAGGACAATGAATAAGTTCCGCCCAATTAGCCTTTGCAATGTGATCTATAAAATTATTTCAAAGGTAATTGTTCAACATTTTCGACAGGTTCTTGATTTATGTATTGAAGATACACAAGGGGCATTTGTAGCAGGAAGGCAAATCACGAATAACATTTTCGTGGCTTACGAGATCTTGCATTTGTTTAAAAAAAGAAGAGGATCATCAAAGAAAAGCTTTGCTTTAAAACTTGATATGAGTAAAGCATATGACAGAATTGAATGGAGTTTTTTAGAAAGAATGCTGTGTGGTATGGGCTTCTGTGAGGGCTGGATTTTACTTATTATGAGATGCATCACTAGTGTAGTGTATACAGTGGTGATCAATGAGAAGCATGGAGAAGAATTCAAACCTCAGCGAGGATTACGGCAAGGTGACCCATTAAGTCCGTATTTGTTCCTCATTTGTGCAGAAGGTTTCTCAAGATTAACAGTGCTAGCCAAGGAAGAAGGGAGGCTTTCTGGGGCAAGAGTGGGAAGAGGAGATGTCACGGTATCACATTTATTCTTTGCGGACGATAGTGTTCTATTTGGTGAGGCTTCAGGGGAAGGGGCATATTGTTGTAACCATTTTTTTCAAAAACGGGATTCGACTTTAGGTTTGAAAATGAAAATAAAATAGGAGTCGCCACCGATCTTTATTAGGTATGATCGGATCACCTTTGTTTTAATAAAACGTTTTGATTTACTAAAACATTTTTTTTGGGTCTACGCAATTTGAGAAAATGGGTTCGGGAGTCGGCGAGGAAGGGTTAGCACCCTCGTCACGCCCAAAATTGGTACCAAATTAATTAATTAACGTCTTAATGTCGAAAATTTGAAAGGATTTTAAAACACGAATCCTTTAGGAAATGTTTGGATAATTCGGATTTGGATATCGAAATTCTCTTGTCCCAAAAGAAGAAATATCACATCCTGCATGATAGGATACGATGTTTCAATCTTCGAAACCAAGATCATTTCATGATCTCCAAAATTCACATTGCAATTTTGAAAAAAGGTATTCCGCTATTTGGCCAAAACAAAAAAAAAAAAACCGAAACCCAGCACGATTGGGCACGATTCTTTGAATGTCCAAACACGCAATATTGCCTTATTTAGGAAAACACGATCAAAACTTTATAACGATATTTAGTCGTTTAGACGAACGGGGCATCGAAATCCAGCACGATTGGACACGATTCCTCGAACTTCTAAATACGGAATATCGATCTCTTTTAAAAATTAATATATGTCGAATAAAGATTAATACGATGAGTAACAACGTGAAAAGTATGATATGACCGTATAAATACGTTAACAAAATAATGTTGTGAAGTTTGAAAATAAGTGAGCAAGATATACGTATTGCATAAATCATGGAAAAAGACACGTAATAGCAATGATATAGAACGATATTAAAAGGATAGCGATAACATTAATGAATAAGAAACATAATGATAATAACATAGAGGTAATAGAAAAATGACGATAATAATAAATAGTAAAATACATATAATAATATAATAATAGTAAACCAATAATAATATATAAAAATTACGTTTATATATGTATAAATATAACGATTGTAGTAATTATGATGAACAAATAGTAAAGTACATACATAATGATATAGTAGTAGTAAACTAATAATATCAAAAATGTATATATATATATATATATATTTATATATGTATAAATAAAATGATAATAATAATAATAATAATAATGTTGATAATAGTAATAGTGATTTAAGAAATAAGTAATAGGACGTATATAAAAGAATAAACAAAAAATATATATGTAAAATTATAATGTAATAATAGTAATAATAAAATTACTAAGTAATAAAAATAAGGTAATTATAATAATAATAAAAATAAAAATAATAAAATAATTGCAATAACAAATAAAATTGCAAAATAATATAACCAATGGGCCAAATCGAAATTAAAACAGAAATAAAGGGGCCAAATTAGACAATATAAGCAATAAAGGGACGAAATAGCGATGCGCACGAAATTCTGGGGATGAGGAGCGCAATTTTCCCTAAATAGTAAAACGCAGCGTTTAAAAAAAAGGACCGAATCACAACCCCACGAAATTTCTGGGCCAAAATTGTAATAACAGAAAACTTGATTTTAAAAACTAAAATATGCGGAAGGACCGAAAGCACAATTAGCCCAATCGACGAAAACACGCGGATCCTTCAGTCGGGTCGGGTCGCGCGCGGGGGTCTCTGGCCAAACGACGTCGTTTTGGGCTTAAAGACCAGCCCCAAAACGACGTCGTTTTGATGGGCTATTTAAGGCCCTAAAACCGGAAAAAAAATCATTTCACGTGTCTGCTTAAAAAAAAATTTCTCATTTCCTTCTTTCTGCAGACCCGAGAGAGAGAGAGTTCAGGGGGGCTCCGATCAAGGTCGCGCCGTCGCACCGGCCACCACACGCGGTGGCCGGAAAGGTAAAAAACCTCTCCATTTTCCCCCTTTTCACTGACTATGAATCCGAGCAACTTCCCAGACCGAGCTCCGAAGGTACACTTTGCTGGATTAAGCTTCAGCTGGAATTTCCTCAACCTCAAGAATAATTTCCTTAGGACTTACACATGCTCTCTTTCAGTTCGGGACTTGGCGATCATATCGTCGAAGTAAACCTCAATTTCCCTATGCATCATATCGTGGAATAGGGTTACCATGGCTCTCTGATATGTCGCTCCCGCATTTTTTAGTCCAAATGGCATCACTTTATAGCAAAACGTTCCCCACATGGTTACAAACGTTGTCTTATCCATATCTTTTGGATGCATCTTTATTTGGTTGTATCCTGAGAAACCATCCATGAAGGAGAACAACGAATAGCCCGCCGTATTGTCTACTAAGGTGTCAGTGTGAGGTAACGGGAAATTGTCTTTCGGGCTAGCCTTGTTTAGATCCCTGTAGTCCACGCACATTCGTACTTTCCCATCTTTCTTAGGGACAGGAATGATATTAGCCACCCAATTCGAGTACTTAACCACTTGCAAGAATCCGGCGTTAAATTGCTTCTCGACTTCTTCTTTTATTTTTAACAAAACATCCGGTCTCATTCTTCGAAGCTTCTGTTGGACGGGCTTGTATTCTTCTTTTATGGGCAACCGGTGTACTGCAATATCAGTGCTTAATCCGGGCATATCTTGATACGACCACGCGAATACATCCTTGTAGCAGCCCGATTTTGAGCCTAGTCGGAATAGTGGTTTCGGGACCACAAATCTGATAAAAAAAATTAAATTAATATTTTTATATTTTTATGGTCTACAACTTTATGAAATGGTTTCGTAAAAATTTCGTTCGAAAATTTTGGTGTTTGAGCACTCAATTTAGTCAAAAGGACTAAATTATAAAAAGTGCAAAACTTGAGTTCTAGAAGCTAGAGGTATCTAATTGCTATAAAAGTTTATTATGATTAATTATTATGATTTATTGAGTGATTAAATACATGTGTTAGAGTATTGATAAGAAATTTTATTAATTTCATGCTTAAATTGCCTATTAGGACTTGTTTGCAAAAGTTGCTAAATAGGGGTTCTAATTTATAGAGTACTTGATTAAAATGGGGGTTTGAAGTAGGAGTCCTTAAATGGCAATTAGACCATTATATTTTCATGGACAAAAATGGACATATATAGGAAGAAAGAACCAAAGTTTTTAATGAAGGGTAATTTAGTCATTTGGTAATAAAATGAATTAAAAGGGAAAAAGATGGCAAAATATGCTCATCTTCTTCATGAGGCCGAATTTTCAAGTGTTCACCATAGCTAGGGTTTGTTTCAAGCTTCCAAGCTCCATAGTAAGTGATTCCAAGCCCCGTTTTTAATGTTCTTTACATTTTTGAAGCCCCGGTAGCTCGATTTAGCTTATTCTATTAATAATTTATTCTAGGGTTCATATTTAGAAAAATACCCATAGGTGAAATGTGTTTATTTTGATGTTTTATGATAGAATATGAAGTCTAAAATTATGTTAAACAACTTTTTCTTAGTGATTTTAAGTGAAAACGAGTAAAACGGCTTAATCGGTAAAAATACCTAATGTTCATAAGTACAAGTTAGAGTGAGAATTTGATGTTGCCATAGAAGGGAAAAATGATCAGCATGCCATAAAACATAAGAATAAGGGATAAAGTTTAATTTCCGAGCTTTGGGGCAAATGTGTAAATATGTAAAAGTTTAGGGGCAAAATTGTAATTTTGCCAAAGTTAAGAGTTAAGGACTGTTTTGATGAATGTGAGTATTAAATAAGCTAAATTTTCTATTATAGATCAAGAAGAACGAAATCCAGAGTTAGATCGAGGAAAGAAAAAGATAGAGGATTAAATCAATATAGTTGATCGTATTTCGTTTCGAGGTGAGTTTGCAGTAAATAAATGCAATATTCTATTACTTTACATTTAATATTGTTAAATTCCAGCATTTACATATTTATTCTGTAAATTTATTATTTAAAGACTCAAGTATGAATTGATGGAAAAACTATCTCAGAAAGTTCCGGTTGAACCTTAGGAATGTGTAGGATACAAATGTCATGACATTAGGGTTTAAGGAAATCATGTAAGACCATGTCAAGACATGGCATTGATATGTTACTATAAGGCAAAGGTCCCATGTAAGACCATGCCAAGGCATGGCATTGGTGAGTTCATAAGGCAAGGATACCACGTAAGACCATGTCAATACATGGCAATGGTTAAGTTTCATAAGGAAAGGTACCCGCGTATCCTTAGTATTCCAAGTGGTTCAACGGGAAAATTCAAGGAGTATTCTAAAGTAAAGGTAAGGCAAGTTCAAGCTAAAAAGGTAAGGTAAGATAAATTCATGTTAAAAGGTAAGGCAAGTATACAAGTTTTAAGTATATTGAGTTAAAAGCTTAAGTGATCTTGACAAGAAAAATATAAGATAATTCACTAAGAATGTTGTTATCTATTTACATGTAAACTTACTAAGCTTTATGCTTACACCTATTCTTTATTTTTTTTTATAGTATTACAAGCCAACTCGGGGATCGAAAGGACGTCGGAGATCGTTACACACTATCAAAGGATTATATTGGTATTTTGTGACTTTAACGTTTTAAGTTATGGCATGTATAGAGACTTAGCCATTTTATGTGTGTGACCTTATGATATGGTTTATTATGGACTTGTAAATGTTTGGTAATAATTAGCCATTAAAATGGTTAATTAAGAACATGCTTTGGAGGTTATGAAATGCCTAGTTGATAGTTATTTTAAAGAAATTATGTAATTATATGCAGGGAAATAGTTGGACAGCAGCAGTGACGTGATTTTGAAAAATCACCAAAAATAGTAGAAATTGAATTAGGTTGTGCATGAGATATATAATTAAAGCTTATTGAAAACAAGGAAAGCAAAGGAATTCTGTAATTTGAGATATTTATATTTTTGTAAGACTGGTTCAGAATAAATTCAGGTTCCCCTGTTCTGGCTTGGAAAAATCATAAAAAAATGGAGAAAAATAATTAGGGGTTTAAGTTTATATGTTTAGAATCCTGAATGAGTCTATTTTCAAATGAAATAAATAAGAAGGTCATATGAATTCTGTACTAAGAGTAATTTGATTCGTAGTGAAGAGAGGTCAGAATAGTCAAATAGTAAAACAGGGGAAACTTTAAGAAAAATCTGGTATTGATTGGCCATACCAAAAATTATGGAAAAATTACAGTAAGAAGGTATATGAGTCTAGTTTCAAGGAAAATTTACGGATCTAGATTTCGAGTTTCATAGCTCAAGTTATAATTAATTTAGTGAACATGACGCAGACGGACAGTTTCAATTTTTATACCCAGAACTAGTAAGTTAAGTCTAGTAATACCTCGTGCTCGACTCCGGCAACGGTCTCGGGTAAGGGGTGTTACAATCCTTGAATTCTTAGAGTAACTCGATGAGGTCTCGCTTGGTCTCTGCCGTGATACAAGCTCCGATCTTCACTTCTTGTCCTTCTCCCAGGTTCACCATTTCCACTGACTCTTTATGTGGTAGGATCTGTTTTTCTTCTTGCTCTACCATTCTCAACAAATCTGGAGGCAAGTCACATTCTCTGTCACTTTCAAAATCCTGAGATTCTTCTGAACACATGTCTTGCTCAAAATGGACCTCTGAATCTGTAGTATCGTTGCTCATATCATTAATGTCTAGGGACCTGTGATGGGTATCAAAGGATGTACAAAGAACAAATGAATTTGAGGACAACTATTCACATGATATGAATGGGAACAAAGAATAAAGGACAAAATGAGAGAATGTTTGTTAGCATTAAAGATGTATTTCATTGAAACAAAATATCCGAACATGAGCCTATTTCACAAAAGAAATCTCATTGTTTCTAGGCTTGAAAACAACAAGCGCGTTCTGAATATTACTCTGTATAATCTCTAAAAACTACAGGAAATTCCTCTGCAGTCCAATTGTTCAATACGCTTCCAGGTTCATACGGGCGAATGCCCGACAGGTTTCCTTGATCAGTTTCCTCGTCATGTATGGCATTGATGTGAGGATGTCCATCTCTAGAAGATTCTTTTTCCGAGTAAATTACTCCTCCTGACACGAAGGTATGAAATATGTGGGGAAATGTCATCGGTTCCCACTTAACGTCTTCTCCGTTCAACCGTGCCTTTCTCCTTTCTTGCTTCTTCTCTATTTCCTTCTTCATTTGTTTAGCATCTGGTTTGAAACCCAAGCCAAAACGGTCTCTCTTCTCTTTCAGCATCGGGATCTGAACTTTCCCTTGGAGATGTTTGCCCATTCCTCCCCATTACTAAGGTACGTCCATTCTCCCCATTACTCTTCTTTCAGTGCCGTCAAACGCTCTCACTATGTTCTGGCATGTTTTCATGTGAGAACTGTCTATAGGCAACCTCTTTAGTGTAGCCAATGGTAAAACATTTAATACTAATCTATTATCTATTAGCACACTCGGCAGAGTATATCCCTTGCAACGAGTAGTTATGTGCAAGGCCTTTGTTGATCCCATGCCTCCCGGTGGAATTTCGTCATCACTGAAGTAAATGAAATTGTCAGTGCTTATGTTACTAACCAGGCGGTCTAACTTATTGACGGATATATCCTTAGTAACATAAGTCTCATTTAGTACTTTCATTAATGCTTCGCGATGCACTTCTAAGCTTAGAAGTAAGGCTAGTACGGATATGTGAGCCGGTTGTCTGTGCAGCTGTTCCACCACGCTATACTCACTGTGCTTCAAGAATTTCAAGAATTCTTTGGCCTCTTCTTCCTTTATAGGTTCGTTGACAAGGGCCTCAGGTTCCTTTTTTCGCCCAATTGTCACAGTCTTCGATCTCACTGGTTCTGCTCTAATGTTTTCCAGATCGTAACGCTTCCCATTATGCGTATAGGACCCTTCATTCTTGACTTCCTCAGAAGTGCTAGCGAAGCTTTCTACCCCTGGTATTGTCACATTACAATTGTAATTCCAGGGTACCCTTTTGTTGTCCTTGTAAGGAAGGGAAATAGGTCTCTGAATTATAATCTTTGGCATTCCCTGTGCTCCACCTTCCACATTTCTTGGTCGGGAGATAATGATCCTCGGATAGTTGACTCCTGGCTTCGTCAATTCTCTCTCGGTTGCACATATGTTTCCTTTCTTTAATCCTTCTTCATAAAACTCTAGTTCTTTATCGTCCATAAGGCTTTGTACTAAGATCCTAAACTCGACACACTCTTGGATCTCATGCCCTTCTGCCTCATGGAATTTACAATAGTTCTTTATTTTCCCCCATCTTTCTACAGAATTTGAATCTGCCAATCCTCTTTTCACCATTTCCTTCCAGACCATTCTCAACGGGGTTTTCACCTCCGTGACGTCCCTCTTGATATTTCTCACGCCCTTTTCACCAATCGCATTTATCCCCTTATCCTCGTGGCTGGGTAATGGGTTCCCCTTTCCTGCCATATCATCAAGTGTTACAACCCCTATTTTGATTAGCCTCTCGACTGCCTTTTTGAAGGCGAGGCAATTCTCTATCGAATGCCCCGCTACTCCTGCATGGTAATCGCAGTGAGCGTTTGAGTCATACCATTTAGGGTATGGGGGTTACAATGGTTGTAGATAAAATGGGGACACGATGTGCACATTAAATAAAGTCTGGTACAGCTTTTTGTACGTTATCGGAATTGGCGTGAATTGGATCTTTTCAATATTTTGTCTAGTTCTCGATTCCTGTCTTGCTGGCCCTTGTTGCCCAGCTGTAATCGCCTTTGGCTGGCTAACTGTGATTGCCTTCGAGTACCATTTATTGTATGTACTCACGTTATTTACCTCACCGTCCTTTTTCTTAGGAGTGGGTCTCCTGACGCTTTCTCCTGCTTCGATCTTGCCACCCCTTATGGCACGTTAGATCATTTCCCCTGCCATTACTATGTCGGCAAAGCTCTTGGTAGTGCTCCCTATCATATGGGTTATGAAAGGAGCTTTCAGAGTGTTGATGAAAAGCATGGTAGTTTCCTTTTCTAAGAGAGGTGGTTGGACTTGCATGGCAGCCTCCCTCCATCTTTGCGCTTACTGTCTAAAACTTTCATTTAATTTCTTCTCCATGTTTTGCAAAGTAATTCTGTCCGGTGCCATGTCCGTGACACGATTGTACTGTTTCATGAAGGCTTGAGCCAAATCTCTCCAAGAACTGATGTTAACGCAGCTAAGCTGGTTATACCATCTGGCTGCTGCACCCACTAAACTTTCTTGGAAACAATGAATCAAAAGTTGATCATTGTTCACGTAGCCAGTCATTCGTCTACAGAACATGGTGGTGTAGGCTTCCGGGTAGCTAGTCCCACTCTGGTATTTTAAACTTAGGGGGTAGCACCAGATCTGGAACCAGACTTAAATCTTTCGCGTCAATCCCATGATGATGATCGATATTTTCCAGCGCCTTGAAATTTTCCTCCAACCATTTGCAACGATCCTCTAACTGCCTCGAGGATTCTATTCTAGATCCCATTTTCTCTGCTATATCTAAATCGGGCACAACAGGATTGGCTGGGCTATCTCCTGGTTGGGATCCTGAGCCTACGTGAAAGCTCATGGGAGGTCTGAATTCATCCTGCCCCTGCTGGGGCCTGATTGTAACTGGTGGTCTTTGGAGATACTCCTCAGGCTGTGCTCTTACGTGTAGCGGGGTAAAACCCGGGGGAATGCCTTCGCTATCTTCTTCGACCTGAGGCATGGGGCTTTTCCCCTTGTCCGTTACCCCATTCAGTATTTAGGCCATTTGGGCTATCATGTTTCTCTGAGCCTCCAACATTTGGTCCATCATCTCCTCTTGGAGCTTTGACATTTGTTCTTGCATTTGGTCCTGTATATCCTTCTGGAATTGTTCAAACCTTTGATCCATTTTCTTGGTTTTGGCACGTGTCCCGTAGTGATGTTCAGTTTCCAGATTTTCTCTTTTCTCTCTCTTTTTTTCTAATGATTTCAACTAATTAGGCTCTCTTTATAGACTTAAATGCATATGATATGATGCAATGCAAATGCATGAATGCAAGAAGAAGGCATCGATTCAGATTCAACTTCATTTTAGAAAACTTTATTAGAAAACAAAATCCTTTACATAAAACAGACTACAAATATGCTTTCGCCCTAAGGCCTAAGGTTTTGATTTTCCCAAGCAAAGAGATTAGCTCTTGACTACGACCCGACTGTAGCTCATATTTCATACTCAATATATCAGCCTCTGCTCCCAGAGTCCGTAGGTGATCAGCTACCTCTCGAATCTGAACTATTTCTTCACCCATGAGGTAATCTCGATTTCTAACTTGATCATGAGAATGGTGAAGCTCCTCCTCTCAACGCCCTTCTCTTGTTTCAAGAAGCTCAATCCGTAGTTCACAACTGTGCAATGTTGATTCTAGCTCTTCAATCTTACCCTTCATTTCCTTGATCTTGTTCAGACTTGATTTCAGTTCGCTTTCCGAGTTGCGACTTCGGTAGTGATGAAGAGACCACCCAAGCTCAGCCACTCTAGCTTTTAGTCCCTTTTTCTCTTTTTGGCTTTCCGCCATGTTCTTCTCCAAGGCCTCGTTTTGTGTTTGCATTTCCTGAAACTTCTTCTCCCAACTGCTAGCTTTGGCTTTTTCCTCTCGGATCTCTTGTCGCCACTGCTCCGGAGTTTTTCCTAATCCAGCGTTTTTCAGTGTTAGACGCATCTTCTTATATTCTGTCTTCAAGCTATCTCAGTTTTCCTCTATCTTCCATTTTTCCTTTCTTAATTTCTAGGCCTCCGATTTTTGACCATCCACATCTAATTTGAGGAGCATCTTTTCTTCTTCCAACTTTTCTATTCTCTTTCCTAGCTCCGAACTCATCCTTTCAAAATCTTGTTTCACAAGCTCTAATTCTGATGGGACCACTCGCAAGCATTCTTCTCTCGACCGGGCGCCTTCTGGATTTGGCTCGGGGACATTATCATTAATCCTTTTAACCCTGAATCCGCTGTACTCCGGGGTCATTATCGGGCCTGCGGACAACCTTTTCATTCTATGAATCTGATTCCAGGTGCCAGCAATCTCTTTAACCCTCTTCTTATAGCTTTTCCCTCTATATGAAAACGCACTTTCAGCCAACCCATATGTGGTTGGTACAAACTGTCTTGAACCATACTGCCTCAGAATGAGTAAAGGGGCATACCCAATGGCCCCCCAAATTCCGAGTAAGGGAACCCAGTCGAAATCTCCACATCGATAAAGGATTTCGTTGGGGGTCATCCAAGGAGCCCTCCACTCAATGCCTTCTTCTGGAGATTTTGAAGGAGTGCTATCCAGCCTTCCTCGGATATGTCTTCTCTCCTTGATGTGGCGACTATCTCTTTCAACGGAGAGTAAGTCTCATAGAAGGCCCGGTAAGACACTTTTTCCACTTTCCAGAAATGACTATGAAACCAAGCCATCAATAACTGTGCGCAACCGATAAACCTGCCTTCACCTATTCTCCGACATGCATTCAAGGATCTGAACGTCTTGGCTAAAATTGCAGGCACCAGCGTAACCCCTTTGTCTAGTCGGTCGAATAAATCCGTAACTGCTTCATCTACATGTCTGAGAGCCTTAGGAAATATTACCAAGCCGTAAATACATAGGGCAAAGATATCAATCTTCTTTTTTATATCGGGATGTCTCAAGATCAGGCTCCTCAAACTTTCCCAATGTATGCACTTACCCTCGCCTTTACTCTGAATTCTGGCCGAGACCCACTGTTCACTCATCCCTGTGATATTCATCAATTTCTTCACAAAAGTAGGGGCATTTGCAGCCCTAAAATAAGCTTTGTCGGTCTGGATCCTTGAACAGCGCAACAGACTTGTATATTCCTCCACTGTGGGTGCCAAATCTACTTTCCCAAAAGTGAAACAACTGTAAGCAACATTCCAGAACTGAGTCATAGCCCGGAATAGATGTTTATCGACCTTAATATCGAGCAGGTAGTGTATATCTCCATAATTATAACAGAACAGCTGTTTTGCCTCGTTGTCCCATTGGTTCCATATTGTTTTCAACTCGCAAAATTCATTTTGCGTGATGCTAATACGAGTAAAATCCCATAGTTCTGATACATACCCGTCGGCTAAATTGTCCCCTTTCTCTAATTGGCTTTGTTCTGACCATATACGGACGACTGCATTGTCTTCTACTTTATCAAGGAATTCGTTCTCCATAACCAGATTTCTAATTTAGAAACTGACCGTGAATCGATACTTCTTAAGAGATGACATGATATGCATAAAAATGAAACATAACGAGTTAGTACCGCAACATGAAATATATAAAGCAAGTAAAATAAATGAATCTCCATCTGGGTGACCATTAAGGTTTGACATAGTTTTGCCTAAAGAGGGCTCTTAGGGTTCACTATATGTGGTTTAGTTCTATGGTTTGAGGTACCCGAACCAGCAGATTCCTCGATCCTCACCCATCATAGGCTCATACGGAACGAGTTCAGTTCAGGGGAATACATTTCCCTATAGCCATGCGGAAGTGAAAACTTCACGAAGACATAGGTACGGATGTATTCCGGAAGCGATCCACTAGCCCATGAGGAGGTGAGAACCTCACGAAGGCATAGCTTCTTGCTCCCACTTAAGGGTGCGACCATGACGGTCATGCAATGCAATGCCAAATTATACCAAAAGCTTAAAGCAAATAAGGGAATATAAATACAGTGATGAAGATCATAACACAACGCAGATGAAATGCAAAGAAAAGGATCGTATATTAAAATCGAATTTCAATTTTCGGCAAAAGAAAAAAATTAATCAGCTCGTGGCTTGACTCTCTTTTTAACATGTCCCCAGTGGAGTCGCCAAGCTGTCGTAACCATTTTTTTCAAAAATGAGGTTCGACTTTGGGTTTGAAAATAAAAATAAAATGGGAGTCGCCACCGATCTTTATTAGGTGTGATCGGATCACCTTTGTTTTAATAAAACGTTTTGATTTACTAAAAGAATTTTTTTGGGTCTACGCAATTTGAGAAAACGGGTTCGGGAGTCGGTTACGTGCGAGGAAGGGTTAGCACCCTCGTCACGCCCAAAATTGGTACCGAATTAATTAATTAACGTCTTAATGTCGAAAATTTGAAAAGATTTTAAAACACGAATCCTTTAGGAAATGTTTGGATAATTCGGATTTGGATATCGAAATTCTCTTGTCCCAAAAGAAGAAATATCACATCCTGCACGATAGGATACGGTGTTTCAATCT
Source organism: Gossypium australe (assembly GCA_005393395.2). Taxonomy (NCBI): domain Eukaryota; kingdom Viridiplantae; phylum Streptophyta; class Magnoliopsida; order Malvales; family Malvaceae; genus Gossypium; species Gossypium australe. The sequence goes on along the minus strand of CM016622.1, from coordinate 12,678,346 downwards.
TCGAAACCAAGATCATTTCATGATCTCCAAAATTCACATTGCAATTTTGAAAAAAGTATTCCGCTATTTGGCCAAAACAAAAAAAACCGAAACCCAGCACGATTGGGCACGATTCTTTGAATGTCCAAACACGCAATATTGCCTTATTTAGGAAAACACGATCAAAACTTTAGAACGATATTTAGTCGTTTAGACGAACGGGGCATCGAAATCCAGCACGATTGGACACGATTCCTCGAACTTCTAAATACGAAATATCGAACTCTTTTAAAAATTAATATATGTCGAATAAAGATTAATACGGTGAGTAACAACGTGAAAAGTATGATATGACCGTATAAATACGTTAACAAAATAATATTGTGAAGTTTGAAAATAAGTGAGCAAGATATACGTATTGCATAAATCATGGAAAAAGACCCGTAATAGCAATGATATAGAACGATATTAAGAGGATAGTGATAACATTAATAAATAAGAAACATAATGATAATAACATAGAGGTAATAGAAAAATGACGATAATAATAAATAGTAAAATACATATAATAATATAATAATAGTAAACCAATAATAATATATAAAAATTACGTTTATATATGTATAAATATAACGATTGTAGTAATTATGATGAACAAATAGTAAAGTACATACATAATGATATAGTAGTAGTAAACTAATAATATCAAAAATGTATATATATATATATATATATTTATATATGTATAAATAAAATGATAATAATAATAATAATGTTGATAATAGTAATAGTGATTTAAGAAATAAATAATAGGACGTATATAAAAGAATAAACAAAAAATATATATGTAAAATTATAATGTAATAATAGTAATAATAAAAGTACTAAGTAATAAAAATAAGGTAATTATAATAATATAAATAATAATAAAATAATTGCAATAACAAATGAAATTGCAAAATAATATAACCAATGGGCCAAATCGAAATTAAAACAGAAATAAAAGGGCCAAATTAGACAATATAAGCAATAAAAGGACGAAATAGCGATGCGCGCGAAATTCTGGGGACGAGGAGCGCAATTTTCCCCAAATAGTAAAACGCAGCGTTTAAAAAAAAGGACCGAATCACAACCCCGTGAAATTTCGGGGCCAAAATTGTAATAACAGAAAACTTGATTTTAAAAACTAAAACATGCGGAAGGTCCGAAAGCACAATTAGCCCAATCGACGAAAACACGCGGATCCTTCAGTCGGGTCGGGTCGCGCGCTGGTCTCTGGCCAAACGACGTCGTTTTGTGCTTAAAGACCAGCCCCAAAACGACGTCGTTTTGATGGGCTATTTAAGGCTCTAAAACCGGAAAAAAATCATTTCACGCGTCTGCTTAAAAAAAATTTCTCATTTCCTTCTCTCTGCAGGCCCGAGAGAGAGAGTCCCGGGGGGGCTCCGATCAAGGTCGCGCCGTCACACCGGCCACCACACGCGGTGGCCGGAAAGGTAAAAAACCTCACCCTTTTCCCCCTTTTTTCTTTATATTTTGAAATATATGTAGTTAAAATAAATTTGTTTAAATATTGGTCTTAAAACGAAAAAGGAGCGAGGAATGAAACGAAATCCGAATCTTGTGAGATCCTTACTCTGTGCTGTCTTTCCCTTGCTTTTCATCTGGGATCTCTAGATTGGTGTTAAATATGTGATTCCTGTTCTTGCGTTTAAAGATCTGCTCTTATGATATTGTTAATCTCTCGGATTTTTCGTATTAATAAAAAAAAGGATCCTGTGTACAGTTTTTGATTGGCCTTTTATAGCCATTTCTAGAAAAGATTATCTCCCCTTTTTTCTTGTTCTGTCTTCTCGTTTTTAATGCTTGCAGGTGCACGACGCAAGTTGCTGGCGGTGGAGGTGTTGCGGTGCTGACAATGGCGGTGGATGGGACATGGTCAGAGGCAGAAGGTCAGGGGTCGAACAGTCTGGGCAGAAGACCATGGGTCAACAGTCGGTAGCTGAATAGTCACGGGCATAAAGGCTGCGGCGCTAGGTTCCTTAGGGTTCCAGGAACCCTAAGTTTGGATTTGGGCCATTGGGCCAATGGGTATTGTGTACAAATGGGTTAAGGGGTTTGGTCTATTGGGTTAGTGCATTTGGGCCAGGGTGTTTGGAGTCTGTAACTGGACTTTGCTAAAAGACATTTATTATTTTTATTTTTTTATTTTTGTTTTGGTTTTCATGGGCCCGGGCAATTTGGGCCTTCTACACATATAATATGAAATGTGTGATTCAAGAGTATGAAAAGATCTCGGGACAATTGGTCAACTTCGACAAGTCGCTTATCTACTTCAGTGGCAATGTTGATTTGGAAACACAAACACAAGTGGGAAGAATTTTGGGGGTGAGAATATCTAACAATCCAGAAAAATACTTGGGGTTGCCAACGATGGTAGGTCGTTGAAAAAAGCACACATTTGTGGATATCAAAGAACGCTGTGTTACTGTGTTAAGTTACTGAGTAATTGAAGCATGCAGTTTTTGTCAACTAGGGGAAAGGAGGTATTTTTGAAATCTGTTTTACAAGCAATGCCGATCTATACAATGCAATGCTTTAAGTTACCGATTTCGTTTTGTCAAGAACTCAAGAGTTTAATGAGCAAATTTTGGTGGCGAAATTCTAAAACAAATAAGGGTATTCATTGGTGTAAATGGAGTGAAATGTGTATCCCCAAAGCGAAGGGAGGGTTAGGTTTTAAAAATTTGGAAAAATTCAATTTGGCCCTACTAGCGAAGCAGGGATGGAAAATTATCATGCAACCAGATTGTTTGTTTGCGCGTGTTATGAAAGCTAAGTACTTCCCAACAGGGGATTTTATGAGTGCTAGTGTAGGATCTTACCCTTCGTATACCTGGCGAAGTATCTGTGGAGCAAGACAGCTTCTCGAGGAGGGGATGGTGTGGCGAATTAGTAATGGTGACTTAGTCAATATATGGAACGATAGTTGGCTCCCGGAACCTGGCAATGGCAGAGTAACATGTCAGAATTTGAATATTCGGTATACTCAGGTATCGAATTTAATAGATAAGGAAACTAATGCCTGGAAGCAGGATGCTATTCGGTCGCTACTCGGGGAGGAGCATTGAAACGCATTCTCACAATCCCATTGGCAAGCAGTAGACCACGAGACGAACTTGTGTGGCGAGGGGATAATACAGGGATATATACAGCAAAGAACGGATACAAATGGCTTATTACAAGGGGGATTCTAGAATACATAGTGAAATTCCTACTAATTTCTTTACAAAATTATGGGAACTTCAGGTGCCAAGTAAAATTCTTATTCTCATGTGGAAAATTGCGAATAAATATTTACCCACGCTACATAATCTTAAAAGACGTCAACTGGCAGTGAACCCTTTATGCCCGGTCTGTCAAACTGAGGAAGAATCGGTGGAACATCTTTTTTAGGGAGTGTCCCTTCACACATCAGGTGTTACGGAGAGTAGGAATGCCATTATCAACAGACAACAGAGAAGCCAGTTTGAAAAATTGGCTAGCATTAGAGTTTGAAAATCAGAATATTGAAGCATGCAAAATCAGATCTATCGCCTATTGGGCTATCTAGTATAATCGCAACAAACTCTATCATGAAGGAGTACGAGAACATGTGAATGATGTTGCTGTGTTCATCAACGCCTACTATACAAAAATTTCTAGTATTGGGGAGAGATTAAAGAATACAAATGTATCTACATGCTCAGGTTGGAAACCGCCGAACAATGATATCATAAAAATTGATTTTGATGCCTCTTTTAATAGAAACACAAGACGTTCCATTTCGGGAATCATTGCAAGAAACAAAGAAGGTCTGACAATGGCAGCATGTACCTTTCCATGGGAAAACATCTCAGATCCAGTTATGGCTGAGGCTAGGGCGTGTCTGCAAGCTATGATTATGGCAGAGGAGATGGGCTTCCAAGACATTTGCATTGAAGGAGATGCGCTAACTATTATACGAAAACTGAAGTTAGCAGAAGAGGATAGATCGTGTATTAGCAGTTTGATTAAAGAAATAAAAGGGAGAGTTTCCAATTTTAGAAGAGTGAGTTTCAAGCATGTACCAAGGGAAGCCAACAAAGTGGCTCACGCGATGACAAAAGAAGGTGCTAGATACGAGATTCCCCGATATTGGATTGAGAAGGCGCCGTACGCGGTGGAGGTTCTGGTGATTCAAGAGAGAAGAAGCGGGGTTGATGGAAGTTAAATGGAAAAATAGAGTCCGGGCTAGGTGATTTTGGATGCCCGAAGAACTCATGATCTTGACAAGAGATTGTGGATCTAGAAATGTTCGATTTTGGGAGAAAGTCAGTCTCTTTAATGGTTGATACGAGGTGGTTTAGCTTTCAAACGCAGGAGAAGAAGTGTTGCAAAGGCTGTGTTTTCATTCTGTCGTTTCATTTTTCTTTGCATTCAATATTGAACAGTTTTTTATTAGGTTTCCTTTTGCACTTTCAAGGCACCGTTTTGGTGACCAGTTATCTTTTGACAGGTTTTTCATCCTTCTAAGTTCTGTAACACACGTATTGCTTCTCCAAATCAATAAAGTATCAGCTAATTCAAAAAAAAACATTTATTATCATTATATTTATATTATTATTTAAATATTTGATTCAGTTTAATGGAACACCATCTAAATTAGGAAAACTACTAAAATATCCTTTCATATTTAGAATAAGTTATATTACCATTGGTTCTATAACTAGAAAGTTTTTTTTAACCTTTTTTAATCAGGGCTAAAACTCTAGAAATTAGAAATGCCAAAATAGCAATAGCACTTGATATTATTAGAAATTTCCAGAAAATGTCATATTCGTACATAGACGAACTCCTATGAATGTGAAAAATAGATCGGAGTAGTCGCTTCTACCTGGAATTCATTATCAAGTTATCTGCTTTAATTTTTTTCATTTAAAAAATTATAGAAAATAGAGATTTAAATTCATGCTAATTAAGTTTGTAAAACCATAAATTTATCACTCAATCAAAACTTTACTTCATTATTTATTATATATTTTAATTTTATAAGGCACATTTATTACTTTTATCAATTGTACATCTATTTTATTATTTAAACTCCTAATTAAATTAATAAGAATTATTAAAATATTATTTCATATTTAAAATAAACCACAAATAGATATTTTAAATACGTAATTTTTCTAGAAATTTTAGTTGAAAATGATTAGTTTTCCTAAATTAATTAAATACTTAGCGGCTAAGGGTTAAAAGTTAAGCCGACTTATCTGACCCACAATCAACTTTCTTGTGTTCTCCGGATATTTCCTTAGGGAATGAGACATCTCCTCATCTTCAATCCAATTCCATTCCCCAACTAAATTCAAATTATCTCTACAAAGTACAAACCCATATTTCCCTTTGAAGAAGATGCAGATCTTTGTGAAAACCCTTACCGGCAAGACCATAACACGTCGAAAGCTCCGTCACCATCGACAACGTCAAGGCCAAGATCCAAGACAAGTAAGGGATCCCACCCGACCAGCGGCGTCTCATTTTCGCTGGCAAACAGCTCGAAGACGGTCGGACCCTAGCCTATTATAACATCCAGAAAGAATCCACCCTCCACCTCGTCTTACGCCTTCGTGGGGGCATGCAAATCTTTGTCAAAACCTTAGCCCGCAAGACCATCACCCTCGAAGTCGAGAGTTCCGACACCATTGACAACGTTAAGGCCAAGATTCAAGACAAGGAAGGCATTCCACCTGACCAACAGCGTTTGATCTTCGCTGGCAAACAATTGGAAGATGGGAGGACCTTGGCTGATTATAATATCCAAAAGGAATCCACCCTTCACCTTGTTTTGAGGCTTCGTGGAGGGATGCAGATTTTTGTCAAGACTTTGACCGGCAAAACAATCACCTTGGAGGTTGAAAGCTCCGATACCATTGACAATGTTAAGGCAAAGATTCAGGATAAGGAAGGAATCCCACCTGATCAGCAAAGGCTCATCTTTGCCGGCAAACAATTGGAAGATGGGAGGACTTTGGCTGATTATAACTGTAATACCCAAATCCTTACCCGGCCCAATTAAACCTATCAAACAAACCCAATTAAGCCCAAAACCAAATTAAATGTCCTGTTACAAACCCAATCGGCCCAAAAATAAACCAAACCCAAAAAAATAAAGAAATCGACCCAATAAGCAGTGGCCCAAATGGCCCGAAATTAAATAAATTTTGGCTAGGGTTTCTGGAAACCCTTCCCTCTGCGCCGTAAGCCTCTGGCCTCCACTACCGCCGAATGCCCTGTTGTCTGCCACCATCGCGCTCCACCAGCCCCAAAACCTACAAAAAAACAAAGCAACGGCAGCCTTTGCAATAATAAAATAGATTATTGTATTTTATTTATTTTATTCCTCAAGATTCGGGTATAAAAACCGAATACAGAACTGTATGAGGACACTTTTTTTTTCAGAGAGAAATTAATCAAAAAAAAAACAAAAAGGAAACAGATTCGAAAGAGCAACTAAAACAGCAAAAAAACTTTCGAGGTATTTTCTATTTTGTTTTTATTTTTTCTACATTTATTTTTTTTTTTTTTTTATTCGCATAAATATACACATAAATATATAAAAAGGAAAAGAGCAAAAAAAAAAGAAAAAAAAAGAAAGGGAAATAAGATCTTACCTCGGCGCCGCCGTATTCGGCGGTCGCCGGCGACGGACGGCGTCGCCCCACCGGAGACCCCCCCTTTCGGCGTACCTGCAGTGAGTGTGAGAGAGGACAGAGAGAGATTTCAAATTTTTTTTAAAGGAGATGTTGAAATGAATTTTTGGGGAGTTTTGGGCCTTTTATAAGGCAATAAAACGGCGTCGTTTCGAAGTGCCTCCCCAGACGCCAAAACGACGTCGTTTTGGGGAGGCCGACCCGAACTCGACCCGACCCGGCCTCAGGATCCGCGTGTTTTTTTAAAAAGGGGTTATTCACCCTTTCAGTCCTTCCGACTTTTTATTCGTCTTAATTTAGTCCTTTGGTCGTTATTTTTCTTATTTTAAAATCTGTCCGCATAATTCGTTTCCTGTTTTAATTTAGTCCTTGACCCGTGGATGAGCTGGGAGTCAACACGTGTCCATCGACTGGGGATATTTTTCCTTTCTGTCCTCGCATGTTTTCGCGCTTATCACTTCAGTCCCTATGCGCCTTTTATTTTTATTTTTAATTTGTTGTGAATCTAACCCCCTAATTCTGATTCTATTTCAATTCAATCCTTTGCTACTTAACGTCAATATCCCTTTTTTATTTATTTGTTTATTTACATATATTTCATAATTTCTTGTCTCCTTAAATTAAAAAATGTTTTTTTATAGAGTATCTATGTATTGTTTACTTTATTTTCGTCATCATTATTATTATCATTATACTATTATTGATTTTACTTGTATATATGCTTACTATTATTATTATTATTATTATTAGTTATTATTAGTAATATTATATATATATTTATTATTATTATTATTATTATTATTATTATTATTATTATTATTATAATATTAGTATATTGTATATATTTCGTCACTATCTTTATTATTTTATTTTATTTTATTTCTTTTACTTTTTATACTATTATCATTATTATTATCACTATACTTATATTATTATTATACATATTTATTATTATTATTTTAGTATTACTACCATAGTTATATTATTTATTGTACCTATTTTGATATTATTGTTACTGTTTTCTTCTCGTTATTATTATTATTCTTATGTACTACTAACTAATATTACATTGTGTATATATTTACTATTATCATCATGCATATATTAACGTCATTATTATTATCATTATTAGCTTTATTATTATTATTATATATTATATCTACCATTACTATTATTATATTATTAGCACATACATAGTATCGTATTATTATATTTATATTATCATATCGCACATATGTTGTGTTACTATTATTATTCTTATTATTATTTTTGTATATATCATATGTTGCACATTGTTATGGTTACTTGTATATACTAACTCCATTACTATTATTATTACCATATTTGTATTATTATATATATATATTTTGTATCATTATTAATATTACTATTTTTTTTTATTATTACTATGATATTATTATTATTATTACTAACATGTTATTATTACTATTTGCATATATAGTTATTATTTTATTATTACTATGTTAACAATATTGTTATTACTAACTATTCTATCATCTATTACATTTATTTTCTTCATTGTTATTATTTTCATAATTATATTTTCTTTTGGTATCTATATAACTACCATTACTCGTTATTTACATTTTCATTTGTCTTCATCATCATTTCGACTCGTTCATTTTTACTTTATTTCATCTTCGCCCTTATATGTCATTTATATCAGCGCATTTATTGCTACGTTGTTATGCACACCTGTATTGTAAATTGTTTTTACATTTCATTAGAAATTCGTGTTATGTTGATTTTTGCTCGGTACAAAATTGTTCCTCGTCGTAAAGGTAATATTCTGTATTTAGAAATTCGAGAGATTGTACCCTAAAGTATTGGGTTGCAATTTTCTTGTTTAATCTGAATAACCGGATATCCTTTTAACAAATATATTGTTACAAAAAAAGGGTTTGTTCCCGGGAATTTAAATCATCGTGTCCTAAAGTATTGGATGTGATAATTTAATTCCTTCGGAACGAGAAAGTTTTGATTTTCAATTCGAAAAAACTATGGGATAATCTCCGATTCGAAGATTTAAGCTATCATGTCCTAAAGTATTGGATGTGATATTTTAATCTCTCGAAAACGAGAAAATCTCGATTTGCAATCCCCGAAAACTATGAGACGATCTTAGGATCGAAGATCTGAACTATCGTGTCCTAAAGTATTGGATGTAATACTTTATTTCTTCGAAACGAGAAAATCTCGATTTAGTTCAAGAAAAACACGAATATTTTCCAAAAGGGGTCAGATTTTTAAATTCCTTCAAACTTTCGACGTTGGGACATTAGTTAAACAATTTGGTACCAATTTTGGGCGTGACGAGGGTGCTAACCCTTCCTCGCACGTAATCGACTCCCGAACCTACTTTTCTAATTTTCGTAGACCAAAAGCTTTGTTTTAGTAAATCAAAATGTTTTATTAAAACAGAGGTGATCCGATCACACCTAATGAAAGATCGGTGGCGACTCCCGTTTTTATTCATTTTTAAAAAAAAAACCAAGTCCGATTCCCGTTTTGTCAAAAAAATGGTTACGACAGCTTGGCGACTCCACTGGGGAAAATAAGAGAGTCAGGCCGTAAAATTGATTAATTTCTGTCCTTTTGTCGAAAGTTGAAAATTTGGTTTTCCTTTTATCGCTTTTGCTTATATCATCTTACCTGATCATGTGGTTCGAGTCTTGAATAATAGTGTTTCATCATATTGCATGACCGTTGAGTCGCACCCTTTTAAGTGGGAGTGAGAAGCTACTCTTTCGTGAGGTTTTCACCTCCGTGCAAGATAGTGGATCGCTTTCGGGATACATCCGTACCTATGTCTTCGTGAGATTTTCATCTCCGTGCAGCCATAGGGAAATGTATTCCCCTGAACCGAACTCGATCCGTATGAGCCTATAATGGGTGAGGATTGAGGAATCCGCTGGTTCAGGTACCCTTACTCTAGAATCGAACCACATATAGTAAAGCCATAAGAGCCACCCTAGATAAAGCTATACCGAACTCTAGTGGTCACCCGATTAAGTTTTGCATTTGCTGCTTAATAATGACTTGCTTCGCATAGCATATGCATCAAAAAGATGTTGATTCCCATTCGATTTCTGAATAGGTAGCTTGTCATGGAAAAGGGGTTTCTTGATAGAGTGGAAGACAATGCGGCCGTCCGGATATGGGCTGAGACAGTACAGCGAGAGAAGGGGGATAGCCTCACAGAGGGATATATATCAGAGTTGTGGGATTATACACGCATCAGTGTGACTCAAAATAATCTTCGAGAAATGAAGGAAATATGGGATCAGTGGGATGACAAGATCAAGCGGTTATTCTACCATCATTATGGCGACTTGCCTTATCTGCTTGACATCAAGATAGACCAACACTTGTTCCGAGCAATGACCCAGTTTTGGAATCCTGCGTACGAGTGTTTTACTTTTGGGAAAGTCGACTTGGTTCCTACCATAGAGGAGTACACGGCCTTAATCCGCTGCCCGAGAATCCAAAGTGATAAGGCTTATTTGAGAGCCGTTAATGTCCCTACGTTCACAAAAAAGTTGATGAATATTACGGGGATGAACGAGCAGTGGGTCACGGCCCGAACAAAACAAAAGGGAGATTGTAAATGTATCCCTTGGAAGAATCTAAGGGATTTGATCATAACACATCCTGAAGAGAAGAAGAAGGTTGACGTTTTAGCTTTGAGCATTTACGGATTGGTCATCTTCCCCAAAGCTTTAGGACATGTGGACGAGGCAGTGTCTGATTTATTCGACAAACTGGACAGAGGGATTACACCTATTCCGGCAATCCTCGCCGAAACCTTTAGGTCCCTAAGCGCGTGTCGAAGGGCGGGCGAAGGGAGATTCATCGGTTGCGCCCAACTCTTACTAGCATGGTTTCACGGGCATTTTTGGAAAATGGGAAAAGTATCATGTCTAATTTACACCGAGGACTATTCTCCGTTGAAGAACGCGGTAACTACGCCTAGACGAGATGATATTACGGAAGAAAGATGGATGATGATTTTACGGAACCTGCAAGAGAAAGATGTGGAATGGAGAGCTCCCTGGATGATTCCCGATGAAATCTTATATAAATGTGGAGACCTCGATTATGTCCCTGTACTCGGGATATGGGGAGCGGCCGGGTACACTCCACTCCTCGTGTTGAGACAGTACAGGTCGAGACAATTTATACCACCAACACAAGGGTTAGCCCAGTGCGAATTTGAATATAAAGGGGAGAATTACAAGAGGAGAGTCCGCGAGATATCTAAGGCTTGGGGCCAAATTCATAAAATGAAAAAGTTCGCTGCCAATCCGATGACGACACCCGAGTACATCCAATGGCGGGACCGAAGAATCAATGACAACATCCCCACATCTGACCAAGAAAACACCCGATCACTAGAAGAGCAGTTACGGGCGATCCCTTCAGAGCTTGAAATCATCAAACAAGACTTCGAAGAAAAGAACCGGGAATTAAGGAAAAGAATAGAGCAACTAGAGGAAGAGAAGATACAGCTAGGTTTGGACGTCGATATTCAAAAATCGGAAGCCGATAAGTGGAGGAAAGGGAAAACTAAAGCCGAAGAAGATTTGAGCGATTTGAAGACCGATTATAAGAAGCTACGAAGATCGATAAGAATGGCGGGACTAGGAAAAACGTCAGAGCAATGGCGTCAGGAAATTAGAGAGGAGAAGAACAGAGCGAGCCAGTGGGAAAGAAAACTCCAAGACGCCCGTGAACGAGAAGATGCCCTAAAACGGAATGCGGTGGAAGGCCGAGATGAGAAAGAGAAATTGAAGATGCGAATGTCAGAACTGGAGAGGTTGCTACATCAGTATCGAAGCCGCCATTCCATGGCCGAACTAAAGGCTAGTCTGAGCAAGATTGAAGAAATGAAGGCAAGAATTGAAGAGCTAGAATCCGTTGTGCATGGCTACGAGCTACGGGAAGAACTTTTCCAAGCTAATGAGGAGCAATGGAAACAGCAATTGCATAACTCCCAGAACCAAGTCAGAAGCCGGGATTATATTATGGGAGAAGCCATAGCTCAAATGCGAGGAATGGCGAATCACTTGCAGACTTTGGCAGTTCAAGCTGATGCATTAGGCTTGATGTACGAATCAGGGTCAGAAAAAGGTCAAAAGTTAAGTTGGCTTCTTGAAGAGGTCAAGGCTTTAGGTGCTAGGGCCCGACCATTCGTGTAATCCACTTTATGTAAAGAAACTTGTTTTCTAGAAAAGCTATTCTAATGGAAATCGAATTGGAATCAACATTTTTGCATACATTTCATACATCAGCACTACATTGCATCATACACATCGAATCTCACGGAAGGACCCTAAAATTATGGCAGTTACTCTGGAACATCACTACGGTACGAGAAACAAGACAAGGATAATGGATCAAAGAATAGAGAAGCTAGAACAAACACAAAAAGAAATTCAGGACCAAATGAAAGAACAAGCGCAGTTGCAAGAGCAGCGGGCCAAAACCCAGCAAGACATGATGGAGCGGATGCAAAAATCCCAAGACGATATGATGAACCAACTAAGGCAATTGATGACTAGGGAACGAGGCATCGCCACTAGCTCAGGAAACAACAGTGATAATCCCTCTCTTCCCCCACTAGAGGCCCAAACACCACCAGACACGTATCCCCGAAGGGCGTCTGTCACTATCAGGCCACAATATCATACCGATACCGCAATACCCACGCATCTCCCTATGGGTTCAGACACCAACCCAGGAGAAAATCTGGTCAATCCCAACGTCCCAGATCTGGATGAGATGACCGAGAAGGCGAAACAAGAGCTGCCAAAATGGGTGGAGGAAAGATTCAGGGCTCTGGAAAACGCCGGTAAACGTCGATGAGTAAAAGCCAATGACTTAAGCTTAGTCCCCGACTTGGTGCTCCCATATAATTTTAAAATGCCCGAGTTTGAAAAGTACAATGGGACGAGTTGCCCAGAGGCCCACATCACTATGTTCTGTAGGAGGATGGCAGGCTACACTAACAATGATCCACTGCTAGTCCATTGTTTCCAAGACAGCCTGGTGGGAGCTGCAGCTAGATGGTACAATCAGTTGAGTCGTGCCAAAATCGGCTCATGGGATGATTTGGCTCAAGCATTCTTGGATCAATACAGTCACGTAACAGACATGACCCCTGATAGGATCACTCTGCAAAACATGGAAAAGAAAGGGAACGAAAGCTTTAGGCAATATGCACAGAGGTGGAGGGAAGTTGCCATCCAAGTCCAGCCACCGCTTATGGAAAAAGAGACCACCATGCTCTTCATCCGCACGTTGAAGGCCCCATTCCTCATGCACATGATAGGAAGTGCAACCCGGAGCTTTTCAGAAGTCATAACCACTGGAGAGATGATCGAGAATATCATAAAAAGCGGAGGGATCGAGACTGGAGAGAGTACCAAAAGAATTCCCCCAAGAAGGAAAGAAGGCGAGGTAAATAACACGAGCATAGGACACTCGAAGTCAATCACCATAAATCAGCCAAAAACGGCAACCGCGGACCGGCAAGGGTTACTCAAGAAAGAACCTAGTGAGAAACCCCAATTCACACCGATTTTAATAACATACAAGGAGATGTACCAAACCCTGTTCGATGAGCATATTGTGTCTCCTCACCACCTAAAACCAATGCAACCTCCGTATCCTAAGTGGTATGACTCGAACGCGCAATGTGAATACCACGCGGGAGTCACGGGGCACTCAATCGAGAATTGCTTGGCTTTCAAGAAATTGGTGGAGAAATTTATTAACATGGGTGTGGTTGAGTTGGATGACATGCCAAACGCAACAAATCCTTTACCCAATCATGCTAAAAGTGGGGTCAACGCAATCAGTGAGAGCCCAGAAAAAAGGATCAAAATGAATGTTGCAGAGGTCAAAACTCCCTTGAGATGGGTCTGGAGAGAAATGGTTAAACATGGACTAATCGTCGCGAAAAAGGTCAAGGAGGGCTGACGAACTACTGTGAACACCATCAAGAATCGGGACATGAGATTCAGACTTGCGGAGAATTCAGAACTCTGGTACAAAACTTAATGAACAACAAAGAAGTCGAATTTTATGAGGAAGGCACAGAAGACCGGAGCATATGCACGTCAGAGCGACAACAAAAAGCACAAAGGATAGCCTTCCAAGGATCATTATTTCACGTCCCAGAAGTGATGAAGTAGGGGCACGGTTAGCACCGAAAGTGATAATACGAAGGCCTACTATTGTCGAAGGTAGTAGGGACTCCCCCCAAAATCATGTGACAGTCTCCAAAGGAGAGAATTCAGCCAACGACGGGGCGAGAACACGGGTGACACCGAAGGTAATAATACGGAAGCCCACGGCTTTCGCTTACAAAGATAGCAAAGAAGTTCCCTGGAACTATGAGTGTAATGTCACAGTCCCAAAGAGCTCGACTGATGCGACGAAAGGAGATTCGGACGAAGGCTTCCACACTCGAAGCGGGAGACGCTACGACTTAATAAAAGGAAAAGCCCCAATGGCGGAACAAGAAAAGGGAAAACCCGTGAGCCCGAGTCAAGGATCAAAGAGCCAGTGACCGAGGAAGAGGCCAAAGAATTCCTGAAATTTCTGAAACACAGTGAATATTGTGTGGTAGAACAACTGCACAAACAGCCAGCGCGTATATCCATATTGGCCTTACTCCAATACTCAGAAGTACACAGGAACGCATTGATGAAAGCTCTAAATGAAGCTTACGTCGCTAGTACATCTCGGTGAACAAGTTGGATCGACTGATTGGCCATATAAGTGCAGACAACTTCATCCATTTTAACGACGATGAAATACCACCAGGTGGTAGGGGGTCCACCAAGGCCTTGCACATTACAGCTAAATGCAAGGGCACACACTGCCAGGGGTCTTGATAGACAATGGGTCTGCATTAAATGTATTGCCCTTATCCACCCTCAACAGACTTCCGGTGGATGGTTCGCATATGAAAGAATGCCAGAGTGTGGTAAAGGCCTTTGACGGCACCCAAAGAAAGGTCATGGGGAGAATTGAGGTACCCTTACTGATTGGCCCAACTATTTACGAAATAGATTTCTTGGTCATGGACATCGAACCCTCCTACAGTTGCCTGTTGGGGAGACCATGGATACATTCAGCCGGGGCAGTACCTTCATCACTACATCAGAAAGTAAAGTTGATAGCGGATGACCGACTGGTAACGATAAAAGCTGAGGAAGACATTATTGCCACCGTGACCAGCGACATGCCTTACTTAGAGACAAATGACGAGACAATAGAATGTTCGTTCCGATCTCTCGAATTCGTGAACGCAACTTTTGTTACAGAAAGAAGCAAGATCTTGAAGCCAAAAATCTCGAGGACCACGAGGATGGGTTTAAAAATGACCGTAGGAAAGGGCGCTTTACCTGGAAGAGGGTTTGGAAAGTACCTTCAGGGGAGAATAGCGGCCCCGGTGCTGAGAGAGAAACAAGATCGCTTCGGCCTGGGATTCAGACCCGATGCAGGGCAAAAGAAGAAGGAGTTAGAGAAGAGACAGGAAAGAAGACGCGCTCGTTTAAATGGAGAAGAAACCAAGTGGGAACCCATGATAATCCCGCACATATCCAAGACCTTTGTGTCAGGAGGGGTAATCCACTCTGAGTTGAGGGATACCAAAGGGAGGGGACATCACAGCAATGTTAGGCAATGTCTACATTAGTGCCATATCTGAGGAAGCAACTGACGGGGAAACTTCGCCAAATATTCAGCCTTATGAATCGGGAAGCATCTTGAACAATTGGACTGCGGAAGAAATCCCTGTAGTATTTAGGGCTCATTCAGGGGTAATGTCCGGGACACACTTGTTGCTCTAAGCCTAGGAGCAGCAAGATTTCTTTTGTGAAATAGGCGCATGTTTCGAATATCGTTACATCAATAAAATGCATTTTCATCCTTACTTGAAGCAAACATCTCTTTCTTCATTCTTTCATCACTGCCATACATATAATCATTCGTTTACAAAATTCATTCATACCGCCTGCATTTTCTTAAACTGCAACAGGTCCCTAGATATCAATGACTTGAGCGACTCTGTCTCAGAATCGAAATATCCTTTTAAGCAAGACATATGCTTAGAAGGACTACAGAATTTTGAAGATGACGCAGACGAGGACCTATACCCTGATCTGATAAGAATGGTAGAGCAGGAGGAGAGACAAATTCGACCTCATAAGGAAGCAGTAGAAACTGTGACATTGGAAGAAGGGAAAGCGATAAATATCGGAACGGGGATAGCCGAAAAAACAAGGCAGAATCTTATCAAACTGTTGCAAGAATTCAAGGACGTCTTCGCATGGTCTTATGAAGATATGCCCGGCTTAAGCACCGAAGTAGCAGAACACCGCTTACCCACAAGGAAGGATTGCAAGCCAGTTCAGCAGAAGCTCCGAAGGATGAGGCCGGATATAGTGCTGAAAATAAAAGAGGAGGTCCAGAAGCAGTTCGATGCCGGATTTTTGCAAGAAATCAAATATTCGGAGTGGGTAGCCAATATCGTGCCTGTCCCTAAAAAAGACGGGAAAGTACGAATGTGCGTGGATTATAGAGACTTGAATAAGGCTAGCCCAAAAGATAACTTTCCTCTGCCTCATATTGATACTCTGGTAGACAATACAACAGGCTTTTCGCTGTTTTCCTTTATGGATGGTTTTTCCGGATACAATCAGATAAAGATGCACCCTGAAGATATGGGAAAGACTACCTTCGTAACATTGTGGGGCACATTCTGTTACAAAGTAATGCCATTTGGGTTGAAAAACGCAGGAGCAACATACCAAAGGGCCATGGTGACCCTATTCCACGATATGATGCATAAGGAAATAGAGGTTTACGTGGATGACATGATTGCAAAGTCTAGAACAGAAGAAGAACATATCCAAGTTTTGCAGAAATTGTTTCTGAGGTTAAGGAGATTTCAATTGAGGCTCAATCCCGCCAAGTGCACCTTTGGAGCCAGGTCTGGCAAGCTGTTGGGCTTCATAGTTAGCAAGAAAGGGATCGAAATTGACTCAGACAAAGTTCGGGCTATACAAGAATTACCGCCACCACGCACTCAAAAAGAAGTTCGAGGTTTCCTAGGAAGACTAAACTACATTGCTCGGTTTATTTCACAGTTAACTGAGAAATGCGATCCCATATTTCGCCTTTTGAAGAAACATAACCCAGGCGTATGGAACGATGAATGTCAAGAAGCTTTCGATAGGGTCAAACAGTACTTGTCAAACCCTCCAGTACTGTCACCTCCGTGCCCCAATAAGCCACTAATCCTATATCTGACGGTGCTTAATCGCTCAATGGGATGTGTGCTAGGTCAACATGATGATACAGGGAGAAAGGAGAAGGCAATATACTATCTCAGTAAAAAATTCACTGAATGCGAAATGAGATATTCACCGATTGAAAAACTGTGTTGTGCGCTGATTTGGACAACTCGGAGATTGAGACAATACATGCTGTATCACACGACTTGGCTAATCTCGAAGTTAGACCCCCTAAAATACATGATGGAGGCGACCGCTTTGAATGGGAGGATGGCTAGATGGCAAATTCTACTGTCTGAATTTGATATTGTATTGTGAGCCAGAAAGCCATAAAAGGGAGTGCGGTAGCCGACTTTCTAGCTAGCAGAGCCTTAAATGATTACGAGCCGTTGAATTTCGATTTCCCCAATGAGGATCTAATGTATGTGGCAACAGCGGAAGAAGACACTGCGAGAGATTGCCTTTGGAAATTATATTTCGACGGAGCATCAAACGCCGTTGGAAATGGGATTGGGGCAGTCTTGGTATCCCCAAAAGGAGATCACTACCCATCCACAGTCAGGTTGGATTTCGATTGCACAAACAATATGGCAGAATACGAAGCTTGTATCATGGGACTCCACGCTGCAATAGAACGTAGAATTAAAATGCTGGAAGTATACGGAGATTCCGCATTAGTGTTCTACCAACTAATGGGCGAATGGGAAACAAGAGACCCCAAATTGATCAACTATCGAAGGATAATCATGGGATTAATCGGGGAGTTCGACGATATCACCTTTAATTATCTCCCACGAGAAGAAAATCAAATGGCAGATGCTCTGGCTACTTTAGCTTCCATGATTAAAGCGAGTAAGCAAGAAGATGTAAAGCCTATTCAAATGAGTGTTTACGAAGCCCCAGCTTACTGCTGCAACGTAGAAGAAGAAGAAAAGGACGAGCACCCCTGGTACCAAGACATATTGCGATATGTGAGAGATCGCGAATACCCAAATCATGCAACTGAGAATGAGAAAAGGACACTCAGGAGATTGGCCCTCGAATATGTTTTGGATGGAGACATTTTGTACAAAAAGGGAAAGGATCAAGTACTGTTGAGATGCGTCGATGCTGTAGAAGCCAAGATGATCTTAGAGGAGGTTCATGAGGGTGTTTGCGGAACGCATGCTAATGGATTCACAACAGCCAGGCAAATAATGAGATTTGGATATTATTGGTCCACCATGGAAGGAGATTGTATCAGATATGCCAAGAAATGTCATAAATGCCAGATTTATGGAGATAAGATTCATGTGCCTCCGTCTCCCCTGCATGTTATGACTTCCCCGTGGCCCTTTTCCATGTGGGGCATGGATGTTATCGGACCTATCTCACCAAAAACGTCGAATGGACACAGATTCATCTTCGTGGTAATTGATTATTTCACGAAATGGGTAGAAGCGGCTTCATACGCTAACGTCACTAAATCGGCGGTTAGTCGGTTTTTAAAGAAGGAAATCATCTGTCGATATGGGATGCCCGAAAGGATTATATCAGACAACGCATTGAATTTGAACAATAGCACGATAGCGGATGTCTGTCGACAATTCAACATTAAACATCATCATTCATCTCCATATCGTCCGAAGATGAATGGGGCAGTGGAAGCAGCGAATAAGAACATCAAGAAGATAGTGGGGAAGATGACAGAAACTTACAAAGATTGGCATGAAAAATTACCGTTCGCACTTTACGCTTATCGAACGTCCGTCAGAACCTCTACCGGGGCAACACCATTCTCACTGGTTTACGGGATGGAGGCAGTCCTACCCATTGAAGTGGAAATACCTTCTCTTCGGGTTTTAACAGAGGTAAAACTGGATGAAGCTGAGTGGATTCAAGCTCGATACGATCAATTGAACCTAATCGAAGGAAAAAGGCTAAAGGCTATTCGTCATGGTCAGATGTATCAAAAACGCATGATGCGAGCCTATGACAAGAAGGTTCGCCCAAGAGAGTTTCACGAGGGAGATCTGGTACTGAAAAAGATCTTCCCCATGCAAAAGGATTTCAGAGGAAAATGGATGCCGAATTGGGAAGGGCCGTACGTGGTGAAGAAGGCCTTCTCTGGAGGCGCACTAATTTTAATGAAAATGGATGGGAAAAGCCTGCCCAACCCCGTGAACTCAGATTCAGTTAAAAAATACTTCGCGTAAAAAAAAAAAAAAAAAAAAGGGAGAAGCCAATGCGAAAACCCGTAACGGGCGCTTTGAGACTAAAAGGGGATTGAACTAAGAAAGAGAGTCCCGCCGCACTCGAATGGACAAGAAAGGGGCATGCTGCACCTCGATACATCAACAAAATATCCAAGATCTTCTGAGCACATGTTAAACTCAAAATGGTCTTCCAAATGTTCGGGCAGAGAAGTTTAGGCTGCGATATCTAAGGGCACCCGATTTCCGTTCTACCCATTTTAAGTTTGTAATTTGTGACCGTCTTATTCAATGAATTTCTCCCTTGATTACATTGGACAAATTTGAACTAACATTTTGGGTTGTACTCCCGATCACTCTCTTCCTTACAATCCTTCTTAGGCATTTTACATTGAAATAAAGATTACGGAACTAATAATATTTTCATAAAAGGAGTCCTACATATTATCCTGAAAGCCTCTGAATAATACAAGGACATGAAACGTAACTGTTATTCAAAATTCATTCCACCAAAGGTTCAGAAGTGTTGAAAATTGATGAATGATCGGCTATTTAAACAAAAAAACCAGACACCTCGCCGGTGGTATGCCCTCCATAAATAACGAGCAATGTCAGTCTTGGCATATAATGAAGTCGTAACACCATTATTAATTCTACACCTTAAGGTCGCAGTAAAAGGGTTGAAAGAAGACAAATGTCACTCTCCTAAGGCGGTAATGTGAGGTACGAACTTTGTGCCTCGGAGAATACCACGGAAGAGACAATGATATTGCGGTGGGACAAACCCATTTTCTCTGAGTTTCCTATAACTGCAATAATCGTAGTGCCTCAGTGAATCTCGCCATGAGCAATGACAACCTAAACCATAAATAGGGTCCTTCTCATGCATTCACCCGCATCCAGTTAGGAGCATTCTAGTTGTTACATCCTAGACATTTTTACACTGTGAAATATCATCATATCTAGCATTCATGTGAATGGCGCATATAGTTAGGGGGGTTTGAATCACCTCCACCATAACACCATCATCATTTGCATGAGCATAAGCACGTTCTGCAGAACAGGTTCCTCGGAGAACAGCATAGCAGCATTGAAGAGGACACTGCTCCCAGGGAACGGGCTGAACATGGTTGAAAGTGCGGATTCATTTCCTTGATGTTCCAATGGAGCAGGTTGAAGCTGCTAATCCCTCATTCCTGAGTGTACTGAGGATCAATCATATTTTCGAGAAGTTTCGATAAGTAGATCCAAGTTGCGGGTCTCTTCTGGATTCCTATCACCAACTATATTTTCGAGAAGTTTCAGTAAGTAGATCCAAGTTGCGGGTCTCTTATGGATTCCTATCACCAACTATATTTTCGAGAAGTTTCAGTATGAAGATCCAAGTTGCGGGTCTCTTCTGGATTCCTATCACCAACTATATTTTCGAGAAGTTTCAGCATGAAGATCCAAGTTGCGGGTCTCTTCTGGATTCCTATCACCAACTATATTTTCGAGAAGTTTCAGCATGAAGATCCAAGTTGCGGGTCTCTTCTGGATTCCTATCACCAACTATATTTTCGAGAAGTTTCAACAAGATGATCCAAGTTGCGGGTCTCTTCTGGATTCCTATCACCAACTATATTTTCGAGAAGTTTCAGTATGAAGATCCAAGTTGCGGGTCTCTTCTGGATTCCTATCACCAACTATATTTTCGAGAAGTTCCAACAAGATGATCCAAGTTGCGGGTCTCTTCTGGATTCCTATCACCAACTATATTTTCGAGAAGTTCCAACAAGATGATCCAAGTTGCGGGTCTCTTCTGGGTTCCTATCACCGACTATATTTTCGAGAAGTTTCAGCAAGAAGATTCAAGTTGCGGGTCCCTTCTGGATTCTTATCACCAACTATATTTTCGAGAAGTTTCAGCGAGAAAGATCAAAGTTACAGATCTCTTCCTTCTGAATTCTTATCACCCTAAGCCTCCAGCAGAATGAATCGAAGCGAAAAGTTACAATGAAGTTTGAAGCTATTGGAAGAAACGCAGATCAAGAAGCCAAGGTTTAGCTAGGCCCGGGCAAATTTGGTTCTTTATTGTCTTTGCTCTATTCTCGTTTCACGACAATAAGCAAAGAGGGGCAGCTGTAATACCCAAATCCTTACCCGGCCCAATTAAACCTATCAAACAAACCCAATTAAGCCCAAAACCAAATTAAATGTCCTGTTACAAACCCAATCGGCCCAAAAATAAACCAAACCCAAAAAAATAAAGAAATCGACCCAATAAGCAGTGGCCCAAATGGCCCGAAATTAAATAAATTTTGGCTAGGGTTTCTGGAAACCCTTCCCTCTGCGCCGTAAGCCTCTGGCCTCCACTACCGCCGAATGCCCTGTTGTCTGCCACCATCGCGCTCCACCAGCCCCAAAACCTGCAAAAAAACAAAGCAACGGCAGCCTTTGCAATAATAAAATAGATTATTGTATTTTATTTATTTTATTCCTCAAGATTCGGGTATAAAAAACCGAATACAGAACTGTATGAGGACACTTTTTTTTTCAGAGAGAAATTAATCAAAAAAAAAACAAAAAGGAAACAGATTCGAAAGAGCAACTAAAACAGCAAAAAAACTTTCGAGGTATTTTCTATTTTGTTTTTATTTTTTCTACATTTATTTTTTTTATTTTTTTTTATTCGCATAAATATACACATAAATATATAAAAAGGAAAAGAGCAAAAAAAAAAAAAAAGAAAGGGAAATAAGATCTTACCTCGGCGCCGCCGTATTCGGCGGTCGCCGGCGACGGACGGCGTCGCCCCACCGGAGACCCCCCTTTCGGCGTACCTGCAGTGAGTGTGAGAGAGGACAGAGAGAGATTTCAAATTTTTTTTAAAGGAGATGTTGAAATGAATTTTTGGGGAGTTTTGGGCCTTTTATAAGGCAATAAAACGGCGTCGTTTCGAAGTGCCTCCCCAGACGCCAAAACGACGTCGTTTTGGGGAGGCCGACCCGAACTCGACCCGACCCGGCCTCAGGATCCGCGTGTTTTTTTAAAAAGGGGTTATTCACCCTTTCAGTCCTTCCGACTTTTTATTCG
Organism: Gossypium australe; assembly: GCA_005393395.2. Classification (NCBI taxonomy): domain Eukaryota; kingdom Viridiplantae; phylum Streptophyta; class Magnoliopsida; order Malvales; family Malvaceae; genus Gossypium; species Gossypium australe. Next base: position 12,656,041 of record CM016622.1, on the reverse strand, counting down.
TCTTAATTTAGTCCTTTGGTCGTTATTTTTCTTATTTTAAAATCTGTCCGCATAATTCGTTTCCTGTTTTAATTTAGTCCTTGACCCGTGGATGAGCTGGGAGTCAACACGTGTCCATCGACTGGGGATATTTTTCCTTTCTGTCCTCGCATGTTTTCGCGCTTATCACTTCAGTCCCTATGCGCCTTTTATTTTTATTTTTAATTTGTTGTGAATCTAACCCCCTAATTCTGATTCTATTTCAATTCAATCCTTTGCTACTTAACGTCAATATCCCTTTTTATTTATTTATTTATTTACATATATTTCATAATTTCTTGTCTCCTTAAATTAAAAAATGTTTTTTTATAGAGTATCTATGTATTGTTTACTTTATTTTCGTCATCATTATTATTATCATTATACTATTATTGATTTTACTTGTATATATATGCTTACTATTATTATTATTATTATTAGTTATTATTAGTAATATTATATTGTATATATTATTATTATTATTATTATTATTATTATTATTATTATTATTATTATTATAATATTAGTATATTGTATATATTTCGTCACTATCTTTATTATTTTATTTTATTTTATTTCTTTTACTTTTTACTATACTATTATCATTATTATTATCACTATACTTATATTATTATTATACATATTTATTATTATTATTTTAGTATTACTACCATAGTTATATTATTTATTGTACCTATTTTGATATTATTGTTACTGTTTTCTTCTCGTTATTATTATTATTCTTATGTACTACTAACTAATATTACATTGTGTATATATTTACTATTATCATCATGCATATATTAACGTCATTATTATTATCATTATTAGCTTTATTATTATTATTATAATATTATATCTACCATTACTATTATTATATTATTAGCACATACATAGTATCGTATTATTATATTTATATTATCATATCGCACATATGTTGTGTTACTATTATTATTCTTATTATTATTTTTGTATATATCATATGTTGCACATTGTTATGGTTACTTGTATATACTAACTCCATTACTATTATTATTACCATATTTGTATTATTATACTATATATATATTTTGTATCATTATTAATATTACTATTTTTTTTTATTATTACTATGATATTATTATTATTATTACTAACATGTTATTATTACTATTTGCATATATAGTTATTATTTTATTATTACTATGTTAACAATATTGTTATTACTAACTATTCTATCATCTATTACATTTATTTTCTTCATTGTTATTATTTTCATAATTATATTTTCTTTTGGTATCTATATAACTACCATTACTCGTTATTTACATTTCATTTGTCTTCATCATCATTTCGACTCGTTCATTTTTACTTTATTTCATCTTCGCCCTTATATGTCATTTATATCAGCGCATTTATTGCTACGTTGTTATGCACACCTGTATTGTAAATTGTTTTTACATTTCATTAGAAATTCGTGTTATGTTGATTTTTGCTCGGTACAAAATTGTTCCTCGTCGTAAAGGTAATATTCTGTATTTAGAAATTCGAGAGATTGTACCCTAAAGTATTGGGTTGCAATTTTCTTGTTTAATCTGAATAACCGGATATCCTTTTAACAAATATATTGTTACAAAAAAAGGGTTTGTTCCCGGGAATTTAAATCATCGTGTCCTAAAGTATTGGATGTGATAATTTAATTCCTTCGGAACGAGAAAGTTTTGATTTTCAATTCGAAAAAACTATGGGATAATCTCCGATTCGAAGATTTAAGCTATCATGTCCTAAAGTATTGGATGTGATATTTTAATCTCTCGAAAACGAGAAAATCTCGATTTGCATCCCCGAAAACTATGAGACGATCTTAGGATCGAAGATCTGAACTATCGTGTCCTAAAGTATTGGATGTAATACTTTATTTCTTCGAAACGAGAAAATCTCGATTTAGTTCAAGAAAAACACGAATATTTTCCAAAAGGGGTCAGATTTTTAAATTCCTTCAAACTTTCGACGTTGGGACATTAGTTAAACAATTTGGTACCAATTTTGGGCGTGACGAGGGTGCTAACCCTTCCTCGCACGTAATCGACTCCCGAACCTACTTTTCTAATTTTCGTAGACCAAAAGCTTTGTTTTAGTAAATCAAAATGTTTTATTAAAACAGAGGTGATCCGATCACACCTAATGAAAGATCGGTGGCGACTCCCGTTTTTATTCATTTTTAAAAAAAAAAACCAAGTCCGATTCCCGTTTTGTCAAAAAAATGGTTACGACAATAACATTCAGAAAGAATCTACCCATCACCTTGTTCTTCGTCTCCGTGGTGGCCACTGATTATTCTTAACACAACCATCTTGCCTTGGCTTCAAGTTTTAAAGTGCTTGTGTGTCTTTCTATGTTGGATTTCTGGGTCTTGTCCCCTTTGTAATACTTTTACTTCTCCTCTGGAATAAAAAGTTTGGTTTTCATTTCCATTGGAACTCTTCGAACCATGGAAATAGCAAATAAGTTGAACATTAATGCCTTTAACAAGGGTGGCCCTGCTTATCTCTCTGTTAAATCTTAATATGGTTAAATACAGACAAATCAGAGAATCTGCTTTATATGATAACTGAAATTTAATGCTGGGCTTTGTTCACAGTTTGTTTCTCTTCTATTTCCGGGCAATCATTGGAAGTGTGAAATCCGGTTAAGTTAATGTGTTGAATGGAAGTTTGAAGTAGTTGTTACATAGTGGTCTTTCCAATAATTAATGCTCACTTTTAACAAGAATTTAAGAAAAAACTGACAACATCTCCAGTAATAATTTGTGTATGGTTTCAACTTTAGATAAAAAGCTAAGGCTCTCCCCGGGTTCAACATGTAATGTTTACCATAGGACTAACACTGACCCAAAAACAGGACGACCAAAGCCCAATCGCCAGTTTCAGATTAAAATATAAAACGGGGCATTCCGAGAATTGAACTCGGGACCTCTCGCACCCTAAGCGAGAATCATACCACTAGACCAAATGCCCTGCTATGACTCAAACCTTTTCATATAAGATAAATAAAATATGTAGCTTTTTGTTTTGGTTTCATTATATGCCTGACATATAGGCTTATGTCTATTGATATGGTAACTTAAATTATTAATCCATTTCTTCACTTCGGATATGATTATATTTTTGAAGATGTCAATGGAGATGGTTTGCAGTTGCATTCTTTGTAACTTATTACAATGCTTAATGTTATGATGTTGATTGAACTAATCCATTGGAGAATAATGATCTAAAAACTCCACTTATTTGCATTCTTTCTCTTCGGAATTTTAAGCCATGAACTTATTTTGCTCCAAGTATATAAAATATATATGATATAACTGAAAACAGATCCATTCATAGTTTAGTTGCTTTGGTCTTTGTTTTATACGTATATTTAACAATATAGAGTAATGTTTTCCAGGGCGATTTAGTTTCAGGCACTGCCCCTATCAGGTCCTTTTCATCAGGTTTCGGGGTGAAGTTGCCAGCCATTTTAAAAATAAAATAAAATACCATGTTTACTTGTAGTTGCCAGCCCACCAAAGTATTAGCCACCTTTCTTAAATCATACCATTGAAACCTATTAATATTGTATTGTTTGTTTCATCTGGTGTTCTTCTTCTCCACTTTCTGATATATGTCTTCTTCCATGATTGCAGACACTATATGCTTCCATGTAGGAAGAAAGTTGAATACAAGATCACCATTTTGTCAGCCTGTATGATAATGATAATTCCATGGAAAATAATCCATAGCCAACTGACTGGCTGATGAAGCTGAGGCTACTTTTTCTGATCCTTGCACTTCTAAACCATGCAATTGGATACTAAATAGTAAATACCCTTTGGGTGTTTTTTCCTGTCTTTACTATAATTATTGCTGTTCGGTTTGTTTGTAGGGAAATGTTTCATTGATGAGAAGAAAGGGCATGGAGCAACTGCCACAATTCATATTTGTTCTCGCAGTTATGCAGATTGTTTACAGTGTTCTCACCTCACCATGGCTTTTGGTAATTAAAACAACTCAATATACCTGTTTTAGGCATCTTGCAACATGAAACAAGTTTTAGTTTTTAACTGTTTAGGTTGGAATCTACGTATGACTTCTTTTTTGGGGTTAAATACGGTGATTGTTGGGAATAAAATCACATCAAAATCACCAAGGAATATTTCTTGATTTACATGATAATGATGATATTAAGGTTCTGTTTAATAAAATAACAATTAAGTGTATGTTTTTTAAAATTAAATATGTAATCTAATGAGAGAGTTTGATAAATGTAATTTTTATTTTATTTTATATTTGTATGCTTATTTTACTTATGTTATTTTAGATTATGTATTAAATATATGTGAAATATCTTTCAAATTAAATGTTGATGTTTAGAAAATAAAAATTACCCAAAGAAGAGAATGATTCAAAAAATTTTACTCAACAAAAAAAATTAATGGGCTAGATTAAAAGTAAACCTAAAACATTTAAGTTTAAAAAGTAAATTCAACATATTCTTTATTAAATAAATAACTTTATCTATTTATCATTTTCACTATCTTTTATTGAAAATTTCTAAAAATACTTTTATCGAAGATATTAAGAAAAATCAAATTAATAAAAAATATTAATTTTTAGTTAGGTTAATTGGATTTCTTTAATGATTAATTAAACAGGTTTAATGTGGGTTGTAATGACCCTAAATCCGTGGGCACCGAAAAAGTGTGTTATCGGGCCTCCGTCTTAGTAAACCGAGTTAGTAAATAATTATTAGGAGTAATTATGAGTCTAATAGTGTGTTTAATTAGATTTTTATTTAGTGAATTTAGCTTAATTTAAAGTAATTAGGAAAAAAGATCAAATTGAATAAAGAGTGAAAGTCTAATTATAGATTAAAAGAAAGTAAAAAGGGGCTAAAATGGCAATTAAACCATTTAGCATAGTTGAGGCGGCATAAAGGAATAAAATCTAAGATTTTATTTATTATAATTATATAATTAATGATATTTTAATATAATTTATATTATATGAATTTATGATAATTAAATTATAATGATATAATATTATTAAATAAATCAAAATATGCCAATTGTATGGATATGATAAAATACATGTGTAATATATGTATTTGTACATTTGTAATATAATTGTATATTTTCTTAAATTTTAAGTAAAATATATTTATTAATTAAATTATTGTATTAAAAGATTTTTATATTTGATAAATTAGTTAGATTAAGACAAATGTAAGGTTATGATATGGTACAAATGTATTAATTATATTTGTTATTAAAATAGATATTTTATAATTATTAATTAACTTAAATATAAAATAAAGTAAATGAAACAATAAAAGAAATAACGTCAAGTTAGTAAAAAAAAAAAGAAACAAAAGAAGAATAGAAAAGAACAGAGAAGTTTTCGAAACAGGGGAAAGGAAGGAAAGAAAGAAAAAGAAAAGGAAAAATTGAGGTTTTAAAGCTTGGAGTTTAATTAGCTAAAAAGGAACTCGAGGCATCGACCCACAAAGGAAAGGAGAAGGTTACCGAGGAATAATCAAGCAAATTCGGGTTTGTATTACTATAATTCAAATTATTTTATTTATTCATTAAACGTTAAATTAATTTATGTATATGATAAGTAAATAATAAGGTAAGTGACTTTATTGAATTGAATTTGAAACATTGAATTGAATGAGAAATATGTGTTAGTATTGAATTATATTGTGGTTGGTGATTGGAAAAATGTAATTGATATTGAAATTGAATTTGTTATGAAAATGAAAATGAAATTGAGAACTGAAATACCCTATTAACTAGTCGGGCTAAGTCGGATATAATTGACATGCCATAGGATTTGGAAGAGTACGGGATTTATCGGCTTTGTCGATCAGGCACTTTATGTGTCGTATATCAGACACTTTATATGTCGTATTTCAGGCACCTCGTATGTCGTTTCAGGCACTTATGTGTCGTATTCTGATCAGGTACTATGTACCGTTTTAGGCACAATGTGCCGTACTAGTGCGTTTGGGTTGGAATCCGTGTATCCGCCAAAGTCCGAGTCTGTTAATAGGGGTAACTAAAGGAAATGTTAAATTGAATAAAATGAAATGGTTGAGCTATTAAAAAATATGTGAAAATAGAACATAAATTGAAAAATGTGATTTGAATATAAGTATGAGAATGGAAAGCATGAACCATTGGTTCATGAGATGGATAATGGCTCAACATGAATGTGTATTATTTCGATTGTCAAATAGCTAAAATTGAATTGTATGAATATATTGAGAATGACAAACTTATGTTTGAATTGTTTTAGTAAAATTAAAGTTATATGATTTAATGATATGATTATTATGTTTATAATTTGAATTATGGTAATACCACTGAGTATATGTATACTCAGCGTACGGTTGTTTCCGTGCGTAGGTTAATAGGTGTTCAAAGTCCTCGTTCAGCATCCAAGACGATCCCGACTCCAGAAAAAACTCGGTGATGTATTCTTCTTTTGATAAAAGTGGCATGTACATAGGTGTTATTTTGGTCACTTAAAAATACTACATGACTTTTGTTGTAAAGAATGATGTTTGGTATTTTGGTGTTTAAACTAATGAAATTGTATGAAAATTTATATGATATACTTGGTATAATCGAAAAAAAAACTTAAAAAAAAAGTTAATGTTATTGGTATAATTTAAATATGATTAAATATGAAATTGCATTGGTTGAATTGTTGGATTTTGGAATTGGTTGAATTGGTTATATTTGAAATGAATACGGTTTTAATTGCAGGGGGTTTTATGTGAAAATAAGCAGAAATGTTGTCGAAATTTATATAAAAAAAATTATTCTGGAATACTTAAACGAGTCCTGTTTCATTTTTTTAATTCATGTTTTAAATTTCTAGAGTTCATTATAGGGACTTAATTATTAAGTTATACTATGAATGTGTTTTTATTTGTGAATTATTCGTAAGTTGTCTGATATGTCCGGTAATGCCTTGTAACCCTGTTCCGGCGACGGTTCGGGGTTAGGGGATGTTACATGGGTAAATAAATAAAATTGATAAAATTTAGAGTAAACCTAATTATTAGTATATTTTTGTTTTGGTCACCCTAGTTTGAGGATTTCTATTTTAGTTACTGATATTGTCAAATTTTAATATTTTAGTTACTTCTCTGTTAAATCACTAACAATGACCTCTTTTCTATTAGCACAATAATAATAAATTTAGCCTTTCAATATTTACAAATTCTATCAATTTAGTCATAATTCTGAAAAAATCAATAATTTAACCATCAACTTACACATTCTGCCCATTTAGTCTTCTTAAAATTTCAGATTTTAAAAATTTTAAAAATGAAAAATTATTTTAAAAAGTTTATTTTAAGATAAAAATACATTCAAAATTATAAATAAATGAATACTTATTTTTCTCTTTTTTTTACATGAAATTTATTAAAACATTAATTTTATACATAAAATTTGCAAAAAAAAAAAACTAACAAATAAGACTTAAAACCAAATTCAAACATTTCCTTTTTATTTTATAAATAATAAATTCTATTACACATCTCTCCTTATTCCTTAGTCCTTGTCAAATTTGTCGAGTGTTGGGCTTGCCTTCACCCACAACCATTGGCACCAATAATCGTTACATTAAACTCCTTGATTTTCACATCCTCCATTATCGCGCCATTGAACTAGGATTTGGTTGTGGAGCTGTCGACATGATCTTTCACTTATTATTTCTCAAAGACCTCATCCTAATCACCTATATATATATATATATCCTTAATCGTGCTCACCATAAGGCATAACTTCAAACACAATAAGCCCATTCTAGGCATCAACCTAAAGACATCGATTCTCACCCCTTGAACCTCAAGTTGTAGTTTTTCAACCCACCTGAATATAGTAGACGTTAATGTTGAAAAAAAGGGAAAAGTTGAATCTTCATAAATCTTCTTCATGATTTTCCCCTTAAATTGTTTTATTTATAATATTATTAATTATTGTAATAAATAAGTTTCATGTTAGAAAATGAGAAAAAAAAATATTCATTTATTTGTAAATATATTTATAATTTTGTATGTATTTTTATAAAATCTTATGTTTGTTTATCGGAAAATGAACTTTTAAATAATTTTTTTATTTTTGAAGTTTTTTAATTTCTTATTTTAAAGAATAAAGACTAAATTGATAGAATGTGCAAAGTTGAGGGCTAAATTTGTTCATTTTTTTAGATTTAGGACTAAATTGATAGAACCTATAAATATTAGAGGGTTGAATTTGTTATCATATCAATGAAAAAGAGGTCACCAATAATGAATTAATAGAGTGACCAAAATATTAATCTTCGATAACGTTAGTTAGTATTTTTAAACCTAGGTGACTAAAACAAAAACACGTAAAAAATTGGATAATTATTTTATAGTTTACCCTAAAATATATTATTTTAATCTTTTATATTTTTCACTTTTAAATCTTTTAATGATAAATGTAGATGAGGTGGTGGAAATAGAGGTGATCATGGACAAAGTTGGACATTAACAAAATTCCAGGCCCTTTTTATAGGCTCGACCTCAAAATGAGTCTAATATTTTGTCCAAACCTAACCTAGATAAAAAGTTAAAACTTGAGCCCAACTCGATCCGCTTGTATTAAAATTTTTTAAATAAAAAAAATTTTAAAAATGTTTTTACATTTTATTTTGGTGGACACTTTTTCTAGTAAAAACATGTTTCATGAGTGAGCATATGAAAATCTGCCTAACTCCCCCCCCCTTTTTTATTTTAAGAAAAAATATTACAAAAAATTATTTAGATAAATACTCGAGCCTTCATGGGGTTGTTCCAAAAAATTGAAAGCCACGATTATAATTGACCGTTATTTTTGTTAGTCTATCAATCTCTTTGTTGAATTCTCTGAAAATATGATGAATCGATCAAAGCAACATCTTAATCAATAATAAACGAAATCTTTTAGCCAAAGCTGAATTCAAATATGCTAGAACTTGTTTGGCAAAGTTTATATCCTCTTGAATATTTAAAAAAATTATCGAATCATTTATCTATTGCAATCATCAGACCATTTCAAATATCCCATAAATCCACATTTAAAATACTACCATATTCCAATAAATCAGTCAAAGATTCAATTTCTGTACCTGTCTCGTAGAACCCTGTCGTGGCAGCCCTAGAATCCCCTTTAATTGCAACATCAGTGTGCGTAACTCCTATCTTTAATTATATGTTGAGATTCAATTTCGCATTCTATAACATGAAATGTGGCTCTCCTTTTTTATGTATATAAATGTTATGGCTCTCTTTTCATGTAAATTAAATTAGATAGAAACTATCATTAATTTCTAAAAATAAATATAACTTATTGAATTTTAATAGTAGTAAATAGTAATTTAAGTGACATGGGTTCGGAGGTGCACCAGTGTTTGATATTCTTCACTTTGAAAATCGTATGTTTATGATTAATTTAGGAATAAAAATAACATTGGAAAGATAGGTTTGTGGGGCCACCAGTGTGAAGCAAAGCCTGCAATAGGATTCAAAATCTCATTTTTATTTCCTTGGTGGACCATTTTACATGTGGTAAGGGTCACTTAACATCAAGTTGTCTACTATTATTATTATTTGAAAGATAATTTCAAAAACACAATGCTGCCAAGACTTGAATTCGTATTTCATAGTTAGTTACAAGAATTGAATAAATAAGATATATATATATATATGTATCTGTATCTGTATCGATTTTTGTTGGTCCAGAAACAATATATGATACAGATTATTAATTTTTCTGTCATGATTATGACCTGTTTTACTATAGATCCTGAAAGGTTCAGATTAACAAGACGAACAACGTTTGCAACGCGACATGTTTCTTCTTGTACCGAAACATCACTCCCAACTCTGGATTGTAAGCTTCCATTACAACACTACAATTAATACATTAATTTCAGTTGAGTTCCCATATATATACAATAATTGCTGTTGGATGGTTGTGACTTTGGAGCAGAAATGTTTCTTCAGACAGCTGTTCTTTAATCCAGTAGCCAAAGTTGATTATCTCACCTTGAGACATGGCTTTATCTCGGTAAATTAATGATCTTCATCGGGGGGAAAAAAAAAAAGTAAACATGACGAGAAAAACTTGCCTTAATTTCAGGCTCACTTCTCAGGAAGGTAAAGGAATTTCAATTTCCAGGATTACATAGAAGGATCCTAATTGGATGAAGATTTCAAGACAGAGGTTGGCGTCAGGTTCTGGACTTCTCTATAAATCTAATATTTCTACCTTGAATCCTGAAATGAACCAACACAAGATCGTCAAAAAGACATATATAAAGCAACGACCACCTAATATTACATTAAATTGTCTGTTTGCAGCCCTCTGATGTGGTTTATTGTAGTTATTTTCGTGCTTGTTGATGTACATGGTAAGTGTTCTGTTTCCCATTATATACTTCTTCATCTTTTTTGGTTATAAATTAAATGTTTTTTTTTTAAATTCCACCTGGCACGTGTTCTTTTGTTCCCCTACTTGTAAGCGTAAAAAAATTATTTAAGAGATATTGGCATTTTGTCTCTTCTAATACAAAATGAGTAAATTAATTTTTAGATTAAAAAAATTAATTTTTCTTTAATCTAAGTAAATTAGACAATAATAATTAGGCTTAGGCTGCCTTTGGTTCACCAGTTGGTGCCAGTGAGGTGCAGCTGAAGGTATGAAACTCACTGAAATGCTGTTTGGATATCTAATGGTGAGGTGAGTTTAAAAATTCTCATCTCACTGCTGGTCTTATTTTTGACTGGAGCTAAAGCTACCGGTGGGAAAAAACTCACCTGCAGTGGAAAGCTATTTTCCCACTATAACCTTAAGACTCGCTAAGACCAACAACAACGGGAAGAAGCAGTGGAAAGCTATCCTCTCTGTCACTGCTGTTGATAAGGGAACTGGGAAGAAGCAGGACATCACTATCACTGGTGCAAGTACCTTGCCAAACGATGAGGTATGCATTACTTTTGTTGCTCAGAGGAATTGCTTGGAAGCCATCTAAAAGTTCATTGCACATATTTCATGACTTGACTTTGTGCATGTTCATTGGGGTTGGATGCAAGAATTGATCATTAACCATTGCCCATTCTGTTGTTAAAATATGCAGGTTGATCGAATGGTGAAGGAAGCTGAGAAGTTCTCGAAGGAGGATAAGGAGAGAAGAGATGCTATAGACACAAAGAACCAGGCTGATTCTGTTGTCTACCAGACTGAGAAGCAGCTGAAAGAGCTTGGAGACAAGGTTCCCGGTCCAGTGAAAGAAAAAGTAGAGGCAAAATTGCAGGAGCTCAGGGATGCAATTTCAGGGGGCTCAACACAAGGTATGAAGGATGCCATGGCTGCCCTCAACCAAGAAGTGATGCAGCTTGGCCAGTCACTCTACAACCATCCCGGTGCAGCAGGAGGTCCCGGTGGACCTGCACCTGGTGGTGAAACTGGACCTTCAGATTCATCAAACAAGGGCCCTGATGAGGGCGTAATTGATGCAGATTTCACAGACAACAAATAAAAAGGTAGGGTTTGCACAGACAGCAAATAAAAAGGAAGGGTTTGAACCAGGTACGAGAATTGGGTTTTTTTGTGGATCTTTGATATTGGGGGGGGATTGAATTTCCTATCATTTTTGTTCCTTGGTAGTGAAAGAAAACAATTAGTTTTAGGAGTAGAGAGGATGAAGCACGAAATATAGAATGCATATGGGTGTTTAAAGCCCAGGAACATTGTTTCAATTGTTAATGGGTTTCTTGATTTGGCTCCTATATTGAAGGAATGAAAGTTACAAGTCCTTAATCTAGCTTATGGAATTCTGGTCTGCTCCATGGATCCTTGACACTTGCCACATGATATATATTCTGAAACATCATTCTCCCCAAGGGAATGACTCGACGATTTTTTGCATTCAAACAAACAAGCTGTCTACTGGCATTATAGGCGCACAAATTATTAGCAAAAGGATCTATTATTTAAGAGTAACAATTCACGTTTATTAAACTCGTAACACTCCCCTCTTAAACTTCCAAAGACTCCAGTAATGAAATCATTTTTTGTAACTTCTTGATATTATTTGGAGTATCCGACAGAGATTGGGCTTTTTTCCCCCAATCATCAAAATGAAAATATTAGTTCATCATGTTACACACCGACACCTGCACTACTTTTCCGATCAAGCATATAATAATCTATCATGTTTCGGACATACGACACCTGCATTAGTTTCTTTAACCACGAACAAATACAGTATAATACAATGTCATTATTGGTCACGCGATTGTAACTGTGAGTTACGATAGCTGTCTTTAATACCAACTGATATTTACAATCTAAAAACCACCTTGCAAAAAATGGCGATCAGAATCAAAGAACTTAGGCTCACATAAACTCCATCCCTACAAAATGTCATTGTGAGATTCAAGTCACAAAATCTTCTCTGTTGTTTTTTTTTTAGAGGTTGAGAGTTCTTCAGTAACCCAGCCCCAGCATTTTTCTTTTCATTTGTGGGACCAAGGCCATGAAATGTAATCAAGTCTAATAAAAAATATTGTTTGTATTTTCATGATAATAAATAATATTTTTAAGTTGATTTTTATAAAAAATAATTATGTAATTAATTGAAATATTTATAATAAAATGTCAAAGATACATTTTAATATTTTATTAAATAAATTTAAAAATTCATATATTTTTAATAATCTCGTAAAAGTAAAATAATTTTAAAAACTTCTATTATATATCCTTTTTAATTTGATGTCTTTAATAGTCATTTCATATTCTCACCTCACCGCTACAGCTGCGTTTGAATCCAAATACACACCCCACCATTGTTTCTAATCTCACCGCTACAGTAACTAATCTCACCGCCACCACTGTTTTTAACCTCACCGGAGGTAAACACACCGCTCTTAGTTTGGATGGGCGGTGTGTTTACCTCCGGTGAGGTTAAAAACAGTGGTGGCGGTGAGATTAGTTACTGTAGCGGTGAGATTAAAAACAACGGTAGAATGTGTGTTTGGATTCAAACGCAGCTGTAGCGGTGAAGTGAGAATAGAAAATGACTTTTAAGCACATTAGAATAGAAATTAAATATAATAAAAGTTTTTAAAATTATTTAATAAAATATTAATTTAGAAAAATTAAAACCATATTTTTGTTAATGTTAAATATTTATATATCTTTTGAATAATTAAAAATATATTTATCATAATATAAATTTTATATATTATTATATAATACAAAACAAACATCTCCCTTCCCTGTTAACCCCAATTATACACAATCCATCTCCATTTCTTCCCCTCATTTTCCCTTTCCTCCATCTCTCTCTTTGATTCTTTGTCCCAATTCCACAATGTCTGTCTTTGGAGAGGCTGCTCTTTCTGCCTTTTTGGAGCTGTTGTCTGCCAAGTTGCTTGATTCTGTACTCAACTTTGTGGCTGATCACCGGTAAGTCCACCAGCAACTCAAGCTGTGGCAATCCATATTACCCGAGATCAAAGCAGTGTTGAACCATGCAGAGGAGAAGCAGATCAAGGATGAGGGTGTGAAGAATTGGTTGGACGATCTCCAAGACTTAAGGTTAAAATGGTAAAAGCCAAAACCACCGCAGCTTCTTTTTCTCTACTGGAGCTTCATGCTTCAGTCCAAAACCAAGCGCCTATCGCGATAAAATCTCTTTCACTGATAAAAGTTATTGTCATCCAAAGGAATAACTAAGGTGCGTTTCACCATTTTCAAGAACAATCGTGCTTCACTGGAAGCAGATCGGGCATCCAAATTTATGATCATGTCTAGTTTTTTTGATATATTGAAGAAAATGTTAATTATGGGACAAAACTTGAAATGGCTCTTCAAATCAACAATCAAAACACAGTAACTAGGGGAACCCCTCTAATTCAACCAAGTGATCAGTTCTTCTGGTTTGGACGATCACGATTTATTCTCACTCTTCTACTTTTCACATTGTTCACGGTAATAATCTTTTCTTCCTAGAAATATAATAGGACAAGGACAACAAAGTAAACCATCAAATTTGAACTAACTCACATTAATATGCTTGCTTTTCAGAATGCATTTCAGCTGGCCTTCATTTGGGTATCGGTTGGTTGTAATCCAATTACTTTCTCTTTATTTCCATTGTAATATAATTGTTTGAAAAAAAAAAAAACCAATTTACATGTTACCTCAAATTTAATACAACTTTTGATAACACGATATGTCTTTATTTTATTCGTTTCAGATTGAATTTGAATTAGATTCTTAATATCATAATTCATGATAGTAAACTTTAATCGTTATCATGAGGATTTTATTGTCAAAAGAATCGATACTTTGTGTCCAACTATTTTTCGAGTCTCAAATACTTTGCAATAATTTAATTCCCTTTGTAATGTGTTCCTTAGTATCACGGTTCAAGCAGTTTGCAGCTATTTCACTCTTCCTTTATATGCACTTCTTAATCTATTACTGGAACTGATACTTTTGTAGTTTTGAGGGGATTACCCAGTGTGTAGCTAAAGGATGATTATATTTGGATGCAGATGGGTTCAGAACTCAAGGGTCCTTTAGTGGACGATCCAGTAGCCAAAATAATGGAGCAATGGCTGGCTGATGTGAGGGAGAAGAGGAAGAAACAACAACTCGTAAAATGTCCTAATAACAAAGCTTCTTTGCCAATAGAATTGAGCTTCAGAAGGGCTGCAATATTCCCTTCTATGGACCTACCTAACCTTACATGCAGTGAAAGAAAGTATTTATCCAACACAGGCGAAATCAATGAGGAACAAGACGACGAAATTGTACAAGTAGAAGCAAGTTAGGTCCTCTTTTGCTCCATCTTAGTTAGCCTTTCATCATTACAAAGGCCGATAGGGTTGATAGAAAGCGTGTATGAAATAATACCGCTGGCAAGAGAGAGATCACTGGTTTATCTTAAAAAAAATTTTACACCTTAGTTTAAAATATATGATTCGAACATGATGCAATTATAATGTTGCTTTCATAGAATTGTACGAATCAATTGAGTTAAATTTCGATAAATTTATATTTTAAATTCGAAATTGGTGTAAAAACTTAGATTAATCGTTGGAAATTTTTAACATTTGAAAGAGTTTACCAAGTCCTCAAGATTTGTCACAGATTGCAGCTTCAATTAAAAGCGATATTTGATGCAGGATCTAGACAATAGGCCATGAGTGTTTTCCTCCACTATAAACACAAGGAATAAGAGAGTTCATATCTGTTTTGGGGTCCACTATTAGGCACCCTATGGTAGAAAATGACCCTATATGAATGTAACCAATAGTATCCACATCATGGGGCCAAGGCTCTAATTTTAGCTTGTGAAAGATGAGGAGTTGGAGGAATCCAGGTTGATGACCACATCCTCCCTTCTCCATGGTTGATGATCACTTCAACTTTCTACTATATTCCCATGCTTTTCTTTTTCTTCCTAAGATTCTTTTATCGTCACAGAACCTACCTCCCACAAGTGATTTTAATAACTTTAATTTGTAATTGAATTCCCATTTGCCTAATCATAAATAATAAATTAAAAATCAAAATCTATTCACTTTGAACCAAAATTAATTTCAATGATAAATTTTAATATCTGAATTAATTTGAGCGAACTTAAATAACGCACAACTAACTGTCTACCTCGACACCCTGTTTAACATCAATAACAGATAACAATTCAGATTTTTCCTTTTAAATAACCCCTCTCTCTCACTCCCTTTCTCCCACTTCCCCATACTCTCACTAGCCATGGCCGACAACCGCTCCTTATGTCTCATAGGAGCCATGGATCGTCTTTGGTTTCACCAAATTATCCTTTTCCCAGAACCCATTTCACTATTTTCCCTTAAACCCCTTAAACCACAGCAGCCCTACTCGGAATCTATTGCTACGCCTACAAGCCCGTCTGCAACATCTCTTGCAGAAGAGAATATTTCAACGCCTGTTTGCCCTCTCTTTGACCATCAGCCATTAGCTCCAGCGGTAATAATAAACCTACGCTCTTCAACAATGTTTAAATACAGTATTTCTCAAAGTTTTGTTGTTCATTTGCTGTTGTTTTCATGGTGATATTAATTCTAGGACGATTCTAAAAATGAGGAAGAAGAAGAGGAAATGAAGAAACGAGAAAGGAGAGGGAGTTTTAGCTCTAGAAGTCGTTCACATTCCTCATCTCCATCAACCGAAAAGCGTCTAAGGAATCACAGGCACTCAACTTCACGTTCACTAGGGGGTAAACTGAAAAAATCCACGAGTTGTAAGAGTTTGGAAGATTTGGAACTAGAAGAAGTAAAAGGGTTCATGGATCTAGGTTTCATATTCAAGAAAGAACACTTAGATTCAAGAATGATTGACGTTGTCCCAGGCTTGCTCAGACTCGGATTTCTCAAAACTCAACCGAATCTTCCCGCTGACGAACATGAAGTATCTAAAGATGATGATGATGATGATGATGATGATGATGATATTGAACAAGAAGATCAAGGAAGTGGTGTTATAAGACCGTATTTATCAGAGGCTTGGCTGATAAAAAGACCTGATTCACCATTGCTGAATCTAAAAGTACCAAGGGTGTCTGCAGCTGCTGATATGAAGAAACATCTCAAGTGTTGGGCTCGAACCGTTGCATCGGTAGTACAGCAGGAATGCTAAAAGTAAATCTAGAAAAACAACTGCACAACTATTAGCTTGCCTAGCTCATGCAATTGTTCAAAAAGAAGAGTTTGTTTGTAATTAGATAGTATATATATAAAAATAAAGATGAGCCAAATGCTCTTTTTGTCTGATCCATTTTTGAGCTACTTGTATGTAAGGTAAATTGAAAAGAAACTAGAAATAGGATCTTTTTTATCTTTTGTTCATCCTAATTGCTGAAGAGATAAGGCAAACAAAAAAAAAGGCAAGATTATGAGGACGGTACGGTCCCACCATGTTGCGGGTTAAAACAAAAGGTTAGCTTCCATTCTAACAGTAGCCAAATCTGTTTTTTCCGTGTTCCATCCTGGGTTTTGTCTTCATTTGCATTATTCATGTTTTGAGATTATCAAATAAGGGTAAAAAAAATGGGTCCGAATCACATGTTTTAACATATCCTATCACCGGCAAATTTGGTTTTTTTTTTTTTTTTTCCTTTTCTTCTTTTTTCAGAATCCATCCTTTTCATTATTATTTGCAATACAGTTCTTACCTTGCCCAGTTCCATCATTTTACGCTTCGCTGCGGCAGCTTTAAACATGTCGTCCCATGCTAGCTATGAAAACACGGTCGCAGACTATCCCATGGGCATGTTTCTTTGTTTGGTTTGGTTTCTCAACCAGTCTCGAACGGGACAACTGTACTTCCGTTACGTTACGACTATTGCTAGCATCAATTAAAAAAAATTAATTACTAGTATTTTAAAATAATTTTATCCAACTCAAACAAATTAATACATTAATTAATTATAATTTTTTTTTATAAATATTACCTTGTTTAAAAACTTCATTAGACACTCATTAATATATGTTAACAGTTAAAAATTGTTATGTAATAAATTTTAATTTCGTTTTTATAATTAAAATAATGCATTAAAAGTACATAAGTCAATATAGTGATATACTATCAATGAAGTATGTGACATTATATGTTAACAAATATAATTAGCCCATTGCTAGGAGTTAGGCAATGTGATTTTTTAATCCATCTCGGTTATTGATCACCTTCGTATAAAGGATGGATTAAGCTTAATATGGATGGGATGATGTCAACGAATGACTTGAATGCGTCTATTGGTAGAGTTTTCAGATACCATGATGCGAATTGGTTATGTGGTTACTCTATGACAATCAATAGGGACACAATTGTCAAGATTGAGACTAGATCTGTGTTGGAAGGGTTATGTGTAGCATGGGAAAAAAGCTTCCTGAAAATAGAACTAGATTGTGATAACGCACTTCTGGTTGAGTCCTTGTTGGCCGGTGGTGATGCGAGCTCGTATTTGTTGGTTCATTATGAGTCGCAAGTGTTCGCGATCGAAATTAAGAAGTATCGAAACAATGGGTTAAGTATAGTTGAAAATGTGAATGGTAGGCTATGCAAAAGGGTGTTTGGGTGGATGAAAATGGATAAGTTAAGTTTCAGATTGAGGGCTGAAGAATGAACCAATATTAAAGGGCAATATTGACTCAATTAAAAATCTTTATTCCAACAGCCGAATTAATCAAATTGAAATTAAAGCTTTGTCTGAAGCACATTGCATGGGACGCATGGAGTGCATGCCCAAGCTTGATCAATTAGTCCCGTGATAGCTTCTGCCCAAACTCGATCAATGAGACCCGTGATGGCTTCCTTGAACTTCTTGGCTCGTGCACGAGTGATTGGCCCTATTGGCAGCTCAATTGGATCACAAGTTGTTTTGGTTGAGTCCTTGTCCATGATCGCATCAGGTGCGGCTAACAACAAGTTGACGGAGTTATGATTAATAGATCAATGGCTAGGGCATAACTGGATAGTACGAGTTTGCCATGTTCCGATGACCCAAAATGTTGTAGCCGACTGCATGGCTAAGTATGCGAACACGAGACTTGCGAATTTATAATTATTTGATGCACTTCCATACTTTCGTACAAAGTGTATTATTAGATGATAGTATTAAGTCTACATTGATATAATGTTTTGAATAATAATTTAATGCTGTAAATTTCTATCGAAAAAAATATAATTAGCGTTTAACTATTATTATATTTTTAAAACTTTTAACGAAGTACCCGTATGTGATTTAGTGTCAATGTATGAGCATAATACAAGAGTGTTACAAATTGTGAATGAGTGGAGATTGGGCAAGCCAGAAAGTAAAATCGAGCCAAGTTTTAAATTAAGAAGTAATCAAATTCTGGGGGGAGCGCTTAGAAGGGAACCCACATTGTAATTTGTAATCGGCTTTAAGCTTACAAGCCCAATATAATCCAGGGGCGTAATTAAAAGATTAAAGGAATTTTTCATATAAAAATATAAAAACTAAAACATCATAATTCACAAATGACATGTTAAAAAAATGTGATACATGAATGGTGTGTAAAAGATAAAGAATCTTATTTTATTGGTTAGAAAAAAGAGACATGGTTACATTAGCAAATAATCTTAAATGCTTTTTTCTTTTTTAATTCATACAACTCTCTTTTAATAGTTAATATTTTTCATACTTTCATTGGCACATTTGTTTCATTAGCAAAGATATTCTTAAAAAATTATTTTATCTCTTAATTAAAAATAATAAATAAATAAATAAATTCTTGTAAGATTTGTTTATTTATTTTTAAAAATTATATTCTAAGAGAGACCTTGGAAGGGTTACCTTTAAATCATTCAACATGAATTCATAATTTTAAAAAGTTCGTAATGTCATAAATTCACGAATTCGAATTCTAATTTTCAGAAGTTCAAAGGTAACTAATTCAAAAGGTTAAGTAGGTTGTAAATGAATCGAACTTGAATGAATGAACTATTATTTATGTTCGTTTGTTTATTTTTAAACTTGTTTATGTTCAAGTCGTGTTCATTAAGAATTTCAAATTTGTGTTTGTGCTCATTTATTTAAAATTATACATATTCATGTTTCGTTTAAAACATGTTCGTGAATATTAAATGATCATGTTCATGAACATATAATTGAAACATGCTCACAAACAATGTTCATGAATAATAAACAGACAAACAATAAATAAACATATGTCTTATTTTTTATATATAAAATAATAAAATATAAATATTTATAAGTAGATTTAAATAAAATAAGTACACAAACAATAATAATTTTATTAACAATAGAATAATAGACAAATTTTAAACGAGTTTTAAATGCTTTATTAAACTAGCTTTAAACAGATATAAGCAAATTTGTCCTTTAACATAAATGAACTGAACAAATTTTGTTCGTGTTTGATTCCTTTAATAGACGAGTCTCAAAATCTTGTTCATATTCATTTATTTAACTTGATAAACAGGCATAAACAAATAGATATTGAACTGTTCATCGAACACTCTATTCATGTAATAACTCGATTTTCAATGGTACTGAAAAATACAGTTTCGGAACCCCATTTTCGTAAAACAAGTCCTTAAATATTAAATATGAATATTTACTGGGTTAATATAAAAGTATATTGATGTTTAGTCCATCAATTTTGTCAATAAAATAGTTAATTTAGGTATAGGGACTAAACTGAAAAAATTCAACTACTATATGTGTTTAATTGGCAAAAGGCTTAGAGACTTAAATTGCATTAGTAAAAGGACCATTAGCTAAAGTGCCAAAATGGTTAATAAACCATTATAAAACTAAAGTTAATGGTGATGATGCCATATTCCATTATGATTAAATAATTGTTAAATTAAGTTAATTAAAACTTGATTATGTTAATTAAGCCTTAATTAAACTATATAAGTTTAGTTAGTGGGTGGTGTCATCTTCTTCAACCTTTGTTCTTCCATTGTGGTCCCAAAAAGAAGAAAACCTAAATAAAAATTTGTATCATTCAGCCATTAATTGGTAAGCAATTTCTAACATTTTTTCTTATAATTTTTAAAGATTTGAGGTCATAAGAGCTTGATAACCCATGTATCGACTTATAAAACTATTAAAATTTTTGAAAGTTTCCATTGTTGAGAATTACATGAAATTGGTATGAAATTGTTAAAAAATAAGCTTAGTTTAAGAAAAGGACTACATTGTAAAGCTTAATTGTTAGTTTCGTACATTAAAGGCCAAATTGAATAAAATTTACAAATTTTATGAAATTTCGGTAGGAATAGGAAATAGAGAGTCTATAATGAATATATGTGAAATTGAATTTTAATCGAAAGCTAGAAATTGGAAGTTATGATTATTTTAAGTTCAGGGACTAAATTAAATAAAATATAAAATTTTAGGGGTATCAAAAAATAAATTTATATAGGTTCATGCATATCATGACATAATATGAAAATGTTTGGTATTAATTGGTTGTATAAAATAATTGTATAGATCAATATTTAGATCCAAGTGGAGCCAATAGGGGAAAAGAAAAATTGCATATTAGACACTTAAGAATTCACTTGTTTTGCATTTTGAGCAAGTAAGTTCATATGAAATTTAATGTTTTATGTTGTCATGTGTGATTTTATGTTTGATGATATATATATGTTTTGAATATAGATTGATTAATTGTGAATTGGTATGAAAGGTTAGAATTGGACTAAATTGAAATGTGATGCTTATATGTGTAAAAAATGCCCATGTGAACTTAGTAAAGCATTCTATATGCTTACTTTCGTTGTTTTCTTTCCCTTGTGAATCGTCACCTTGCGGAACTCGTCAAATTGAATCATCTATCACTAAATTGATAATTATACAATTATTTTGAGTTTAAGGTTGTGGCATGTAATAAGAGTCTTAGTGTGTACTTTAGCATTTGAAAGTGTTAACTACTTGGCAAACGTGACATTGCCTATCTTGTGTTACATGTTTCGCTTGAGACTTGGTAAATGTATGGTATTAGTCATATTTCATGCTAAAATAGATGATAATATACGCTTATATGTTTTGGCATGTGGAATATTATAAAATGAAGTAAAAAAAAGGTAGCTAAGTTAATGAATGGTTGGAGTTGACATAATTGAATATAATGCTTGGATGTATGTTTGGAGTATGGTTGTTTTGGTTCAAAATAAGGTCATTTAGGTTCATAGTGCACAAAATGAAATGGATAAGTTAATTTGTAGAAGTTGAATGGAATGCCTATTTATTTTTTGGTGTAAGTAGGTTTGGCATTTGAATAAAAGTGTTGGGGATAAACCCGATTAAGCAACGAACAAGTAAACTAAAGAAGAAATTGAAAAGACCGAACACAAATATTTTACGTGGAAAAACCCCTCTGAAGAAGATAAAAAACCACATGCAAAGATAATTTCACTAAATCAGTAAAAATGAGGAGTACAGAGATGAAGATAAAAACTAAACCTCGGAACCCGAAAAATAAGAACCCCCAAAACTTAAACACAAAATTCCCTAAAAGCTTGTAAAAGCTAATACTTAAATCTTTCTAGGGTTGTAGAAGGCCTATTTATAGTCTAAATTCGTAGGTCAAATAATTTAAAATAATATATACTAATCAGAGTTTAAGTGGGAAACTAAAACATTGTTTAATTGAAAGAAGTAAAGACGAGAAAATTGAGGAACATGTCGCCACATCGTCGGGACGAAGCATGTTTCCTTATCGTGATGTCAGTTGCTCGTCGAGACGAAGAGCTCTCTTCGTTGCGACACCACACATTGTTTATGCTGAAATGCGAGGCATACTCCATAAAAAGTAATAAAATCAATTGATTTTGAGTAGGTTAAGCTTATGTTTGATTTGGTTTTGATTAGAATGTTAAGTGATTTGTTTGACAATAAAATGATATGAGTTTAGGTTGTTTTAATGGTACCAAGTCCGTATGAATCATGTAGGTTGTTTAACATTCCTTGAATGGGAATCAAACTGACATTTTTACCAAAAACAGGGTCCTCATCACAACCTTCAACTCTCAATGTCGTGCCGAAACAAAATGTCGTCACAAAGTTGGTATGTATGAAGTCACGACATGAAATATTGAGATGGTGACGTTACGACGTGTAGAGTGTGAAGTCACAATGTCAGCCCAAAAGTTTCCATACCTTACAATTTGATCTTAATTCAAGCTTGGGTTAACAAAAGAACTTTGGTAAGCTTGTCTAGGATCCAAAAATGTTTGCGTAACATATTATGTTTATGAATGCTATTGATTTTCATGTTTGAACGATCAAATGTTGCATAATGGCTTGAATTTACTCGGTCAGTAGTAGTGTCTTGTAGTTCGGACCCAACAACCGAATTAAGTATAAAGTGTTACATTTAGTGGTAACCTTAAGCTTAAGGAATAAGTTTTAAAGGCGAAAGCTCTCTCTAATATTCGAAAAAGTCTTCAAAATAATCAAACAACTTAAAAAAAATTTGTAGAACTTTATGCTAAGCTTTAAGAATTGTTAAAGAACTTCTCTCCTATCATCCTTCACTAAAGAAAGGAGATAAATTCCAAGTTTAAAGCTAAAGTCTCAACTACCATTAAAACATACTTCATTTACTTAAGATTAGGTTTAAAGATCTTTGAACTCAAATCAAATCAAGTTTTTAAATAAGTATTTTCTTAATTCACTTCTAGGATTTAATTTCAATAACCCTTAAAATAAACTATATTTATCTAAAATCAAATCTATACAATCATTTCATCAAATTTTAGTTGAAGAGAAGAACGAAAAGGTTTTTTTTATTAGAAAAAGTTAGAGTTTGAAATTTTGATTGTAACACCCAAACCCAGCCCAGATGTTATGGTCGAATCTGGCGATGTCACATGATAGGGTGTTTGAAAACTAAATTTCTACGATAAATCCATTTCCGTTTAATTACTTGTCTTATCTTTTCTTAATTCCAAAAATCCTTACTCGTTTAGTCGATTGTTTTAAGTATAATTCGTGGCGGAAGCTTTTAAAATCATTTTGAGTAAATCGTGTGTTTAGAGAAAACTTTGCCTTTTTGAAAGCCGAGTTTTCCTACGTCTAGTAGTTATAAATCCATAAAAATAAATAAAAACCAAATTTAAGCAAAAGTCCCAAAAAGTCCCCAAATTACATCCAAGTAAACCACTGTAAATAAAATCATAAATCATAAATTATAAATCGTAAAAGTCCAAAAACTGTGGTCACCATCGAGTCCTCCGCCGCATCGATCCCTCTAGGACTGAGAATTACCTATGCACATTAAACAAAGAGGGGTGAGTTTACGTAAACTCAGTGTGTAATCCCACAGAAAACAAACAACAA
This sequence comes from Gossypium australe, assembly GCA_005393395.2. NCBI lineage: Eukaryota > Viridiplantae > Streptophyta > Magnoliopsida > Malvales > Malvaceae > Gossypium > Gossypium australe. The sequence continues at coordinate 12,632,093 of CM016622.1, read as the reverse complement.
TAAACACAATGCACAGTAAAAAACAGTTGATAAACCATAATTTATACATATTTTAACCCCATGCTTGGCTTATTTTTGGATAAATTTTCATTATATTTGATGAATTCGATGCTCCTAATCCTTTAATTCCATATTTTACACTTAGGAGAGCTTAGGGAGCCGAAAAGAACGAGAAACGGGCCAAAAAGGGACAAAATGAGCCTACCTCAGAAATCAACACGGCCTGGACTTCTGCACACGGGCAAACCACACGGCTGTGTGTAACGAGCAGAATTGAGTACGACCTAAGCCATTACGCACGGGCGTGTCACACGGGCGTGTCCCTGCCGAACCCAAGTCTAATCTATTCGGAAAAGGTTACTTGTAGGCTAAGAAAGGCGTCCCAAAGCCTATATAAACACCCTAGGAGACAACCTAAGAGACACGCGGAGTAGAACATAGAAAATACTCGAAGACAGCCATCGGAAGCAGCTTGGAAGAAGGATCTCCATCAAGACTGAAGATCTCCTATCAATTTCTCTTGAAGTTTTTGGGTTTTCTTATGTTTTGTAGTTTTCCTTATTTTAAGATGTTTCCCTCTATCATTATGAACTAAATCCCTTAAATACCTAAGGGGATGAAATCTAGATGGATCTTATTATTATTTGATTTATAAGATAAATACTTGTTATTATTCTTAATTGTGAGTTCTTATTCTTTTTTGATAATTTAGGTTATTTATTCAAGTCGAATGTGCTTATTCAGTGGAGCAAAAGTCCCTGTTTAAGAGTAGATCAACACGATTAAGTGGAGTTGATTGCAACCCTAGAAATAGGGTGACGAAAATCTGCCGGATTAGAGTCAAATCTAATAAGGGAATCCATAGATCGAGTTACTGTGACAATAGAGATTTCAATTAATCAACCTAGAGTCAGTTGTTTTTAGTCTTGAAAGAGATATTAATATAAATCAGGGATTTCTATGGATTAAGTCAAGTGAATAAATCGTATGAATCAGGAGTAATAAGTGAAGTCTAGGTGGATTCTACCTTGGGTATTGCCTCTCTCATATAGTTGTCTAAAAAGTATTTTCCCAATTCATTCTATGTCGCGCTCTTAATTAAGTTTTAGTTTAAAAGAAATCACTCTAATTCTTAGGCTAGATAATAGAAAGATAGTAATTACTAGTACTCTTGGTCCTTGTGGATACGATATTTCCAGTCTTACCATAACTATACCATTAAACGATAGGTGCGCTTGCCTTTATTGTGATCATAGTTAGTTAAAGACACACCAACAGTCTTGGGCCTAAGCCCCTTTCAGTATCAGTATTAGTATGCACAAAAGTCTTAGCCCATCACAGTATCAGTAACAGATATACAATATTCAGTAACAAAGTCCTACCCAACCAACCTCTACACACCATCTCCGTCCAACCCTACACTCCATGTGGGGATTAAATCAACCCACTCATCCCTACACTCCAGGTAGTACCGAATGCGGCAGAAACAGTAGTTTACAACTGAGCTGGCAGTATATTAGGCTTAAGAGCCTTTCAGTACACTTCCTCCAAATAAAATCAACCCAACCCCATGCAGTGCATGACATGCTATCTCATGATATCAGTACATATAATCAGTAAATGTATACATGCATACTATCATCATGCTCAATATATATCCATCAATTAGTCAGTTCACACAATTAGGGGTCTAAGTAATGCTTACCGACCCTACAGTAAGTTCACAGTCGACTTGGGCGACTCGTGCAATCTTAGCAATCAATTTAGTAAAAATGGGCTCACACACCCATGTGGGCCCATAAAACCCAAATTTGCCTTGGCCGTGTGGATCATACGGCCTGGCCCAAAATCTCACACGGCCCAAGTCAGTCCAGCCCGTGTGTCACACACGGCCTGCCTAGCTATCACACGGTCGTGTCATGCGCGCACGTTCTGGCCTCGTCAAACACACGCCCGTGTTAGGGTACACGGCCTACCACACGGGCGACCACATGCCCGTGTGGCGTCGACATTGAGGTTTTCGGCTTTTGCCAAAACCTCGCTTTCTGTGCAATCGAGTACACACCTGGTACTATTTTGATGTAGAATCACTCTCGAGGCCTTTAAACCTAAGAAAAGAGTACCCAACAACCGTTTTAGCAGTCAATTAAACGAATTCCACAACACCCGAAGTAACATCTAAAACTTACCAGTGACGAAAACCACCACTTAAATTGTTCAAACGATCGACAAGAAGTCACTGCTCACAACCTTCTACACTTAAATTATTCACAGGAAAAACACTGTAACAGCCCGGTTTATACCCTAGTCGGAATAGTGGTTTCGAGACCACAAATCTGAGTCTGCATAATATTTTAATATTATATTCTATGCCGTTGTCATGTGAATAAGTATATGGTAAATTTCCGTAAGCTAATTTGTTTGTTTGTGTAATCAATTTGACAAAAGGACTGTATTGCATAAAATGCGAAAGTTGCATGTTATCTGTTAAAGCACCTATGTGTTGTGGCTTTTAAAAGTTATGGCCTTATGTGGCAATTAAGCCATTTTTTAATTATAGGTATTAGATATATTATGTTTACATGTGTAGTTATATTAAACACATGCATTTTCTTTATATATTGTATATTTTATATTAATGCATTATAATAAAAGAACATGAGAAAAGTGGCTTTATTCTCATCATCTTCTTGCCGAAAATATCAAAAGAAAAAGAGAGAAAGTTTGAGCTAAGAATTTGACACTTTCAAGCCAAAATTTAGGTATGATTTGGTTTCGATTTTTGATAATTTTTACATTTTTGCAATCGTTGCTTCAAGAGCTACAAAACCCATGTATTAATTTTGATTATTGATGATGTTTTTGAGTTATGCCATTGATGAGAACTTGTGATTTTTGTTGTTTGATGGTAGAAAATAAAAGATATGTGTTAGATTAACAAGTTTTGTCTTTGGATTTTTGATGAATTTAAGTAGTTTGGACTAAATTGTAAAAGTTATAAATTGGTCATAAGTGTGTGAATTAATGAGAATTTGATGTCTCCATAGAAGGGAAAAATGATCAGCATGTTATAAAACATAAGAATAAGGGCTGAAGTTTAATTTTCGAGTATTGGGGTGAAAGTGTAAATATGTAAAAGTTTAGGGGTAAAATTGTAATTTTGCAAAAGTTGAGTTAAGGACTGTTTTGACTAGTACATTAATTAAACAAGTGAAATGTGATGTTTTAAATCCCGAAAAAAATGAGATTTGGACCTAGAACGAAAGAAAAATCAAAAATCGAGAAAGTTGGTAAATTGCCGTTTTTGGATCTGAGGTAAGTTTGTATGTACATAATACATTTTTTTTATGTTTTAATATTTTGTTATATTATATGAGATATGGTTGAATATGGAGTAATTACTTGATGTAAATTATGAATTGTGAAAGGAAGATGGCACTATGTGTGCGAGAAATGGGTAATGGCACTATGTGTGCGATACATTACCGGATGATGGCACTATGTGTGCAAGAAATGGGTAATGGCACTATGTGTGCGATACATTACCGGATGATGGCACTATGTGTGCAAGAAATGGGTAATGGCACTATGTGTGCGATGCATTACCGGTAGATGGCACTATGCGTGCGAGAAACGGGTAATGACACTATATGTGCGATACATTACAGGAAGACGGCACTTCGTGTGCTAATTATCAAATAACGACTAAGTGTAATTGAATATGATTATGTGATGAATAAGTGCAGGTATAAGTGTGAAAATTTATGAACAATGTGCTCGACATTTGAGCGAACTTTCGGTAAGAAGAAATGGAGTAAGTAAAATTATGAAAGAGTAAATTTAGAAATAAAATAGTTTTGGACAGCAGCAGTTATGTGTCTTTGAAAAATCACCAAAAATGGTGGAAATTGAATTAGAGGTTGAATAAGATATGAAATTAAAGCTGGATGAGTCTATTTTGACATAAAAGAAACGGTGTAAACAAAAGAATTTAATATTCTGTGATATTTGAATTTTTGTGAGAAAGGGTCAGAATGATTTTGGAATCCCCTGTTGTAACTTTGAAAATTTATTAAAAATTGTACAAAAATAATCATGGGATAAAATTTATATCCCTGAATTTCTTAATGAGTCTATTTTCAATAAAAATAAACTATAATATCATTTGAGTTCTGTACAATGAGATAATTAATTTTTAGTGAAGAAAGGTCGAACTGTCAGACAACAGAACAGGGGATACTTTAAATACTAAACTGTACTAATTGGCTAAGCCAAAAATTCTGGAAATTTTATGGTATAGAGATATTTGAGTCTAGTTTCATATAAAATTTACGGTTCTTCATTTGGAGCTCTGTAGCTCAAGAAATAAATAATTTAGTGACAGTGACTCAAATAGACAGCTTGAGATGAACATGAATAAAAAGTGGAACTATGTGCAATTATGATTGTATTATCTTGAGAACATATTGTGAAGATTTATGAAAGTCTGTTAATAAATCACTTATTATTGACATACTTACTAAGTTTTGTAGCTTACTTTCCTTCCTTTCCCATATCTTATGGGGTTGTATGCTAGCTCGAGTTAGAGATCATCGGAGATGTAATCACACTGTCAAGCTATCATCGTGGGTAAAAAGTGAATACAAACCTCTTAAGTTTATGGCATGTATAGGGGACTTAATCATTTGTATATGTCATATTTGGTTTGGCCTAAAATGTTGGCCATTAATATTTAGCAGTTCATTTTGTATAAGGTCATTGATGTTGGCTAGTATTATTTAAGTTATATGTTTGTGGTGTAAATTGAAAAGTGATAGTTTGGATAAAATTTATGACTCAGTTTAATACGTTTACAAGTGTATGTGTTCTGGTAATGCCTCGTACCCTATTCTGGAGTCGAATACAGGTAAGGGGTGTTACAAACACCCCATGATTACTAAAAGAATTAACACAAAACCAAAATACATCCAAAAATAATTCGAAACCTTTACCTACTCAACAATATGGAGGAACGAAACGTCTACGTACTACGGTTGGGAAAAAGAAAGAAGGAAATAGAAAATAAATAAGAACAAAAGTAGGAAGCCGAAAATTAGAAGTGGAAACAGAGAGCAGAAAAAAAACTTCAAACGTCAGAGGGAGAATGGAACTTTTGGAAAAAGAAATCTGTTAGCCAAATCCCTAATTTCTCTCCACTAACTCCCTAACAAGCAGCTACTCAGAATCCCAACTCTACCGGAACTCTCTCGGATACCAGAGCAAAAATATAACACCCTTGCTCACGCAGGGATTTGAACACAGGACCTCTAGTAAACCCACACTCCACCTAACCACCAAACCAACAAGCCCATTCGGATATAAAATTACAAATAACTAAATATAAGTCCGCTGAATAGAGATAGTGCTTAAATCCAAAAATAACAAAATTTGCCCAATACAAGACTTAAACTTGAGATTTCTCACACATACTCAGAACACTTAACCATTGAAGCAGATACACAGTTGTATCACATTTTCACAAAAGTCAAAATAGAAATTTTGGGGCGTTACATTGATAAATAATTTGTTTTATTTGTTTCCAATTTTTCACGTCATTTTTTTAAGCTACTTTACAAATAACCAATCAATATGTCTAAATTAAAAAAGTATATATAATGATTTAATTAGATTAAAGTTAAATAAAAAATGTTATTTCCATAGCCATATCCAATTAAAAAATTTATTGTATCTCTTGAAACTCCTTATAAATCGTACAAGTTGGATCTAAATATCTGATTACTCTCACGAGCTTAAACTTGTGCTTACTCAATGTCTATTATTGTAGCTTTAGGCTTTTCAAAGAATCATTTTAAGCAATATCCTGCTACACATTATAAAATATAAAAATGGTGATGAAAACAAATAAGAAGAGAACAATCAATTAAAATCTTTACCAACCTATGGTTATAAATATAAAATATGGAATCCTAATGGATATATACTAAATAAGAATCCTTTTTATAAAATACACAATATTCTTAATTTAATCGACAACTAGTAATAACAAAATATTTATATTGATATTTAGTATAAGAAGACATGAGTTCAAGTACATTGAAATACATTATCCTGTTAAGGGAGTGCTATGGGTAATTTTAAGCTTTGTATAAAAAAATTATTTATAACAACTTTATAATAAATGAAAAAACTATTATTTGTTGTGTGAGAAGTAGATCAAAGAAAAGATAACTTTGGGAAGAATAAAATTACATGTTATTCAGGGAGCAAATAGCCTCTTTAAATAGGCTATACAATTAACGTAACAAGCAAAAAAAATACAACTAACTCCTAAAATAATGGAAAGCATAACAACTTATTCAAAACAACCACTGCCTATAGACCAGGACTATTGAAAAAGTCTAACAAACCCTTCCTTAAACTAATATTAATTTCTAATATCAGTTTAAACTAAAAAATCTTGCTAACTTCCTGTATTTGTCGCCTTGCAAACTCCAAGCATTTGTCGTTGCTTTTGAAATATTGCAAGTTTGAGGGCCTTTGTAAATATATCTGCGATTTGATCTTCACTTTTGCAATATACCATATCGATCTCTTCATTATTCACACGATCTCTCAAGAAATGATATCGGACATCAATATGCTTACTTCTCCCATGTAAAATAGGATTCTTGGATAGCTTTATGGTTGAACTATTGCCATAGTAGATAAGAGTAAGCCCCTTTTGCTTGAAATGAACTTCCTCAAGAAGCTTTCTCATCCAAATGGCTTGGCAGGCACATGCTGATCCAGCTACAAGTTCTGTTTCAGTTGTTGATAGAGTAACAATTGGTTGCTTTCATGCCGACCATGAAACAACTCCTGATCCCAACATAAAGACGTAACCAGATGTACTTTTCCTATAATCTTGGTCTCTTGCATAGTCACTATCCGTAAACCCAATCAAAGCTGATTTTTCTCCCTTCTTGTACAAAATCCCGTAGTCGATTGTACCCTGCAAATATCTAAGGATTCTTTTTGCCGCTTGAAGATGTATTTCCTTTGGAAATTCCATGAATCTGCAAATAAGATTTACAGTATATGTTATATCTGGTCTGGTCGCAGTGAGATACATTAGACTTCCCATGATTTGCTTGTGTAAAGTATTATCGACGTCTCTTCCATTATCATCTTTCACCGACTTTAAACTTGTCTCTGCTGGTGTACCAATTAGATTGCAGTCCGCCATTTGAAACCTCTTTAGAATCTCCTGCACATACTTCCTTTGAGAAATAAAAATACATGTACCTGATTGTGCAACCTCTATACCCAAAAAATAATGCATTCTTCCAAGATCCAACATGTCAAATTCAGTCATCATGGATTTTTTAAACTTATCAAACATAATTAGATCATTCCCGGTAAATATAAAATCATCAACATACAAGTAAACCATCAACAATCTCCCGTCATTTTCCATTTTCATAAAAAAAGTATGCTCATAAGGACACTTCTTAAAACCGTTTTGGAGAAAATAAGCCTCAATACGATTATACCATGCTCGAGGGGCTTGTTTGAGTCCGTACAAAGCCTTTTTTAATTTATATACTTTATGCTCTTCTCCAATCTTAATATAGCCAGGAGGTTGTTTAACAAATACCTGTTCATTCAAGTCTCCATGTAAGAATGCCGACTTGACATCTAGTTGGAAAATCGACCAAGAATTTTGAACAACCAATGAAATAACCAATCTGATTGTGTCATGCTTAGCAACTGGAGCGAATACCTCATTATAATCGATGCCGAACTCTTGACTATAACCTTTCACTACCAAGCGTGCTTTGCATTTGTTTAACAAATACCTATTCATTCAAGTCTCCATATAAGAATACCGACTTGACATCTAGTTGGAAAATCGGCCAAGAATTTTGAACAGCCAATGCAATAACCAATCTGATTGTGTCATGCCAATGCAACTAGAGTGAATACCTCATTATAATCGATGTCGAACTCTTAACTATAACCTTTCGCTACCAAGCGTGCTTTGCATTTGTCAACTTTACCGATTTTCTTCAGTTTCGTCTTATAAACCCACTTCACATCAATGGTTTTATGTCCCTTTGGAAGCTCAATTAACTCTCAAGTTTTGTTTTTTTTTCAATAACTGCAATTTCATCATCCATTGCTCTCTTCTATTTTGATTGTTTAACTGCCTCTTCAAAAAACACAGGATCACAATCTGAAAAAATAGCAAAATAAGTGAGCAGATCCTCAAATTGATCAATTCCTGGACTTCATAATCCCTCATCCAAGCAGGCCTTCTTCTTATACGTGATGGTGTTGGCTCTGTTGCAGTTTCAGGTTTTTAAATTGTTTCTTGCCCATGTGATGCCTCCAAATTATCCTTAACGTGTAGCGCTTCATCAAATCTGCTAGAGCATTCCTTTGAACTATTGGTGTATCCCAACACCAGAACTTTTCTTCATCAAAAATCACATCCCGGGTGATGAAAACTTTCTTAGTGCTAGGATTGTACAACTTGAATGCTTTAGTACACTCACTAACACCAAGAAAGATGCATTTTTCTTCTTTGTCTTCTAACTTCGTTCTTTTTTTTTACCAGGGACATGTGCATAAGCAATACACCCAAAGATTCTAAAATGATTGACATCGCGTCTCCTTCAGCTCCATGCTTCTTCCTGTGTCATATTTCGAACAGCAAAAGTTGGACTCCTATTCAGAATGTGAATGCTCCAGTTGACAGCTTCTGGCCAAAACGTTTTAGGAACTCTGCTTCGCTGCAATAAACTTCGCACTATGTTGAAAATGGTTCGATTCTTTCTTTCGGATACGCCATTCTGTTGAGGTGTATAGGCTGCTGTCAATTGTCTTTGCTCTTCACAAAATTGGGTGAATTCATGCGAATTATATTCTCCTCCGCGATCAGTCCGCAATACTTGAATAGAATGGCCTGCTTCTTTCTCCACAATTATTTTATATCTTTTAAAAGAAATTAAAGCTTCAAAATTTTCTTGTTAAAAATCAACACATGTTTTTCTACTCATATCATCTATAAAGGTGATAAAATAGCGTTTACCTCCATTAGAAATGAGATTAATTGGCCCACAAATATCAGAGTGCACTATCTCCAATAGGTTTCTCACTCTTTCAATCTTTCCTTTTGGAAATGGTTCTCGATGTTGCTTATTGAGCACACATTCCTCGCATACATATGCAGGACAAGAAAATTGTGGGAGGCCAGCTACCATGTTTTTCTGCTGAAGCATTTGTAAGCCTTGATGTGTGCTTTTAGAGTCTTAAAAATTTATATAATGAATGATCGAGCCTAGAAACTAACTGTGACAATGATTAAGGCAAGCACACCTATCGAATAGTAGTATAGCTAGTGGCAAGACCGGATTGTCGAACCCAAAGGAACCTGAAGTACTAATACTAACTTTCTCTTTATTATTTAGCCTAAGAATTAAGGGAATTTTTATTTAATCTAAAATTAATTAACAACTAAGCTAAAGATGCAAAGACAAAGAGAATGAATTTGGGAAAATACTTTGAGAAAAACTAATTGATTAAGACAATACCCGAGAAAGAATCCACCTAGACTTCACTTGTTATCTAACTCTGAACCAGGCGATTTATTCACTTGACTTGCTCTGTAGGATTCCCTAAGTTATGTTAATACCTCCGTCGAGGCTACTAACATCTAACCCTAGGTTGATTAATTGAAATCTCTTTCTAATTAAAACCCCTAGAATTGCATTAACTCGATCTATGGACTCCCATATTAGGTTTCACCCTAATCCGGCAAAATCTCGTCACCCTATGTCTAGGCGTGCGATCAACTTTGCTTAATTATGCTAGATCTACTCTTAGGCAGGGACTTTTGCTCCTCCACCTAAGCACATCACACTTGAATTAATATCCCAGAAATATCAAAATAAGAATTAAGAACACATAATTAAGAACAAATCAAGTATTTATCATATAGTTCAGCAAACGATAACAAGATTCATCTTAGGTTTCATCACCCTCAGGTATCTGAGGGTTTAGTTCATAATCATAAAAGAATACATCTCAGAAGAAAAAATAAAACAAAACATAAGAAAAACTCTAAAACCCCCTGAAGGAATTGAAGAGAGATCCTCCGTCTTGAGTATGACTCCGGCTTCTTGAGATGAATCAACTGGCTTTCTTCGAGTGACTTCCACAATTCTGACCCCTCTGGCTCGGCTCTTTGGCCTCACTGGACGCCCCCTAAAGGTTGGCCTTTAGGGTGTATATATAGGCTCTTGGAATGGCTTTCTTTGCCTCTAAGTACCCTAATCCGACTGAAACTCTTCTTTCTCACGTTAGGGACACGCCCATGGCACACGCCCGTGTGAATCGTGGCCAGGCCGTGTTCGAGACTATTAAGAAGGCACGGCCGTGTGGTCTTGGGCCCAGGCCGTGTTGATTTCATGATATGGCCCATTTACTCCGTTTTGGGTTCGTTTCTCATTCTTTTCATCCTCCGGTGCTTTTTTGGGTATAAAACATGAAAACAAAGGATTAAGAGCATCAATTTACACAATTCAAGGTTTAAATCATCCAAAAGCATGCTAAATGTGGGCTTAAAATTTGTTACTATTACAGTTTATCAAGCTTCCAAAACCAAGATGGCCGTAACAAAAATGCCATAGCTGCATTGGATCAGATAAGTTTGCTGCAAAACATGACTGAGCAAAATGATTGAGGTAGAGCGGAAACATCTGATTTACTGCCATTGCAACTTGAGCAATTAATCCTAATTTTCCATCTTGAACTCGACACATCCCATTTTTAATTTTGATCTTGTAACTACTCTCTTGCAACTGACCAATACTTAACAAATTGGTCTTTAAATTTGGGACATAAAGGACATTAGAAATGATTTGAGTAACATTTCTTTTATTTAGAATAGTTACCTGTCCTTTACCCATCATCGAGATCTTCGTACCGTTGCCAAACTTCACATCATCTCTGAATGATTCATCAATAGTTGAAAAAATTGTCTTATCTCCACTCATGTGATTACTACATCCGGTGGCTAAATACCACAAATGCTTGTTGGTAGGTTCTTTTGCATGACATACCATCAACAATGATATCTCTTCATCTTGGTCACCTTCTTTTCCAATAAAATTGGATTCTTCCCTATGTGTGCCTAGAAAAGTGGTCCGGCACTCTGATTTGTAGTGACCATACTTGTGACAACGATAGCACTTAACATTTGTTTTGTCTGCTGACTGTGTTCGATAATCGCCATGTCTTATCCCTCTTTCCTGAGATTGGTTTCCTGAATTCTGTCGATGGCCATAGTTTCCTCTACCACAACCTCTGCCTCGACCTTTGTCATTGTGGCCATATGATCTGCGTCCTCCATTGCCTTTAACCAAATGATCTGATGAAACTTTCAATGCTAATTCTGCATTATCTTGCTGCTGCAATTTTCTTTCATGAACCAGCAATAAACCTTGCAATTCATCAATGGATAAAATATCAATATCTTTTGATTCCTCAATGTAACATACCACATAATTGAACTTTGGTGTCAATGAGCGAGGAATTTTTTCGACTATAACCACATCCTCTATTTTCTCTCCAAAATGTTCTCATCTTGCTGATGATAACCATCGTTCTTGAGAAGAAGTAGGAAATGGTCTCCCCAGATTACATCTGATGAAGTTCAAACTCTGAGCGAAATGCCTGAAGCTGCTGCCTCCTTGCTCTGGTTGATCCCTAGAATTTCTTTTTCAACAAATCCCAAATATCCTTTGACGTATCTTTGCAAAAGATGGCCTTCAAGGTTGAACGGTCAGTCGCTTGAAAGAGATAATTCTTTTCCTTAAGATCTTTCAATTTCAAGGCGTCAATTTCTAGCCGCTGTGCATCCGTTGTTGCTGCCAACTCCTGAATTCCCATAGAAACAACTTGCCAATACTCCTTGGATCTGAGAAAATTTTCCATCAACATACTCTAATGATCGTAGTGACCATCGAAGCGAGGAATTGATGGTTGTACTATCAGAGGCCATTTCAGTTGAATAAAGGAGGGGAAAAACTATTGTTTATCTCTAATTAAGCTGGCTCTGGTGCCACTGTTGTGTGAGCAGCAGATCAAAGAAAAGATAACTGTAGGAAGAATAAAATTACATGTTATTCAGGGAGCAAATAGCCTCTTTAAATAGGTTATACAATTAACGTAACAAGCAAAAAAAAAATACAACTAACTCCTAAAATAATGGAAAGCATAACAACTTATTCAAAACAACTACTGCTTGTAGAGCAAGACTGTTGAAAAAGTCTAACATTATTCTCATTGAATAGAAAAAAAAAACTAATTTATTAAAATAGACATTATTTGATCAAATAAAAGAAATCTATTATTAACCTTATCCATTTCTCCGTGGTCTTTTCTTTAAAAATAAAATAAAAATAATAGACATCAGTCAAATTTATGAGGATGCCCACAAAGCAATATAGAATGAGAGCAAGGCAATGTTATTAAATTATTAATGGTAAACATCCTTGAATTATTAAGTATCTATGTGCTGAATTGTTACGTATAAGTTTAGTTTATTTATTTATTTATTTATCTTTGTCTTAAATTAAGTTGTATCTATTTTATAGCTATTTAAATATGTATTTATAATTTTATTAATTTTATTAAAAATTATATTATATATGTATGTAGAAATTACGGATTTAAAACATAAATATATTTAAGCATAATATATAATAATTTGAAATTTATTAATAATAATATATTAAATATATACGATATTGAAATAAAATAACATAAATATATTAAATTAACAATATTAAATATAAAACGAAACTATTTTCATCAATATTCTAGAAAATGATATTAAATATAAAATTATTGGTTAATTAATTAAAATTGGTTGCGTCACATGTACATGACAGTCTAACTAAAAGAAAAATGGACAAAAATCACATAACCTGTCTCTTATTATGAGCCACTCCTTTAATTTATTTTTGGTATCTCCCACTAACCACTTGGAAACCAATGATTTCCCTCTCTTTTAAGTTTAAACCATAAAGTCCTTTTTGGGGGTATAGGAATAAAATAACTTACTAAAATTTACTGCATACAACACCACAAATCCACTAAAATTGAGTGAATGAGGGTGACATTGGACTCCATATTAAGAGGCTAATAATTTCTCAAGTTACTATATAAATGCGAGTAGATTTAGTAATTCATTTCTTTCTATGAATACCATAATTTGGATAACATATAAAGCCCTACAAATTGCTCAATATTTTTATTTGTTAGACAACTTCATCTTCTTATAATATTTCAGGCTTTCTTTTCTTTGGGTCAAATAGACAACATGTGAACTAATTTTGTAAGCAATCGGGGATTTTATATAATTATTCATTTTTGGTTGAGTTGTGTCATAGTCTATCATACATCAATTTAATTAGAAAAAGAAGTGTCTATTTTTTTTATAAGTAATAAATATAAGGTTAGAATATGCTCTAGTTCGTCTACTCTTTATATATTTGGAATTCAATTCGTATTTTATTTTTAGAAATTTAGTCCCTTTACTTTTCGTATTTTAAATTTTAGATTTAATTGTTAACACCATTAAAATTTTTTTGTTAAATTCACTAATGTGGCACTTTGAAATTTAAAAAAAAAACACTCACTTGATAGTCATGTAATTAAAAATTGACATTGTAATGAATTTGAATTTAACAAGTTTATTTCAACAATATTAATAATTGGACCTGCATTTTTAAATTGCAAAAGTAAAGAGATTAAATTTCTTAAAATAAAAGTAAATAGACTAATTTTAAATGTATAGGGACTTAGAACATATTTTAACCTAAATATATATAATTATGAGGGTGTTCGGTGTTTTTATCTTTTTTATATCAAATAAATCTAAAAATAACTACACATAATGAGATTTGAATATGAGAAACCATAAATATCAAAACTTTTAATTTTACCAATTCAACTAAAGCTATATTTAGTTTTTATATAATCTTTTTATAAATTTATGTCCTACATAAAACTTGTTTCACTCAGAAGTCACAATTTAGGTATACCATAATCTATTATATTATATATAGTTCAAATTTTTTAGTTGATTACCTTTGATAAAATGCATTTGGTACTTAGGGTATGTTTGATAAATCACTGAAAATAAAAATTTTCAATATTTAATATTTTAAATGTGTTTGATATTATTTTAATTTTTTATTTAATATAAAATTTTCAACAAAATAAATAAGTAGATAGTTTCTTATCACTTAAGGTAGAAAATATTAGATCGAATTTATTTTATTTGAAAATTAAAATATTTTTTTAAAAATAAGATATTCAAATTACCATATTTATCTTTCACCCAAAATTACCTAAAATAATATGAACTATTACATTAATAAGATTAAAATAAAAATAAACAATATTTTAAAAATCAATATTTATTTTTATCAAACAACATAATTATATTCAATAGTTATTTTTACTAATTTACTAAATAATTTTCTTTATAAATTCAACACTAATTAAAATTTCAGTTACCAAACAGATAATTAACATGTTTAGGTCACTTATTAATAGTTAACACGGTTAGTTTCATAAATAAACTGATTTGTATAGCAAAAATTGAGCCATTAGTTACGCATTTTGTAATATGAAGAACACAAATTAAAAATTAAAACTATAATTAAAATACATATTATTATAATATTAAATAATTTCAAATCAATGCTTCATGAAAGAAAAAATTAAAGAAAAGTGTAGGAAAACCAATTATACGTGAGGAATCCAACAAATCTCTTTCCTCTTGCCATCAATATTCAATATAGTTGAATCCATGGTAGAATGCTTAAAGATGTGAACAAATAAACAATAATGAAGTATAAAAATTATATTATACATCCAGCCAATCCTGAAGAAAAACTTGATCGTTGCCCCATAGTGGGGGCGGCAGCTCGCGTGAGGAGGGAAGGGGGCATAAGGTCAAAGAAAGTGGCGTAGTGGAGGGATCGAGATTAGGGAGCTTGCCCTTTCTTTTATTTTAATTTAATTTTCTCATTTTTCAGGCTCTTCTAAAACACTACTTTATAAAGCTTGGGTCGACGGTCTTTGAGTTGTATCACACCAAAGATATTCATAGATGATGGCTATCAAGAGCCACCATTGCTGCTTCAGCTTTATCTTTCTGTTGTTACCATTACTCCTACAGCTTCATTCTGGTACTTAACTGTTTCTTTTCATTTTTATGTTTTAGCTCTATGTCGTGTTTTTATTATATGCTCAAATTCGTACCCTGGGATAGACTTCCTTACGTGAGAGTTTAGAGTTAGACCGATGCGAGTACTACTATTACTATTACCATTAGTTGGTAATTATACAATTCTTAATTAGTAAATTTTTTGCATTATGGCCAAAGCTCAATGACCTTGCCTACCTAAGAATTTGTGTAATCAATGGATTAAGATGAACAGGAGAAAGTAGAGTTGGTTGCAATGCCACCAATCTCATGAGCTTAATTTAGGCATGTTGGACCCCATAGATAATATATATATTTATATTTATATTTCACGATAGACTACCAGCATTACCTAGCAATATAAAGCCAGTTCTGATAAGGTTTCAGAGAGGGAAAAAAAAATACCAAGGAAAACAATTAATCTTATCCTTTTTTTGCAGTCAAAGGTGATCTCCAGTTGAACTACTATGCTCAAAGTTGCCCCAATGCTGAAGAGATCATCAAACAACAAGTCACCAAGCTCTACAACAAACATGGAAACACAGCTGTTTCTTGGGTTCGAAATCTCTTCCATGACTGCATGGTTAAGGTATATATCTTTTGTTTTATTGGTCAAATGGTAATTAAATCATATTTAGTCTTATCCTATGTATGGCAAAGTCAAGTATCATATATGGGTATGTTTTCACCATAATGGTTTTTTTTTTTTTCATATATTTATAAAATTATACTTCTATACATATATCCGAATATGTGATTATATAATGAAAATGAAAAGCGAGAATAACATAGCTATTTTGTTGATGCAGTCATGCGATGCATCGTTATTGTTAGAGACGGTGAATGGAATTGAATCTGAACAAAAATCAGATAGGAGTTTTGGGATGAGAAATTTCAAGTACGTTAAGACAATTAAAGATGCTCTGGAGCAAGAATGTCCAAGGACAGTTTCCTGCGCTGATATCGTCTCTCTTTCTGCTAGAGATGGCATTGTCTTGGTCTGTATATATTTTTTTCATTAAAAACAAAAATCAAAACATAAAATGGACAGTATTGTTAAACGTATAAACCTATACCTCTGCCCATATTACAGCTTGGAGGACCACGCATTGAGATGAAAACCGGTCGGAAAGATAGCAAGAGAAGTTACCTTTCAGAGGTGGAAAATACCATCCCCAACCACAATGATTCAATGGAGTTGGTGCTTTCACGCTTTCAATCCTTTGGCATCGACACCCAAGGAATAGTAGCTTTATTAGGTATAATATATATATATATATATATATGTATGAAAACGATATTCTCGTTTGATTTATTCCATATAATATGATAAATCTTGCATTATTATTGTTTAGGAGCTCACTCCGTAGGTCGAGTTCATTGTGTAAACTTAGTACACAGACTCTACCCCACAGTTGATCCGACATTGGACCCTGACTATGCCGAGTACCTTAAAGGGAGGTGTCCAACACCCGACCCTGATCCGGAAGCGGTGTTGTACTCGAGAAACGACCGGGAAACGCCAATGATTCTTGACAATATGTACTACAAGAACTTGTTGAAGCACAAGGGGTTGCTGGTGATCGACCAGCAACTGACCTCTGATCCCACTACTTCCCCTTTTGTGGAGAAAATGGCTGCTGATAATGGATATTTCCATGACCAGTTTGCCAGAGCTGTGCTGTTGTTGTCAGAGAATAATCCACTTACGGGAGATGAAGGAGAGGTTCGAAAGGATTGTCGTTATGTCAACAGTGAATAAAATTACAATGTTAAAAGAAACTGGGGAATGCAACTTTTCCTTAGTATGCTTGCAACTCGCAAGTTAATTATGTTTGTGTTGCAATAAAATTTGTCCCGCCAGAGATAATTATGAACTCCAAAAGAATGAAAGAATTAAACTATGCAAACCATGTAAATATGGAGGATGTTTTCCAAACAAAAAAAACGCGTGTTAATTGTAATTAAGTATGAGCTAAGGCATATCTCAAAAAAAAAAAAAAAGTATGAGCTAAGGCAAATCTTTTTCTTTGTTATATTGTTTTTATGTTAAATTATAACGAAAAATATAAAAATTTTAAATACAAATCAATCACAAAGTGTTTATATGACTCAGTTCCACAAAGCTGAGATTTGGGATTGAGTCTTAGATATTGAAAAAAGAAATATTTACGCCAGGATTAATTGTTTTTAGTTACTCGCTTTAGAAATTGACAAAGATTAAATTATTTTGATTTTTTGAGAGGACTAATTTACTATATAGCGAAATTAAGAGGGACCAAAGAGATGTTTTTACCCCTATATATTTTGACACAGTTCGTACGAACTAACACTCCAATGGGCTTAATATGTTAAGAGGTAAAGCCCAACTTTTACTTGGATCCATTGGACTGGAGAAAATGGGTTTCAACTTTCAACTTTCAACTTTCAACTCTGAATCTGAATCTGCATCCAAATCATGAAAATCAAAATCCGGAACAGTCCCGTTATAAATACCATCAGCTACGGTACCTGGAATTGGTTTTATTCATCTTCTCCAATTTCTGGAATTTTCTCCGTCCTAAATTCGTTTTGGTCGGGAGCTCTACCTTTGAGTTCGCAGCCATGGCAGAAGAGTCCGACTTCGCTGATAAGGTTCCTCCCTCCTTTTATGAAATGGTGCATATTTCTTGAATCTCAATATTTTTGGCAATTCACCTAGATCCGTGCTAAATCAATTGAAATTTTCCATCTAATATAGAGATCTGGTTTTCTCTCCCCGCCTTATTACTTGGTATCTTGCTGATCTAGTGGGTTTTTTTATCATTCCATTTTATATTGTTTTGAGAATTGTGCATGCTGATTGTCTCGCATAATTTAGATTTTCTTTTTTCTTAATTGCATGTTTTTGTTTGAGTAATCTAACATCAAGATGTTTCCATTTTTCATATTGCATGTATATTACCATTTTTTTTTTGCCATGTGCTGGTGTTTGAAATCTTTAGTTATACATAAAAAATTTTCTCCTGGATTGGATTCTTTCTTTAAGCAGATTAAATCTTTTAATTGGAATAATTAATTTGACATTGATCCATTTTCAATGCAAGTTTTCGGTGATGATAATAACTAAAAATGTTGTTAGCTTTTGTTTTGACTCGTTTAATAGTAGGATTATATGTTGTAAATGTAAAGATTGGCTGAGATTTTTTTTCCTTTTCATTAATTTTGTTTGCTAAAGACAAAGCAGTCATTTAATAGCTGCTGTTAATGGAAAGATTTCCCTTTCTTAATGTGGGATTTGAAATGATCAACTCGGCTTGGGTTTTTGTTAGCCTATACTCCTCCTTAATGTCCAAAAAGAAGAAAAATGAAAACTGAATTTTTAGCGGACAACCAGAAAAATGTTCTCACTTGGTAACATTCGATGATTTCGTTATGCATTTCAATGCCATAATTATGCCTAGCTTGCTAAAATGAGCATGAGCTCGATTAAGAATTAACATCTCTGATAAATTAACGGGGTCTCGGTAGAAACCTTGTGCACTCAATTAAGTCTCATTATAAACAAATGATAAATTACTTTTTGGAGCAATGCTGCCTGTATGCCATGTTGTCCTGCATTGTAGAATTTTTTATTTTGCAAGTATCCTATGACATAATAACCCATTTTAAAAGTCAGCAACTTCCATGTAGGAGGACTAAGTTCTTAAAATAAAACATATGCAATTAAGAATTTTCCTTCCATGATAAAATGAACTTTCCCTGTTGGCTCTCGGTGGCCATGCGAAGCTGAAATGTTGAAGCTAAATATTGAGCAGCTAGTTGTGTTTGTGTGTTTTTCTTGTGCATTAGATGATGAATGCTTAGAGTGTAATAATTTCGTTTCCCCTGATGCAATAGGGAAACAAGATCATTTATGAAACTGAAGCCAAAGGGTTGAACCCCGGATTGATAGTGCTACTGGTTGTTGTGGGGCTGCTGCTGATATTCCTTGTAGGGAACTATATACTTTACTCGTATGCGCAAAAGACTCTTCCTCCTAGGAAAAAGAAGCCAGTATCCAAGAAGAAGATGAAGAGAGAGAGGCTGAAGCAAGGAGTCTCAGCGCCAGGAGAGTAGGACTTCGAGGTCTGATCTCTTCAGCTCCCCATGTTAAACTGTTTGCAACTTCCTGTTCCGTGTTCAGTGAGTTACGTTAGTCAGTCAAACTTTAACATCTTAATTAGAAGTTAACATACATTTGCGTAGATAAGGAAGTAAATACTGTTTTTTGTTTGTCTGGTGCAGGTTTACTTGTTGCAATTTCGATTGTGTTTACTCTTATTATATTTTTCATTTTAATTTGCATCTTATGTTACTCATTTAGTTGCTTCCACAACCCATGGAAGCCGTTTCCTGACTCAAAGCAACCGCAATAAAGCCTTTTAGTGGCGCTTCATAGGCATTTCCTGTATAGAGGGCATGTACTAATTTCAAACTTAGGATACGTTGCATGCCCAGTGGAAAAGAATGTTTTTGATTTGATCATCTGAAAAAGAAACATTAGAACCTCGTTCAAGAACTTTAGCCATTAGCCGTTCTGTTGGTTTTAACGAAATCATCTTATGCGATTCAAACCTCTAAGCCCAACATGCTCTTATTCAAGAACTATGTAATATATTATTATCAGTGCAATACAGATGTATCCATCAATATGTTATTTGGTTTCTCACGTTAGTGTTTTAACATTATTTTTACTACATGCATCACTGATGATGTAATTACGAGGTAGCTACTCTCCTAGAATTCTTTCATATTACAAGACAGGACATGGACAAGGGCCCATGGCCATGGTCTAATCCCCAGGACAGGCTGAGGCAAATGGAAAGGAGCACACAGAATTCCTGGCAGAAAACATGGGTTGCAAAGTCACTGGCTGATTCACACTGTTGGCGTTGCAACTTGATGCGTCGTTGAATGCACCAAAATATATCCTACTCCCTGCAAAATAATGAAAATAACAGTAAAGGGCAAGTAGGGTCGAATCCACAGGGATCGGATTATACAAATGCCTGTTTCTCGAGATCCTGGGCAGAATCGTGCCCAAGAAAACCTGCGTTCCTGAAAAATAAATAAAAAAACAGAATTAATAATTTTCGATCTGGAAAAATAATAATAAAAACAAAATTTAAGACGAATTGAAATTACGAGAATAAATTACGAGAATTAAAATGAGGAAAATAAAAAGAAAGGGTTTAGAGAAAAGTTTCTTATGTGGAGATATTCCAGCCTCCGGTTGTCTCGTTCCTCTTTGGCTCCGTCTTCGGCTTTTGGATGACCCTTCTCTACCCAAGTAAGCCAGTTATAGTGGAAGAGGACGCCTACGACCACCAACTCCAAGAGTTTAAACTTACGGATTTAGGGAGCCTGACTCTAGCTTACGATTGCTTTTGTGGAGTCATTTACGCTAGATCAACGTTTCTCAATGGTGAATCCCACGCCATTTTATCTCTTGGGCTCGCTAACCTCTGACGCAGTAAGCTCACGAACCGACGGTGCAATCCTCCCAAAACACACAAAGCGGCCGCCTTTGCATACGTTGAAAGGGTTACTTTTAAAGGGACCTGGACGGAAGCGTCAGCCCCGTAATGCGGAGAAATGATGAATACTTGGGTGAGAAAGTTAAGTA
Organism: Gossypium australe; assembly: GCA_005393395.2. Lineage (NCBI taxonomy): Eukaryota > Viridiplantae > Streptophyta > Magnoliopsida > Malvales > Malvaceae > Gossypium > Gossypium australe. The sequence goes on along the minus strand of CM016622.1, from coordinate 12,611,181 downwards.
CGAGTTCTAAGCCTCAAGAACCTTTTTCTGGGGAATTTGGCAACCTTCGGCTAGATGGAATTTAGTGGCTCATATTTGTGGTGGAAAAGTAAATAAAAATATGGAAAAGGGAATTTTTATTGAAAGAAAAATAACACAAAAGAATTATGGGGGAGGAGTGTACAGAAAAAGATGAACAACCCAAATGAGTTACTCCATCCCCTATTTATAGTGCTTAAGGTAGATAGTCTAATTCTACTCAAACTCCCAAAGATAATTACAATTTAATTAAAGATAAATAGAGATAAATAAAGAAATTAAATAATCTTAGATAATTATCCTAATATTAATTATCCTAATTTAATTAAAATAGAATTTGATAAGGCAAAGTCTCTTCTTTTTGCATTTCAATCCCTCTGCCTTCCATGTTTACACTTTTGGCACCATCTTTTCCCTTTGTTGCACATTGGTCCATTTTTTGTCTTTAATTTCACCATTTTGACCCTCAATTTTGCATTGGTCTCCAATTTAGTCCCTACGAGATAAAAGTCCATAAATAGCCCAAATTAGTAGTCATATTCGAAATTAATATACAATTAGCACATAAAAACATGTCGTTCTAAAGTGTTATCAAATCCCCCCTACTTAGCCCATGCTTGCCCTCAAGTATGGTTCCTATCCACTGTGAAAATTAGATCCTGAAAGAAATTCTACTCCAAAGTTTTATAAAGATTAGTCAAAAATACATATGAAAAATAAAGAGAACTTCTAAACTTGCTTTAAGTAAAAGAGAAAAAGTATTCTAATTAACACACACAAAAATTAAAACCGTCTTGAATTATTTCATGCTATTTAGGTAAATTACCAAACCTACTAAGACACTCTATTTATTCCGCTTTTAGTCCCCAACTGAAATTTTATTAGTACTATATTTTTTTTCTTTTCTTTTCTTTTCTCTTTTTTTTCTTTTTCTTTTTTTTTCTTTTTCTTCTTTTTTTTTCTTTTTTTTCTTCATTTTTTTCTTTTTTTTATTTATTTACTTAGGAATATATTTCCGGTTAGTGGAGTTTTACCCATCACGTCACACAACCTTTTGACGCGAAGTAGAATGACAACCCAAGCACCCTACCCCGGTTACTCAATCAGTCACGTTTTGAGCCATACTCATAACCTTGGCTAGCGGAGTTTTACCTATTACGTCACACAACCTTTTGACGCGAAGTAGTATGACAACCCAAGCACCCTACCCTGGTTACTCAGTCAGTCACGTTCTAAGCTGTACTCATAACCTTGGAAATATTTATTAATCACAATTTTCGCGAAATATAAACTTCAATAGGACCTAAGAGAAATAATCAAGTGTCAAAAATAAGTTTTAGTAACCACCTAATAGTCATGAACATAACTTAGGCATGCAAACGTATTAAGTGTCCACTTGATATTAAACTTGATCAATTTTACGAAAAGTAAGATAGAGTTAACTTATTAATTATAAATATTATTGGCCTAATAAGAATAAAACAATGGAGATAAAATAAAAAAGATAGAATCAGAATTAACTCAGTGGTTAAGAATCATGCATGTGGGTCAAACAGTGGCAAGTCGTGGGCAAATTCTTGGGCATGATTAGCGACAGAATGTTCTAAAAAAAAATAATATGGACAACCTAAAAGAGCCTCAAGCAGTAAACACAAATCTCAGCAGAATATGACAGTAATACGAAGAGTACCTCCCCCTACTTAAAACACATTGTCCTCAATGGGGATGCAAAAGAAATAAATAAGAAGAAAAGTTTAGAAAAACTCCCCGTGTAGCTCCTGTCAAATGCGGAGGATAGCAATGAGTTCGGTGAGTTGCTGGCCAAAAGTGTCGAGTCGAACCTCAATGCGCTCCATTTTAGCTAAGCAAAGAAGAGAAATTTATTGATATTTGAATAAAAGAAATTAAAAAGAAAAGAAAAGAAAACAATAAATAAAAATAAAAAAATGAAAATAAATAATAAAAGAAAAATAAAGATTGGGTTGCCTCCCAACAAGCGCTTGTTTAACGTCATTAGCTCGACGACTTAAATGGTTCTACGGTGGCTCAAAATAAATCTTTTTAATCATGTGAGCTTGGAAATTCTTATTTTTTATCACATCCACCATATTTGGGTTTAATTGTCCTTGCGCCTTTTTCAATGGTTTCATATTTTCCTCCAAGGGGTCAATCCCTTTTAAGTCGGCAATGGTCTCATCATCCTCCAAAAATGTGAATTTGAGATGCTCGAGAGGTGGTTTTAATTTTGGATCTGGCTCCTGCACAACAGAAGGTAAAAGTTTAGTGTCCATAGGAGCCAACAATTTATTAACAGATTCAAAATCATCAAACATCATTTTAGATTTATCTCCATAAATTGACTCAAAATTTTCTTCCACTAAAGAGTCAATTATGTCGACACAATTTACGTCCAAGACTTCACTTGGGTGGCTAATTGTGCCATAAACGTTAAACTTCACGATCTCCCCATCAAACTCTATCGTGAGGGTTCCGCTTCGGACGTCAATCTTAGTATTTGCGGTACTAAGGAAAGGTCGCCCCAACAAGATGTCTGAAGACCCAGGAGTTTTATCCTCCTCCATTTTTATCACATAAAAGTCTGCAGGGAAGATAAGTCCATTGACTTTGACTAATACGTCCTCGAGGACTCCTTCGGGATACACAATGGACATTGAATGCTAACACCTGTTTTTGTCAAAAAACCTGCGTTAAGTGATTCATAAACAGAAAAAGGCATGACATTTATGGAGGCTCCTAGATCACATATAGCCTTTTTAATTCCCAAATGACCTATTTTGCATGGTATTGCAAACATGCCCTTATCCTTACATTTTGCCGGCATTTTTTGCTGTAACACTGCAGACACATTTTCACCAACATTCACCCTTTCATTACCTGTTAATTTCCGCTTGTTGGTGCAAAGCTCTTTAAGAAATTTAGCATACCTCGGTATTTTCTTGATGGCATCCAACAGCGAAATGTTGATCTCGACATTCCTAAATGTTTCGAGGATTTCTTTGTCCTCTTTACCTCTTCGACACTGGTTGAATTGTTCTGGAAATGGAGGTGGAATTCTGGGCAATGGGGGTTTCGGTCGGACCTGTTCGTCTTTTTTGGGTTTTTCCTGGGCGATTTCTTGGGCAAGATTTTTGTCGGAATTGATTCCAGTACTTTTCCACTTTGCAACGTCACTGCATTTGCGTGTTGTCTTGGATTCAGTTCTGTTTGTGAAGGCAGCTTCCCTTGAGAGTTCAATTTCTCAACTGATATGGTCAATTCTCTTATAGATGCCTCGGTTTTCTGTTGAAAATCAAGCATATTAGCTGCTAATTTATTGACCAAAGTTTCTAGAGAATTACCTGAGTCTTGTGGCTGCTGTGGAACTCGGTTTTGGTATGGCTGGTTATATTGTGGGTTGGCCCCACAACTTAAGTTAGGGTGATCCCTCCATCCTGGGTTGTAGGTATTAGCGTAAGGGTCGTATCGCCTCTGTGGTGGACTAGGAAAATTACCCACAGCATTTAAATGAGCCATAGTATCGTCATACAGACTGGGACAAGTATCAGTTGTGTGCTCAGGTGTAGCACATATTCCACATAATCGAGCTGGTTTAGCTTTTTCTGCAATAAGAGAATTCATCATAATCGTAAGTCTGTCAACTTTATCCTCTAAGGTTGAATTACTTAGCTGGTGAACCCTTCTAGGGGGCTCAGGATTAGCTCGAAACTGCTGAGAATTTGAAGCCATTGTGGAGATTAAGTCCCTTGCTTGTTGGGGGGTCATGTTGACCAACGCTCCTCCACTAGCAGCGTCTACCATATTCATCTCCATCGATTTCAAACCTTCATAAAAGTACTGGAGGAGAGATTGCTCTGTTATACCATGTTGTGGACAGCTCGCACACAACTTCTTAAACCGCTCCCAATAATCATAAAGAGTCTCCGCTTCTTTCTGCCTTATCCCCACGATCTCCCTTCTTAGTTCAGCTGCTCTAGATGCTGGGAAAAACCTGTTGAGGAACAAACGAGAAAGATCAGCCCATGTAGTTATAGATCCAGGAGGTAAATAAAACAACCAATCCCTAGCTGAATCTGCTAGGGAAAAAGGGAAAGCGCGCAATTTAATCTGATCCTCAGTTACGCCTTGAGGTTTCATACTCAGACAAACCATATGAAACTCCTTTAAGTGTTTATGGGGGTTTTCATTCTGTAACCCTCGGAATGTTGGCAGCAACTGAATCAACCCTGATTTCAGCTCAAAGTCAGTATCCATGGTAGGATATGCGATGCACAGTGGCAGTTGTTTTGTCGGCGCTTCGGCTAGTTGCCGAATCGTTTGAGCCATTGGTTCTTGCACCAAATTAGGGTTTTCGTCAACCCTAGCATTGAACACTTCTTCAAATGGATCGACTTCTTCTGCTTTACTTTCAAGCGTTTGAGTAGGGTTTTCGTTAACCCTAGACTCCGCTTCGTCGTCGGTTCTAATTTCTGGTGGTGGATTGCTTCGAGTCACTACCACCGCTGACTGCTTTTTCCTCAACTTAGTTTTTTTTCGATTAGCTTTCGCAGTCTTTTCGATCTCCGAATCAAACGCAAGAATGCCTGGAGCAGATCTGGTCATAGAAAACAAAAAAAAAATAGGATTAGTACGTTACCGATCCCCGGCAACGGCGCCAAAATTTGATGCGTCGTTGAATGCACCAAAATATATCCTACTCCCTGCAAAATAATGAAAATAACAGTAAATGGCAAGTAGGGTCGAATCCACAGGGATCGGATTATACAAATGCCTGTTTCTCGAGATCCTGGGTAGAATCGTGCCCAAGAAAACCTGCGTTCCTGAAAAATAAATAAAAAAACAGAATTAATAATTTTCGATATGGAAAAATAATAATAAAAACAAAATTTAAGACAAATTGAAATTACGAGAATAAATTACGAGAATTAAAATGAGGAAAATAAAAAGAAAGGGTTTAGAGAAAAGTTTCTTATGTGGAGATATTCTAGCCTCCGGTTGTCTCGTTCCTCCTTGGCTCCGTCTTCGGCTTTTGGATGACCCTTCTCTACCCAAGTAAGCCAGTTATAGTGGAAGAGGACGCCTACGACCACCAACTCCAAGAGTTTAAACTTACGGATTTAGGAAGCCTGACTCTAGCTTGCGATTGCTTTTGTGGAGTCATTTACGCTAAATCAACGTTTCTCAATGGCGAATCCCACGCCATTTTGTCTCTTGGGCTCGCTAACCTCTGACGCAGTAAGCTCACGAACCGACGGTGCAATCCTCCCAAGACACACAAAGCGGCCGCCTTTGCATACGTTGAAAGGGTTACTTTTAAAGGGACCTGGACGGAAGCGTCAGCCCCGTAATGCGGAGAAATGATGAATACTTGGGTGAGAAAGTTGAGTACGGGTTCTAAGCCTCAAGAACCTTTTTCTGTGGAATTTGGCAACCTTCGGCTAGATGGAATTTAGTGGCTCATATTTGTGGTGGAAAAGTAAATAAAAATATGGAAAAGGGAATTTTTATTGAAAGAAAAATAACACAAAAGAATTATGGGGGAGGAGTGTACAGAAAAAGATGAACAACCCAAATGAGTTACTCCATCCCCTATTTATAGTGCTTAAGGTAGATAGTCTAATTCTACTCAAACTCCCAAAGATAATTACAATTTAATTAAAGATAAATAGAGATAAATAAAGAAATTAAATAATCCTAGATAATTATCCTAATATTAATTATCCTAATTTAATTAAAATAGAATTTGATAAGGCAAAGTCTCTTCTTTTTGCATTTCAATCCCTCTGCCTTCCATGTTTACACTTTTGGCACCATCTTTTCCCTTTGTTGCACATTGGTCCATTTTTTGTCTTTAATTTCACTATTTTGGCCCTCAATTTTGCATTGGTCTCCAATTTAGTCCCTACGAGATAAAAGTCCATAAATAGCCCAAATTAGTAGAGTCATATTCGAAATTAATATACAATTAGCACATAAAAACATGTCGTTCTAAAGTGTTATCACAACTCATCTTCCACTAACTATCCCACAGCATCCGCATGATCCTTTTAGTGCCCTGTTCATCCCAAGAAAACCACCAGGTTTCTAAAATCTCCATTTTTCCTTCAATTCTGTGTGTAAAACTCCACATGAAAGAACATTATCAAGGGATAACTAACGCAGTAGCTCATAGTACAATAACAGAGTGTATGAAAATGAGAATAGAACCAAACATTTGATTTTACCAATGAGCAGTACAGGATGGTAGAAACTTCCAAAAACCTAATTTGGAGGATGGAGGGGCGTATTTTGCTCCTTTTCCCTGGGCAATAAATGGGTGCACCAAACCAATATTTGCAAGCGTTAGCCACGCCCACATAGTACCCGTCAATCATCAATTCTCAATCTTCTTCTTCTTCCTTCTTTCTCCTCCCCCTCCTCCTCCAAATTTTAATGTTAATAAGTAACAATAATCAAATTAAAAAGGCAGAATTAATTATTTGGTACCTAAATCTTAATTTGGTATCAAAAGTTTGTGTGTCCAATTTGGTAATTGAGCTCGACATTTTTTCTTAATTTGGTACTTAAGCTTTTTTTAGATTCAATTTAGTACTCAAATTTGTTAAATGATAGACAAATTACCCAAAACAATAATGGTATTAAAAAATTTGTGTTATTTTACAAAAAATATCTTCAGATGAAATTCATGTTAAAAACTTATGCATTGAGCTATACTTAACAAATTAATATTGAATAAGTAATACTATGTCATTTGTCACATGTCAATCATCCAATAATTATTTTTGTTACCTCATAAAAAAATATTATTATTAGTATATTGGAGTAATTTGTATAAGGTTTGACAAGTTCAAGTACCGAATCAGACAAAAAAAAAGTACCAAATTAAGAAAAAGTGTCAAGTTTAGGTACCAAATTAGACCAAAAAATGGTCAAATTAAAAAAAAGTCTCAAGTTCAAATACTAAATCAGAAAAAAGTGTTAAGTTTAAATACCAAATTAGACAAAGAAAATCTAAGTATTTGTCTCTTTCAGATGAGGTGCAATATACTTAGAAGCCCCTCTTTCCATCCCATTAGAACACAAAATCAAATTATCATTGCACATTTCTTACTTCATAATTATGTTTGTAATGAAATGTCTTATGACCCATTGGAATCGGATATTGAAGCTTCAAGTAATGAGGAAGTCAGAGATGATATGAATGAAACATTAGTTTCCTAAATTGAGCCTACAAATGAGTGGACCATGTGGCAACAACAATTTACTAGGAAGATGTTTAGTGAGTGGAAGGCTACTTCGAAAAGTGAAATAATGGAATAAATTAAACTGAAGTAATTGTAGTAATTTCATTAAATGTAGATATGAGTTTAGTTGTCAATGTACGAACTACTTTACATAAATATTTTATTTGCATGAAATGTCTGATTGTATTTATTTGTGATATTTATATTTTTTATTTGTATATCTCATTCTTCTTTATATTTGATTCGACAATAATTTTAATGTATTATATCATTCCACTTATACATCATAGAATGACAAATCAAGAGGTGAATTTCAAATGTGAGAGTTTTAAGTAGCAATTCTCATAGGAGACATTGGACAGATGATGAAGGTAAAGTTTAATGCAAAGCACCTAGGCAACCACAATACTAATTGCGGCTTCAATAAAGGATATCTATCTAAACTGCAGAAAATGTTACAATTAAAATTCTCCTTTTTTGGGTATCAAAATTAAGCCTCGCATGGAGAATAAGTAAAGAACTCTTAGAAACAAATGGTCAATTGTATATGATATGATCTATAGCATACGCAATAACAACTTTGGATAGGATAACACAAAAATAGTGGTAACGATTGAGTAAGCCATATAGATACATTAAATGGTATTGGTGTGAGAAAAGCTGGCTCAAATGGAATAAAAAATTAATGAAGAGTTGCAAGTGGAGGAGGAGGATAATGGTGGAATTAATTTGAATCATCAAAGAAAACATGCAGAATAAAAACCGCACTCATGTTGGATTTCGAACAGAGATACCAAATTCATAAGTCTTTGTCAAAAGAACTATAAACAATATTGTTTACATCTCTTTGGAACATAATTGGATTTGGATGGATTAGGACTAGCAAGCATAAGGTGGAGTATGAGGGCGTTGGAACTTGTCCTTCATGATGCTTTTTGATGCTTAAGCCAATAAAGAGTATGAGAGCCAGAAAGGAGATAGCATAGTGGTAGAGTGGTAGAATGATTCAATAGGAGACTGCTAAACTGCTTTCTTTATATCTGAGCATGTCCTCCATTCCCTTGGGTATTCGGTAAGTTGTCCCTTTGCATGAGAGTGCATGGTCATTTCTTAATTGGTTGAGGCATCTTTAACCCAATTAGATCTTGCTGAAGGACTTTAGGTCCACTACTTTGCTTTCTGTTTTGCTCCAAACATTTGTTAGTACTAGGTCTAGAGCTTTGATAAGTGTTGGCTAAGAGCATATGGAGTTTGAGCTTTTTAGGTCGCTTTTTCTTTGGACTTTAAATTTATTATCTTAGGTGAGTATAACAAATATAATTTAAAGTTAAATTTTATAAATGAATTTTTTTTTAAAAAAAAAGTCAAATATTTGGATTTTTAATTTTTTTTAATCAAATCCAAGAGAAATTTTCTATATGAAAACTTGATAGAATAACTTCTATATTTTCATTGAAAAAAAATTCTATGTATCTTTCATCCACCAAATTAAAAACGGAGCTTTTCAGTTTTGCACCAAATGTACCAAGCATGGGCTTAGGGTATTGAAACCATCAACATCCTCACAACATTGTTAGGTAGATGCATGCCATTGAGCTCTACTTAACTGGATTTCTCGTTCTTCACACCATCTCTTTCAGGGGCGAAGAAGGGTGTGGCATGGGCCCCGGCCCCCTAAAAGGTAAAATTGTAATTGAGGCCCTTGAATTTTTTTTAAAATTTTAAATTAGTAAAGGTAAAATTGCACTTTGCCTCCTTAAAATTATAAAAATTCGATTTAATCTTTTACAAATTAGAAAGATATAAACTATAAAAAATTAAAATTTCATCCGGCCCCCTTAAAAAATTATCCTGCTTCGCCCCTGATCTCTTTCTATTTTTGTTTCCTTAGTCACTGTTATGCCATTTCATAATTGAAAAACCTATCTTATACACAGATGAAAATTTTAAAAAGCTGCATCAGTAAATTTAGCAATATTTACTATGATTGGAAGCAAAACTGCAGATCTAATTAGCTATCAAGTGAGTATATAAGTCTTCATTTTGGTTATGTCTGGACGAAGATTCATGGGGTTTTTTTTGGTTGCTGTTAAAGTTGGGACATTAATCTCTGTCGTGTTTTGAAAAAACTAAAAACAACAAGCAGAAGAAAACAGGAATTAGGCTCCAGTTTGAGCAGTTTTACAATCTAGAGGTTGACCCTAGACAGGGAAACCAAACAAAATCTTTTGGGCCAGATACTGATGTAATCTTGGATCAGAATCTGATTCTGACCACTGCAGATGTTTGGTTGTAAAGAGCAAAAGCCTGTTCTTCCAATACCTGATGTATCAGATAGATTCGGACACCAAAATCTCCTGCCTTCCCTAGTTTCATTCCATCAGGAATTTGGGGCTTCATTTTTCTCTCATAACCCTCATATTTGGTATAATCTCAATATATGTAAGTCCGCGCGCATGCTGTTGCTGATGATTTTTTTTTTCCCATTCTTTAAGGTTACCATACATTGAAAATTTCATGCATCTTCAATCACCATCCATTCAATCCACAAGCAAAATCATCATTGTTCACAAAGATCAATGACTTGGATTTTTTTTTGCTCCCTATGCCACTTTCTGAAGATGCTTTCATAGTCTTATAATTATGTTGATATTAGTTTAAATACTCCCTTACTAAAAAGTGGAAGAAATATATATATAAACCCCAATGTTTACCTATTTTGTTACTTTCGTCTAATTTTTTTTATCACTTTAATTTCGAATGTTCAAAATTTAGATAAATTGTCTCTTGGTGAATAAAATAGTTGTTTAAATTACTAAAAATTTAATGGTATTGATGTAGTAACTCACATAACAAATCACAACCATTTGTATTTAAGCAAACTTCTTATATAATCATAAATATTTTTGTTCATTTTACGATATAAGATTAGTAAGTAAAGTAGTCTCCGATCCTAAAATTCCAATTTAATTTGATAAAACTCCTTCCACTCAAGTGAAAAGAGTGAAGAAGAACAGCATCTGGGCCCTGAAAAAGCTTAACAATGTGACAGTGCAAAAGTTGGATCCATTAGGTATGCCCCAACCAAGGTTTGAAATCAGAATTTAATCCCATTTAAACCCAAACTATTTTCTTTTCTCTTTGAAATATTAAAAAAAAAAAATTCATCCCCAAGATTCTTATCCAATCTGAAAAAGAAAGAATGGTCCTAATTTTCTTCTATTAGTAGGTTGATCCACTTATCAATTACAAATTAATAATCACTTGACTAAGCTTTCACCATTAACATTACAAATAAAAATTAAGAAGCCATAAACTTTATCATTGATTTGATTTAACACTGTACATATTTCCGTTTTCTTGGTTTATATTAACCTAAGAGCCCATAGGGATTCTTTCTCAAAGCTCTAGCTGTTGAGGTAACATGAGTCCATTTAAGGTAAAAAAACAGAAATTTAATTAAATGAAAATGGAATGAATCACGTGAAACCCAACGTTCTCTTCTTCCACAATCTCATTTCAGGATCAAGCCTTGCAACTTTTCTCGCCGGTTCTGATTTACATCTTGTGAGAACTACAGGCCCTACATTTCCCTGCTGCTCTGTTTTCGATTCTTCACTTTTCTCAGTTTCTTCTATTTCTTTCTCTTCAATTTTGCTGCAAAAACCGGGCTTTTCTTCAGTTTCCGAATTTCTACAAATCGACTCTTTCTCTTCTTCGTCTTCAAATCCTCTGTTCGCTACCTCTGTTTCTTTAGTTGTTTCATGGTTGGCTAAAGGTGACCCCCAAAATCTACAAGCTAAAGAAGAAGACGTGTACGGAGCTGATCGACAATGTGTTAAAATCAAAGCATTTTTTGGTGGTGATGAACAAGAAGAAGATGCAAATATCTTAGCTTCCTCTTCCTCTTCACTTCCTTCCATTTTGTTCCCATATTTCGATGAATCTTCTCTAGTTTGGGGTTTTCTGCAAGAGCCCATAAGGAAAAAGTTGCCCCATTTCTCCCAAGAGGGTTTAACAAAAGGCTTGCCCTTGACTTTCACAGGGAAATTATGGCAAAAAATAGCATTAGTGATCCATTTACAGCGGCTGCTGCGACAATTAGGGGCACCTGGTGGAGCGATTTGTTTGGAGCGTCTGACCCGAACCTGACCCATGCAAGTGACTTTAGGCGAAGAAGGCTCTTGGGTTTCGATGGGGGTGTGCTTTCTTCTAACAAACATGGGGCTGGAACGTGACCTTCCCCTGCTTCTACTTCCAACGTTGCTTCTCAGAAAACGCATCAATTGTGGCGGATACTTCTCTCCCCGACAGGGGCTCGATATGGGTTTCGACGACACCTTCATTTTCACACGCGCACACACACAAAAAAAAAAACCTTTCCTTCTTCTTTAAAGATTCCAGAGATTTCTCCTTTCTCCTGTCTGTCTTTATCTACACGAGTTTCTTTGATGTTTTGAGTTATATACTTACATGAACGTCTAGAGTTTGGAGAATGAAAGATTTGCAGTATGGTTATTTGTCATTTTCTGAAAGCATGTGGGTGTTATTTGCGTCTGGGAATAGGTGACTTTGGTTGTGGGTAGAAAATGAAGAAGGTATTTTAGACAATGTTGGTCACTGCTCACCTTCCTTTATTATATTTCTGTCTATAGATATATATTTGCACGGATGGGTGAATGAATCCAATGACTGAAAGTGGTTTTTTTATTTGCTTTTAGATTGATGGAGTAGGGATGTGTTTTGGGCATCGAGGTGGGATGTTGGTTCAGTGTGGTAACATCCAGGCTATGGTTTGGGACAGTGGTTTGCGGGATAAATGAAGGTGTGGTTCACTCAGTGGCTACCAAACCGAGCATTCATGATTGGATGCTGATTGATGCTTTTGTTTTTTAAGGGAAACGACCAACTGAACCAAAGTACTCAATTTTAAATATATATAATCTATAATAATTTTTAAAATTAATTATTCAAATTAAATTTTGTTAGACCTACTACTATAGAATAAAAGAAAATATTGAATGTTAATTTTTTGTAAATTTATTGAATAATAAATATAGGTGGAGTGATAATAAATTTGTATTTTAATACAATTGAACACACACATGATCTTTGAATCTATAATGGTTTTATTTAAAAATGATATAAAATTATGAAAAGACAAAAATATTATCATAATAACATTAATTATAATTGAAAAGAATAGGTATTTCTGTAATTTCATAATTAAATTGGCGAATTGATTAAATATAACACCAACTTAATAAAATGCTTAAATATAGTAAGTATAAATATAGTAGGTATATACTTAAATTGAGTCTTAAACTCGATTGACATGGACATTGTCACCAATGCAAGAGGATGTGGGTTCGAGTCCGTGGGTTAAGAAGAGACTATGGGTAGTTTTAGACAGCATTATGTCAAAAAAAACAGATATTATCAAAACATATAATGTGATTGATATATAGAGAGAAATTATTTTATGAATCCTTCCTACCACATCATCCATGGTCCCTTTTCAATTATTTAATGACATTTCAATATTTTTTTTCTCTGTCATTAACACATAATATTGGTAATTTTTTTTACTCTGAACCCTGAACATTAAACATTGGACCCCAAACCTTAAACATCGAACCTTGGACCTCAAACTTGAACCATAAACCCGAACCCTAACCTTAAACCCTAAACATCAAACCCAAACCACGAACCGCAGATAGAAATGGAGAAGGTAGGAAAACAGAGGGAGAAACAGAAGAGAATGCAAAAAAAAAAAAAAGAAGGAAAGTTTAAAGAATATAAAAGGAAAAATTAAATTGCTCAAAATGAAAAATATGGGGATCGATTGTATAATTTAACCTAATTTTTTTGCTTGAAATGATGATTTAGCATGTCAAGTCAACTTATCGTTATATCGTTAACGACAATTAACGGCTTAGTTACTAAAATGTTACAATACTATAACGTAAGTGACTAAAACGTATAAGTGACTAAAATGTAACCTAAGGTGAACAAAAGTGACCGTAGGTGTAGTTTACCTTTTTTTTTTTTCATTATCTATAGTTTAAGTTTCAAAATCACATCCATAATTTTGGAGAAAAAATGTTGAGAAATTAAGGTATAATTCTTATACCTTTCTTATTTATTTAGTACACAAACTGTAAATGTATTTGTTAGAGGTCTAAATTTTGCACTATAAAATTTATTATATCCCTTCGTCAAAGGGAAACATATTAACCTAAAATGTATTGTTGACTCTGTATTGACTTCCTAAGTATGACTATAACGGCCCCTTTTTAGTGAAATCAGAACAGTAGTTTCAAGACCACAAATTCGATATTGTAAAATTTATTTTAATATTGTTTTGTGTTCTACAGCATGATAGTATTATGGAAAAAAAAATTCGTTAAGAAATTTTACCGTTTGTGTGCTCAATTTGTGAAAAAGGACTAAATCGCATAAAGTGCGAAAGTTGCGCTCTATTAGCTAAAGGTGTTAAATAGCTATAGAATTTTAAAGTGGAGGTCCTTATGTGGTAATTAAACCACTAATTGTGTTAGTGGATGTGCATGGCATGGTATTTTTGAAAATTTTAAAGTTAGGTAAGGTTAAAAAGGTAATTAGGTAAATAAAGGCTAAATTAATAAAAAAAATGATATCATATTCCTCATTTCATCCATGCTAGCTGATTTTCACCATTAGAGAAGAGAAAAATTTTCTCCAACTAATTCCTTTGCATATCAAGAAAAGCAACATTCAGAACTAAATCGGGGAAAAGATAAAGTCGTAGATTAAACGATCAATTTCAGTCATTCGAGTTCGAGGTAAGTTCGTGTAATTATATTGTGTATGTATATACTTTAATTGAAATATATATTTATTTGGATTGAGTAATTACGGTGTATAATTATCGAACGCAAAACCGATATAGTACGAAGAATATCGAGCCTCGTTTGTATCTTAGGAATTTGTAGGATACAAATGACATGTTATTAGAGTTACCATTTTGGTTGAGATCCGGCATGTGTTGCGGACTCACCACAGCTCGTATGAGCTTACCGATTTACAGCTCATGAGAGCCTACCGATATTCAGCTCGTATGAGCTTACCGATACTCAGCTCGGAGGAGCTTACAGTATTTTAGCTTGGAAGAGCTTACCTATTAAGGCTCGTAAGAGCATACATGTACAGGAATTGAAGAGCTTACATTTCGGTACACCTCATGTGTACCATCTGCGTATCTAACGATATTCTAAGTGGTTCAACGGGCATAATGTTATTATGGGATTATACAAGTTGATACGAACTAGTACAGGTATTTACATGGAGATTGTATATTTATGGTATACCGATATACAGAATAGATGTTACATGTACATGGAATTTTAATAATTGTTGAATTCATATATGAATCCCGGTATTTACATGTATACATGGATAACTTGATGAATGGTTATGTGATAGGCTTTGGCCAAATTGAATTAAGTATTGCTTTGAGTTACTTACTTAAATTTAAGGTTATATGGTAAGTTTAATTCTATGTTTTCACGAACTTACTAAGCTTAAATGCTTACTTTGTTTTAATTTCCGTGTTTTATAGTGATTCGAAAGCTTGCTCGATTCGGAAGTCGTCGGAGATCGCATCACACTGTCAAACTCTCATTTTGGTACTTTGGACTTTATATTTCGGGGTTAAATGGCATGTATAGGTGTTTTGGCTAATGTAGCCTATATGTTTTGTTGTGTTTTGGCCATTTGATTTGGCATGAATATGGTTGGTGTTTGGTTATGTAAATGTGTATATATGACCTTATGGTATGTGTTGTATGGTTGCTATAAGAATGCCTTGGTATGAGTTGGTATTGTGGGTACCAAATTGATGAAGTTGAAATGTGGTATGCATGTTGAATTTAGGCACAAGGTCTCATATATGAGGTTAACCATTTAGGTCCATTTGGGATATATTTTTGGTATGTTTTAAAGTGAGCAATTGAATGTTTATGCGGATACCATGTTGTATGTGTGGTTAGTGCAAGATATAAACTTGATATTGGATGGCACCACTTTGGGTGAGAAAATGGCTTGGAAAATAACCTATTTTTGTCCATATGGGCAGAGACACGGGCATGTGTCTCAGTCGTATGTGACACACGACCGTATGTCCCCTGATACTTCTTTAGAAACCAAGTCAGTAGCTTCACACGGCCTAACACACGACCTGGCACACGGGTGTGTGAGGCCATTTTGAAGGGTACACGGCCTGGCACATGGGCGTGTGGTCTGGCCATGTAACCCAAGTCAGTGAGTTACACGGGGTCGAACACGGGCTGAGACACAGCCATTTGATCCCATTTCGAATGCCCACACGGTCTAAGACACGGGCGTGTGTCCCCTACACTTTAAAAATATTCCATGATTTCTTAAAAACTTCTTAAGTACTTGGTTTAGTCCCGAACCACTTTTAATGTCTATTTTGGTTCCCGAGGGCTCGTATTGGGGACCTTTTGAATGATTATGAATGGTTTTTGTTTTGAATGATAATTGTTTATGAAATACTTGGTTTTATAAGTTATAAGTCTGGTACTGCTCCGTAACTCTGTTCCTACGTCGGATATGGGTTAGGGGTGTTACAATGACCATCCATCCCACCTCAAATGGAACCAACCACCCGGGCTCAAAGGTGAATGTTATCCTAATGTGAACACAAACCTAAGGAAATAAGAAGTTTATTTAGGCTTAACTACCTTGTACTGATAAAGTTCCATGATATGTGCTAATAATTATCCATTACCCATTTAACCAGATTGAATGTATATCTTGACACATCATACCCGCAGACAAGACGACGTCTCTTATAAATACCTTGAGAACGAAAGGATCGACCTTTTGGCATCCTAAAGTTACTCTGAACACTTGTTTTCCCTGTAACATCCTGGAAAGGGCCTATGCATTTTCGATTTAATTGTACGAAGTGACATGTTTTATGT
This sequence comes from Gossypium australe, assembly GCA_005393395.2. Classification (NCBI taxonomy): domain Eukaryota; kingdom Viridiplantae; phylum Streptophyta; class Magnoliopsida; order Malvales; family Malvaceae; genus Gossypium; species Gossypium australe. Next base: position 12,594,914 of record CM016622.1, on the reverse strand, counting down.
ACTAGGAATAAATTTCGAACATTTCTGGAAACCCGGAAATGAATGGAAATGATTTGGAAATGAACATTTTTGGAAACCTGAAAATGTATAAAAATGTTAAGTTTAAAAATGGAAAGTGAACATTTTTGGAAACTTGGAAATGTAAGGAAATGGCAAGTATACAGAGCCGATCGAAAATTTTAGGAAACTTGGAAATGATCTAGAAATGTCAAATTTTAAAGTTTAAAATAGGAAATTAGGGCAATGAGGCCTTAAAAGAAAAAGTTGGTGAAATTTGACACACAAACAGGCTTGGAAAAGTGGCCTGAAGATGCCACTTAGGGCCTATGGAAATGGCGCCATGTGCAAGAGGAATGGGCCTGAGTTCGAGTCACTTGGGAAGCAAATAAATAAGGTTTTATTTTGGCTTCCAGAAGGCTGAGGTGGACGGCACATGCTTCTAGAAAAGGAGGTGTTTTATTTTCATAAATATGTGATTAATAAGGTGATAAATAGAAGCTTTTTATTTGGATTATTTCGAAGAGATAATAAAGGATTTTTATTTGGATTATTTCGAAGAGATAATAAGGGATTTAAATTGGATTATTTTTGAAGAGATAATAGATGGATAAATATGGATTTATTTCTTTTATTTTGATAGATAAGGAAGAGATAAAAGAGGATTATTATTAGTATTATTTTTATTAAGAGATAAGAGATAATTATTGGATTAAGTTTTATTAAAGTGATAAATCAAGGGATAAAGCTATCAAAATAGAAGAGTGGTGGCCAAGTAAAGGACTCTAGCTAGTAATTTTGGCTATAAAAGGAAGAGTAAGGCTATTCTTCATTCATTCTTTTCTTTTCAAGAAAACCTCTGCTGAAATTCTCTAAAGTTTCTCCTCTTCTCTCTGCCGAATTTTCTCTGCCATTATTCTCTTTTTCTCTTTTCTTTTCTTCTTCTATTACAAACACAATCAAAAGCCGAAGATACCAATAGCCCTAGTCGATTTCTCACTAAGCCTCAAGAGCCGAAATTGTTATCCACATCAAAGCCATAGTCGAATACTGCTAAGGGTTCAAGCAAGAATTCCATCAAATTCTTCAGTAAGGAGATCTTTCGGGATTTACTAAGTGTCGACTACAAGGAAGGAGAAGTTCTTTTCCCGAAGGTACACCATAAGCCGCGTGTTCCCTAGTTATTCGGTGAATTTCGAGATTTAAGAATCTAAGGTAAATCATATTTAACATACGGCTAAGGGTTATTTGTTGTGAATAAATGTTAGAAATTGATCTAACATGTAGTTATAGGGATTTCGACAGAGGGATACAAGGATTTCGGGATTTGAGAATTTCAAGGTAAGTTTTAAGAATACTAATCCTACTAGGATTTGGATTTATGGCCGAATGGCTTTTTATTAAATTAGTAAGTGATTAATTAAATGTAGGAATTTGAGATCTAAGGCAGTAGATCAGATTTCGAGATTTCAAGGAATTCGTTAAGCAAATCAGGTGTGTACCTTACCCTAAGTTTTGATAGGTTCATGGCTATGTTTAAATTAAATGTATTATTAAGAATGTGTGTACCCCACACTACTTTATAATATGAATTATGGTTATATGCATTAAAATATGTGTTAATGAAAATATGAATGTGGCTAAAGTACCATGTTAAGGTACTAAGTACTCAGGTACGTTTCCTACTCCTACTAGGAATATGAAAAATGTTATTCGTAACATGAGAATATGATAAGAATGTGAACTTGGGCATGTAATTGCATAATATGTTATGGGCATATGGGTTTGTTTGAAAGGGGAAGTGAAAAGTGGTGACTTAAAACCACAGTAATCTGAAAAGTGGTGACCTAAGACCACAATAATCTGAAAGGTGGTGACCTAAGACCATAGTAATCTGAAAAGTGGTGACCTAAGACCACAGTAATCTGAAAAGTGGTGATCTATAACCACAGATGCGGTGACTTAAGCCCGCAATTTGGTGTGTAGCGGAAGGAGGGTCGACTTAGTAGTCCCCACGGTGTGTTTGGAAGGTACGAGGGTGTGTAGCGGATGGACAATTAGGTTTGGGTTTGGGAATGCATCATAACTTGTAATCATGGATTTGAATGTGTATAATTTGTATGCCTGATTCTATTATGACTTAGTGTTGTGTACACATTGAGTCTGTTGACTCACCCCGTTGGGGAATATTTCTCAGGTGATGAGCAGTAATGGACCGGGTCGGCAAGAGCTTAAAGGTGGCCATGCATCGCAAGAAATTTATGATTTGGACTTTCAATTTATTTTAAGTATTTTAAGTTTTACTTTGGGATCATTGATATAATAAGGCCATTGTGGTTTACTTTATTTTTCTTTTATTTATTATGTTTATGGATTTTTATCAATTAAAGTTTAAGTAAATTCCTTTTAAAATTAACTCTAAATGTTTTGTCACCTTAAATAAATGTGTTTTAACATAAGATAAATTTGTTTTCAACTCAAGCCCAACCCAAACAACATTTTTTAAAAATCACCCAAGTTTTTCCTAAGTAACAAAAGAATTTTGAACCGGTTTACTTGAGGAACATACCAAATCTGGTCAAAGCTCGTGGGCCGGGTTTGGGGTGTTTCATTCCCAATCAATCTGTCATCTTGTCCTTGTCCCAACTCTCAACTGCTATAGGTGAACCGACCTTCATTACCAGTCTTGACCTTTTCCTTACCCTGCATTATCTTCCTCCCTTATCATATCATGTATCAACAACTGGTGTCTCTGGGAGTAAGGCCATATTATTACTTTTCATAACATTCGGGCCCCTCCGTGAACCTTTTAGGCTCTCAACGGAGTTAAGGCATATCTTCAATATCTTGGCCCTTTCGTGAACCCTTTGGGATCTCAGCGAATGTGAGACATATCTTAAATATTTAGACCTTTCCGTGAACCCTTCGAGCACTATGAATTTCTAGTGACTAACATATATTACACATTTCTTATGTTTCAATGAATAGGTCATATCTCCTACATTTTATTACCAACAGTCAATTTGAATCTTTTCTATTTTACATTTCTAATAATCTAAAAAAGTTTATACCAAGCAAACTACTGATGCGGTCGTTGAGAGCACCAAAAATATCCTATGCGGTCGTTAAGAGCACCAAAAATATCCTATCCCTATAAAATAATGAAAAAGAATAGTATAAAGGAAGTAGGGTCAAATCTTCAGGGACTGAATTTGCACAAATGCTTGTTCATTAAGATCCTGGACAGAGTCGTGCCCAAGAAAACTTGGGTACCTGGAAAAAAAATAAAAAAACAGAATTAAAAGTTTTGATCTGGAAAAAATAAAATAAAAACAGAATTAAAAGTTTTGATTGAATTGAAACTGTGAAAATTAAAATTAAAATAATAGAGATAAATAGAGCTGAGGAAAAGGAGTTTCTTATGGATAGATTCCAGCCTCCGGTTGTCTCGATCCGCCTTGGGTTCAATCCTCGGCTTTTAGATGATCCTTCTCAAATAGAATAAGCCAGTTATAGTGGAAGAGGACGCCTACGACCACCAGCTACAAGATTTTAGACTTACGATTTAGCAGAACCTGACTCTAGCCAACAATCGCTTTTTTGGGACCATCTTATGCTAGATCATCACTTCTTAATGGCGAATACCACGCCATTTTGTCTCTTGGGCTCGCCAATCTCTGACGTAGTAAGCTAACGAATCGACTGTGTAACCTTCCTAAAACGTACAAAGCCATTGTTCCTTGCACAAGTTGAAAATATCACCTATAAAGGGACATAGACAGAAGCGTCAGCCCCATAATGCAGAGAAACGATGAATACTCGTTGAGAAGGCTAAGCTCGGGTTCTAAGCCTCATGAACCTTTTTTGGGGAATTTCGACAACCTTCAGCTAGATAGATTTAGTGGCTCATGTTTTTTGAGGAAAAAGAAATTAATGTAACGGAAATAAGATTTTTATTGAAAAATATGGAAAGAACAAAAGGCTAAACTTTATGGGGGAAGAGTGTTTACAGAAAAGATGAGTGAAATTTGTGTCACTCTATCCCTATTTATAGTAGTAGGAAACCTATTCTATTCCTAATTAAATTCTAAAAGATAAATACAAATAAATAAATATAATTAAAGATAAATAAGGATAAATAAAGATAAAAGCTAGGATAAATAAAGATAAAAGCTAAACTTAAATCTAAATAATAATCCTTAATAATTATCCTAAAATAATTGGAACTAAAATAGAGTCTTGTGCTATAAAATCTCTTTTTTTGTATTTTTGCTCCCAAAATCTTCCACACTTTGCATTTGCAACACCACTTCTTTCCTACTTCGCATGCTAACCCAATTTAACTTTAAATTCACGCTTTTTGCCCCCAAATTTCCTTTTACCTCTAATTTAGTCCATGTAAGATAAAAAACCATAAATAGCTCAAATTAGTAGAATCATACCCAAAATAAACATATAATTAATATATAAAAATATGTCATCCTAAAGTATTATCAACGACCTACCAAAGTGCCAGACTTAGATTCCCAATACTTAATACAAATTGTTGTGGTTACTCACATATTAAAAAAACCAAGAGTTGAAGTATTGATAATTTCTGAATATATGATGATAACTTTACAACGTAAAGTAGTTATACTACTGTCTTGCATACCATCAGTAGTAGAAACAACAAAGTAATAAATCCAAGGTACAGAGAGAAAAGTAGAAAATTTTATTACTATGAAAAACATATTACAATATAAAATCAATTTTCAACATTAAGCCCCTGCCAACACCCTCGACAGGCTTATTATTAAGAGGATCCTCACCACCATTCGAAGCTTTAATTTCCTCACTCGATGCATCATCTTAGGCCTTTGTACCTTCCCTCTCAAAAATATTAGATACACACAAGGGTCTCATTCTCTCCGAATACTTATCCTACTTGGGTTCATCAGGATTGAAATATTGAACCTAATGTCCTTCCCATTGTAACTTATAATACTTTCGAGTGGATTGGGATTCAGGCTATACACGTAGATATGCCCATGGTGTAGTTGCATCCCCAAGATGGCTTTCCTCATGACCAAGTCTGAGGCATTGACAACATTCTCCTCAATCCGAGACTTTAGAAGGGTATGGGCCTGCTGCTCCACTTTCAACTTCTCCTCCTTCCAAGCTAAAATTGCTTGAGTTGTGTATCATTTAGTCTTGTATTTCTCTATTTGGTCCCACCAAAACTTGACATCATCGCTAACTTTCTTCTTTGCAGCCTTCCACTTCCTTACTACAACTAGAGCCCTATCCTCATCAGCCTTAGGAACATTGGATGACTTATGCAAATCTATGACAGTCCACATAAAGATCTCAACAACAATCCTTATTCCCTTAAAGAGATCTTCAAAACCTGCGCACAAACATCACATTATGACCACCCCAAGGGTTTCAATAAGATTATGGGAATAAAAAATTGCTTACTATGTGGAGCCTCGAAGAAATCTTATAAACCGATAGCCATCGTTTGCACAGAATTAGTGGTAGGAGGAGTAGCAAAGTTAACAACACTTTTCTCATTGCCTCTCCCAATATGAGTAGAACACCCTTCACCAACGAAAAGGGTTTTAGTTGAACTACCCCCCATTTCACCACTAAAGGGAGCCTTCCACACAACATCTCCTCATATAGTAAGGGACTCCTTTACTATCCCACCCCCTCCCCTCTTAATGGAAAGACACTAAATGGACTTTTTTTTCAAAGTAAAATGAGCCTGGGGAGCTCGAAGAGGCTTCGCAGGAATAAAACCCATCATTTCCAGAATAGTAAGCAAATAGCGTCAACAATAGGATCTTCGGTGCCCATCATACCTTCCTCGTTTAAGCCTAGAGAAAAAAAATAAAAGTTAAGACAATATTAGTACTGATATAAATAAAACACAAGGAAAATACTAATGTTGTTTTCACTTCTTAGAACAAGCAGGAAACACAAGTTTCTCCTTGACAATTTCATTCTCCTTCCAATTACGTATATCACCAAAATGACCACCACCCGGAAGAAGTTATGGAAAATATTCAACCTCCCTAACCCCTTTAAAATGGAATATTACTACTTTAGTCCCTCAAAATTTTTAAAATCTTAAATTAATAAATGGTAAAATTATAGTTTACCCTCAAAATGCTAGAATTTCAATTTAGTCCTTTTGAAAACCGTAAAGATATAAGTTAATATAAGGGTGGAACTGCATTTTAGCTTTCATACAAATATATAATCTAATCTCTGCCCCTAAAAAAAAATTGACTTCGCCTTTAACTGCTCCATACAAGTCAAGACAAATAAATTCAAAAACTTAAATACGAGTTTAAGTTTTTTATGACTTCCTTGTCATTAAGGTAAAGATGCATCCACAAGTTGTTGGAAACAATAGGAACTTGTATTTGTGACATCAAATTTAAGGGTCTGTTTGGACAACACAGAGCAATTGAATAAAAGTGTAATTACTAGGGTAGTAATTATACTCTTATTACAAAGAATTGTAATTCCCTAGACGTGTTTGGCTGACAAAGTGTAATTATATCATAATTCCTCATGTCATGTTTGGTATTATAAACTGTAATTACACAATTACATAATTTATATTTTTTAAAAATATTGATGTAACAGCCCAATTTTAATAGTGTCGGAACAGTGATTCGAGATCACTAAATCTGACGAAAAGTTAGAAAATTTTGTTAATCGATAATTATAAGTTAAGTGTGATTTTAGAAATATTTTAAAATTAGTGAATTTTGTGAACTGAAAGATTAATTAGAAAAATTGGGCCAAAAACGAGGTATTGAGACCTCGAATTTATAAAGTGAGCCATAAATATTTCTAAAAATATTTATGGAGTGTCATTAAGTTATTATTAAACTTTCGTTAGAAAATTTTAACGTTTGGGTAGGAAATTAAATGAAAAGGACTAAATTGAAATGAAAGTAAAAATTCAATTATAGATTAAAAGAAATTATGAAGGATCAAAATGGTAATTATACCATTTTGTATAGTGAGGCGGTATAACATAGAAAAATCTGAGATTTTTAAGGATTATTATTATATTATTATTATTATATTATATTATTATTATATATATAAACAAACAAAAGGAAAGAAAAAAAAGGGGGAAAGAGAACAGAATAGGCAAAAGAAACAGAGAGCATACGAAACAGGGGAGAAGGAAAGAAAAGAAAAAGGAAAAACTAGGGATTTAAAGCTTGAAGTTTAAATTGGTAAGTCAATCAAGTCCTATTCTCTTAATTTTGATGTTTTAGAAGCTTTAAAGCAAGATTTTGATGAAACTAAGTTGATATTTTGAGAGTTTTTAGGTTTTCAAGTGTAGTTGATGTTGAAGAAAAAGATGAATTAGGGATTAAATTGAATGAAATTTAAGTTAGAATTAGTAAGAGGATTAAATTGTAAAGTATGCTATAAGCTGTGTTAGAGGGATTAATTTGGAAGAAATTAGAAATTAAAGTTTTAATATGAATATTAGATAGTCAAGTTGAATATGGAAGGAATTTAAGAAGAAGCAAAGTATGAATTAAGTTAAGAAAATAAGTAAACTTAATCAGGATTAAATTGTAAAATGAGTTATAAGAAAACAGTTTTGGGACAGCAGCAGTAAGGTAACTTTGAAAAATCACCAAAAATGGTAGAAATGGAATTAGAAGTTGAGTGAGATATGAAATTAAAGCTTATTGAGTCTATTTTCATATTAAAGAAACAGAGAAAGAAAATAAATTCTGTATTTTTAGATATTTAGATTTTGGTAAGACTGGTTCAGAGTGAATTCGAGATCCCCTGTTCTGACTTGGAAAAATCATCAAAAAATTGTATAAAAATAATTTGGGAACATAATTTATATGGTTAGATTTTTTAATGAGTCTAGTTTTAGAATAAATAAACTATAACATCATCTGAATTCTATATAAAAAGATAATTAATTTTTAGTGAAGAAGGGTCGGAACTGCCAGACAGCAGAACAGGGGTGACTTTAAAGAATAAACTGTACTAATTGGCTAAATCAAAAATTCTGAAAATTTTATGGCAAGAAGATATGTGAGTCTAGTTTCAGGAAAAATTAACGGTTCTTCATTTGGAGTTCTGTAGCTCTGGAAATAAATAATTTAGTGACTATAACTCAAATGGACAGTTTTGAATATACTTATGAATAATTAATGAAATTATTGATAATGTTACTTATAGCATGTTATATACATTAAGGATGTGGAATGGAGAGGAGGAGGAGGAAAATATGTATGAATATTCAGCTAGCATGGCTAATTTGTAATGTTTTAGGCTCAGGGACTAAATTGAATAAAAGTAAAACTTTATGATTAGTTTTGTAAAAATGTTGGAAATGACCAATTTACATGGAATGGATTATTTTATTATTGAAAATTGCAAAATTGAATGAAATTATTAATTTAGATTAAGATCGGTTGAAAATCGATGAAAATAGAAAATTACCAAAATGCCCTTAAATCTTGGTATTTCTGCAAATTTAGCCAGGTAAGTTCGTATAACTTTAATTATGTGATATAAAGAAATATAAGTTGATAGTATGTGAAATATTGATATGATGAATTAACTAATTTATGTTTATAAATAAACGACAAGAGAATGATATTTATCATGACATGTAAATATGTGATTATCTTTAATATGTAAATAAAAGGTAATTAAATATGTTGAGACGAGAAATAAATTCAAGTAAGACATGAAATGAGAAAAATAAATATGTTTAAGGGATAATATGTTTGATTTTGATTGGTTTCAAATATAAATGCTAGATGAAATAAAATGTCTGATAAATAAATTTGTAATTCCGGTAATGCCTCGTACCCTATTCCGACATCGAATACGGGTAAGGGGTGTTACATTTAGTGGTATCAGAGCTTAGGTTTAGTCGGTTCTCAGACCAGACGTAATATGTGTGAAGTCTAGAAATGTATGCCATTATTAATATATAACTTAAAATATAATGTGATATCTCCAGACTTTGATGATATTTGTATCACTATTATTCAAACTTTATCATTATTATGTGTAATTTATTAATTATGTGTGATAAGTATTTTAAGGTAAGTATTTAGTAAAATGATAAATTTAAGATTGGGTACTGAAAATTGAGACTGATACTGAACTGAATTATGGAATACTGAATATTATTTTGTGTACTGAATTGAATTGTGAAGTTATTGAATATTGTTATGTGTATTGCATTAAACTATGAAATTATTGATGTAATGAATTACTGCAATACTGTGAAACTGATTGAAATAAGAAGTGAAAATAGAATGAACTGGAATTTAGAAAGTTAATTAAATTACGTAACTGAATTATGAATTATTTGAATATTTGAAGGTAAATTAAATAAAGAAAATATGTGAGTAATTGAAATGTATATTGATTGGAAAGTAATTAGTGATTTTAAATTTGATTGGACAATAAATTAAAAATGCGAATTGAATAAAAATGCATTAAATTATGAATATGTGTAAATATATGAATCATTTATTGATTGAAAAGTGGTTGGAATTGAATCGAAGTCTGGTTATATGTGAATATTTGAAATATGTATTTGTACTGAATTGTATACTGATTAGAAAATGGAAAAGTGAATTTGAAATAAAAAAAAATGAAAAATGAATGATTTGAACACCCTATTAACTTATCGGACTAGATTGGATACAAATGGCATGCCATAGGATTTGTGATATGATGAGGAGATATTTCTGTATTATATTCTTCGGTTTATCCGAAGAGGCATTTAATGCCTTACTGGTGTGTTTGGGAGGATATGATATATTGGTGTGTTTGGGAGGATATGATATACTGGTGTGTTTGGGAGGATATGATATACTGGTGTGTTGGGAGGATTTCATTATTTTGGTGTGATTGGTTGGAATCCGTGTATCTGCCAAAGTCCGAGTCTTGTTAATAGGGATAGATATGAATATTAAGTAAAATTAAAATGAGAATTGATTTCCCTATTAACTTGTTGGACTAGTCGGATATAATTGGCATGTCATAAGATTTGAGAAGGGATTTGGAGATAATGAAGTTATTATATCCTTCGGAATTATCCGAAGAAGCACTATGTGCTATACTGGTGTGTTTTGGGTGGATTATATTATATTGGTGTGTTTGGTGGATTATCTGAATATGGTGTGTTTTGGAGGATTACATGATTATTCTGGTGTGTTTTGGTTGGATATTCTGGTGTGTTTGGGTTGGAATCCGTGTATCCGTCAAAGTCTGGATTGTTAATAGGGTGAATAACTGAAATGAGAAAATTAAATAAATTTGATTGACCGTACTACAAAAAAAAAAAGACATTATGAGTTGAATTGTGAATTGAATTGAAATGTGAGTAACTTAAGGTTCATGAATTTTCTAAAATATCGAATTATTGATATTGAAATCTGTTGAATAAACGAAATGAGAAAATCGATTGAATTTGATCAGTTGAACTATTGAAAGTATGGAAAAGTGGAATTAGGAATTGAAATGTAAATTGAAATTGAGATATAAAATTGAAAACTTGAACCAAAGGTTCATAATTTGATTAGATAATATAGATGATATATGATGCTATTTGATGAAAGACTATTGTTGAGGTATAAAATTTAAAGTATAAATTAACACATATGACTTATATTATTACATGTTTGATGTCTATTATTTAATAGTAAATGTTAAATTTAAATTATGTGTATAGTAAGTGAAATATGAGGTAAGTGTTATTGTTGAATTAAATGGAAATTGAATTAAGTGATGGATAAGTATTATATTGAATTGTATATTGATGAGAAAGTAAAATTAAATTTAGTTGTGAATAAATTGAAAATGAAATTGGAATGGATATAAATGATAAACTAGATAAATATGTGCACAAAGGAGCTATAGAATTATAGAAATAATGAAGTTCATGATCCAAATAATAAGGAAATTTCGAGGACGAAATTTTTTAGGGAGGAAGAATTGTAACAGCCCAATTTTAATAGTGTCGGAACAGTGATTCGAGATCACTAAATCTGACGAAAAGTTAGAAAATTTTGTTAATCGATAATTATAAGTTAAGTGTGATTTTAGAAATATTTTAAAATTAGTGAATTTTGTGAACTGAAAGATTAATTAGAAAAATTGGGCCAAAAACGAGGTATTGAGACCTCGAATTTATAAAGTGAGCCATAAATATTTCTAAAAATATTTATGGAGTGTCATTAAGTTATTATTAAACTTTCGTTAGAAAATTTTAACGTTTGGGTAGGAAATTAAATGAAAAGGACTAAATTGAAATGAAAGTAAAAGTTCAATTATAGATTAAAAGAAATTATGAAGGATCAAAATGGTAATTATACCATTTTGTATAGTGAGGCGGTATAACATAGAAAAATCTGAGATTTTTAAGGATTATTATTATATTATTATATTATTATATTATATTATTATATATATAAACAAACAAAAGGAAAGAAAAAAAGGGGGAAAGAGAACAGAATAGGCAAAAGAAACAGAGAGCATACGAAACAGGGGAGAAGGAAAGAAAAGAAAAAGGAAAAACTAGGGATTTAAAGCTTGAAGTTTAAATTGGTAAGTCAATCAAGTCCTATTCTCTTAATTTTGATGTTTTAGAAGCTTTAAAGCAAGATTTTGATGAAACTAAGTTGATATTTTGAGAGTTTTTAGGTTTTCAAGTGTAGTTGATGTTGAAGAAAAAGATGAATTAGGGATTAAATTGAATGAAATTTAAGTTAGAATTAGTAAGAGGATTAAATTGTAAAGTATGCTATAAGCTGTGTTAGAGGGATTAATTTGGAAGAAATTAGAAATTAAAGTTTTAATATGAATATTAGATAGTCAAGTTGAATATGGAAGGAATTTAAGAAGAAGCAAAGTATGAATTAAGTTAAGAAAATAAGTAAACTTAATCAGGATTAAATTGTAAAATGAGTTATAAGAAAACAGTTTTGGGACAGCAGCAGTAAGGTAACTTTGAAAAATCACCAAAAATGGTAGAAATGGAATTAGAAGTTGAGTGAGATATGAAATTAAAGCTTATTGAGTCTATTTTCATATTAAAGAAACAGAGAAAGAAAATAAATTCTGTATTTTTAGATATTTAGATTTTGGTAAGACTGGTTCAGAGTGAATTCGAGATCCCCTGTTCTGACTTGGAAAAATCATCAAAAAATTGTATAAAAATAATTTGGGAACATAATTTATATGGTTAGATTTTTTAATGAGTCTAGTTTTAGAATAAATAAACTATAACATCATCTGAATTCTATATAAAAAGATAATTAATTTTTAGTGAAGAAGGGTCGGAACTGCCAGACAGCAGAACAGGGGTGACTTTAAAGAATAAACTGTACTAATTGGCTAAATCAAAAATTCTGAAAATTTTATGGCAAGAAGATATGTGAGTCTAGTTTCAGGAAAAATTAACGGTTCTTCATTTGGAGTTCTGTAGCTCTGGAAATAAATAATTTAGTGACTATAACTCAAATGGACAGTTTTGAATATACTTATGAATAATTAATGAAATTATTGATAATGTTACTTATAGCATGTTATATACATTAAGGATGTGGAATGGAGAGGAGGAGGAGGAAAATATGTATGAATATTCAGCTAGCATGGCTAATTTGTAATGTTTTAGGCTCAGGGACTAAATTGAATAAAAGTAAAACTTTATGATTAGTTTTGTAAAAATATTGGAAATGACCAATTTACATGGAATGGATTATTTTATTATTGAAAATTGCAAAATTGAATGAAATTATTAATTTAGATTAAGATCGGTTGAAAATCGATGAAAATAGAAAATTACCAAAATGCCCTTAAATCTTGGTATTTCTGCAAATTTAGCCAGGTAAGTTCGTATAACTTTAATTATGTGATATAAAGAAATATAAGTTGATAGTATGTGAAATATTGATATGATGAATTAACTAATTTATGTTTATAAATAAACGACAAGAGAATGATATTTATCATGACATGTAAATATGTGATTATCTTTAATATGTAAATAAAAGGTAATTAAATATGTTGAGATGAGAAATAAATTCAAGTAAGACATGAAATGAGAAAAATAAATATGTTTAAGGGATAATATGTTTGATTTTGATTGGTTTCAAATATAAATGCTAGATGAAATAAAATGTTTGATAAATAAATTTGTAATTCCGGTAATGCCTCGTACCCTATTCCGACATCGAATACGGGTAAGGGGTGTTACAATTGATTACTATAAAAATTATTGGTATGATAAAAACAATTTCTAATCAACTAACAAAAATTAAAATCAAAGCATCATATGTATTATGTTAGTCTAAAAAAGTAGTTGATGAGGTTGATAATACGTTTATTGAGAAAAATAGCAAGAAAAATAAACATTATATGCAATTTTATCTAATTGTTCTAATGTGTATTTGTTGGGTTATTTTCCCTTTAATATTTAATATATGCTCCTTATTATCATTTGTTGGTCATTGACCGAGTTAATTATCATTTGAATTTGAGTCTGCATTATTAAGATGATCAAGATCTCATTCTTTCATGTACGCTTTGAAGTATGGATCATCTCAATTTCACCTATGATTGATGTTATGAAATATACAACATGATATACGATCCAACCTTGGCTTTTTATGCTATACTAAGGTGATGTTGTTAATAGGAGAAATATTTTTTAGGACAAAAAATGTTCTCTCAATCACATTTCGAAGTTTTAAATGTCTCAAATTAAAGAATTCACAAGCTGTCGATGGTGTTTGTATATGGCACCATTGTCTCAAATGGTATTGTATCCTACGATGTGATGGAAGACAACATTTTCTATTTGCATAATTAGCATTTACCTTATAATATTTGGGTTCACAAACCAAATAATCTGTAGTTTTAATTATAAAAAGTCATATAAACTTAATTTAGAAAAAGTCCTATGCTAGGTTTTATTCTTTTTTTATAATATATAAATTAAGTTAAAAATAATATAACATTTATAATATATAACATTTATAAAAAAAAGTTTTATATATTGTCCAAAACTTTTTATAACTATAAATAATATAATCTTTTTCATATCTTTATAAAGTTTTTTTTTAATATAAATGAGTTATGATTAAAAAAAATTATAATATTTTTTATGAATAAATATATTGTTTTTATAATATATAGTATATATATAAGTAGGTTATATCCATACTTGATCCTAAATTTTTTATAAATAAATATATTATAACATTTTTATAACATTGAAATCTTTTTTATAGTAAACTTTTAAACTGTAAAATATTTTAGGATTTAAATGATATAACTGTATAAAATATACAAATTACTTTTATAATATAATTTTTTAAAATTTATAATATAAGAATTTTTTTTTTGTTTGTATAATTGGATTGAATTCAATTACATTAAATTTGATAAGACCCACCGAATAGTTACCCAAATATACAAACAACTTCATTCAAATTCAATTTTTAGATGATTTTCTGAACCCTGCCTTCAATGGCATCTAATATCTTGAAAAAGCTTCTACTTCTATCAGTCGCTGGGTTGGTTAATGAAATGATAGTAAAATCTCGTTTTTATTTTGGTGCAAAAAACCAAGTCAAAGCCAGCAGACAATCAACTATTCCTTGCTAAGCAACCCATAGGCCCTGTCCGGTTCCACCGACTGAAGAACATCACCTGACGGTGCTTTGAATAGCTCAGCTGTCCATGTATCAGGAGCAACTCTTCTGGTCATTGCATCAGCCGTCTTGTTGGCCGTACGAGACATACTTAACCGTGACCAACCAGTCTCGTAAACACAACCGACGGAGATGAGAAATCAACGCATCTTCCATGCCATCTGACTGCCTTCGCTGCAGCAGTAAAACATATGTATTTCTTTATAGGAACAATATATTTGAAAATTTTGAAAGTTGGGAGTGCTTTTTCAAAAATATTATTTTATATAATTTTTAGATAGCTAAAGAAATATATATATACATATATATATTTTTTTGAGCAAAATATATATACATATATATATATATATATATATGTTGTTAATAACGTTTGAATAAGTGATGAAAAAGAACATGTGAAGTTTTCCGGTCAAGAACAAAGTAATAAAGTCATCTCTATCTTCTTGAATGGGAAAGGAAATCTTCCCCCACCTTCACCATGCAATTAATTTTAAATTCCATAAGATAATATAAATATAAAAACAAAAAAAAAACAATATAAAAATATAATTATGTCCAAAATAAATTATAAATATATAATAATTTGATAAAAGAAAAAAGCAAGTGCAGAAGCAACCACCACCGCACTATGAATTTACTCTACAATTACTGGTTTTCCAACATTACCCTTGGGTGCACTCAAGTCTCGAATCAGACCTTAAAGTTTGTGAAAGGAGTGATTCGTAATTTAAGAATGTCTAAACAAGAAAACAAAAAAGTCAACTAGGATATCAGGATGTTTCCCATCCGACACTCTTCAGAAAGAAAGTCAACTAGGAATCACTTTGTGAAGGAGAGAGTTCAGCCCCGAACTCAGGCATAAAGACAAGCCAGAATGTCAATATCTATGTTAATATTATATTGTATGGATCCATCTCCATCTAGGAGAACCACAACAAAGGGCATATGCAAGGTAGATTTTAGAATGGTGAGAGACCTGTCATACCCCATTGGCCAATCCATTGTTGTTGGTATTATTTTCTGATAGCATCTTCAAGGTCTTGCCTATAGAAAATATGGTACAATATCTTGTTTGGATTGAGCCAAAGCCATTTCAGATTGCTGTTGCTGAATTAGCAGCTTCTGGTCTAGTTCAGATGGCAATACTCTCTGGTACTGGTATAAATAAAACCTTTGGCTTTGCCTCACTCCCTCATGCATGCAAAAGATTTCTCCAAAGAACGAACCTTTTGTAATATTCCCAGGAAGAGGCAGACTTGTCAAAACATATAAAAAACTTAAGTAGCATAAATGCACTCATAAAAGGTCCCATAAAGATATTCCTTTCACCAAGCAAAGCTGATAACTGAATTTCACATGCATTTTACGATTAATACAATAGATGCTTAAATTTGGTTAGCTATGGCTGTCCATCCAAAAGAATAACTCAATTTTTGCAATTTTATAAGAACACTACTGGGATACTGGCATATTCCCTTTACATGATTTATCAAGCAGTAAGTGGTGAATTTGTTTTCCATTAAAAATTTCTTTCAACTTGTAGCAACTTCATTTGCAGAATCTGCAGCATCTACCTTGATCAAAGGGCCGGCTCCAACTGGATCTGGAAAAAAAACTTGCCTTTTTTATCTGAAACTAAAGGCAGTACATTTTTATCATTATTGCATGAAATTCTCCCCTGATTTCTTATTAGCTTTCTTCATCTATCAGCACTCATCGACCAAAGGTGTCAGAGCTGTTACATTGTGTCCTACTACATGTGAGCTAGCTGCTCAGACAACTAGAGAGTGCAAAGTTTTACATTGTTCTCTTAAAAAGCTCATAAGAAGTGTTGGGTTTATCAAAGCTGCCTTGAGATTGAGTTCAGCTATCAAGAACTTACAGAACTTGATTTGAGCAGGTTTGGGCTTATCAATATTTCTTTTCCTTCTGGATACAATTTCATTCTCACTTTAGATTGCAATAGACAAAATACGAATTTCATGTCAAGGACTTTGTTAGAATTAAGTGACCCAAATTCTTATTTAAATAAAATACAATGGTAAAATAAAATAAAAGAAGAATCCTTATAGAATTACACTTCTTTTATTTTATTTTGAATAAGATTTTTTAAACCTTATTAAACTCCATCTATTTGATATTGATTAGAATAAGGAGTTTCAATCTTATTACACTCCTATTAGAATATGGCTTTATAAGCCTATAAATAGACATGGTCTATTCCTCTTGTAATTGATTCGAATTCGACATAGTGAATTTTCTTCTCCTCTGCCCGTGGTTTTTCCCGAAAGGGTTTCCACGTAAAATCTGTGTGTTCTTTATCTTTATTTCTATTTTTTTTGCGATATATTGTCATTACCGACGTTATATTTTTTTTTACAAATTGGTATCAGAGCTTTCGGGTTTTTTTTTCATCTCGATCACGGTAATGGCGTCTTTAAAGTATGAAATTCCGCTGTTGGATCGCAACACCAGATTTGCGTTGTGGCAGATAAAGATGCAGGCAGTTCTTGCACAGATGGATTTAGAGGAAGCCATGCTAGGGGTAGATAAGATGCCTTCGACATTGACGGAGGAAGATAAGAAGCGCAAGGATCGAAAGGCGTTAACACAGTTACATCTGCATTTATCTAACGAAATTTTGCAGGATGTGATGAAGGAGAAGACTGCCGCAGCATTGTGGAAGAGGCTAGAACAAATATGTATGTCGAAAACTCTAACCAGCAAGTTGCATATGAAGCAACGACTTTATGCTCATCGTTTGGAGGAAGATGCGTCTGTGCACGAACACTTAACAGTGTTTAAAGAAATTCTCTCAAACTTGGAGGCCATGGAGGTTCAGTATGATAAGGAAGATCTAGGGTTGATTCTACTTTGTTCGTTGCTCCTGTCTTATTCAACCTTTAGAGACACGATTTTATATAGCCGCGAGTCTCTCACAGTTGATGAGGTTTATGATTCTTTGACCTCGTATGATAAGATGAAGCATCTTGTGGTTAAACCCGACTCCCAGGGAGAGGGTCTTATTGTTCGTGGGAGACAAGATCGGAATGCTGATGATGATCGTGGAAGGACACAGGAAAGGAATCCTCGCGGTAAATCTAAGGGTAGATCAAAGTCTTCAAACAGAGGTAAAACTTGTAACTTCTGCAAGAAGAAAGGGCACATTAAATCTGAGTGCTATAAGCTACAGAACAAGATTAAAAGGGAGGCTGCGAATCAAAAGGGAAAACAACCAGAAAATTCTGGTGAAGTTGATATTGTAGAAGACTACAGTGATGGTGAACTTCTAGTCGCTTCTGTCAACAATTCTAAAGAGAGCGAGGAGTGGATACTTGATTCAGGTTGCACCTTCCACACGAGTCCCAATTGGGATTGGTTTACAAATTACGAAACGGTGTCTGAAGGTGTTGTTTTGATGGGAAATAATGCTTCGTGTAAAATCACAGGTGTTGGAACAATTAAAGTTAAGATGTTTGATGGAGTTGTCAGAACACTTAGTGACGTACGGCATGTTCCAGAATTGAAGAGAAATTTAATTTCGTTGAGTACTCTTGATTCAAAAGGGTACAAATACACAGCTGAAAGTGGGATGTTGAAGATTTCCAAAGGTTCCCTCATTGTGATGAAAGGGCAGAAAAAGAATGCCAAGTTATATGTTTTGCAGGGTTCTACTGTTATTGGTGATGCAGCTGTCGCTTCCTCTTCTTTGTCAGATGATGATATTACTAAACTTTGGCATATGCGCCTAGGGCATATGAGTGAGAATGGCATGGCAGAATTGAGCAAAAGAGGACTTCTTGATGGGCAAGGAATTTGCAAACTGAAGTTTTGTGAGCACTGTGTTTTTGGGAAACAAAAGAGAGTTCGATTCACCAGAGGAATCCATAACACGAAGGGAACATTGGAGTATATTCATTCTGATCTGTGGGGGCCATCAAGAGTGCCTTCGAGAGGTGGAGCTAATTATATGCTAACTTTTATTGATGATTTTCCCAGAAAAGTTTGGGCATTCTTCCTGAAGCAGAAAAACGATGTGTTTTCCGCATTTAAGTCTTGGAAAACTATGATTGAAAAACATACGGGAAAACAAATAAAATACCTCCGCACAGACAATGGCTTAGAGTTTTGTTCTGATGAGTTTAATAAACTGTGTAAGTCAGAAGGAATCGTGAGACACTTGACAGTTCGTCATACTCCACAACAAAACGGCGTTGCAGAACGATTATGGAGAAGGTTCAATGCATGTTGTCAAATGCCAACTTACCAAAGTCGTTTTGGGCCGAAGCAACCTCTACTGCATGTTTTTTGATCAACCGATCTCCATCCGTTGCCATTGAGAAAAAGACTCCACAAGAAGTATGGTCTGGTAATCCTGCTAATTATTCTGATTTAAAGATCTTTGGGTGTCCTGCGTATGCTCATGTTAATAATGGAAAATTGGAATCAAGATCCATTAAATGTGTTTTTCTTGGTTATAAAGCTGGTGTAAAAGGGTATAAGTTATGGTGTCCTGAAAATAGAAAAGTTGTGATCAGCAGAGATGTTGTTTTTGATGAAACTGCTATGCTACCTAACTTATCTCTTAAAGACTCTTCCAATAAAGAAAATCAAAAGCAGGTGGAGCATCAGATTAATACAGAGTCAACTCCTCAAGCCAGTACAAAAATTGAGAATAGAGTTGCTTCTTCACCACAATACTCTATCGCCAAAAACAGAACTAGAAGAGAAATTAAACCTCCAAAGAAGTATGCTGAGGCTGACCTAGTTGCTTATGCTTTAAATGTGGCTGAAGATATAGATGCAAACCAAGAGCCGTCAAATTATTCTGAGGCGGTTAGCTGTGAAGACCCAGAAAAGTGGATGTTTGCTATGCAAGAGGAAATAGAATCACTCCACAAAAACAAAACATGGGATCTTGTGAAACTTCCTAAAGGTAAAAAGGTTGTTCGCTGTAAATGGGTGTTTAAAAAGAAAGAAGGGACTCCAGGAGTTGAAGAACCCAGATATAAAGCAAGGCTTGTTGCAAAGGGTTACAGTCAAATTCCAGGAGTGGACTTTACAGATGTGTTCTCCCCAGTTGTGAAGCATAGTTCGATTCGAGCTTTGCTTGGTATTGTGGCCATGCAAGATTTGGAGCTTGAGCAGTTAGATGTAAAAACTGCATTTTTGCATGGAGAGCTTGAGGAAGATATTTACATGCAACAACCAGAGGGTTTTACAGTCTCAGAAAAAGAGGACTATGTTTGCTTGCTGAAAAAGTCTCTTTACGGTTTGAAACAGTCACCAAGACAGTGGTACAAGAGGTTTGATTCCTTTATAATTTCTCATGATTTTAAAAGAAGTAGTTTAGACAGCTGTGTTTACTTTAAGAAAAACAGTGATGGTTCTTTTGTGTATCTACTTCTTTATGTTGATGACATGTTGATAGCAGCAAAAGATAAAGGAGAGATAAGAAAGGTCAAAGCCCAACTAAGTGAAGAATTTGAGATGAAAGATTTAGGACCAGCAATGAAGATACTTGGTATGGAGATTCTCAGAGATAGAAAAGCAAGTAAATTGTACCTAAGTCAGAAGGGGTACATTGAGAAAGTTCTTTGCAGGTTCAATATGCAGAGTGCTAAGCCTGTTAGTACTCCTTTAGCAGCCCATTTTAGACTTTCATCGGCTTTGCCTCCACAATCAGATGATGAGATTGAGTACATGTCACATGTTCCATACTCTAGTGCAGTGGGATCTCTCATGTATGCTATGGTTTGTTCACGTCCAGATTTATCATATGCAGTCAGTGCAGTTAGCAGATACATGGCGAATCCCGGTAAAGAACATTGGAAAGCAGTTCAGTGGATTTTAAGATACTTACGAGGTACTACTGATGTTTGCTTACAGTTTGGAAGAACTAGATATGGAGTCATTGGGTATGTTGATGCTGATTTTGCTGGAGACCTTGATAGAAGAAGATCTCTCACTGGTTATGTCTTTACAATCGGAGGTTGTGCAATCAGTTGGAAAGCTACTTTGCAAACTACAGTCGCTTTGTCTACCACTGAAGCTGAGTACATGGCGATTACTGAGGCTTGTAAAGAAGCTATTTGGTTGAAGGGACTCTTTAGTGAGCTCAATGAAGACATTCAAATCAGCACAGTATTTTGTGACAGTTAGAGTGCCATCTTCCTTACAAAAGATCAAATGTTTCATGAGAGAACAAAACACATTGATGTTCGGTATCATTTTGTTCGTGATATTATTGCTCGTGGTGATATTGTTGTGAGCAAAATTAGTACTCATGAAAATCCTGCAGATATGATGACTAAGTCACTTCCTATAACCAAGTTTAAGCATTGCTTAGACTTGGTTGGTGTTCATTGTTGAAGTTAAACCCTTAAGGGGTTTTATGGAAGAGGTGGAGAACTTGTTCGTTGAGAGTTCGCGATGAAGAACTTGTTTATTGAGAATTCGTGTCAAGGTGGAGATTGTTAGAATTAAGTGACCCAAATTCTTATTTAAATAAAATACAATGGTAAAATAAAATAAAAGAAGAATCCTTATAGAATTACACTTCTTTTATTTTATTTGAATAAGGTTTTTTAAACCTTATTAAACTCCATCTATTTGATATTGATTAGAATAAGGAGTTTCAATCTTATTACACTTCTATTAGAATATGGTTTTATAAGCCTATAAATAGACATGGTCTATTCCTCTTGTAATTGATTCGAATTCGACATAGTGAATTTTCTTCTCCTCTGCCCGTGGTTTTTCCCGAAAGGGTTTCCACGTAAAATCTGTGTGTTCTTTATCTTTATTTCTATTTTTTTTTTGCGATATATTGTCATTACTGACGTTATATTTTTTTTTTTACAGACTTAAAAGCATCAAGATGGGTGGTCTAATTACGATGAGTAAAGCATGCCTTAGCAAACATTTTGAAGAAACTCAACCACAAAAACTTTGGATCAATTTTGGAGAAATGACTGAGAATATAAATATAGAACTTTAATCGGCTACATCTTTTGGAAATATCTTTAGTGGTCCATTATTGTTTTTCACGGATAAATTAGAGTTTTTAAAGAGATTAAAATTTATTTATTTAGAGATCCAACTTATAAAATTGAATATTTAATTCATTTTAAAAGTTTTTAATTACTTATTATTGCCTTAAAAATTAAATTGTTACCATCGAATATTTAATTCATTTTAAGAGATTAAAAATTAATTTATTTACCGATAAATTAAATTATTGTTACAATCGAATTTTATATTATTACCTTAAAAAATATATATTTCTTTTAAACTTTTTGTACTCATTAAATAGAATTTGATTATAAATTAAAATTTTATTGTCGAATTTTATATTTTTTCTCTTAAGACTTTATTTTGTAAGTGTCTATATAAAACATGTTTCACCAATTATATTTGTTAGTGTCAATTTTATCTTTTAGCTACTTTGGATACAGCTTGCGTTATTTGAATTGGCACCTTTTTTACCCAAATTTTATGGAGGCTAGTTTTGTGGATCTCATTAATGATTTTAGCCATATGTGATGTTAAAACATGTTGAAATCAGATCATGCCAAAGCCTTTGAAAGCAATCCTAACTTCTTTTTTTTTAAGAAGATTGGATCGTGTTGAATATTCTGAAATTTTTATCTATTATGAAGATAATTGGAAATTTTTATACGTGGCTATTAACGTGAGAATTTGAGTGTAATTTATTGTAACTTAATAAGTCATCTCTTATATGTGTATGACTTGTATTAGGTTAGAGTGTGTATATTGTGAAAGCACTTTATTTATTCGAAATGAAACAATCGTTGTGAGTGAAATGTTTTAAATAAGTTAAAGTGGGTCACTTAGTTTACGTCTAAGCTTTTGAAAAAAAAATCTTAGAAAGAGTTATTTTATTTAGAGTATAGGGTTGAGGTTGTTATTAGATAAGTGGGACCTAGATTAAAGCTTGTACATGCTTATGTATAATGGATTAGCTATCTCTACAACATCACACAAATATAAGAAGTTCTTGAATTGCGTAAATAATTTTGTTGTGTCTATCTGTATTTTATCTAAAATAGTCACTCGCTTCAATTTCAACTTACCATATATCTGGACTTACACATACTCTGCAAAAATCAATCAACTTTCAATCGATACCAAATAATACTTGACAGGTGATCCTACAGTTGATTTTTGATCGGGATGGAAGATTTTTCAATTTCAAGACCCCTCATGTTGGATAGATCCAACTACGTACTTACTGGAAAGCCAAGATGAGAGTTTCCATTGACGAGGAGGCTTGGCTGTCAATTATGGCAGGTTAGAAACCACTAACTTGATGTTGTTAGTTTAAAGACCCCAAAACCAAAGGCTACTTGGACAGGTGATGAGGAAAAATTAGTAAATGGAAGTTTGAGGGCTCTTCATGCTATTTTATGGTTTTGATGGATAATAATTCAAGAGAAATTTCAAAATGTTCCTGTTAGAGAAACTTGGTTGATACTCGAGATGGTATATGAGGGAACTAGTACAGTGAAGTAATCAAAATATCGGATGCAAGAAATATATTTGTTAAACTCTTAATCTATTTCTAAAATTTTAAAAACCTGATATCAAATAATTTCCATAATATTTATACCATTCAAAAGTGAAAATAAACAGGCTATTTTAGTATATGTTTTGTGACTCTTTCCCATTTTACAAAATTGCTCACAAATAAAAACCTACCACCACACTAATACCTTTAACATCAAATTAAGGGAAAAAAACTGAAAGAAATACAATTCAAACCTTTTTTTTTTTTAACTCTTTTTCTCAATTTCTGATTCTTAAAAGGAAAAAAAAAACACAAATTCCAATTTCTTAAACCCATTAACACAACAACAATTAAATAATTAAATTGGTAACAAAAAGTTTTTTTTTAAGTGATATAATAATACATTTAGTCCTCCATATTTATGTATTCTATCAATTTAATTTTAATTCTAAATAATTCAATAAATTTAATTCTTCACATTTACAAATTTTATCAATTTAATCATAAATACTAAAAATATATTTACCCTAATTTAAATCATGTTACTTGTACTTTGAATTTATGTGTAGTGAGAATAATTAAATTTGTTATTTCTGAGTAATGAGCAATACATATCTGACCAATATTATTATTGTTCAAACCCTTTTCTCTTTATTATTGAAACTTGACACAAGTTAATACTAACATAACAAATATTAATATAAATAAAAAATACTTATATACGTATTTTAATTCCACCTATATATACAATTTTAAAACTCCGATATTTCATTCCTTTTTGTTGGGCGAGTTTTGAGTAGTGTAAATGAAATATTAGTGTTCGAATTTGATTCGAAAAAAAATTCGAATTAGATTCGAGAATTCGAGCTCGAGCTATCAGTCGAGTCAAATTCGAGCTTAATAATATTTTACTCAAACAACTCACAAGCTTTATCAAAATTTTCATATTTGATATTATTAAATTACATTATTACTTTTAATAAATATTATTAACTTTAAACTTAATTATTGAGCCAAGCTTGAACTCAAGTATAAAAATCGATAAATGAACTTATTCGAGTTCAAATAACTTAATTATATTTTGAACCGAACTTGAATCTAAAAATAAATATTTGATCAAACTTAAAGTAAATATTAAATTTCAAATTTCAAATTGAATTCGAGTTTAAATTTAATGATATTCAAGCTCGGTTCTACTTGATTTGCATCGTTAATGGTGAGGTTACCGGAAGGAGAAATTTGAGAAAAGGTAAAGAGTAGATTGGCCGTTGTCAAGAAATTTGTAACTTTACGCCATTCCCTCACCTACTCTCATTTCCATTAAATTGAACATGCCATCCAATTTCACGAAGGATTAATATTTGATAGGGCAAACTTATTATTATTATTATTTTTATAATTTTCGAATGGATGGGTTTTAACTTTCGCATATTTTAAATTTTATTTTTTATCAAACAGTGAATTTATTTGGTAAAATTTTACTTTTAATATTATATTATGTGTAAAATTGTAAATTTAGTCTATACTTTTTAATTCTATGTCTTTATACATTTCAATTTTTGAAATTTTAATGTTAACATAAATGATAACCGTTAACTCTATTAACCGATCTTTTTATTAGTAGCATTACAAAAGTGATAATATATTTATTATATAAGATTTTGAAAATAGATGAAATTTATGAATTTAAGTATAGGTCACACACGCGTACAAGCACACTACTAAACTACCATACAAGTTATACTAGAGATAATATGCTAATATGACATTATACATGTGATAATATATTTATTACGCGAGATTTTAAAAATAGATGAATTCGTGACATTACACATATGATAATATATTTGTTATATAAAATTTTAAAGATAAATTAACTTAATGAATTTAAGTATAACTCATCCACACAAATACACTACTAAACAACCACACAAGTTACGTAGAGGATTTCACGTTTTGAGATTGGGTAAACACCTTTAATCGATAAGCCTAAGTTTAGATTTTATATATATATTATGTTACAAGTTTATTAAGTTTATAATGTGTTCACATTATAAAAATTTAGCATATAGCAAGGAAGGAAAATATGTGTTTGTAGAGCGAAAAGTTCAAAATAAACTCCTTTGTCTTTTTTATATAATTTTTGGTGCTTATTTTCATAATAAATCTTTTTAATTTGCTTATATTAAAAAATTTAACTTACATTTTGCATAATTATAGATTTTAAAATAGTTTAAAATAAAATTTTAAAAGTTTATCATTATTTTTACAAATTAAATGCACTATTAAAATTTAAATAGATATTTAAAAAAATAATGCTACAATAACTTATTTACGAGTCACAATAATTAAAATTAATTAATAATCTACATTAAATAATTAATAATTAAAATTAAGTTAGAAATTATCTATAACAATAAAATCTCACACAATTTACTATCATAATATTTTAAAAATAATTTCAAAATATTATTTGTTTAAATTTAATTTAATATTATATTTTTAAAATTAAGCTTATACATTAATATATTTTAATTTTGTAATCATATTACTAAATAAATATTACAACATTTATAAAAAATTAAAGGTAATTAAATATAATCCATGCATCATTGGAGTAAAAGTACTAGTAGGAGAATATAACGCAATCTTATCAGGATCAATACCCAAGTCTCAATCGTAATCATTCTCACGAGTAGCACATTACCTGTGGTCCTCCTCCATCACCGTCAAATTCTTATTCTAACAAATTTCAGCAATGATTTTAATCAAATTCAAGGGACGAGATTCTTTGAAGGACAATCCATTATCAATCCGTTTTTTATTACAATAGACAATTGAAGAAAAAGAAAACCGGCAAAAAGAAAAGGTTAAAACGAGCATTCCCATGTCACATGCACCAACTTGCACTTTCATCACCACGTCATTCCTGTTCGTTTGCAACCGGCAATAGCAGGTGCAAAAATGGCGGATATAGGCGCCAGACACGCACCGGTCCCACCGGTAATGAGCCGTTTAGCTTACGGCACAGTGCTTGCGAACGTGGACAAATCCTCAGCATCCGTCCTTAATCAACGCTCAGTATTCAATTACATAACAATTTATTTGGGTAATATTTAGAAAACCAGTTAATAATTAGATTTAGATGTAATCATGTTTGTCAGTATTCACTTTTCAAAATTTAGGAGTTTTTAATTATTAAAACACGGCGAGAGTTAGAGTAATTATGTAGATATATTTAAATTTAATATTAAAAAATTTAATTTTATACAAATTTAAGTTATATATTTTTTATATTATAAGCACATATATCAGTGTTTGGATGATTATGATAAAAAAATTATTATTTTATAAATTTAAAAAATAATATTAAAATAATAACTTATGTGTATTTTATAAAATTCTAACAAAAAAACATATTATTGAAATCCTAATTTTTTTTAAAGTTTTAACCAAAAGTATATTATAAAAAATAATTTATATGTTGTAAAAGTATTATAATATATTTATTTATAAAAAGTTATGATCAAGAAATATATACATAAATTATTTATGTGTCTATACTATATATTATAAAAATAATATGGTTATGCACAAGAAAAAAGGTTATGTTTTTTTTATCACAATTTATTTGTAAAAAATATCTTTCTAAAATTATTAAACGCTTTATAAAATCCTTTTTGTTAGAAATGTTATACATATTATAAATTTTATATTATTTTTTACTTAATTTTCGTATTGTAAAAAATGTTATAATAGTATTATTCTTTTTTAAAATTAAGCTTATATAAATTTTTATGATTAAAGTTATAGGCTACTTGTATCGTAAACCTAAATATTATAGGGTAGATGTTAATTATGCAAATACAAAAGGGTTTTTTACATTATATTGTGGACCTGACACAAGCACGGCTCGCGAACTCTT
The DNA here is from genome assembly GCA_005393395.2 of Gossypium australe. Lineage (NCBI taxonomy): Eukaryota > Viridiplantae > Streptophyta > Magnoliopsida > Malvales > Malvaceae > Gossypium > Gossypium australe. The sequence continues at coordinate 12,567,739 of CM016622.1, read as the reverse complement.
TAATTTGAAATATTCAATTATTTAAAATGTGATTGAAAGAATATTTGTTGTTTATAATAAAATACTTCTTATATTAACAACGTCATTTTAGTATAACATAAAAAATAAGATTGGATCACACTAACTTCTTGCATATTTCATAACTTCATTTATATGTGGATATGGGATGATCCATACTTTAAAGAGTATATGAAAGAAAGAGATATTAATAATTTTAATGATACAGATTCAGAATCAAATGATGAACTGTGTCACATACTAACATTAAATGAAAATGAGCTTATATTAAATATTAAAGAGAAAATAATCTAGCAAATATGAAACATTAGAACAATTAGACAAAATTTTATATGATGATTATTTTTCTTACTATTTTTATTATTAATCATATTATCGATTACTTTTTAGGCTAACAAAATACATATGATAATTTGATTTTAATTTTTTTAGTAGTTTAGTATTTTATTTATTGTGCTAATAAATTTTTATTGTAATTAATATTTTAAAAAATATAAATTACGTAAATTTACCACCAAACATAATTATAATGTAATTACAAAACACCTAAAAAAACAAATGTGTGTAATTAAAAGAGAGTATAACTGCTAACTTGATTCAAATCAATCCTTAGTTAATTCATTAAAAGAAATGAAGGAATTCGGTCAGATTGTAACCAGGGCCAACGGTTTCTGATGTGTCGGAAGGTGAAATATGGAGGAGTGAGTGAGTGAAAACCTTTTTGGACTTTTTTATTTTATATTATTTTTCTTCTTTTTCTTTTGGAGATTTTGATTCCGTTTTAATGGCGGTCGGTTCGGTTAGGTTTTTCTCTTTCTTTTTATTTTTGGTTTCATGTTTTTGTTTGATTAAAGAAATGAAAAGCTTCATTATCACGCTTGTAAAGCTTCAGTTGCAGTTCTGTCTTTATATTTGATTTTGACATTATTTATTTGGTTTATGAACTTTTTTTTATGAAAAGGTTTCATGATTAATTGAGAGGCTTCTGGTTAAAGCAAAGCGGCTCTTTCATAGAAATTGATGATTGATTGAGAGAGAGTGAGCGAATTCTTTTAGCAAAATCATGGCGGATGTGAGAGGAGCAAACACGTGGCGGGAGGAACTGGCGAGTTTAGTGGAAGACACGGGGATACTATACACCGGGGAAGCGGCCACTTTCTCGTCGTTACCGCCGTTTAATCCGGAAAAATCGACGGCGATGGCGGCGGCGGTTTCTGAGACTGATCATGAGACGGAACCGCCTGAGACCTTGAAGGAACAAGTGACGGAATTTTTGAAATCGTGGTGCGAGATGGTTCTTGAACTTGGAAGAGGATGTAGAGATATTTTGCAGCAAACGGTAGTTACGGAAGATTCGTTTGTAGTACAGAAGCTTGGTGGACCTGTCGCTAGGGTCTCCAGTCGATTGAGGTTCTTGAATGAGTTATTGCCTGAGGATCGTGATCCAGTTCATGCTTGGCCTGTTATCTTCTTCGTTTTCATCCTTGCACTTTCAGGTACTAAATCCTCTAATATTTGCGGTTGGCCAATGGTTACTGAAAATCTGGAACGTTAGATTCGCAGAATTTTAGGACCGTATTTATGAAATTCGGTTACTTGATTGCAAACTCGAATAATTTAGAAGAATATTTTTTTGTTAATACTACATTGTTTAAAATTTTGCAGCTCTAAATTTGAATGGTGGACATGATGGATTGGCACCAGCAGTGAAGAAAGTGCTTGTTCATCCTCCTAGCGCCAGCCGAATCCAGCTTCCAGATGGTAGACACTTGGCTTATCGTGAAATAGGTGTTCCAGCGGATAAAGCTAGATTTTCTCTTATGGCGCCACATTCTTTTCTTTCATCCCGACTTGCAGGTAAGTTTATTAGAAGTTGTATATGCATGTTCTCAATCAAAATTGGTGGACTTTGTATAATACTTTTTGTTGAACAGGTATACCTGGAGTTAAGATACCACTGCTGGAAGAGTTTGGCGTTCGTTTGGTCAGTTATGATCTTCCTGGTTTTGGGGAGAGTGATCCTCATCCTAGTCGAAATTTAAATTCATCAGCATTTGATATGCTACATCTAGCTGATGCTGTTGGGGTCGATGATAAGTTCTGGGTGTTGGGCTACTCAGGTGGAAGTATCCATGCTTGGGCTGCTCTTAGATATGTTCCTCACAGAATTGCAGGTGTGAACTGGTTGCTTTTGTACATTTACTGGTTTGGTACTTGACATAATAATGCATAATGTTACTTAGAAGCCTGAATAGATATTTGTTTCATAATGAACTTTCCTTGTGAAGACAAATTGTTAACGATGCTGGACCTTATTAACATGTTGCATTTTGGCTAAATCTACAGGTGCAGCGGTGGTTGCTCCAATGATCAATCCGTATGAACCTAGCATGACTAAGGAAGAAATGAGAAGTATTTGGGGAGAGTCATTACCAAGAAGGAAGCTAATGTACTACTTAGCTAGAAGATTGCCAAAACTGCTGTCCTTTTTTTACCGCCGGAGTTTCCTATCAGGCAAGCATGGTCGAATTGAAAAGTTGATGTCTGTGTCACTTGGAAGGAGGGTAAGTCAACTCTCATCCTTTTGTGTTAATTTAAAGAAATTTTTGTGTTTAAACCGTCACATTTCCTCCTTTCTCGGGTTTTCATGACAACTTCAATAATCTCTTTTCAATTGCAAACATATTGGAGTGCATGTAGTTATTTGACTAAGAAATAGAACAGGGATTGATGCATGAAATGATGCCTCCTATTTGGGTGAACTTTTTAACTCTGTGGGGTTTGTTCCAAGTTTGGAAGTGCCATGTGATAAGGTCTACCCTTACACTTACGCATAGAGTTGAAAACTGGCCTTTGATATATTTTAAGGATTTGCATAAGCTAATCTTGATTTGTGCAGGATGAGATTCTGACTGAAGGAGCAACCTTTGAAGACTTCTGGCATAGAGATGTGGAGGAGTCAGTCCGTCAGGGGAATACCAAACCATTCATTGAGGAAGCTATCCTGCTGGTTTCCAATTGGGGTTTTAGTTTGGCAGATCTTCAGGTGCAGAGGAAGTGTTACAGAAATGGAATTTTCCCTTGGCTCAAGTCCCTGTACAGTCAAGCAGAATGTGAATTGGCAGGATTTCTGGGACCAATACATATATGGCAGGTCTGCATACTCTTTCCCTTTTGTTTCCTTTCATAGAACTATCTCCTTGTAAGTTGCCTGTCCTTTCATATTTATCACCTCAATGTAGCCTGCTATCCAGTCTTGTAAAGCAGTAAGTTTTGACAGCTCTATGAATATTAAGTGTGAGGAGCATGATCTATTCTTCTATTGTTGTGGACTGGAGAGAGTATAACTTTATAGTGTGGTATGCCATGCATCATGATCCATAATTTTTTGCCAGTCAGCCTTCATTCTAGTGATGCTTTAATCATTTAAGTCTCTCTCAAAGTGTCTAATTTAGTTGGTGATGCATTTTTTATTAGACCGACTGTGCTTGTGACTTGTTATGCCTTTCAAGTTTGAACCACATATTATCTGAAGTGTCACTGATACTGTTGAGCCAACCATAGACAGTATAAGTTGTTATCGGTTTTTACTTGTACATTGATCAATTTCTGTACAGGGGATGGATGATCAAGCTGTTCCACAAGGAATGATAGATCACATAAGCCGGGTTCTACCAGGAGCCACCATGCATAAGCTCCCAAATGAAGGCCATTTTTCCTTTTTCTTTTTCTGTGACGAGTGTCATCGACAGATATTCTCTACTCTGTTTGGAAGTCCTCAAGGTCCTCTTGAGCAGGCAAGGGATGGAGGTGAAATCCTCTCCGAAGGAGAGATGGAAGAACAATCATTAGCTACTGATTCTACCAACAAATGATACACCACCATAGATTTACACATTTTGATTATGCTATCCCAATTTTTGTGTAAATAAACCACATATTGCTCCTCGTAGCTCGCGGGAGAACATTTAGATGTTTGAAAATTTTCTGTTACAACTTACAAGTACTTGAGAGGTAAAGCTAAAAGAAAACGTACAATAGAGATGAGTTATACAGGCAAGGAAGCACTGATTTTAGCGATTTACCTTACACAACACTAGAATCAATGAGTATTAACTATGAACAATTCTTTTTGGTATTTCCCCATTTCTATACTTGAAATAGTTGACAGCATTTTATTGCCAGAAAGGTTGGTTATGGTTATGCTATGATTGAGCTTGGGGCAAAACAATTTTCTTCTTGTTCTGATATGTTTCAGAATAATTGCCGGAGGAGACGGGTGCCTGCACGTGCACAACCGTGGTGGTTCCAGTGGCCTGATCATGTGATCTTTTTGCATGTGCATCTGAGTTGGGTGGTTGTGCGTGCTTTTTGTACAGGGAACCTGTCCACTCCTGGAAAGGGAACTGACAGAAATTTTGACTGAAACAATAGGGCTGGCCTTGGTGGTTAGTCCAACATAATCAACAAGAAAGAGTGATGATTCCATGTTTAAAATGTTGGGATTATCAAGGGCTTTCTTCCCTGGTTTGTATATCAAAATGGTGTAAAAAGGGAGAGACAACAGTTTCAAGGAAATACTTATGTTTGCAAATTACTTCATTTAATTATTAAGCTGCGTTAACTAGTTGAATTTAAATATTTTAATACTTAATCTCAAATAGCTCTTCTAAATTTTAATATAATATTTTTTTAAAGATATATATGAGTAAGCTTAACTTGAGTTTGAATGTGGGATTGATTAAACAAACTTAATCGTAATAGTTTCATTCTATCTCGGGCTTAAAAGGAATGATGCTCAGAACCCCATGTGTAGTCTAGATGGCTAAGGGTATTCACCACCCCAGGTGAGGCCTGGGTTCGAGTCACGCTAGTCGCGTTTGTTGTAAGGGCTTTGCCCTGTTATTGTAATTTCACCAAAAAAAAAAAAAAAAGGAATGATGCTCAGGAATTAAGTCACCAGCTTAATAGAACCAAACATATCTTAAGCTTTGAAAATGATACTCGGATCGTGTTTGAGGCAAATATCAAGCTGTGGATTTCGAAGTTTATCAAGCTCAGTTTCGCTTTGATTACAACCCTAGTTTCTGGTGAATAAACAAGCCAAAAATAGTGAGTCATTGGAAGTCTCTATAAACAAGCTCCAGCCTGAAATACGGATTAAAACTACACTCAGCTAAACCGCAAAATGCCAGAAAAATAAGTTAATTAAATAGAAAATACTTCAATAGCTGTTAAATCTAAAACTAAAAATCACAAACATCAAAGACCTGAATTTGGACATCATTTGCTCTCAATCACAAATATCAATCTATCAAAAAAAAAAAAAACCCAAAGATGTATGAATTGAAAAGGATCTGTTAGATAACAGCGCATCCCAGCAAACAATTCTACCCCAACAAAAACCACTCAGGCATTAATGAATTAAAAACTTTAGAAATCAAATGACTATAGTTCCTCCTTGCTTCCTTCCCCTCACCTCCCCCCCCCTTTCTGTTTTTCCTCCTTTTGGACTTCTCCATACCCACGTACAGATGCTTGCATTCTTTAATATTATACTTTTTATGACATAAAATGACTAACTGCCCTTTCCATTCATGACACCAACTTCTGTATTAGTAAGTGCTGCCTTGGCCTAGCTGGTGAAGGTGCATAAGAAAGGCGTTTCTTGGCAGACGCAATCGGTCCCTTCTCAGGTGTTCCATTGGCTTCTAGTCCCAACGGACTTTGCAACTTGGTCTTAGCTCTTGTGGATTCAGTCGGCACCATGTAACTTGGAAGCGATGGAGAGCTTCCTAGGCCCTCATTGTCATGAACTGAGGAGCCTGTAATGCTATGCCTACGGTTTCTTTCTGACTGAATGCTCAACATGCTTCTTCCGTCATCATCTGGACCGACCACACAGCTTCTAGGGCTTGCTGACTTCACCTTTCGGGCGGGTACTGAAGCTGATGTCTTAGGAGTTGAAACGGATAGGAGACTTGAAGTTTGGTTTGGCTTCTGGCCAGCCTTTGGGGATTGCTTATCCAAATTTAGTTGGTAGCGAGCATAAGCTTTGCTGATTTCTCCTCCAAAGTTGCTGCGTGCACTCCTTATGGATGACTGGTCGTTCTGTTCCTTTTCTGTTGTACCACGACCCTCCTGTGGTTGTGCTGCCATCCATCGTTCCAACCAACTCCATCCCCATGAGGGATTGTTTGGATCCATGAATAACGGATTCATAGATCTCGAAGCATTCTTCCAGGTTTGCTGCAAAAAGAAGTATAGGTGTCAGACAACTTTGTTTAAATTTCAGGTACTTGAATTGCAAAGGACTATACTCAGCACCTTAAAAGGAGGCTCATGTATAAGCATTTGGATGAGCCAATAATAAAAGTTTACAAGATAATGCTACTTCCTGCCTCATTACCAAGCTATGGAGAACATTTTTTCAAGTAATTATTTATGCTTCATTCATTCATATCATTGATGATGTTGTTAACTCTCACTTGAACATATAAATACTTAAATATTTGATGCTCTTAAAAGTATTCAACAGCATATGTAAAATTTCAGCAGGTCACCTGATGAGTAAATGAATATGCCATGGCCCTTTCTCTTCTCATAGCTGCCTCGTGCTTGCTAAGTAAGCTTGCCTCGATTTGTTCCTTTGACTGCAGGCTGTCATCCCAGTCTTCCCCCATCTGTTTAAACATTTCAAAAATCCACACTGGTCAGCATGATGGAGACATTGTGGAAAATCAATACAACAGAATTGTTTTCCACCAATGGAAAATGCCATGGGAAACTAGGAGGTTTAATGAAGTCACTCTAAGATCAGCTCTATAATGTTATGTAATACCTTAATTAATTATCTTATACGTCTGCAATATAAAGATAACTCTAATTATAGGATCTAATGTATCACAGTGAAAGGGGATTTTACCTGCAAGTTCACAATCTCTTTTGCATGTTTCTGCAAGAGTTGCCTCTGAAGAGCCTGATTTTCTTCAGTCATCCTGGTTCTCCTAATTCGAACCTGACACTGCAGACGAGAAAGCGTTTGCATGCACCGAAGAGTACTCGCTGCTTGCCTCTTGACCACAGGCCCTTCCATCAATGATTTCAGCCTGACCAATCCTTTTAAAGCATGCAATGCCCTTCTAGCCTGAAAAGAATAAATCATAATCAGCAAACACTACAAAAGTTTCTGTTATAGCTGAAAAATAAATTATGATCGAGAAAGAATTTAAAACATTAAAACCATTTAATTAGACCCCAGAACACATAACATAAAGCAACAAATTATCATGGGAATCAACAAGTCATATAAGTTAAACAAAGTAATTATCTTTCTCTGACCTTTTTATCATTTTTGTCTTTTCTAACCATTAGAAGGAAATACTTAGCAGCTAAAAATCTGCAACTGTCATAAGTAGATGTTAAGCTGCTTAGAGTCCCATTCTATGCAGATTTTGTTCCATGAGTCTAGTCAAAACTATAAACTTAAACATCTCTCTTCTAGAAAATTTGATGAGAACCTCAAGTGGTTATCAGGAAAAGTTTCACAAAGATGTTTTTGCAATGTTTCCTGCAGGTTGAGTAGCTTTAATAAAGAATATGCTGGACTTGATTGATAAATAATAACCATATCAGATTGAATTTCTAAGAAAAATTATTAAGCAAACACTCTTGTTGATAAAATAAAAAGTTAGAATTGCAGCACATGCCAGGTAAACTCGGAAAGCTGTTTGGATCTTTATTGCTGCCACTTCCTCCTCAGATTTTCCAGCGAACAGAGCATCTCTATTAAGCTGACGTTGAACAACCTCTACGGCAGCCTGAGGTGAAGCAGCAGCAGTGGCAACTGCCACAGGGTAAGTCTGCTTACTTTCTGCTTCAATCAGTTTAGCTTCTTCTGGTGGAGGAGGGGACAAGTTGACTGTTTCCAAAGTGGCTGCACCAGAATCATTGGAACCCAAATGCACCTGCTTCTCCAACAACTGTTGTTTTGATTTCTGAAAAACATAGCAATCCAGAATACTAAAAACTCATTGAGGACTATAAACTACTGCAAAGGCACAATTAGGTGAATGGGATTTTCTTCAAACCTGGTTTTTCTTTTCCTTGGAATCTGGGCTGAACACTTTCTTCAAAGAAGACAACCATTTTCCTTTCACCCCCATCTTATCTTTCCTCACTGTGAACCCTTTAACAGGCAAAATAAAAGAGCCTTTTCTAAATGAAAGGATTTTGGAATGTATATTCTCCAACCAATATTCATAGAGGCAGATAGGTAATAAATGGTAATAATAGATAAATCCTGAAGACAGAGTGCCAAAATCATGGGGAAATTAAATATTAACAGTGATAATTAGGAAGGCAAGTGGGAGCTTTAGAAAAAAAGTAGAACTTGATTGGAGGGGGGAAATGTTTTAAAAAGAAAGAAAGAAAGAATAATCCCATGATCTATCATATGCATATCTATTGGCAAATATCAAAACAATTTGTCCACTTGTTTTTTTTTCTTTTCTTTTTGCATTTTCAGTTCAAAAATGATTAAGCAAAATAAAGTCTTTTTTTTTTCTAATCCAGGAAAACTGCACTGTAACAACTTTAGTTACAAAAGTTTCAAAATTTTCCTAGATTTTCTCCTCAATTAAGCAAAGCACAATAGAGCAAAGCTTAAAAGGTTCCCATGTATTTGTAAAAAAAAAAAAGAAAAGACTAGTTGCTACCAAATTTAGAAACAACCCAGATTCAGAAAGACAATTAGCAATACCAAGCAACAAAATTTTCATGCAAAACGAAGCTAAAAATTGCATCTTTAAATTGAGTTTCCATGAAACAAAAAAGAAAAAAAGTAGCAGAAGCACCTGAGATTGTAATTCCCAGATCTCAAAGAATTTGAAGAGTGCTCTTTCCCTTTCTATTCACAATACAAAAAGAAAAAAAGAACCCTGAAATTTGAAAGGTTGTCACTGCATAGGCTTAGCAGACTGCATCCTTTTGATATGGAGAAGAAAATGGAATATATAAAGAGAAGTTGACAAGTGGATTTTAGAGAATACGAAGAAGAAACAGCTGGTCATTTTGCTAGTGTGACCCAGTTCTTGGGGCAAAAAATGCGACACACTTATCTAACTGCATTGCCACCCTCCCCTGATTGGTTTGGTTAGAAACAAAGTCTACCCATTTCCCCCCCAAATTTTGGCAACTGAACCACAGTTTTATGAACACTTGTTTCTAAATTTTACACGCGGATCAGTGAAAACTCGAAACTCGCATATCAAATTTATATAAATCTATATTACATATTAAGCAATCCACAACTTTAAGTTGGTGCGAGGAGGTATTAATTTTGTTGAGTAATAACGAAAATATCTTAAAATATATTATTTTAAAGATATTTTTGTTATTTTATATTTTTTAAGTAAAAAATAAAAAATATATATAGAAAATAGAAAAATACACACATAATTAGATTCATGGGTTGAGTTATTTGTCCAAGTTCGAATGTCCACTTAAAATTTTAAAGGGTATGAGCAAAAATATTAAACTTGAAAAATAAATTAGGGTAAAAAAAATCAAACTTGTTTAGAATATGGGCCGAGCTTAAGCTTAAATATTTAAGGCCTAAGCTTGACTTGACCTATTTTTTAGTTTATAATATTTTTATATTATATAATTTATAACATATAAAAATTAAATGTATAGTAATATATAATATTACTACAATGTCAATATTAAAAATGTTAAAATAAGTATATGTAAAATTTTAATAAATAAAAAATAATAAAATATTTAATATTAGCTTAAAATGATATAAAAATATTTTTAATTTTTTTTTTGAATAATATGAGTATGATTAAAATGAGCTTAAGTTAGCCATTTGCAAATATGAATGAATTTGAGTAAAATTTTAAGCCTATATTTCGGGTCGGGAATGAATAAGTATAAAGAGTGTTAACATCATACGTAGGCCCGACTTGAACCTGACTTGGTCTGGCCCATGAACATCTCTAATTCAAACCCAAGCCTCTTTAATTTTTAACATTTATATTTTACCATCCAACTAAAGCCTCATGTATAATGTCTAGAAGTAACCATAACTCTCTCCACCGTTAAATAAGAAGATAAATGTGATTCAGCGTTGGAACTTATGTCCTCGTAACTGACAACGATATTGATGTCAATGGAACTAAAACTCAACTAACAAATTTTATTTATTATTTATATCAAATTTTATGAATATATCATGTGAAAATGTTATATAAAAAAAACAAAATACGAGTATAATAAAGAATCAGTTGCTAAGAACATTTTTAAAGAAAATGATAATGAATGGTTCACATTGCTTTATAATATATCATATTAAGTAAGTTGGCCAAAAAGAAAGGATAATTTGCTCTTAATCCCATGCTTATTTAATATTTAGCTGGAATTGGAATAATAATAATAGCCACTTGGTTGACTTATTCTTTAAGAAATGAAGTGATTTTCTTAAATAAATTCTACCTAATGAATCAAATGGTAGGTTAAAATGATTGGCCAATACAAGACCATATCAACTCATTTATATTTCTTTTTCCCTTGCTTTTTTTTTTAAAAAAAAAAAAAAACTAAAATAGCCTCTAATTAATGTCAACTAAAGCATTATTCTGTTTGAATTTTAGTATTTGTATCCACTTAGTTACTAACAATACTTTGCCATTCCTTTTTTTCTAGTCTCAAATTTCAAAATCTCATTTGTTAGCCATGCTTTTTTACCAACTATATATCCGATTTTAGGAGTTAGAATTGAATTATGAAATTTTAAAAAAAAATTAAAGTATAATTTTATCATTTTTAAAGGGACTAAATAGAAATAGTTTTATTCAGGATTAAAAAGCAATATTTCATTTTTGGGACAATGTCCCCCTGCGGTTTGTACATATCATCTATTCATCCAATATGAATATGCAAATGTCTTACTCCAATCCAAAAGTATTAAAGGTGATTGACCAAAATAATTTTTAAATTTTTTATTATTTTTATATAAAGTTATTTTAAAACATCCCATAAATATTTCATCAAAATTATTTCTACCCTTCTAAAATATTTAATTATTTGTTTTAAAATAATCTTATAAAATGTTTAACAATTTTTTTCTTTTTTTATTATTTTGTAATTCCTTTAAATGACGCTAATACTTAATACTAACCCTTATTAAATATTTAAGTTTGGATTTTTTGATACCAGTGTATCTCACAATTAAGTCTACATAATATTTTTTTTAAAATTTAAATCCTTTTTAATTATAATTATTAATAAAAAGTCGGGTAAGATAATATTAAATGTGTGAGTATTTGGTACACTATCAATATATATTTTTATTCCATAAGCAATATTTAAAATCTAACACATGTTTTTTTTAATATTTTACTATACTCTTATAGGACACTTATCAACCCCTGACTCTAAATTTTAAAAACTCTACTAATAGTGTACCAAATAATTTCTCATAGACAACATAATACTCAAATACTTAATTGAAGAAATATATATATATATTAAAACTAACTATAAGTTAATATCTAATTGAAAACACATTAAATTAATTAATAAAATTATTATACAATATTATAGTATTCAAATTTTAAATAAATTACATATAAATGCAAATAAAACAATTAAGATAGAAAAATATATTTAATTATTTTTTATTTATATTGATATTTTAAATTTCAAATTTTATTCTAATAAAATATACTGAGAAGGATTTTAATTAATATTTATGAAAAATTTATTAAAATAATTTATTACATTATAATTTGATAATATCAAATACATAACACATGTGATAAAAATAGAATTTATATATAAAAAGAAAGACAATGATTTTAAAGAAACAAGTAATGCAAATAAATGTATTAATGTGAAGAGAGAGATTTAAATAGGTTGAAAGTGACAAATTGCGAAAACAAAAGGAATAATTGAAATATGTTAATTAAAAGATCAACCCCAAGTGACAAAGACAGGCCACCTGCTGAAAGGTGTGGGAATGCATAATACAAAACTCTGGCTTAAGCTAACGAAGAATGCCAGTTAACAATTGATTCCCTCCCCCATAGTAATTGGTCATCAACGGTGATCAAATGAGATTAGGCAGGGTTAAGTAGTCATTGTAGCATAATAGTTGGGGGAGGGGGGTTCCAGATAATGCAGGCATTGAAGGGGAAAGAAAGGGTAACAGTTTGAGAATTGCTGTATTCTATAACATTGAGAGATGAAGCAAGATGATATAGGTAGTATTAATTTCTAGAACAATGATTGTTTGATTGCTTTCTAATCAAGTAATTTGGTATAACCACTTCCAACAGGTTGGTGGATTATAATAGTTCTACACTCCAAATGTTGTTGACATCAATTAAAGAGAACAAAATAAACTTGAAAAATGTTTTAATTTTTTTTAAAAAAAAAAAGGTACATGAAAAATGGGAAAATTTTGAGATTATGCTCTTAGTATCATATAGATTTTGTCCTCTAAGAGATGCACATATTTCCTCTCTTTTATTTTATTTTTTTACAATTGAGTAATTACATCAAACAATGAGGATGTTTTGACAAGATTTCTAGGCACAACTCCAATGGGGAAATGAAGACGCCATAGCATTATTTTGGAGCACTCTTCTGGTGGGATACCCTTTAACTTGCCCTCATCTTCCATTACAATTTGTTTCACAAACTTCAGTGAGTTCTGAAGGCAAATAAAACATGAAAAAAAAAATTTGTTAAAGGTTGCCTGCAATGTCTATGTAAAACTAACTAAAAACGTTGTTCTAAGTACCCTTCCTTTTATTATTATTTTCTTACAGTGGGGGTGAACAAAGCAACAGCAACATCTAATAAATTAACCCTTTACCTAATATCTGTCAAAGTATGCAATTTGCTACTCATTTCTTCATATAAATAAATGGTAGTTAGTCTAATCTCTACTGAACCGTTTACTTTCCTACAAAAAACAGCAAAATGCATTCTATTTGGAACCTAATTTTTAATGCGATGAAGCTCCATTCATGGAATCCTATGATTTAAATGGAATTTATTACCAAACGTTAGATAGTAGGCTAAATGTTAAATATAGGGGTATTTTTTTTTATACAAGTTTCTATAGGTTGGTTGAATGAATATTTGGTTACCTGTGAAGTGCCTTGGACCGATGTGAGACGTCCCCATCTCTCAGGGTCCCAAAGGATTGAACTGTTAAATGCAAAACTTGATATATGAATAGGAGGTTTCGTATCAGCATCTGTTTCTGCATCTGTCTGGTTATTCATCTTCCTTAGATGCCATCCTATAACTTGTGATGAATCACAAACAGGTCCTTCAATCACAACCCGTCTCTCGTTTGCTGATAGTAAGGCCATTGGCCAAGTTCCAAACACCCTGCAAATTGCCAAATTTTGTCTATAAATTAAATACATTTATATTCCATGTACCAGCCAGCATATTATATTCTTTAAGTATGCCCTACAAAATCATTATTATACAGGTAGTTCGGAACTTGTTATCATAAGAAATATAATATGAGAAAGAATTAGGTGAGAGAAATGATGCATACTCAATTTGTCTAAGTTCTTTGAAGAAACCAAGATCGTAAACATTGGAAAGTCCAGCGAAATGAACTATCCCACTCAGCTTGTGTTGCTCAATGTGCTTCAATGCAACATTTCGTTGATGATTTAGCTCTGCTTCAGGGTCTGTGAAATTCTCCTTGAACACCAAATGCCTATACATAATGCCTGTTTTCCTAAGTATTTCAGATAGCTCGTTCGAATCCGATTGCCCTTCCACAACGATCCACAACAATGGTTGAGGAACCAGCCGAATAGTATTCGCTAGCCTCCTCAAGAACACACCTTGAAACTGATCTTTTGTGCTGGTTGGTGTAACAACAATCACAAGTCTCCTGGATGGCAGCTTGACTTCATGAACAACAGTACCATCCACTTGTTTCGGACTTTCTAGCTCATTAGACTTTGCTGGAACTGGAACCGGAACCGGAGTTTCGGCTCTCAAACTCCGGTTAACATTACTGCTATGTACCGCTGGTGTCACTGATTGGTTCACAGGCGGTTGTGAAATATGTGATTTATTGTGTGTAGCAACAGCAGGGCTAGGAAAAATGGAATCCTTACCAGTTGGAGCAAAGCCTGTGAAAAACCCCATGACAAAACATAAAGAGAAGTGAACAATAGCTTTCTTCCATAGCTGTACTTTCTTCTTTGTTCTCTCAACAGACCCCATCTTATGAGTAAAATGGAATTTTAAGTCAGGAAATTTAGAAGACTAGGAGCAATGGGGTTTGGTTTTATAATTAAGTTGGCTTTGGGAGGTTGTTGTTTAATTGGTGAGGCATTTTCTTCACTTAGTTGTCTCTTGAAGTAAAAGAAAAATGGGGAAAAAAAAGATACAACAGATACGAGGGCTTCGGTTGCTGTCTGCACCAAATAGTTGTTGAGATGGAACCCATCAACTAAATATGATTGCAAAAACAATTTATACCATATTTTACATGCTGTCATGATTCGTTTTTGTAAGAACAGGAGTTGGCTTAGTATGTTTCAATATTTACTGGACGAGAAAAGTTTAGTTGCCATGACCAGGTAGATGCAGAATGTTTTTCAGGTAGCAGCATGCTGACTCTTCATGTTACTGGAATTTTATTATATGATGCAAGAGTAAGAAAAACTTCGCTTAGAAATCCGTTTTACCAATGGTAACTATTAATTTGTTTTCATTAAGATTTTAAGGGCGTTCTATTGATTGAAGTAAGGGTTCACCTAACTCAATTTTGATCTCAATAACAAATAATTACTTAACTTTCAAATTAACCACTTAACTTTCAAAAAATAACAAATCAGTCATACTAACAATTTTCATTTACAGACATAATAATAAACTGGTTAGTTGATGTCTATGCTGTTATTTAAATAACCCCAATTGAAGAAAAAGAAAAAGAAGAGGAGGAGAAGAAGAAGAAACCCAAGTTAGTGTCTGTTAAAATTCTTCTCTCCGTTATATTTTTTTCTCTATTTTCTCTCTTTACAACAATCCTTTCTTCCAAAAACCCAATACAATTATTAACAAACCTAGAAAGAGGAAGATAAAGTTTCTTCCAAATCAAAGAGAGAAAATAGAGAGGAAATCTAGATATTATTTTCTTGTTTTTTTTTTCCATTTTAATCCTTTAATTTCATGAAAGCTGTATTTTTTTCTCGTTTGTTTATCCGTCTCTTTGTTTTTTTGTTTTGTATCAAACAATTATTTTTACCTCATTTCCTTTCTCATTTCGAAATTTTTTGAAGGGTTTCATTTATTCTTTGATTCTTTGACTTCTTTCTTGAAATTGAATCAACCCATTTCAAAATTGGGGTTTAAGTTTTCTGGGTTATTGTTTGATTTTTGTTTTGTTTGATTTTTTATCTTTAATTTCTCTTTGCTTAATGGAAAACGAGTATAATCGGCGTGGTTTGGTGGTAAAACTTAATGAGTATAATAAAATCTAAATTTTCAATTTCAAAATCAAACTCTACCAAATGAGATTATTCTAGATATAAAACACAAAAACAGAACAAAAAAAATGAAGAAAAGAGGGGAAAAAAAGAAGGGGCCAATTTTAGAAGAAGAGGAAGAGAGACCTTTCTGCTCCTCACGTCCAACATGGCAAGTTAACTAGCCACATCAACTAACCCGTTAGACTGTATCAGAAAATATTAATGAGTGACTGATTTGTCACTTTTTAATAACATTAGTGACCAATTTGTTATTTTTTTAAAAATTGAGTAACTAAATTGAAAGTTAAGTGACTATTTTGTCATTAAGATCAAAGTTAAGTAAGTGTTGGTGTAATTAACCTTAATTTTAATTTAATTGATGCCTCACTTTTCTAACTTTACAAGAAACTAGAGATGGTGACCAAATGATTGGCAATGAATTTATGATGTTAATGAAGCAAGAATGACTCAGGTCTGAAGCTTTGCTAGTTCTTTAGTTTTCTTTATAAAAGTGGTTTGCATAAATAAAATGTAAATTTTATTACTAAGCTAAACAAAATATAAATCAAATAAAAGGTTATAAGAACAAGAACAAAATAATTTATTCTATAATAAAACACGGTTTAAGTAAATCCTTATCAGTAAGATATTTGGAGGAGGAAATTGGGCTTCTAAGGCATTTGGGTGCAAGGCAGGTTCAATTTGGACACAAAATGAAAGCTTCAGTTGCCTTCCCAAATTGATTCATAAAAGGTTTTTTAAAAGGGGTAATACATAATTTAGCCCCTAATCTTGTCTATTTGTATCTAATTGGTTCTTTTTTTTTTTTCTGATCTAGTTGGTCCCTCCACACTAACACCGTTAATTTGTGCTAATGTAGCATTTCTAACCAATCTGATGGTGCTATATGGCAACCTCTCATAACACCATGTGATAAACATAATTTTTTATTTTTATATTTTAATTTATATTTATATTTGCCACATTACACATTGAAAGGCTCTCATGTGGCATCACCAAATTGGCTAGTAGTGTTATGTCAGTACAAGCTAACGATGTTAATGCGAAAGTACCAACCTGATTGACGGAATACAAGTTCAAAGACTAACTAGGTACAAATGAATAATTTTAGAGCCCAAATTATATATTAACCGTTTTAAAACACCACTCATAAAAAGATAAAATTACTCTAGGTTGGGGGTGTTTAAAATCTTAATAGGAACGTTGTGATAAGTCACCTTACACTTTCAAGGAAGAGTAAATCATAAAACATAAATCATAAAACAAATATAAAAATTATTTTAAAAAATCTTAATAGGAAAACTTAGTTAATAACATTTTTGTCCATAGTAATCAAAGGAGATATGATCTATTGGAGGAACACTTTAAATGTATTAATCTTGAGATGGCCAAAATATTTTCTTTTTGTGAGCGTAACTTTCATGTAATATATTATGTCTCCCATTATTCACGATCAAATTATTTCAGCCATTTTCACATTCACCCATTTCCGTAATAACCTTTTTTATAACTTCATTTAGCGAGATATAAATCGGAGATCTAACATCTCAATTGAGGAATTTGGATGTTTTAACAAACTCAAACATTTTAAATTCTCTTTGCAACTATTTTGAATTATTTCATAGCTATTTGAACAAGATCGGAACATAAAATGAGTCTCCAAGAATTTAAAACAACTAAAAACACAATTTTTAAAGAAACAAGGGGTAAGAAAATAACTAAATTGTCATTTGAATAGCTATTCCTATCATCCAAATAGCAAGTTGGCATATATGAAAAATTCAAGATAGACTGCCTCCCATCCTGATGGACAACAAGCTAAGCTGGCTATGACGAAGGGTTTAAGGTGAGTTTTTGTACTACACTTGGGTGTTTGTTGTTGATGTGTTGGATTGTTCTACTGGTGTGTATGTTATGAGTTCAATTTGAATCCCATATATGAGAAATGACCAAAATGACCTTATATGATAAAATTACCATTTTACCCTTCTTTTTTTGCCTCTAAGCACAATTTCTCCACACAAATAGGTACTTATCAAACTCAAATTTCATAATTCACATTCAATTCTTAATAATAGTCATTGGATGGTGAAAATTACTCATATGCCCTTTTGGGTGAAAATGAGAAAACGAGCTAGATAGAGAATTTTTATGGAAGTAAACAATAGAAATCAGTGAAAAGAATTGTGCATGTGAAAATTTGGTAAAAAGGACCAAATTATAATTTCTAAAATGTTGAAAGACTAAAATGCAATTTTAACCAAAAAGAGAAAATATAAGTTGTCGAAACCATTTTTTGACAAAAACGGGAATCGAACTTGGGCCTTGAAAACGAATAAAACGGGAGTCACCACCGACCTTTTATTAGGTGTGATCGGATCACCTTGTTTTAATAAAACATTTGATTTTACTAAAACCGTGTTTTTAGGTCTACGGATATTCGAGAAAATAAGTTCGGGAGTCGGTTACGTGCGAGGAAGGATTAGCACCCTCACAACGCCCAAAATTGGTACCAAATTGATTAATTGATATCCTAATGTCGAAAAGTTTGAAAAGATTTTGAAATTCTATTTTTTTTATTTTTTACAACTTAATCGAATATCGAGTTTCCCTTGTTTCGAAGGAATAGAGTCTCACATCCAGCACGATTGGACACGACAATCTAAGTCCTTCAATTCAAGATCGCCTCCAAAATTCTCCAAGCACACATTTTGAAATTTTGGGAAAGGATATTTGCTCATTCGGTCATACAAAAAGAAAACACACCCAGCACGATTGGGCATGATCTTTTTGAACTTTCAAACGCACAAATATCACCTTATTTGAAAAAAAGAAACAAAATTTGAAAGGTTATCCACTTGTTCGGTCAAACAAAAAGTTGCACCCAGCACGATTGGGCATGAAGTTTTGAATTCCCAAACTCATGAATATTACCTTTGTG
Source organism: Gossypium australe (assembly GCA_005393395.2). NCBI lineage: Eukaryota > Viridiplantae > Streptophyta > Magnoliopsida > Malvales > Malvaceae > Gossypium > Gossypium australe. Next base: position 12,549,241 of record CM016622.1, on the reverse strand, counting down.
AAAACTCGTTTTTCAGGAATAAAAAGAAATAATAAAAGATGGAATATTGGATTACGATGAAACGACGAAAGCGATAAAATTAGCAAAACATGATAATAAGAAGATGCAATAATGAAACAAAAGCAAAAAAGATAAAAATAATAACGATAAATAAAAATAAAAATATTAGTAATGATAGCGACAATAATATATACAATAATAATAGTAGTAATAATAATAGTGGTATAGCTAATATAATAATAATAACAATGAAATAATGATAATAATAATATAAAATATGTACAACGAAAAATATATAAATATAGTAATGATAATAATAATGAAGATAGTAATAATAATGATAATAATACGAAATAATAATAATAATAAAGGTAATAATAATAATAATAATAATAATGATAATAGAAACATAATAGATATAAAAATAGGAGCAGAAAAGTATAAAATGTAGTAATTATGTAAATGAGAATTAAATATATACAAAATAACGTAAAGATAAATAGATAAATAAAAGCCAAATAGATAATAATAGTATTATACTAAGAAAATATATACAATAATAATGGTAATAATATACATAATAATAATTATAATAATAATAATAATAATAATAATAATAATACGAGATATATATAATATAATAATGTAAATGCGATAATAATAATAATAATATAATAATAATGGTAATATAACAATAATAATAAAATAATAATAACAATAGTAAATATATATGTAGCTAATAATACTAATGATAATAACTAATAATAATAATAATAATAATAATAATATAATAATAATAATAATAATAATAATAATAATCCAGTAATAATAATAAAATAATAAAGTAAATAACAATAATAATTATAAAATACTAAAAAAAAGGATCAAATTGGATAAAAAACGTGATTTTAGGGTTGATTTGAAATATAATAAAGGGGGGAGGGCTGATTTGCAACGCGCGCAAAGAATGGGGGACCACTCGAGAAATTATCCCCGCGACCTATGCGCTGCGTTTTGCGCAGGACTAAATTGGAAACGGAGAAAACATGTTGGGGCAAATTTTAAAATAGCGAAAACCTGATTGGAAAGGTAAAAAATTGCGGAAGGACCAAAAGGGAAATTAGCCCAATTGACGAAAACACGCGGATCCTCTAGACGGAGCGGGTCGGATCGGGTCGGGTAGGATGAAACGGCGTCGTTTTGGGGCTTATGGGCGCCGACCAAAACGACGTCGTTTTGTAGCGCCTATATAAGCCCTTTTTCCCTTTTTTTTTTTCATTTCTGCTACCCCTTAAAAAAAAAATCTCTCTCTCTCTCTCAACTCTCTCTTGGCCTGGGCGATTTCTGGCCACATCCCCCGCCGCCGTGCCGCCGTGTCGGCCACCGCTCACGGTGGCCGGAAAGGTAAAACTTCATTTTCTTTCCTTTTTTTCTTTTCTTAATATATGTATGTATGTATGTATATATATATATTTATTTAAATAAAAAAAAAGAAGAAAACCGAAACAAAAAAAGAAGAAAAACGAAATCACCTTCGATATTCTCTGTTTTTATTGATTCAATCCCTAGAAAAAAAGCCCTCTTTTACAGATCCATGCTCGGTTTATATAACCGATTTTTTTCAAAATAAAATACACTATATTTGTTTTTATTGCTGCTGTGGTTGTCTTCCTTTTGCAGGTAATGGAGCGGCAGTGGCGGACAAACGATAGTGGAGAGCGGCGATGGTGCGCGCGTGGGTGCTGCGAGTTGCGGCGCACCAAGGGACGAGTGGAGCGGAGGCTTGCGGCGCCGTTATCTTAGGGTTTCAAAACCCTAAATTTTTTCTAAAAATTATTTTAATGTTTTGGGCTCGTTGTATTGGGCTTTATCAGACTTTGTAATTGGGCCTTATCAGCCCGGGCAAATTTGGGCTATGACAGCTGCCCCTCTTTGCTCATTATCGTGTAACGAGAATAGAGCAAAGACGTAAAGAAGGCCGAATTTGTCCGGATCCACTAAGTTTGGACTTCTTTGGTTCTCGTATTCTTCAAACAGCTTCAAACTCCACTGTAACTCGTTGCTTTGATCCGCTTCACTGTTTCGTTATATCTTCAGGGAGATAATATTTCCTACTACATTGCTTCTTCAAGGGCACAGTAGCTAGTGCCTTGATCGGCCTCGATGTGATTTCAAGGCTTTGATCTTCTTCACCGGGACTTCGAGGAAATAAATCTGAATTTTTCAAACTGCTTCCTTACTATCTTCGGGGAGACCTCGATCTCCATTCTACTCCACTGCTACTTCCGAGAGATATGGCCTGTAGCTTCATTTTGCTCTTGCTCAATCTTCATTGTCCACTGGAACTTCTTTGTCAAATTTGCTCAAAGCGACTTCAGTCTCCCGTCTGTAAGTACCTCCGTGTGTGACCCGAGGCTCAAACCCATAATATGAGTTGATTTTTTTTTTGAACCAACAGAAATTGTAAAGTAGAGATTGAAAATACTTCAGCGTGCAACCTGAGACTCAACTCACCTGAGTTTTTTTTTTTTTTTGTAAACAGAAATTGAAAATACCTCAGCGTGCGTCCTTTGATTTTTTTTTTTTTTGCAAACAGAAATTAAAAAATAGAAATTGAAAATACCTCAGCGTGTGACCTGGGGAATTGAATTTTTTGCAGATAGAAATTAAAAACAGAAATTGAAAATGCCTCAGCGTGCGACCTGGGGAATTGATTTTTTTGCAGATAGAAATTAAAAACAGAAATTGAAAACACCTCAGCGTGCGACCCGGGGAATTGATTTTTTGCAAACGGTAATTGAAAAACAGACATTGAAATGCCTCAGCGTGCGACCTGAGGTGTTGATTTTTGCAAACAGAACTTGGAATACAAAAATTAGAAATGCCTCAGTGTGCGACCTGAGGAGTTGATTTTTGCAAACAGAAATTGAAAGACAGAAATTTAAAATGCCTCAGCGTGCAACCTGAGGAGTTGATTTTTGCAAATAGAAATTGAAAGACAGAAATTTAAAATGCCTCAGCGTGCAACCTGAGGAGTTGATTTTGCAAACATAAATTAAAAGACAGAAATTTGAAATGCCTCAGCGTGCGACCTGAGGAGTTGATTTTTGCAAACAGAAATTGAAAGACAGAAATTTAAAATACCTCAGCGTGTGACCTGAGGAGTTGATTTTTGCAAACAGAACTTGAAAGACAGAAATTTAAAATGCCTCAGCGTGCGACCTGAAGAGTTGATTTTTGCAACAGAAATTAAACAACAGGAATTGAAAATGCCTCAGCGTGCGACCTGAGGAGTTGACTCTTGCAAACAGAAATTGAAAGACAGAAATTAAAAATACCTCGGTCTGCTTCGCTTGGGAAGGCAAAATCTGCTATCTTCGATTAGCTTCGCTTAGGAAGGCAAAATCTGCTTTTTGATTAGCTTCGCTTAGGAAGGTAAGATCTGTTTTTCGATCTACTTCGCTTAGGAAGGCAAAATCTGCTATTTTCGATTAGCTTCGCTTAGGAAGGCAAAATCTGCTTTTCGATTAGCTTCGCTTAGGAAGGTAAGATCTATTTTTCGATCTACTTCGCTTAGGAAGGCAAAATCTGCTATTTTCGATCAGCTTCGCTTAGGAAGGCAAGATCTGTTTTTCGATCAGCTTCGCTTAGGAAGGCAAGACCTGTTTTTCGATTTGCTTCGCTTAGGAAAGCAAAATCTTCTTTTCGATTTGCTTCGCTTAGGAAGGCAAACTCTTCTTTTTGATTTGCTTCTCTTAGGAAGGCAAGATCTGTTATCTTCGATCAGCTTCGCTTAGGAAGGCAAGATCAGCTCTTCGATCTGCTTCGCTTAGGAAGGCAAAATATGTTATCTTCGATCTGCTTCGCTTAGGAAGGCAAGATCCCTCGTATTATGAGTTGGTATTTTTTGGAAAACAGTACTTGAAAACGTATCATCTGGTGGAACTCGGATGTCTTCTTTCTCCTTGATTCGGTACAATTATCGTCAAGACTTCTTGTTTTACTGGCGTACCTGTATGTGTCATGTGCGATGTTATCATGATATGCACATGTTTGTCTTAAATGTTTTTATGCCTACATGACTATGCATCTTGGGTTTGTCCTGTTATGACTCTCATGATGACCCATCTTCATTGCTTCGCTCCTTGACTTTTCTCAGGTCTTGTTCCGTGCCCGTCCTCGAGTTTTACAATTGATCTGCGCTTCTCGTATATCACCCTTATGCCCCACTGTAGCTTCAGGGTTCATCTCGTTGTGACCTGGGGGTGTAGGATTTGAATATCCTCCATTTGTCCCACTGCGACTCTAAAATATAGGATTTGTCTCTTCTTCAACTTACCCTCTTGTTATTGAACGGTACAGGATCTGTATCAGCTTCCTTCTAACAATCACTCTTTAGGTGACTCAACCAGATGTATATGCGTGATGCTCGCACGAATGCAGAATGTCATTTCTTTTCAAGAATGATTCTGGTTTTGCATTTGGGTTAACAATACCCATTTTCTGTCAGGATTGTGTCACTGACGCGGTGCCTTGTCATTTTGTTCAATCACCATAATTTGGACTCAGATATTTCCAACCCTTAAACTCGGTGAGTCTTAAGCAATAATCCTGTTTCAGATTCCTGTATTGTTTAGAGGTTTCCAGAGTAATATGCGAAACTCCTTTCATGAAAGTATCATTATTTCAATGCAAAATGCTTGAAAAGGACCATAATGATGGATGGAATGGGAATTTATTGGGAGTATAGCTCGAATCAAACAAGTTAATCAAAGCTAGCATATACAATGAAGCAGCAAATTTATTTAGAGTGTATTTTGAAAAGACAAAGATAGTAGACTCAAAAATGGGTGAAATGGAAACTAGGTGCCCCAGATATCGCAGCTTGAGCTTCTCTACTCTAACTCCTTGAGGACCTTTCTAAACTCAATATGTGTTTAGGGGATCCGGAGTACTTTGTCGATGCCCCAAGGAACAACATTCCTCTTCATTGTTATTTCAAGCGTAGCAAGACTACTGTATGCCCCATCAAAATTTGAGCTGCCCTTTTTCGGGTTTTCAACCCAAACTCACATTTGGTCTCAAAAGCGCCCTTTGCGGGTTTTCACTCTGGCCTCTCCTTTTTCTTCTTTTCTTTCTTCCCTTTTTTTTGTATTTTTTTTGTTTTTTTTTTCTGTGTTTTTTTTATGTTTTTTTCTTTTTTCTTGAATTCACCGGATTGGGTAGGTCCTTGTCATCTATCTCCGACAATATCCTTGTTTCCCTAGAACGGGCCTTCTTTGCTACCTAAGGTCCTTCCTGGCTTGGCATCTTCTTTCTTCTGAAGTTCTTGTTGTATGATCTTTTTCAAAACCCTATCATGAAATTTTCTAAGGCGATCCTTTTTGTTGTAAACTCGCTTCATCTGATCGTGACAGATATCTCTCAACATTTTCTTTTCAAATTCACTTGATCTCATCGGGATTGGATCTATTCCACCTTATCCAATTTTGGCTCGGCCTGTGCCCCAGAAAAGAGGATTTTGACTTCACTAGGCAAAACCTAATAAGGAAGGCGTTGCCCCAGCAGAGGTCCTGGCCGACGTTTAATGAGCATAAAAGGGTACGTAACTTCTTTATGCCAACATTCACAAGTTTAGGTTATCTTCCTAACAATCTTTGTTTTGTTGCCCCTTTTTTTTTTGGCCATATGAAGTGACCCTTGCTCTCTTAGTGAAGAGATCGACATCCACAAAAATGAATCGATGCGGACCTGAAGCTTTCGAGGAGATTGGCTTGATAACGTCCTTGCCCCACGTGTAGACAAGGAGGAAAAGGCACGTAAGTTCTGTCCTTGATTTGGCGCTTGATGCAATTTTCCTTTTTGGGTAGACCAGTAGCTCAAACCTCTTGATTGGCTTAGTCAGGGTAGAACCATCAGCATGTGATCTTCAACTATCCCTATGGGCTTCTTCTGTGACTTCCTTAGTTTTGACAGCATACTCGTGCCTTAGTAGTCCCAGCGTGATCATACAGAAATATCTTTGAACTCTTGGAGATAATGATTCCTCGCCTTGTCCTGCGGCAAGCTAAGCTTCCATCTTCATCTCATTCGTTAGCTCGTATTGTCCGCTGTCATTCTCAACCAATTAGGAAATAAGTTGCACTCTCTGTCATCTTCCAAGTTCTTAGATCCCTCTAGACACATATCTCTCTAAAAGGGAGTCAGTAACAGTGTCGCTCATGTCATTGATATCTGGGGACCCCATTGTGGGAATGAAGGTAGAAAATTAAAAGCATGATATGAAAATGAAACGATGTAGAGTATGAAATGCAGGGAGTGAGAATAAAGATGCATTTTATTGAAATAACAATTCTGGAAACAAGCCTATTTCACGAAAGGACTCTTGTTGCCTCTAGGCTCAAAGCAACAAGTATGTTTTGAATATTACTCCAGATTAACTAAAAATGCAGGTTTCTTCCACAGTCCTATTGTTCAAAACACTCCCAAGTGTTGTAAAGCTTTGAAAAGCTTTATGCCTCTGTTTTCCTTTCGAATGTGTCATTTGCGTTCTGACTTCTCATTTTCTAGGCTTCTGATGACTGCTTTAAGAAATCGAGACTCTCTCGCCCCCTCCTTCAATTATCGCAAATTATTGCCCCGGTCGACTCATCGAACTTCAAAACCCCGATTTTAATAAGTCTTTCCACCAATTTCTTGAATGCGATGCAGTTCTCAGTTGAGTGACCCGTTATTCCCGCGTGATACTCGCATTGAGCGTTCGAGTCATACCATTTGGGGTATGGGGGTTGCACTGGCTTCATGTAGTGAGGAGCCACTCTATGTGCATTAAACAGGCTTTGATACAACTCCCCATATGTCATTGGAATCGGTGTAAATTGGGGACACTTTGCATTGGATTCTTGACCTGATAATCCCTTATGACCATTGGTCATAGCCCTCGGTTGACCTGCAGAGGCTGACTTGGAACGCTTGCTCAAGTTGTTCACTTCATTTTCCATCTTTCTCGGGCTTGACCTTTTGACACTTTCTCTTGCATCTATTTTTCCACTCTTGATGCCGTTTTCAATGAGTTCCCTAGACGTTACAACATCGGTGAAGTCCTTTGTGGCATTTCCCACCAACTTGTCATAAAACGGTGCCTTCAAAGTGTTAATAAAAAGAACCGTTATCTCAGCTTTAGTCAGTGGGGGTTCTACTTGAACCAGACGTCCCTCCACCTTTGAGCGTATTGTCTAAAAGTCTATGATGGTTTCTTTTCCATCATCTGTAGCGTTAGTCGATCGGGTGCTATGTCGGAGACGTGCTTGTATTGCTCACAGAATGCTGAAGCTAAGTCATCCCATGATTGGATCCTCTCTCTGCCGAGCTGATTATACCACCGGAGGGCTGACCCGATCAAGCTATCTTGAAAGCAGTATGTTAACAACTTGTCTTCATCCACATAACCAGCCATTTTTCGACAAAACATGATAAGATGCGCCTTTGGACACCTTGTTCCATCATATTTTTCAAAGTCGGGCGCTTTAAATTTTAGAGGCAAAACCAGACCGGGAACCAAACTGAGCTTTTTGGCACTCATTGCAGAAGAGACTCTAGTTCCTTCTATCGCCCTGAGTCTTTCTTCCAGATCCTTGTACTTGTCCTGAGCATCCTGATCCTTCATTCTTAACTTAGCTAGTTCCATAGGATCATCCAAATCTGGGACAATAGGGTCAGCAGGGTTAGCTCCGTGGTTTGATACGAATACTCCTTGCCCTAGACGGGCAGGTGATGGTACAGGTGGTTGTTCTGGGACTGTAAATTCCCTTTGAGGCCAACCTCCATGAGGTGGAGTGTATCCTGGGGAATGGCCTTCGCTTTCTTCCCCGGTACTAGTTGTAGGGTCTTTTCCTTTGTTCGTTATCCTATTCACCATCAAAGTCATTTGGGCCACCATATTTCGCTGAGCCTCTAGCATCTGGTCTTTCATTTCTTGCTGAAACTTCGCCATTTGCTCTTGCATCTCTTTCTGAAATTGTTCGTATCTTTGGTCCATCGCTTTTGCCTTACGACGAGTGTTGTAGTAATGTATAATAGGCAGGTTTTCGTCGGTTTCCAGGGTAACTTCTGCCACGATTTTAACTAATTAGGCTCCTTTTTGATGCAAATGATGTGATGTATACGAATGGATGAAATGCAATGCAAATGCGTGAAATGAATGCAAAAGGTGTCGATTCCCGTTCAATTTCTTATAGAAAGCTTATTTAAGAAACAAAATCCTTTACATAAAGCAGAGTCATATATGCGACCTAGCCCTTCGATTACGAAGTAAAGCCGTGTATTCTTCTATGGTAGGTACCAAGTCCACTGTCCCGAATGTGAAGCAGCTATATGCGGGATTCCAATATTGGGTTATGGCCCGAAATAAGTGTTTGTCCACTTTGATGTCAAGCAGATAGGGTGGATCGCCATAATTAAGGTAGAAAAGCTGCTTAGTCCCCTCGTCTCACTGAGCCCACATATCTCTTAATTCTTGGAGGTCATTCTGTGTTATACTGATGCGAGTGAAGTTCCCCAACTACGATGTATATTCCTCGACTAGACTATCCCCTTTCTCGAGTTGTATCTTCTCTGACCATATACACACGGCCGCATTATCCTCTACTTTATCAAGGAATCTGTCCCCCATAACAAGCTTCTATCTTAGTAACTAAATGGAGATCGACACCTTTTAATGTGAAATGGCATGCAAATATGGTCAAAATAAACATGTTAGCTTTGAATAACAGCAACCAAAACGAGTAAAAGGACGTCAAACCATTGTATGGGTAACCACTAGGATTTAGTATAGCTTTACTTTGGGTGGGCCCTTAAGGTTCGCTATATGTGGTGTGGTACTAAAGAGAGGTACCCGAACCGGCAGATTCCTCGATCCTCACCCATTATAGGTTCATACAGAACGAGTTCGGTTCAGGGGAATACATTTCCCTATGGCTGCACGGAGATGAAAATCTCACGAAGACATAGGTACGGATGTATCCCGAAAGCGATCCACTATCTTGCACGGAGGTGAAAACCTCACGAAAGAGTAGCTTCTCACTCCCACTTAAGGGTGCGACCATAACGGTCATGCAATGCAATGTGCGCAAGAAAATAGGAATCATATACGATGACACAAGCAAAGGCGACAAAAAGGGTAGTAATTTTCACATCGAATTTTCAAACTTTCGATAAAGGACATAAAATAATCAATTTACGGCCTGACTCTCTTTATGGTCCCCAGCGGAGTCGCCAAGCTGTCGAAACCATTTTTTGACAAAAACGGGAATCGAACTTGGGCCTTGAAAATGGATAAAACGGGAGTCGCCACCGACCTTTTATTAGGTGTGATCGGATCACCTTGTTTTAATAAAACATTTGATTTTACTAAAACAGTGTTTTTAGGTCTACGGATATTCGAGAAAATAAGTTCGGGAGTCGGTTACGTGCGAGGAAGGATTAGCACCCTCACAACGCCCAAAATTGGTACCAAATTGATTAATTGATGTCCTAATGTCGAAAAGTTTGAAAAGATTTTGAAATTCTATTTTTTTTTATTTTTTACAACTTAATCGAATATCGAGTTTCCCTTGTTTCGAAGGAATAGAGTCTCACATCCAGCACGATTGGACACGACAATCTAAGTCCTTAAATTCAAGATCGCCTCCAAAATTCTCCAAGCACACATTTTGAAATTTTGGGAAAGGATATTTGCTCATTCGGTCATACAAAAAGAAAACACACCCAGCACGATTGGGCATGATCTTTTCGAACTTTCAAACGCACAAATATCACCTTATTTGAAAAAAAGAAACAAAATTTGAAAGGTTAGCCACTTGTTCGGTCAAACAAAAAGTTGCACCCAGCACGATTGGGCATGAAGTTTTGAATTCCCAAGCTCATGAATATTACCTTTGTGAAAACTCGTTTTTTAGGAATAAAAAGAAATAATAAAAGATGGAATATTGGATTACGATGAAACGACGAAAGCGATAAAATTAGCAAAACATGATAATAAGAAGATGCAATAATGAAACAAAAGCAAAAAAGATAAAAATAATAACGATAAATAAAAATAAAAATATTAGTAATGATAGCGACAATAATATATACAATAATAATAGTAGTAATAATAATAGTGGTATAGCTAATATAATAATAATAACAATGAAATAATGATAATAATAATATAAAATATGTACAACGAAAAATATATAAATATAGTAATGATAATAATAATAATGAAGATAGTAATAATAATGATAATAATACGAAATAATAATAATAATAAAGGTAATAATATAATAATAATAATAATAATGATAATAGAAACATAATAGATATAAAAATAGGAGCAGAAAAGTATAAAATGTAGTAATTATGTAAATGAGAATTAAAATATATACAAAATAACGTAAAGATAAATAGATAAATAAAAGCCAAATAGATAATAGTAGTATTATACTAAGAAAATATATATATAATAATGGTAATAATATACATAATAATAATAATAATAATAATAATAATAATAATAATAATAATAATAATACGAGATATATAATATAATAATGTAAATGCGATAATAATAATAATATAATAATAATGGTAATATAACAATAATAATAAAATAATAATAACAATAGTAAATATATATGTAGCTAATAATACTAATGATAATAACTAATAATAATAATAATACAGTAATAATAATAATAATAAAGTAAATAACAATAATAATTATAAAATACTAAAAAAAAGGATCAAATTGGATAAAAAAAGTGATTTTGGGGTCTATTTGAAATATAATAAAGGGGGGAGGGCTGATTTGCAACGCGCGCAAAGAATGGGGGACCACTCGGGAAATTATCCCCGCGACCTATGCGTTGCGTTTTGCGCAGGACTAAATTGGAAACGGAGAAAACATGTTGGGGCAAATTTTAAAATAGCGAAAACCTGATTGGAAAGGTAAAAAATTGCGGAAGGACCAAAAGGGAAATTAGCCCAATTGACGAAAACACGCGGATCCTCTGGACGGAGCGGGTCGGATCGGGTCGGGTAGGATGAAACGGCGTCGTTTTGGGGCTTATGGGCGCCGACCAAAACGACGTCGTTTTGTAGTGCCTATATAAGCCCCTTTTCCCTTTTTTTTTTTCATTTCTGCTACCCCTTAAAAAAAAAAATCTCTCTCTCTCTCAACTCTCTCTTGGCCTGGACGATTTCCGGCCACATCCCCCGCCGCCGTGCCGCCGTGTTGGCCACCGCTCACGGTGGCCGGAAAGGTAAAACTTCCTTTTCTTTCCTTTTTTTCTTTTCTTAATATATGTATGTATGTATGTATGTATATATATTTATTTAAATAAAAAAAAAAGAAGAAAACCGAAACAAAAAAAAAGAAGAAAAACGAAATCACCTTCGATATTCTCTATTTTTATTGATTCGATCCCTAGAAAAAAAGCCCTCTTTTACAGATCCATGCTCGGTTTATATAACCGATTTTTTTCAAAATAAAATACACTATATTTGTTTTTATTGCTGCTGTGGTTGTCTTCCTTTTGCAGGTAATGGAGCGGCAGTGGCGGACAAACGATAGTGGAGAGTGGCGATGGTGCGCGCGTGGGTGCTGCGAGTTGCGGCGCACCAAGGGACGAGTGGAGCGGAGGCTTGCGGCGCCGTTATCTTAGGGTTTCAAAACCCTAAATTTTTTCTGAAAATTATTTTAATGTTTTGGGCCCGTTGTATTGGGCTTTATCAGATTTTGTAATTGGGCCTTATCAGCCCGGGCAAATTTGGGCTATGACGTAAGTTATTACTGATTACTTGGCATGGTAATGACTTGAAATGTCTATTGGTGTGATAAACATCACTTTTGGACCAAACTGGAAAAGATGTGAAAATACATAGATTATATGTCCCTATGTTCGATCTTGAAACAGTACTAGTGTCTTATAGAAAATATTGGTGTTACGAGAGCTCCAACAATAGTGCAGTAGTATTCAGTGGTCTAACTTCCACAGGGCAATATCAATGGTAATACCACGTTCATGCTCTGCCTTAAGCTTGCCAAGCACCCATGCATACTTGAAGGGCCTTTTGTTCATGTCAGTAGCTTCTTTCTCAAACCTCTCAATCACACGCTTGTAAATGCCTCCAAGCTTGTAGATCAAATGACCAAAGGTGGTGGATTTCCCGAGTCGACATGATTAATGATCACAATGTTGATGTGAGTTTTCTCTTTACCCATTTTAAAACTCGAGAGAAGCTGAAAATGAACATAAAACATATTTGTAAAACATATCATAACTCAAAAAAAAATTAACATTATAAGACATACTAAAATATAATAAATCTAATTGTTATAAGATATGTAAATCTAACACCGTATTGTAGAAAGACAAAATAGTTATACTTAATTTAGAAAAAAGAAATAATCCGAAGCTTTTATATTCACAAAATAAATCAAAACGGGCCTTATTTTTTGTTCAAGCTCATTTTTCAAGCTTATATTTTTGCCCAAACCCTCCCAAATTTCGGTCGGACCTTCAGGCCGGGCCAAGCCGCCCGGCCATGAACACATCTAGACTAAAACACGGTAAATCTATTTTTCATAAGAAAAAGTAAATCTAACATTGAAATTCTAGAAAGTAAATTAGTTAAACTGAATTTAGAGAAAGGAAACAATCTGAAACATCATAATGAGTCGGCCGTTGTCCTTCACAAACATGGAGTTCTTTCCACTAACTTACAACCAGTAGATATAGAACTGGTTCTTGACCATTTTGATTATTTTTGTCAACAAATTTCTCTTGGGCTATATTTACTTCATTAGATCTATTATCTCCGAACTATTTTTTAGGAAAATATATTTTAGAATTCTAAAATTAAAAAAATAAACAAAAATCGATGCACTAAATCTAAAACACATGTATTAAAACAAAAAGAAAAGGAAAAAAAAAATCAAATCCAATACTACACAAAAGGAATGAGATCATTATTATTTAAATAGAAACGAATCAAATGCAAGGAATTAAAATAGATTCATGTAAACTATAACTGAATAAAATAAAATAAAACAACGAATATTTTAACTAGGAAACATGAATATTGAAATTTCCTTCTAACTAAAACAACAAATCAAAGAAAATAATAATTCATATAAAAGATTGATACCTATAAATTATGAAATGCATTATTTGAGATTCGCTTCATCGGAATAGAAGGGAGCGTAAAGAGGAAGCAGAAGAGAAAGATAATAGTTGCCTGCTTTAGCTTAGGTAGCAACGGTCTTGACCTTGTTTTAACTAGGGTTTCTATTTTAACCTTTGGATTAAAGATAATTAAATGGCCGACGCTCGAATCTTAATTCAACCATTAAAGGTTTTTCAATATTTTTGCTTGAATTTGACTAAAATACCCTTATTATTTTTGTAAAATAACACGAGGCTCCTTAAACCATTTAGCTACCAATTTTGCCCTTTATTATTTATCTATTTTGTACTATGCTATTTCTTTCTTTTTTTTTTTTGGGGGGGGGGGGGGGGGTCTTGCCAATTTTCACTTAATAGGTAGACAATAAAAAAAGGGTTAAGACAACATAAGGATATATCAATAGATGCAACCGCTTTAGTCCAATTATTTATTTTTTGTTGCATACTTCTATCTCCTTGTGTTTCCATTACCGTATCAAAGTTTTGCACTAAGTTCCATACATTAGTTAAGTTGATTTAAGTGGTCAAATTCACTTTTGATCTTTCACTAATAATATTGGTCCTAGATTTCTCTTTATTGAAAACTTTTATTCTCCTTATTCCACCATTATGAGAAATGTTAGAAGGATGAGCAGAATCTTTGCTTGTGGTTGAAATTCTCATACAAACACGTATTACATTATCTATTACGTCTTTGAGAATGGATGCACAACCATAATAACGCATGTCACTAGTCCTTGTTAATTTGAAGATCAGTTCTCATCTATCATCAACACTATCCCATGTTTGTAGATGGACTTTAGGTTATCAACATCTCCTTTGTTTTCCCTGATTAATTTTGAACACTTAACTAACATTTTTTTTATCGTTTTCAATTTGAAATGAATTATTTTTATGAATTTACTTTACTATTTCAAATGGGTAGATTTTAATTGGTTTGGTTCCATTTCGTTCTTAAAGCTTAAATTTTTTACAAAACAATCTCTTTTTATTTGATTTTTTTTAAGGAAAAAACACTTGTTTGGTTACTATTTCAGATACTTTAAGTGGTTTGGTTCCATTATTTATCTAACTGAATTGGAATCAAAGAATTAATGGCAGACAAGTGAAAAAGTTTGATTCTTAAGTGAATATTGAAAGCTCAAGATTGCACTGGTTTGCAGTGTGTGTATCTTGTATATTATATTATAGTGGACAGACTCCAAGAATATGCGAATTTAATGGATCATGTCTTCGGGGTTTACCCTTATCCATGATCTGTGGTGTTTATTGAAGCACCCACTAGAAAAAAAAGCTCCTCAGAGTCAAATGAATATTAGAGATGATGAAAAATTGTTTACAACTCCCTTTATGAATCATAAGATTAACTGTAGGTGGGCTTCTGCTTCAGAAATATATGGGAATGGGACAATTTGGCACGGCAGAGAAGAGCAGAGCCGCGCATCGAAATAAGCTTCCATTACCATTAGGCATCTTTAAACCATTTCCTTTTCCCCTTGTAAGAACACCGTTTGTGCTTAGTCTACCCACAACTTTTTCTTTTCTGTTTCTAAAAAGATATGCTTAAATTCAATGCAAGCAATGCCAAATGCAAACTCAACGACATCAAATGCTTAAAACTCGATTTGCTGTTCCAGCTTTAGTCAAAGCATCAAAGTTTGATGATCAAAATCTGGTTGAATTTTAACTCTTATCAGAATATAAGATCCCCTATGTTCCAAGATTCTCTATAAGGGTGACAACTGGACTTCTTTAAGGTTGGGTTAAGTTTTGTGTCTAATCTCAAATGTTGGTTGAAAATTTGAGATGGTTTGGACAATTCATTTTTAAGTTTATCACATGTTTATTTTTTTTATATTAGGTAAATTATATTATATAAAATTTAAATTTATACTATTATTTAAGTCCTTAATTGATTTAGTGTCACAAATCAACCGAATACCAATTCGATTAGAGTAATTACGGAAATATCCTTCTATAATTGAAATAAATTAAATTATATGAGGGTATTTTAGTTCTTATTTTTATTTTAACAAAACCCAATAAAAATAAAAATATGCATGTGTTGAAAATTGAACTCATGTCAATTAAATAGGTAAAATCTTAAATTTACCACTTAAGAAAAGTTTCATTTTAATATGTTTTATACATTTTTATTTTAATATACACAATTTATTATCTCCATTAGTTGTATATATTAATAATGTTGTTGATTGAGTGCATTTAGTGTTGTTAATTTGATGTATTTATGTGTTATAATTTTGTTTTACTCACAATTTAATCTATTTATTTAATATCGTACATAGTTCATGTGTTATTATGATCATTTAGTTTCAAACCATAAGTTTCATTATTTATTATATGCTATATTTAAACACACAAGTGTGTTTTAATCCCGTAGTTTCCACATGCATGTGATAGGATTTCTAGTATACTTAATGTGGATATTAAGTCGTTTATGTTTAAAATTTTAATCGAAGATATAATATATATATATATATATTTGTAGTAAAAGATATATATCTATATATATAATTAATAATTAATTAAATTTTTAAAAATAAAAAATAATATGGACAAATTCTAAATAAGTTTGAGTTAGTCATTTATAAATATTAATATTTGGATTAGACTTGTTTAAAAGTTGAGCTACCCACCCAAGATCTTAAAGCCTATCTAAAATTTAAAGGGTTTGGATAAAAAATATGTCTCTCAAAATATGGGTTTAGACAAAAAAAAAAAGATCCCATTTAGATGAGTTAAGCATTGGACAGAAGTTTTCAAACCCGAACATGGCTCGATTTAGATAAATATTTAATATTTTATTTTATATAATAATATTTTTATATATTGAATATTTATCCTAATGTAATTAATACTTAACTCAAATATCATAGTTTTAATAATTTTATGATATGAATTAATACTTTTAAACATTATAAGCTAAAGGTAAAATGTATATATTGACTTGTATAGAGCGATGGTTAAACCTCTTATTAAACATCTGTTTAATACGAGTTCAAACCTTGCCATCTTATCCTCAACTCCTAATATGGTACAAAAAAAAAAAAGAAGGAACAACGACAAATTTAGTCATTAACATTTAAACATTTTATTAATTTGACTCTTTTTTTGCCCTAAATTTAGCTATCAACCATTTAAAAAGAGTGAAATTATTTATATTTTAAACATAGTAGTCCATATTTTATATTTTTTATAAAATTGGTACTTTTATGCTAATTTTTATAATTTTTTTTATAATTTTCTTTTCTTTTTTGAAGTTTTTTATAATTGTAAGTTATTTACATACTTATTTTCATATTTATTCCACAATTTAATCAACTTCCTAAACATGTTAGTATAGGAAAAGTAAAAGTATCTAAAGGTACTTATCTCTTGGATGCATTTATACACAAAACTAAGCTTTCAATCACTTGAATCCATCCTCACATTTGCTTGAAATTCCATGATACATCATTTCATCATTTTCTCATACAGAAAAAATATTCACATATTGACACCTAAGCTTTCAAAGCTTTCACGTAGCATCCACACTCGAATATTAAGCTAGGAGAGATGAAATGCACCGTTACTTACCGCATTCTCTAGCTTCAACTTTATTTGTGGAAAACAGAGGACTTGAAGGTGTTTTAAAGCTTGAAAACATGTTCTTAACAAAAGATCAAATATGGGGGTTGAGATCTTGTGAAATGTTGAATGGAAAGTCAAGAAAAATGAAAAGAAGAGAAACCCTTACGGAGGGGAGGGTGGAACTACTTAGAAGGTTGGTGGGGATGGCTTTTTCCAATTAAAACAGTTAAATAAAATACCCAAAAGTTCAACTAAAATTCCTAATATGTGGTCCACATATCACATCCAAGTATCTAAGTTTACTCCATAAAACAAACATCTCATTAAAATAATATTCACACTAAAAAAATTATTGAGAAAGGACCTTATATGGTAAAATTACCATTTCACCTCTTTTTTGCCTCTAAGCACAACATTTCCACAACAAATAGGTGTTTATCAAACTCAAATGTCATAATTCACATTCAATTCTTGATAATAGTCCATGGATGGTAAAAATTACTCATATATTCTTTTCTCGATAAAAATGGGAAAACGACCTAGATAGAGATTTTTTTTTTTGTAAAAGATAGAAATCAATGAAAAGAATTGTGCATGTGAAAATTTGGTAAAAATGACTAAATTGTAATTTCTAAAAAGTTGAAGGACTAAAATGTAATTTTAATTAAAAAGAGAAATATAAGTTATTACCGATTACTTGGCATGGTAATGACTTGAAATGTCTATTGGTGTGATGAAAATCACTTTTAAACCAAATCTAAAAATTTCAGTATGTTGGATCTTAGAACAATACCAGTGTCTTATCAAAACTATTGGGGTTATAGGAGCTACAATAATAGTGCAGTAGTATTTAGTGGTCTAACTTCCACATAGCAATATCAATGGTAATACCACGTTCACGCTCTGCCTTAAGCTTGCCAAGCACCTATGCATACTTGAAAGATCTTTTGTTCATCTCAACTTCTTTCTCAAACCTCTCAATCACAAGCTTGTAGATCAAATGAACAACGGTGGTGGATTTCCCAAAGTCGACATGACCATAATGTTTACTACTATCTGTAAAATTCGAAAAAAACTGAAAATTAACATAAAACAAATCAGAACCCAAATAAATTTAATGTTATAAGACATATTAAAATATAATAAATCCATTTGTTATAAGAAAAAATAAATCTAACAACGTATTGTAAAAAAATAAAATGGTTATACTTAATTTAGAGAAAGGAAATAATCCAAAGCTTCCATATTCACAAAACAAACCAGAACTAAAATATATTTAACAGTATAAGAATTTGACATACTAAAATACAATAAATCTATTTGTTATAAGAAAAAATAAATCTAACATGCAATTCTAGAAAGGTTAATTGGTTAAACTTAATTTTGAGAAAGGAAACAATCTGAAGCTTAAAAAAATCTTTTGATTATTTTTGCCAACAAATTTCTTTTGGGCTATATTTGCTTCATTAGATATATTATCACCCAACTATTTTTTAGCAAAATACATTTTAAAATTCTAAAATTAAAAAAAAAAAAAACAAACAAAAATAGATGCACTAAGCCTAAAACACATGTAAAAAAAATCAAATCCAATCCAATATTACGGAAAAAGAATCAAGCTAATAAAGGGAATGAGATCATTATCATTTAAATAGAAATGAAACAAATACAAGGAATTAAAATAAACTCATATAAACCATAACCAAATAAATAAATAAAAAGAACTAATATTTTAGCTAGGAAACAACCAAAGCAACAAATCAAAGAAAATAATAATTCATATAAAAGATTGATTATAAAATGCACTATTTAAGATTCGCTTGACCTCAAACCTCCCTTCAACAAAGTAGAAGGGAGCGTAAAGAGGAAGCAAAAGAGAAAGAGAATAGCCGCTTGCTTTTGCTTAAGTAGTCACGATCTTGACCTTGCTTTAACTAGGGTTTCTATCTTAACCGTTGGATTAAAGATAATCCAATGGTTGACACTCGAATCAATTCGACCGTTAAAGGTTTTTAATATTTTCGCCCGAACTTGACTACAATACCCTTAACATTTTTGTAAAATGACTTGATGCTCCTTAAACTATTTAGCTACCAAGTTTGCCCTCTATTATTTATCTATCTTGCACTTTGCTATTTATTTTCCTTTTTTTTTTGGGGGGGGGGGGGATTTTTACAAAGTAGGTAGACAATAAAAAAGGGTTACGAATAACATAAGGATATATCAATAAATACAGTCGCTTTAGTCCAGTTGTTTGTTTTTTGTTGCATACTTTTATCTCCTTGTCTTGCCATCACCATATCAAAGTTTAGCTTTAAGTTCCATAGGATAGTTAAAAACGGTTTAAGTCATCAAATTCAATTTTTATCTTTCACTAATAATATTGGTCCTAAATTTCTCTTTATTGAAAACTTGGAGTCCACCATTATAAAAAAAGGTTGAATCTTTACTTGAATTTGTGATTGGGCTAAAATTCTCTACAAACATGTATTACATGATCCGTTATGTTTTTGAAAATGAATGCATGTCACTACTCCTTGTTAATTTGAAGATTAGTTTTTATCTATCCTCAACATCTAGTTGTAGATGGACTTGGAGTTAAAGAATCTTCATAGAGGAAAATCAGCTGTTAAAATGATGGGTGTGAATATATTTATTCAACAGATTAAATTTGTTTACTAATGCAGCCCTTGAATGGTGTGCATAAATTAGAAATACTAGCTATAGAAACAAGCATGAGTTACGGAGCCCAACTTCAATAGTGTATATATAAGAAGCACTCCAGATTTAAAATTCACTAGGTGGGGCTTAAAAATCAATATTTTACTTTGGATCAGACTTGTGGGGCCTGAAGAATGACAAAACATATTATTATTTTAAATTCAAATGGAATCCCATTTAATGAGCAGTTATAATTTAAATTAGATAATTATGTGTAACATAGAAAAAAATTCAACAAGCTAAATACTGATTTGTTTAAACTTAAAACTAATGATAATCAGCCAACAACACATTTGAAATAAACTTTCAATATTATATTGAGCAATGATAATTAATAGGGATATTCATGAAATTTCTTACATATTTTAAAAGTGAACCCTGATTTTTAGCTCAAACTTGGGAGATATACAAATGGGAATCTCTGGAAAGTGAAATCTCCTTTGGATTCTTTATCTTGTTTTATGTGATATAGATGTTTCTTTAGGATGATACTGTATAGGATGATACTGTTTGATTGGTGTTTCTCTCATTTAGGTTAACCTGCCTTTTTTCTTCCAACCAATGGCAATTTAATCATTGTCTTAAAACTCTAGACTTATCAAGTTGATGCAATTTATAGTTAGTGTAGAGTTGCCTATTTTGGGATCAAAATCATCACTCACTACAGCATTCCTTTAAGAAAACTGTAGCAGAGTGTTTTCACACCCATTTTCTATAAATAGAATCAAGTTGTCTTATTATCAAACATTACTCTCAAAATCAAATATGGGGAATTATTTGAGTAAAGATGAAGCGTTTGTAAGATAGGAAATGGCTACTCCTTTGATTCCCTCTGAAATTGCTGATTTGAGAGGAAAATGATACATTACATTATTGTATCGGCACTAACAAAAAGTGATGCCAAAAAATGGAAAGGGAAGCTGTATATTATATATACAATGAATTTGAAGGGCCCAAGGCCACAACTTAACTTCAATGGAAAGGTAAGCAATCCTTTTTAATGGCTTTGGGTGGTGTGGAGAAGGAGAAAGAGAGCATGTGTTTGCCATTGATTATTGTTGATAATTTGCCACCATGGGTAATGTGTAAAATTTCCATGTATTTGTGGGTTAAGACTTGGGATGACTACAGTTCAATTCAATCATTAAATTTGCCTTATAACATTATGTGAATCTAAATTATTAATTAACTTTTTTTTTTTGGTTTTATCTTTTTTATTAATACAATCTTTAAAAAAGTTACTTTTAGGACCCTCTTCTAATAAGAGTATGATGCTGCTTCATATTCTTTTGAAAATTTCTTAATTAATATGATTTTTTTAACATAATTATTTTTATTTTTTATGTAATGTAATTAAATAATTAATTATAAAGAAAAATTTAAAAATTTGAGATTTAAAATTATATAGCTTACAGGTGTGATACATTATTGTAAAGAAAATATTAAGTAAAAATCTTAGTGTTAATAGAGTGATATGGTAAAAATTTTATCCAAACTTTACATACTTTTGGAAGAATGTTGAGAATGAGGCATGAATAAATTGCCTCCCTTTCTTTAATAACAAATCGAAAAGAAACAATTGAAAATGAATTTTTCTTTTCTTGTTTTCTTTTTAATCTATATTATCTCTCTTTTTATAAAACCAGTCTGAATCTGCTATTTTAAATATTTTTATTATTTGTAACAAAATTATTATATTATAAATAAGAATTTTATTTTTTTAAATACTTTTAATAATTCAATTATTTTTGGGTGAGTATTTTGTATTTATTCCACAACCAGTGTTAAAAATTTAATACGTGTCTCTTTTTTAAATTTTTAATAATTTACTTGTCAACATCCTGGTTGGAGTCTAAAAACTCCCCTAACCATGTACCAAATAAATTCTTTTATTTTATTAGGTTTACATTAATAAAAAAATAAAAATATATATTACTTTAATTTTAAATAGTAATTTTTAATATTTATATAATAAGTAACTCTATATTTCATATATAAAATTTTATAAATAATACATTTATATAATCTAATATATTACTAATTATATTTATTATATATTATCTATGAACCGTTATGGTCAAATTATTGATTATTAAATAAAATTAAAAAGTAAAAATTTAATAGGGAAGAGTTTAATTTATATATAAATTTTTATGGTCTGTATAATTGGTTGGTTTAATGATGAGTATAATTTTTTTATTATAACTATATTGAATTATTAAAATAATTAAAATATATTAATTATGTTTATTAGTTATTGTTGGGACATAAGATTGTTAGTTGCCTTAGACAATTTTTGTTGAATGGAAGTGTCAGACTACATTGGTCACTTTAGCTATCACTGCGATAAATTAAGTAAACAGAATAAATAAAGAACACATAGATTTGTTTACGCAGTTCGGTTTCCCTACTTTTGTGGAGCTTTGCTCAATGAGTAATTTTACTATCTTTAGTTCACAATACAAGAAGTGAATCAAACTTTCTCCCTCTCCAATTATAGAGATCTCACTCTTGTACTTAAAGACTAGAACACTCACCTCTAAATTCTCCCCTTGAGAATTTAGGTAATAAATATAAACAGTTTACTCTTCAAATGCACTCATAAAATAAATTACTCAATCTACAATAAAGTGCTCTCTATACTCTCATACAAAACGTATACAAGTCTCTCAATATATAAGAGTTTTTGAGATTTGTAATCTAACCCTTTAAAAATAGTAGCCACAAAATAGAAAAGGTAATATACTAATTAAGTCCAATATAAAGTGAACTAATGAAGATTCACTCTTCTATGACATCTTCAATGTAATCCCAATCGATTCTCCATAATCCCCAATTGGTGTAATTGATTGATCCGATCCAATCTAATCCAATCTTAAAATATAATTTTTTAACTAGATTGATTGGTGATAAATCATAATATATACATATTTTAATCCCACATTTGGCATACTTTTGGATGATTTATCCCTTGAATTATGGAATTTGATGCTCCTAATCCTTTAATTTCATGTTTTATACTTAGGAGAGCACCGGAGGATGAAAAGAACAAGAAACGGGCCAAAAACGGAGAAAACGAGCCAAAGTACAAAATTCACATGGCCTGGAGAAATCCACACGGCTGTGCCTCTTTAGCAGATCCGAACACGCCCTGGACTCGATTTACACGGGTGTGCCACACAGGCATGTCCCTGCCGTGACCTGTTTTAATTTTAATCAGATTAGGATACTTAGGGGCAAAGAAAGACATTCCGAAAGCCTATATAAACACCCTAAGTGTGACCTAAAAGGAGGGCGTTCAGGTAGGCCGAGGAGCCAAGCCAGAGAGGCCGATTTGTGAGATTTACTTGAAGACAACCAGTTGATCCATCTCAAGAAGCCAAAATCATACTCAAGACGGAAGATCTTCCCTTCAATTTCCTTCAGGGGGTTTTAGGGTTTTTCTTATGTTTTGTTTTATATTTTCTTCTGAGATGTATTATTTTATAAACATGAACTAAACTCCTCAAATACTTGAGGGGGATGAAACCTAAGACGGATCTTGTTATTGTTTTCTGAACTGTATGATAAATACTTGATTTGTTCTTAATTATGTGTTCTTAATTCTTGTTTTGATATTTCAGGATATTGATTCAAGTATTGATATGCTTAGGCAGTGGAGCAAAAGTCTCTGTTTAAGAGTAGATCTAGCATAGTTAAGCGGAGTTGATCGCACTTCTAGAGATAGGATGACGAAAATCTGCCGGATTAGGGTCAAACCTAATATGGGAGTCCATAGATCGAGTTAATGCAATTCTAGGGGTTTTAATTAGAAAGAGATTTCAATTAATCAACCTAGGGTTAGACGTTAGTAGCCTCGAGAGAGGTATTAATATAAATTAAGGAATCCTACGGATCAAGGCAAGTGAATAAATCGTCTAGTTCAGAGTTAAATTAACAACTAACCTAGTAATCTTAATTGAAGCTTTCCCTTCAAGTATTGGTGCACTGACTAGTCAATTTAATTGGTGAATTAGTGATTACATAAGACATTTATTAAGAGAAACATTGAGTTTATCATAAAAAGACTTTAGAAGAAATAAGCATTATATAACATAGACAAACGACAACAGACATGACTGCTTTTTTTAAGACTTTTGACCTACCTGGAACAATAGTTTTCCTTTCCAGCTTTGGATTTTAGATTTGATCTTGTCCATAAAAACCCAAAGCCTCTATTTTTCCATATCCTCAAATGGAAGACAAATTAAAATAGCATGATTTGAGGTCTACGAAATTAGTGCAAAGCATACAATGTATAAGAGATTGAATTATGGTTCCAGTATTAGGAGAGGAGAAAACACTAGATTTAACATGGTTAATAGATTAGCCTATTGCCTGTTAGAATTACTAAGCACATTGAGGAAACCTTTGCAATTTATTCTTACTTGCAATGAGAAGTCAACCATCTATGAACATTAAGTGACTGATCATGGGGCATAGTAGACTAAGTTTAAAACCTTGAATATGTCCTTTTCAATTAAAATTGAAAGGACCTTAACTTCTAGGACAGATAGAAAAGAATAAAGGATTTCCTTGTTGGAGGCTATACGTTGTGGATTAAAGGAGCCAATGCCACCCCTATTAATGACCATAAAGAACCTTGGTAAAGATACATATCCCATGATCCAAGAGATTCATTTTCGGTAAAAATCCATTTTCAACACAAGTTTCTCCAAAAATATTCACTCAACTTTATCATAAGCTTTGGACAAATCAAGTTTGTAGAAACAAGGAGATACTTGCCTTAGCAAACATAAATTGTGGCTAAAATAGTGCTTGGAACTGTGGCCATAGTTTCAACTACGAAATCAAAAGTGCATAAATGTAAAGATGAACACCGAGATTGTTTACCCAGTTCAACCTTAATCTACGCCTACAGGTCCTTACCCAGAACAATGATCCACTATCCTTCTCACAGTACAACCAATGATTTAAGTCCTGACATTGGGCTAACTCTCACATATTTAGCGACCTCACCGTTTTACAAAGACTAGATCACTCTCTAACTAAGCTTCCCCATCGAAAGCTTAGTTTTGCAACACAAGAGACTCTCTTGATTGTTTACAAAATAATGCACACATAAAGCATTCCTAACTTGAACAAATTTGTGCTCTTTCTATCTCTCAGTCGATCTTTAACCTAGACAAAACTTAAGTTTATTTACTACTTAAGTTTTGCTTACATAAGAGTCATAGTCTAATCACTTTTCTAAAAAATAAAGTTAAAAATCAATATAAAATAATCTTGACATAATTTCATAATACCTCAGTGTAGCCCAATGTCTTCAAATGTAGATAGTGACTTTACTTGATCCACAAGCAACCAAACTTCAAGTCTTCAACTTTAACTCAATTGATCTTCATGGTTTAGGTTCTAACTTGTCCAAATATCTCCAAAACAAACAACCTAAAACTTTTGTTCTCTAATGTGTCAACTCTAAAATATAGACAAATATGACAATGAAACAATGCCTCAAGTTGTGGCCACTGTTTCAGCCACAACCTTCAAATGTGTCAACAAAGTTTGATAGCCTTGGTACCTTTGGAGCCTTATTTTTTCTTCTTTTATCACATGAAAGGCTTCATGTGTGATAAGGATGTTAATTATCTTGAATTTGAAAATCCACTAAGAAAGCTTATTGTGCTTGAAGGATGATACTTGGAAGGAAGGCTTTCATTCGTGAAGTTAGGATCTTGAATATTATCTTGTAAGATTAGTTAGTTGCAATATACAATGGGTTTGTTGTGAGAGATTTCATACGTTATTTCCCCATGAATAAGAACAATATACTTGTATGATTGATTGTATGCAGGACCTTTTCACCGTACTACAAACATCAGTGTTCCAAAAGTGTTGATCAAAGATGCTCAAAAAGCCATTTGATTCGACAGATTTAGAGGGTCTCGTCCCAAATAATGCTTTTTATTTGATTTGATCATCTATGACCTTATTATATAATTTTTTTTTTTGCTAAGTAGGGGTGTAACAGAAGAAAATTCCAGAGAATCACCCATCCTGATATTACTTATAGTATAGTTGAGATGTTTTAAACTCATGAGAACCACGTGAATCCCTATCTGTTATTTGCTTTCATCTCAACAAAATAAACCCCTAAACATATGAAAACATGCTTGTATTTATCATTTTCTTTTAAAAAAGAAAGGTTTTATTACAATGCAAGACAAGGCAATCTAATAATTGGAACCCCACAAAGAATATTTGTTGCTCCTTGTTAATGCACCCACAAAGAAGGAATTAATTAGGCACAAATCCAAGTCATTGATTTTACATTTATGATATTTATTAAATTGTCCCCAAAGCCTGGAGAAAAGTATAATTATTGGCTGTGGCTTTCAAATCCTTAATGCCAGAACAACTTGATTTATAGTTCATACGACTAACAAAATGTTAGTGGCCAGTTATTGCTTCAATTTTGACAGGAAAATAACCAAATGAATAAGCAATGTCTTGGGCGGGGAGGGGAGGGGAATTAAAACATAAATACAAAATGGTCCCCAAATGGGTATTATTTCGAGGGACCCATCAAACCCAAAACTACCCTAAATTATAAGCCTTTGCACATGTCAAAGTATGACCTAAACCAGCAACGACACCCACACTTTAATTTCCAAGTTTTAATATACAGCAGTTGAATTGGCTTATTAGGAAGTCGCACCACTGTGAATGCAAAGGAAAGTTCCGAAGGAAAATTTGGGATTTTCCAGGAAAAGGTGCAAGTAAACTAATATGATCCTTTGCATGAAATACCTCAGTTATTGCAAAATTTATGGCAACACACTTTTTTTTTTTCTTTCTTTCTTATGGTTAATGAAAGATTGTCACTATAGCAAAATTTATGCCAGACCAGAAGAAGAAACAATGAGAAAAAGAAAATAGCTAGAAAAAGTAACGCAAATGTAATCAAGTGTTTATAAATAATATCAAATAATAATAATTTAATTTAAGAATTTTTTAAGTGATTATAAATAACTATTCAATTTAATCTTTTCTTTTAATTAATGAAAACATTACATTTTAAGCTATTTTAAAAAACTCCCTAAACTTTTATAATTTTATCACAAACTCCCTAAAAAAATTAAAATGACTAGTTTAGAGAAGAAGAAACAAGAAGCAGATGGTGACATGCATACTGACATGGAGGAAACTAAAAAAAATTTAAAAAGCTTACGGGAGGAGAGTGAAAGAGCGCGTGAGAAATGAGCGTGGTACTTTAAATTAATCAGAATCTCTCCTGCATAGTAAATCGTCCCAAGAAGGTAGCGCCTTTTGCTTACTCTCTCCACTGACATTTAACAAAAACAGCGAAAGAAAGAAAGAATACATACATAGAAGAAAGAGAAACACTCGGCTTTGGCCTTAGGGAACTGAGCATTGAGATAGCAACTGCTGCATTATCCTTAGCTCATAAAAGAAGCTTGGGAATTTTAGGGTTCTTTGTTTGCAACCTTTTTTTTCTTATCTAACTATTAAAAATATCAACCAAAGCTAGCTAGTTAGTCTCTTTCAGGTAAAACCCCATCTCTGTGTTTTCTTTCTCCTTACTGCTAGACATTTGTGTTTTCAGCTTCATTTTTCATCAATGTAGTTTTTTCTTCTCTTTTACTCTTTACTTTTTTCTAAAAAAGAATAGTTGTTCTTTTTATTTCAATGTGTGTAAGAGTGGGTGAGGAGTTGTCAATTTCTTTCTGGGTTTTGCTTACTTTTATGTTAGTAATAATGTCTCCTTTTGTGCTTTTCTTTCATTATTATTTTCAAGAAAAATCCCATTTTCTCTGTTGATTTTCTTCTGGGAAAAGAAAATGTGACTTCATCCTTGAACTCCAAAAGCTTGTTTATAACTATCTCTCACTTCCCTTCCACCTTTTACTCAGTAAATGAAGAAGAATCGAGTTTCCATCCCTTCTTTTCAAATTTTTAGCTGCTCATGTACTTGGGACTTAACTTGGAACACTGTTTTCAACTCTGTGTTTTAAGCTTACTTCTCTTTTATAACTTGCTTTTCATTTGAACAGCTTTTTTCCATCTCAGCTTAGATTACACAAGGGTGAACAATGCCTACCCAGTTTTTAGTTTTCTCTAAGAAAACATATATATATATATATATATATATATGTATGTGTGTGTGTGTGTGTGTGTGTGTGTGTAAATACATATTAAGTGAGATATTTCCTTGAAACCTTGCATGTCTTCAAGTTCATTTGACTCCCTATATTCCTAGTTTTGCCTTGTTAAGTTAAGTTTGCTTTCCATTTTTACTTTCTAAGTTAACAAGCATATTTGAAGTAAAAATACTAGAGTTTTTTATGGAGTCAAAAAGGGCTTTGGTCATAAATTTGTTGTAAAATAAAGAAAATGTAGGAAAAATTGTTTCTTTGATTGGAATGAGAGTTAAAACACTATTCCATGCGCCTACTGGCGCAAATTTTCATTAAGACAGAATGATTCAGTTTTTCATCCAAAAATATTGCAGAACATGGGCTATATTTTATATACATTAACTTCATTTTTTTCAAAAAAAAAATCTTCATTCATTTCTAGCAGGTTCCTTGTGGTTTCAATGATGTGTGTTCTGTTTTTTTCTTTTGGGGAGGGGTTATAGTATACAGGGGTGAAAAAGGAAGGATCTCTCTTCCCCCCCCCCCCCCCACCCACCCAAAAAAAAAAGGAGAGAGAGAGTAAAAAACATGAGAAAAATTGGAAAAAAAAAGAGTTGGAAAAAATGGGTTTGTTTGTAATGATATTTAATGAATTAATTTGATGGCAACCTTATTTATTTTAGTCTTCCTTTTTTTTTTTTATCTTTCCTTTTAAATCTTGTCATTTGGTTATGGTTGGTGATAGTGGAAGTAGTTTCTATGGAGTTTCTTTTAAGGCATTGTAATTGTATTGTTTGTTTGTTAGGTCCTTTGCATACTGATAAGATATTGAAAGCAGCTTTCATGAGCTATTTGTTCTTTTCTCTATATTTATGTATCAGATTCACCCTTTCAACTTCGCTCCTCAGCCCGCAGTTTTAAACTAGTTGGAGGTGGTGTGGGTCAGACGGTCGGTGATTGCGTGTTTGAACTTTGAACTTTGAAGCAGAGTACAAATATTTTGCCCTTTCATCTCTTCAAGGGAAAATATCGAAATCATGCAGACACCTAAAGGAAGGTAAGCTCTTCGTTAGTCAATAATGTGTTTATAGCATTCTGATAATTCTTTTGTCCCCTTAAAGTAGACTATGTCCTTGTAATTCTTCCTTCATTGCTCTTCTTAACGTTTCCTTGAAAGGAAAAAAAAGGTCCATTTCTTGATGATTGTCTACTAATTTTAGATGTTAAATTGCCTTTTATGAGGCTAGATTCCGCCAAATTTTCATGTGAACCTATCCTATATTGGTTCCAGATGAGGTGTGTATATTGGGTTGTTTTACTTGTGCTTGTGAAAATGGTGGGACATCAGCTTCATGGTGGTGGTTGGCTGCAGAATTTTGAAGTTGTTGGTAGTCAATCAAGGGTTGTCCCACCAGGTTTGAAATATATGATTTAACCGATGGACAAGTTCCGAGATTAGTTCGGTCATCTTGGAATAACTGATCAGATGGTACATGGTTTTGTTTAACCGTAGCTATTGCTTGTTGACTATAAGCTTCAATTGATGTTCTTGATATTTATCTGCTATTATTTTCCATTTGACAGTAGAACAAGCTCTGTAGAAGTGCCTCAGAGAAAATCTCCAGCAACACCTCGGACTGCTCGTCAACTGAAGATACCTGGATCTGATTCTGAGGCTGTGTCGTCTCCAAATCCTGCAAGTAAGACACCCAAAGACAGAAGTCCAAAGGTTACTGAGCGAAAAGTGTTGAGAAGCCCAGTAGCTGAGGTACTCTTCTGTCAATTACACCTAAACTAGGTTGTTTTTAAGTGTAGGATGATACAACTGCAATGAAGATATTTTGACATGCTGTTAATTCGGTCATTACGGGACATTTTGTGTTTGCTTATGTACTTTGTTATTCATACTTACATTAATGTCCACTCTTGTCTTGTGAGCTTCAGAAGAAGCGTCCGAGCAGAGTGACTGAACTGGAATCACAGCTCACTCAACTTCAAGATGATCTAAAAAAGACAAAAGACCAACTGACTGCATCAGAGTCCTGGAAGAGGCGAGCAATGCAAGAGGCTGAGGAGGCCAAGAAGCAGCTATCAGCAATGTCAGCTAAGCTTGAAGAATCCGAACAGCAATTGATGGAAATTTCTGCCTCCGAGGATGACCGTGTGCAAGAACTTCGTAAGCTTTCTCAAGACCGAGATCGAGCATGGCAGTCTGAACTTGAGGCAGTCCAGAAACAGCACTCAATGGATTCTGCAGCCTTGGCATCTGCCATGAATGAAATTCAAAAGCTTAAAGTTCAGCTGGAAAAAGCACATGAATCCGAGGCCCTTCAAACTAAGCACGCTGAATCCGCGCATACTGAGATTCAGAACTTGAGAATTGAACTTACCGAAACTCTCTCCTTGGTTCAAAAACTTAAGTCTGAGCTCACTGATTGCAAAGAATCTGAATTGCAGGCTCTTGAAGTTGTTCACAAAACCCAAACACAACTGGAAGCAGCAAATAAAACCATAGAAATGCTGGGTTCTGATGCAACCAAAGAAACCAAAGCTTACAACACATTGACGTTGGAGTTGGAGCAATCAAAAGCTAGAGTTAAGTCACTGGAGGGACTTGTGAGCAAGCTCCAGGCTGAACTGATTGGTAATAGCAGCAAAACGGTCGAGCATCTCAAAGACAATAAACTACCCCAACAGGATGGAGAAAACGAGGGCATACAGCAGCTTAACGCTGAGCTTAATTTTGCAAAACTTGAAGTGAATCAATTGAGATCAGCACTGGATGCAGCTGAGGTCAGGTACCAAGAAGAATATATTCGGAGTACACTGCAAATTAGAGGTGCGTATGAACAAGTGGAGCGCATAAAAGCACAGTCATGCCAGAGGGAAGCTGAACTGGAGGAAGAATTAAAGAAAACAAAAGCTGATGCTGACGAATTGAGAGCAAATTTAATGGATAAGGAGACTGAAAAGCAGAGTATTTCCGAGGAAATTGAGGAACTGAATTTGAAGATTGAGAAAAAAGGGTCTAACGAAAGAGAATCTGAACTTGCAATAGAGTTGAAGAAGTTAGAGGCAGATTTGACAGAGTTGAAAGCAAATTTGACAGCAAAGGAAACGGAATTGCAGAGCATAAGAGAGCAAAACGAAATGCTCAAAACAGAAATTAAGAACATGGAAACGGGTAGCAACAAAGTTGGTGAAGAATCAGTTGCATTGTTGGAAGCAGCAAGGGCTGCAGAGCGAGAGGCGCTGATGAAAGTTGGTTATTTAACGGAAGAAGCAGATAAGAGTAGCCGAAGAGCAGCACGAGCAACCGAGCAGCTGGATGCAGCACAAGAAGCAAACACCGAAATGGAGGCAGAGTTGCGGAGACTGAAGGTGCAGCTGGATCAGTGGAGAAAGGCAGCTGAGGCAGCTACTGCCATGCTTTCATCCGGGAACAAAGGGAAACATTCAGACAAGACAAAATCTGTTGACAACAACTGTAACCCTGGAAATGGTTCGCCGAACTCGGAAGACATGGATGATGATTCACCCAAGAAGAAGAATGGAAACATGTTAAAAAAGATTGGTGTGTTATGGAAGAAAGGTCAGAAGTAGCAGCAAAGGCATGAGAGGTTGCAATGCATATATAATATAATATAATATATATTTCTGCTCTAAAAGTAAAACTTGAAAAGGCTGTGGATGTTTTCAGTATATGAAAAGTTACCTTATTTTTGTCTGGTCAGAGGATCAGAGTTTCAGTTTGCTAAAATCCTAATTCCTTTAAGAAGACAAATGTTTATTCCACCTTTTCTTAAATTTATGCTTCAACTAACATCTCTCATCCATTTTGATCAAAATTGCTTACAGGTAGAATAGATTCCAAGTACTAAAATGTTATTCATATCAAGTTGGACCGCGTTTAGAATTTTGACTGTTTGTTCCGTTTTCATGTTAGAACAACAATCGGGATAGTCAAAGCTTGTGACATTTGACTGTGTTTAATTTTATTGTAGCAAATGAGTAGGTTTCGTGTGAAAACTTTTAGTTCATTTGAATGGTTTTCCTAAAAGGAGAAGAGTTTGTGTTTTTGGAAGTATTGTATCCTTATTCTATTTGAAGCCGGAGGTAATTTAAGTGATAAATCTAACTTTTGAGGAAACTTATAAATAGGTAGCATTGTTGATTTGCAAAACATAATCTTTGGATTGTCTATTTCGACTACAACTTTGTGTTTTTATTGATAATTTTGTTTGAGACAATGTTCTTGACTTTTATGTTAGGATATGTTGATAGATTTATTATTGGATTATAATTTAGATGTAAGACAATTGTAACATTTTTCTTTATTAACCGGAGTTAGGAGAACAAATTAATTGTTTCAAACTCATTTAAATCAAAATGTTAGACATATAAAATGTGTTTATCATTACTTGTAAACCTCTAAAAACACTTTTTAACCATTAAAACAAGGTTAAACAAAAAGACTTTTGCAGTTCAAATTTGAAATCACTAAATTGCAACAATAGCAACTAGTCAAACTCTTAAACAAATTAAGCAGTCCATCAAGATAATAATAAATCAAGTTAACTAAAACTTATTGAGGGTTGTACGTTTAGTTGCAATAGAAATAACAATTGGAAGAATAAAAATAGATATGAGCATGGAAATTGATTACGTATTTTGGACTATCAATCTGCAGTACAAGATATGATTTAAGTTCAATTCACTCACCAAGTTATAACCTCACTCATATATATTAACTAGATCACTCCTTCTCATACGTCTTTCTTATCTAAATGTTAGAGGCTTGTAAAACTTCAATCAATGTGAATTCCATTCTCCTTGAAGTGTGCTTGGGTAGGTCTTAAAGGAAATCAAATATCCAAAGATTTTCTAGGAATAGACCTCTTTTAGAAACATAATCTCTTTATTTAACGAAATCTTTAAAAAAAAAAAAAATTCTTGAAAGAAGTCCTTGACCGATTATTTTGATGATCCAAGTCATTAATATTTGATTAAAGTTGTGAAGGTGATATAAGGAAAAGTCCAAGATTTTTTAGTAAGAAAGATACCCTTAAAATATGACAAGCTGAATGACAAACTAGTTGCAAGAGGAGTAGCAACCGGCATTGCATTTGGGACGTGCAACCGACACTAATAATTCCCCTCGAGTATTTTGACCAAAAACATAACAACAAACTTAAGAAAGGGCAAAAACAATCTTTTTAACAATGCTCCCCCATATCAATCCACTATGAGGCCAATAATTAATGTAATAAGAAACATAGCATTGATAAAATAAAATTCATATAAATCATCCGTACTTAGTACATGACTCAAAACAATAATTTCGTCAAGAAAATATATCTCTACTCCTGACTCCATACTCCATTCTCGCCCTTTTTTATTCAAGAATGCAAAAGCTTGATCAAGTGTCATGAGCAAGAAGGTTAGCCTTGTTTTGCAGGACTCGAGCCTTTTGTTTGTTAAGGAGCTTTATTTGGCTCTCCAAATGATGTAGTTGCTTATCTGCATTGGTTGAACAATCTTGCCATATCTGCATTGGTTGGTTTGCCAGATGTAGATGCAGTTGCAACTAGGGCATCATCTTGCACTGAATCCTCATCAGCTCCAACATCAGAATCAACAACTCTATGTTTCCCTTTATTCTACTGCTAAGAATATTTCAATTTAGGCGATGGAGGCTCAGTAACTTCATCCTCTTGCACCATGTCTTTCTTTTTGTTGTAGCTTGATCTAATAGATGAGTGAGGGAAAAGATAGCATCTGCCTTAGTGTTCTTGGTTTTTGTGTGTTTGGTAATCTCATTAAATATTAGTTTGCCAAGAAGAACATGAATAAATGAAACTACCTTATATGGTTATATTGCCATCTTTTTATTGACAACCATGTTTTGCTTGGAGGGCAGCCAATTTCTTATAGCAATGGCATATAATGCAGCATAGGTAGGCTCATGCTCTGAAGTTATGAAATCTTGACCTTTTGACCAAGTGGAACAGATTTTGTTTGTGAGTTGGGAGGCAAGTTGATCGTGGTCAGTAATGAAATTATCATCATCTTCACTACAACTTGTTGATCACTGCAAGACTGAATGTAAAGAAGTATCTTTGCATATTAGCCTGCATGTAGTGCACATCATCCTTATCTGTAATAGTCTTCTGGAGATTGACATAAAATTCAAGCACCAAGTTCTTTACATAGGGCTTGACATAGGACACAAAAAACAAGATTTCATTTTCCCCTAAAAAGATGTCCATGTCATGCTCTACAAAACCCATCTTCTTGAATATTTCATTCATTGATGAAGCCTTTCTCAACCATAAACTTCATCCTCTTTGCACAGAATGGGGTAAGGAATCGAGATTTTCTCTGTTCAGGCACATGGCCTAGCAGCATCAGCAGTTTCCTCAAGGATGTTTGGAACGTCAACATCTTTCAATTTCTCGTTTCTTTTCTTGGTTGAAGAGGGGGCACTAACTCTCTTGAAGTAGTGTTTTGTAACTTGTGGTGCCAAATTAGCCAACGGCACATGTTTTCATCGTTAGTATCTTTAGCAGCAACGATTTTTCTCTTTCTTTCTGCTCTATTTTTCTTTGCAACCTGAGGGATAAAAGGTTCCTTCCATTTTCCAACAACCTTCATCTTTCTATACTTAGTTTTGATCTCCTTGGTTATAAATGCCCTGGTATGTCTTTGAGTTGCAAGACCAGTTGCAACTGAGGAACATCTGATTGCTGTCGTTGAACATTTTGCTCCTGATATGACAAATGGATATATATATCCGAATATGACAATGTCTTCCAATGCTTTTTTTAATGGAACTCTAACATTGTAAACAAAATCTATTATTTTTGGAAGAAAATCCCTTCTACTTATTGAAAATCAACAAAGTTGCTACGGTTCCAGTTTCTGTTACTGTTACTTTTTAAGGAATGTTATTAGTAGATTAAAATTAGAGATTAAAAATAGTTTTTCTTTGTGATAAATAAATAATTCACTAGATTATTGTGATTGTTATTATTATTGGACTAGTTTTAAAAGATATATGAAATGGCGTAGATATGAGGCCCAATTTGTAAGGCGAATACCATAGCCCACTTTATTAGCCGCATCGTTTCCTAGGGTTAGGATCGTTTGGGTTTAAAACTCGCTCAGTGCGGTAGCTGCTGTTTCCCTCTTGTCTTCGCCTCCAAATCTCTCAAAACCTTCATTCCATCCCACTCACTCCGAACAACCTCTCTCCACCAACATGGGGTATGTGTTCTTCTTCTCCTTACTTCTTTTAGCTCTAATCGACATATTCTCGCAACTTGTTTATGTTCCTTTTATTTTTTAAAGTGTTTAAGCTACTCTTGTTTATTCAGTGAAAATGATGACTTTTCATGAAAACTGTTGGTTTTTAAAATCTGGGTATTGGATCTTGAAGTCTTTTGTTGATTCCATTCTTTGTTTAAGGCGAGTGTTGAATAAGTTGGGAGAAGAACAAAGAAAGGAATTTTTTTTACAGCCCCGGGTTCTGGTTTTAGATACTCCGAAAGTTTGAATTTTGGTTGCTGTTTTAGATTTCTAGAACTAAGTTTGGACTACTGAACTCGAATATGAATTTGGGTTAATGATTTCTTGTTTGACTAGTAGAAACAAAATGTCTGTTTCGTTTTGGGTTTTAAGATTTAGGAGGAATTACTCTTGAACGAAGCTTGTTTGAAATCATATCTCCAATGACAAATAGAATATAGAAATATTAAGTAATGGCTTAAAAATATAAAAATGTTATAGGAAAACACGTGGTATGGGAGCTGGGCGCAAGCTGAGGACCCACCGCAGGAGGCAGAGGTGGGCTGATAAGGCATACAAGAAGTCTAACCTTGGAAATGAATGGAAGAAGCCATTTGCCGGTTCTTCCCATGCTAAAGGAATTGTCCTTGAGAAGATGTAACTCTTATTTCCTTTTCTTTTTAAATTTGTTTGGTTCTAATGTTTTCATTCAACTCTTATTTCAAACAAGTTCACCACATGCAGAGGTATTGAGGCTAAGCAGCCGAACTCTGCCATCCGAAAGTGTGCTAGAGTTCAATTGATCAAAAACGGCAAGAAGATTGCTGCTTTTGTTCCAAATGATGGTTGCTTAAACTACATTGAAGAGAATGTGAGTATTACTGAACTGAAAATAGTTAAAGCCTTAAGGTATGGTTTTCGCTGCTACACTTCTGATGATTAATATGTTAATTTAGGATGAGGTGTTGATTGCTGGATTTGGACGAAAGGGTCATGCGGTTGGTGATATTCCTGGTGTTAGATTCAAGGTTGTGAAGGTGTCTGGTGTTTCACTCTTGGCACTCTTCAAAGAGAAAAAAGAGAAGCCTAGATCTTAAGTTTGCAATGAGGAAAAGATAGCTTTCATGATCTTTCTATAGTTTTACTTAAAACTGAGAGCATTCTGTTGCCTGGTAGCTTTTCTGGACTTTTGTTTATTTTCTGGCTATTATTGTATTGAATTTTTGGTGCCATCGTTTGATCAAAAAGATTTTGGTGCTTTACATCTGTTCCAAAATGTTCATTCTTCCGCTTGCTATGATTTTGATGCGTTGGCTTATGCAACTGCGTAAATAAAATGATTCGATTCTTAATCAATCAAAACATTTGAGTTATAATTATTTACTTAATTGTCGATAAAAGGAAGAACGATATAAAAGTTGGTAATTTTAGTTATTCAGGATTACGTCCTCTAACCATTAGGGTTGAGTTATAATAAATGTTAAATAAAATGCTAAAAACAATTTTGGTTGTTGATTTAATCAAGTTAGTGCATAAGAGGTAGGACTGAATTATAAATAATTATTTGTTGTAAATAAAATATAAAATTAAAGAACAAAACAGATTAAATAGGTTCTTGGTGATTCTATCTATTGTGAAAAATCAGGTCGAATGGTTGGCTAACTAAAATGTTTCACAGAAATGTTTCACAGAAAATGACTTTCTGTTGTTGTTTGGTAATTTCTTTAAAATATTTTACAAAAGTTCTTTTCAATTAAGCTAACATACATTTGAGATTTTCTTATTGAATTTATTTTTATCTATAATTTTATATTTTACATTGTTTTTGTATATATTAAAAATATTATCTTAAATTCAAATTCATTACAACGTCATTTTTTAATTACATGACTACTAAGTGAATATTTTTTATTTAAAAATATGACATCAACAAAATTGATAAAAAAAAAACGATGTCAAAAATTAGACTTAATTTTTAAATTTGAAAAGTAAAGGGACTAAAATTTTGAAAATAAAAGTACAAAGACTAAATTACAAATCTTTTAAGTGTATATAGACTTATGACATATTTTAACCTTTATACTATAAAACATTATTATTAATATATTTATAATTGTAATAAATATTTATTATTAAAATATTAATATTGAATATTTTCAATAATATGTGAATAATATTATTTAAAATTATTTTATTAAAATAAAATTAAATAATTAAATAATTTATTATAATAATATATTATATTAATAATTTATTATATGACTAAATATAAATAATTAAATATGTATGTTTAATAATATAAAAAAATATAATATTTTAAATATTTTTAAAATAAAAATAAAAATTATTATCAGTATAGTAATATTAAGTTTGATTTAAGTTAATTTTTATAAAAAAATAAAATTATTTATAGATGAGCTCTTTTCCGGAAAATGACTTACGCCCTTGATATTTAAGTCATTTTCCGTTGACCAAACTATTTTCTGTGAAACAAACATAGAAAAATGCAAAAAAACATTTTCCATAAAACTTTTTACATGTAAACAAACGGAGCCTTAATAATTTTAGTACTTCTAAACCACATTTCACAATGTATAGTATAATAATAAGAAAGGGCAATTAATTTCATAATTCCATGTATTACAATAATGAGATTCTTAGTTTTTAGTTACGCAAAGAATTAGAGGTGACAATTGGGTTGATTCAAATATTATTAATATTTAAATATTAGAGTTGCATATTTCATGATGATCAAATATGGATTGAATTTATTAAGCCGAATGGGTACTTCACACTAGGGGTTTTTTAGATTTTTAAATCATACATAATTGAGTTTAGTTGTTGGTTTTTCATATTAATTTTTGGTTTTAAATTTTTAGATTTATTTTGACAAAATGAGATTTGTTTTATGGCTTTTGAATATTATTTGATAAATTTTTAAATTCTTTTATAAATATTTCTGAAAAAACAAATTTTCAACAACTTTTAAATTAATTTTACTATTTTAAATATAAAATATTTATTGTATAATAAAAAATAAATAATTACTATATATTAAATAAAAAATAGAATTCCATTCAATTTCGAGTATTGCGGTTTTTAAAATTACCTTCGGTTTTTAATTTCTTGCTCTAACCCTAATTCACACGTACCAATAGTAGACCTCCATCCTGTCAATTTGTTTGTCTTCTGTTCAATGGGAGTACAAACTTGGAGCCTGATATGATTTATGAATGAAGATTGTCAATATACATGAAAGCTGTTTATTGGATTTAAGAGTTTTAAAGTATGCAAATGCATCGGAAAAGATAAGATTGTATTTATGGGATTGAGAATTCATACATTGTTTAATAGTCCTATAGCTGCTAAGAATTTGCCCCGACTTGCTGGGTCTGTCTACTTGTTGGTACTAAAAACAATCCACAGATTCTATAAGTAAATATCTTCTTGTTGGTATGACAGAGACAGTTTAAAAAAACTAAGAACAAGTAATCTCGTAAAAATCCCATCCCAAGAACAAGTACAGCAACTTTCAATTACAAACCTGGCAGAAATTTGCATAGTCAAGGCGGCAGATTTGTTTGGCACAGAACTATATAAAATCATGTCATGCAAACTGGGCATAAAAGTATACCATGAAATAAAGAGTTGTTTGTAAGTACATTTTCATGATGTGGGCACAATCTATATGAGACAACCTTCTTTTTCTTCTTCCTTAATAAAGCTTGCTCTCATTGCATAATAAATATGTCTGGACACAAATGGTAATATGATGGCAAATCCAATCCATGGCTTCATCTTTAAGTTCTTACTTAATAACTGAAAACCTATAAAACGCGCTCCATAAGACACTATCTACTCAAGATCAGGATCAGATCCCAACTTGGTGGAATTCGAATCTGGAACCCTCATTGCTGGAAAAGAGTACAAAATGCTACCAGAGTGTATTATATACTCTACAACGCTTTTTACCTAGACCCACACCAAGGTACCTTGAGAAAACCAAACAAGATTTTTCCACTTATCTTAGCTGTTCTTGGGTAAGATGCTCTCTGGAATCGATAATATGGTCCTCTTGTCTACTGCCACTGCTGTTCCTGGTAAACTTTTTACTGGTGCATCAATATTGTAAAATGAATCCTTGACCGAGAAAGGTTTCCTTGACCCAGAAGTAATTTCAGAAGTCACTGAGGAATGAGTGGGGTTTGACAAAATGTTTACAAACTCCTTTCAGCCATGAGCAAAAAGATAATCAGAAATGGCTTCTTTACGAGTGCCTGAATTTATATCCACTTCCACAGGGCCTCCGTTTGCAACAAAACCAGTAATTTGGTCTTCAAGAGGAGCATCTTCCTTGGTGGTGTTATAAAGGGAAAGTGAATTAGTCTTCCTTGGTGGTGTTATAAAGGGAAAGTGAATTAGTCTTAAAGTATGGTTGACTGTATGTCTCTTTTTCAGCAGCTTCTTTCAATGTGACAATATGTTGAACATCAGACTCGGAAGTTAAATTATCAGCAGTTTGAGGTACTCCATCAAGAGGAACAATCTTGGCATCCTTTGTGCGAGTACCATCCTTGCCTCCCACACCCACTATTTGGCTTACTACTGTTTCAACAGAACCAATTCTCTGAGCCTTTGAGTAACTTTCTCTACCAGTTCTAGGAGAGGATTTATTCTGAAGTTTTGGAGATGTGCCAGGGCTAATTTTGAGGTTTCTTGAAGTCACTTGGTACCTTTGTTGTAGCATTTGAAGGTTTTTGAATTGACGAGGAAGATCTAGATCTTACAAGTGAGGAAGTTTGCTTAACATCAACTTTGGGGCCCTTGACAGCAGTGAGGGTTCTAACAGGTTGAAACTTTCCAATCATTGCACTGTTTGAGCTTCCACTAGGACTAGTGCTTTTTGCTTCAATATTAGGCGAGTCACTAGTTACACCAGGATGATACAACATATTCCCATTTGGACTACGACCTGATGATCTTACCTGCATTCATGATCAAAACAAAATTGAGCTAAAAAGAATACAAGCAGGCAATTTGTCCATTTGGATTTCGTCAAAGAATAGACACAGACAGGTTCTATCTCCTTTCCTGCTGAAGATTCTGATATGAAAATCTCTGTTTGCTTATTCTTAACCACAGTTAAAGATGGAAATTTTAAGAAATAAGAACTAACCCCATCAAAGAAGCCAATTTTTGGTGATGGCAATCGAAGGGTGGAGGGTTTCACCGAAGCAGGATGAAGAAGCCCACTAGTTTCTTGTGAAGCTTTATTTACTCTTTCATCAAGTGCACAAGTAACCTCAGCACCAGCTTCCAGTAAGCACTGACCAGTAGGATGGTTTGGAGAATCCAGATCTTGGTGGACATCACAATTTGTAGTGAGTCCCTTGTGGGAGCCAATACGAAGTCTATCT
This sequence comes from Gossypium australe, assembly GCA_005393395.2. Taxonomy (NCBI): domain Eukaryota; kingdom Viridiplantae; phylum Streptophyta; class Magnoliopsida; order Malvales; family Malvaceae; genus Gossypium; species Gossypium australe. Next base: position 12,508,837 of record CM016622.1, on the reverse strand, counting down.
CTTACAATGTTAGGCCTTTGATTAGCAGCAGAGGTTGATGATAGTGACTCTGAGGACTGTACACTGATAGAGCTAGCAGGAGATATACTGGAAGAGAGCTTGGTTGAAGACTTCAAAAAAGTGGAAAGCTTCGAATTTCCTGCTTGATTTTTACCTTTTGCTACAATTTTGGATGGGTTACTGATAGTATAACCAGAGGAAGAAGGGTTAACTTTTCTGGAGTCGTTTTTTTGTTTAGTCAAATTCAAGGAAGACTTTCCAATTCCCTCAGATAAAACACTGGCACTACTTTCAAGCAAGGTACAATAATTTATCAGCTCTGCTGTGCTAGAGTCTGGGAAGCAGGAAGAAGATTTGGTAGATAGGGTAGACTTAGGCACAATATGTCTTGAACCACCCAAACCACGAGTCTTTGATACAGTGGTGCCTCTACCTAACCATTAAAACAAATCGAGAGTGAATTAAATAGAATACATGAGCAAGAACACTTCTAATTTGATGAAGCTAATCTAAACAGATAGTATTTTAATTTACCAGTCACACTTTTTGCATTCTTTTCCATTTTAACAATCTTAGCATCCAAGGAGAGCCTTCTGGTTGATGTTGTGGAAATGGGAGCAAACTGGCTTAGTCCCATTGGCAGGTTATGAAGAGAAGAAGTTGATTCACTTTTAGAAAGAGGCTGTACAGGCCAGTTAGACGAAAAACAAATAAGAGTTACAGTGGTAGTAAATAGCCGTTATGTAGGTCTATAATCAGCAGTCACAATAATTAAATTACCACAGCTTTATAGTATTGTTTTCTATGAATCTCTAGAAAAACAAAATCCAATTAATTTCATCTAACCTCTTAAATTTGGAAGTTTAAAACTTACTTAGAACACATTGTTCAATAAAATTATTTCTATCTCAACTAGAAAAGAAGATACAAGTTGCAGTTTCAGTCATTTGCATGACACAGCTAATAAATGCATGAGATATGTGCGATCAGAAAGAAACCTGCTTCATCGTTTTCCCAGTATCTTTCACACCAATGTTTGGCCTCTTTGGAGCTGCTTTCTGCTTCATCTGAAATAGCAGAAAAATAAATGTTAGCGGGGACACACAAGAAAGTTACAAATAATGAAATTTTGCATTGGCAGATCTTGATGTACCTTATCTTGAGTGATAAATGCTACCTTCTTTGAAGCTGGAAGTAAAAGGAAAACAGGTATTGTCAGTTTGAGAATATTTGTGCAAAGAATAAGCATGCCTAGAATGTTATTTTAAGCCCTATATCTGATGTGATATTATTTAAAATAAGACAGCAAACAACCTCAGCATACTAATAAAGGATCATAAGATACGTACAAACTGTAAGAATACAAGTTATGTTGGCCTAATTATTACATTTCCCTCAATGGATGAAAGGAAATCCTTTGAAGTTGTATTTGTGGCATCGAAGAAAAACTATTGGGTGCAACAGCAGAAAAAGATGCAGATTCAGAAAGAAACAAACTATACTTACATGATACACTTTCAGAATCTGTTGTTTCCAATTCCTTTTTGCCAATGGAATTTGCTGTGTTGGAAATTTTGTTAAATTTCTGGATTGAAGCTCTTATATCCTCAAACAAATCAGCATCAGAATTTTCCAAAGTCAAAATTTCAGTATCCAACATCGTTAATGAATCAAAAGATCTGTTTACATCCTCTTGGATCCCGGGAAATCTACTTATTTCACCTTTCTCACTGCCTCCCATGCTAGACAACTCCTCCGATTCGAGAAAACCTAAAATAATATTACAAATATATCAAAACAAGTAATTTAAAACCATAACTTGCTAAGTGTATATAAAAAAAAAGACCAAATTGTACCTTCACTAGCAAAGAAAGCATTATCCCATGTTAAACTTTTGCGTAAATTATATTTTCCATTTTTTCTCAACTCGTCTTGTTCCAAAGAACCTGGTGGTTGCTCTAACTCTCCAGCTTCTTCAAGAAAGCCTGATGAGATTTCTACATTGTCGAGATCCAAAGAAAACCAAACAGTTCTGGTTTTAATCCCGTCCTCTGCACAACACAATTTCCAATTTGTCAGGAGAGATATATAGTTTTGCAACAATAAAAAGAGATTTAAGTTTCAAATTTAATAAGCAAAAAGAAACGAGGATCAGTGGATCATCATCTTATATTTTTCGAAAAAGCATCCCCAAATTATCTAATGTTAACAAGAAATTGCTTTCAGAAGGCCAAACTGAATCCGTTATAGTGAGAAAACAGCAAATGCCGAGGAGAAACTGCTTTCAGGGAAAAAAATCAATCAGTTTCATTTGAAGGTTTAGTCAAACAATTTCTATAAGAAGAATACCGAGAGAAATCAATAAAACATAAAAAATCAGCTTAACATCAATGATTTTCTGGAGCTAATTATTCGTAATAAACAGATTAAGAAATTGGAAAAAGGAACATTTCACCGTAATTCTAAAACATGATTATCAGAAAAATGAAAAATAAAGTTATGTTTCGATGAAATGTAGATGAGGAAATCATATGATGATAATAAAGAAAGACCTGAGGATTGAGAGAGGAGGCAATCGTCTTCGGACGAAACATCGATGAGGCTTAGCCCTTCGATATCAAAATCGGTTTGCATCCCGGAATCACCCCAATGAGGCCAAATGCGTTAATTATTTAAATATTTGAATTGAATTGAGATAAAAAAGAATTGAAGAAAAGGTAAAGATTTTGAAATATGTGGAAATAACAAATGCTTTACTAAGAAAGCAAATGCGTTAATTATTTAGTGAATGTTCTTTTTTGAATTTGGGAAGGGGTTCAAAACATAAATAAATTTGAAGCCGAAAAAAAGTGAGGAGCGGTTGCTGATGTATATAAACACTTGCACCGAGGTTGAGGTAGGAGGCCCTTCACGGAGGATGTGGGAGCGACCGGTATAGTGCGGTGATCAGGTGATTTATGACGTTGGATCTTCCATTTTTGTTTTCTTGTCTTTTTTAGGATTACAGTTCGTTACCCGGACTATTTACTTTCCCACCACATCCAACGCTTCTACAGATTTGATTTGCCGTGACAACCTTGTATGGAGGGTTCAGATCGTTTTACGTTGTGCATTATAGATTCTGCTATTACTCTCTATATAGTTGATCAATTCTAGTCCTTTTACTCTTTGAATTCAACTATTTTAGTCTCTATGCTTTTCATTTTTTTTTTATAATAGTTAAATTTATTTGTTTAAATTCAATTACTAGTGTTGTACTATGCATACAATTATAGAGTTAATCCATATTCTCCAACTAAATTATTCTAATCTAAGTCTTTACGGTTTTCGAATTTTGAAATTTCGATCTTAACACAAATGGTAACCGTTAATCCATTAATTAGATTTTTAGTAAGTAATACGTAAAAATAACAAGCTAACATAACATGACATTTACACATGATAATATATTTGCATATCAAATTTTAAAAATAACAGAACTTAATGAATTCTCTGGAATTTTAGAAAATCCAAAAGAATAGGAACTAAAAAAGACTAAACTAAAATACATGGATTAAGCCCACAATTTCTAATTCAACTACAAGTATCTTTTTGAAAGGGTGATGTATACACATTAAAGAAAGTATACAATTCATTACATGAAACATCAATGGACTGATTATGTTGCATTTGCAATATATAGTTGCATTAAACTTGTTACAATTTACTACGTAGTGAAGGAAGCATTCAATTCATTACATGAAGCACCACGAGACTCTATTTTGCTTTTGCAATTTATAGTTACACTAACCTTGTTACAATTTGCTCTAGATCTATGTTGGTGTTGTTTTTATAGACCCTGAGCCAGAGGCATAAATATAATCATCTTTGAGGAGGTTCATATTCCCACTCACTCCCGTAATAAGAATTGGGCAAACCCAACCAGAACTTGAATGCCTCAGCCGCTCTCTTCTTTTCAATCCTCCTATCCTGCCTCGCTTGTGAAGCATGTTTGCTAGTAAACATCCTTGAATGCATCTCTACATAGATTTTCTTGTACTTTGTCTTATTTGGTGGTATGCCATTCTCTTCCATGCAAGCCACTATCTCTAATGCCTTCTTGAAGAATGCAGCCCTCACACATATATCTGCCAAACTATCTAACAGACCTTCATCTGGTTTCAATGGCGGAGGGGAGTCGGAGTATGAGTTATCGCCTTCCTCCTCCATCTCACACCTTTCCTTTATCTCTTTCCAAAGCAACAGTGCTTCCCCTGGTTTTCTAGCCACTGCAATCCCATTTACTAGACTACCATAAGTAGCAACGTTAGGGTAAAACCCATTTTCCTTCATTCTCTGGATGACTTTCTTTGCTTCTTCAACCAGTCCCAATCTACAATATCCCTCCACCAACATATTCCAAGCAACCAAATCAACTTTTACCCGTGGATCTCTAAGCATCTCATCGAAAACCTTGTTAGCTAACTTTGGTTGACCTGAAAAAGCAAAAGCTTTCATCAATGTAGTGTAACTGATCTTCGTGGGAGTGATTCCTTGCTCTCGCATCTTATTGAAGAACACAAGTGCTCCAGCACTGTCGTCGATCAATATGCACCCATCAATCAATATATTATATGAAACCACATCAGGCTTAATCCCTGCATCATCAGCCATCTCCCTTAGCAGCTCCTTTGCCTTGTCTATTTGCAACTGCTGGCAGTAACCCTTGAGAAGAATATTGTAAGTAATCCGATTCGCAGGCACACGAATTCTTGTCATTTCAGCTAGCACTTCTCGCGCTCTATCCATCAATCCGGCCTTCACAAATGCAGAAACAACTGTTGTGTATGTAACATGGTCAGGATGACTAGCCTTATCATCTTGATGCCTCATTGCCTCTAAAGTTCTCACCGTGTCAGTAACTCTACCTGCCTTCATATAACCTTTCATTAGTGTCGTATAAATCCTAGAATTCGGTGCATACACTTTCGGCAATAAAAGCGGTTCGCTGCTCGGCTCAATCAAATTAGGAAGCAACTTCTCAAATACCACATCATCTATCCTCTTTTTACTCAAATCTTCCATATCTTCCTCCTTTTCATCCTCCAGGTCGTAGTCGTCATAGTCATCATCTTCCTTGGCTTGTTTTAAATCTTCCAAATTTGCATCTCGGAGAATCTTACAAAGATCATTCCTTCCTTCCCTCATAGCTTGAACAATTTTCTCAGCCGTTTCAAGATCATCAAATCCAACATAAGCAGCAACGAGGGAATGCAGAGTAGTCATACAAAAACGTATTCCTCTCTCAATAATCCTCTCCAGCACAAACACGAGCAAATCTTTCCTATCAGCTCTAGCACACAGTTTTATCATGACATTATAAGTTAAAACATCAGGTTCGCAACCCCATTCATGCATTTCATCGAACAGTTTCAAAAACTTACTTTTGTCCCCCAAATTAGCACAAGCGTTAAGCACAGCATTATAGGCAGCCGTGTCAGGTTTGGAATCAGCAACAATTGAAGGATCCGAGAAATGCCTGACGCGGCGAGTCACGGAGTCAAAAAGGCTTATCGACTCAGCGGTTGACTCGGTAGAGAGCCGCGAAACGACAGCGCTCCATGCTTTGACGTGGGGTAGGTAACCAGAGCGAAGCATGGACTTGATGAGCGAAGAGGCATAAAGGGTATGGCCGGATTTCGCGGAGGCCGATGCGAGGAGGCCGAGGGAGTTGGCGTCGAGACGGTGCAGCTGGCGTTCATTGCGGAGGCGGGTGATGATAGTACGAGCGCGTGCGAGAGATTGAGGAGTGGCTTGGTAAGAGAGTTGAGCAACTAAGCGGCTTAAGCATGTAGGGGTGGGGAGGTGAGGGGATTGAGAGTAAAGGGTCCAAGCTTGTTCCGTTTTCCTTTGGCGGAGGAGTGAAAGAAGTGTCTGATCATCGTTGGTCTTTTTATCACTGGGGAGAGATAAATCGGTAGCGGTGGGTTGAGCTCGCAAAGAAAAGGGACGCGCGGGCTTAGAGGAAGTAGTGGAGGTGGAGGGTGAAGGCGGTAGAGGAAGGGGAGAGAGCCAGCGGAGAGCGGAGGGAAATGAGGAGGAAGAAGAACAAGGGGAAGGAGAAGTAATATTCATAGACATGGCTGGTCCATTTGGGGGGGAAAGGAACAAGGTAAACAAGTACTAGAAGGATGTGGTTGAGGAAGAAGAAAGGTATGGTTTGAATGGAGAAGGGAAGTACTACGTCGTCTGGATTATGTCCTTTTTAATTTATCCGCACCTCGCTGCTCCTTCACACTTCAACTCTAATTTCTTCCTTCAAAGTTTACACCACTCTTATCATTTCTTTTTATTCGAATATATATTAAAAACACGATCAACCCCAGGCTCTAAAATCTATAAATACCTTATCTCATTTAGTTTTCTTAAAAATATATCTAAATACAATCTTATTGTAATGTTTAGAACAAGTGGTTTCAAATTAAGATCGCATGGTTTCAACATCACCTTCAAGTTCCTCTTACAATCTAACTGCTTAGTATATTAATTTCGCTAGTTCCCCTTCATTATTGGTCAAATTGTATAAGATATATTAGATGAATGTTATACTAAGTTGATTGAATATTAACCCAATTAATATAAATATTTTTGTCGATCCAAGAGAAACTATTATTATTTTATTTATAGATTGAAAATTTTTTTTGAATAGTTTTAGAGATTATGTTTTGTTAAAAAATTAATGTTACATTACACCTCAACATTTTTTTTTACAATTCAACAAATAATATAATTTTTGTATTTTTTTTATCCATGTAAAATAATTGTCGATCGGAAAACACAAATTCAAGGTACTCGTCACTTGATCATATGTTAGAAAAAAATAAACTACCTGAAATTATTTGACAAAATTGATCTCTTTAATCAACCTACAAAACACGAAAAATTAATCACTAGATTCGCTTTAACGAATATCTTGAGAAAAAAAATTCTTTCAGAATTTGACCACGTTTATTTCATAACCATGTTGACATCTGTTTATCCTTTTGATGGTGCCAAACCTTTAAATCTTACATTTACCATGCATGATGAAATCCAAATCATGCATGTCCCATGCAATCTAAGCACGACGAAAACCATGTCATATCTTTTCTTTTCCCTTTTCCGTTCACATATAATGAACATTAATTCCATGCAAGGCAATAAAATTATACTAAGCAACAACCTCAAAAATGACCAGCTCAAACTTGGACCTGTTCTGTCTCATGGTATATCATCTTCCCATCTTTTTTTTATTTTATTTTCTTTTTTATCTTCCCTGGCTATTTAGGGTGGATTGCAGAAGAAATTTCCTACAGGCTAAAGCATGATTGAAGATTCTGGCAACATAACAAAGAATTTAAGAAGAGAAAACATAGGGAATTGCCTTTTTGTACATGGACAAACAACGGACTATCGTGCAACCGGCCGTGCAATGGACTCATCCAATGACAGGTAATTATCAGTTCCAATCATATCCAAGGAACCAGGATTATACGAAGAATTGGCAGAGTTCCTAGACATTTCATCCGAGTTACCTTCTCTAACCATCATACTTTCCTTTTCAATTAGGATGGCATCTTGGATCTCCTTGAGAACTTCCGATATCGATGGCCTCATATGTCCGTGAGGTTGCACGCAATTTAAAGCTTTCTCAGCTATCTTCCACATTGATTGAATGTCATAGTCATTGCGGAGGTAAGGATCAATGATTCCTTGAATGTCCCCACTCTCGATATGCAACTTTGCCTGCAATATTATTTATTGGAAGAAATCAACAAATGAATATCTCAATTCATTTTCCAAACCATAAGCAGCAGTAGTAAAGTATATAGAGAAATAAAGTAACATTTTGAACAATGTCATTGCTGTTGTATACTATTAGTTACTGTTAAAAGTGAATTAGAGGTTCAGAAGTTATGAAAAACTATATATTTATATGATAGTTGTGAAACTATATGAAATTACCCATTGGACAATGTTTCGGCAATTAACGCCAAAGCTTTCATTAGATATAGCTTCTTGACCAGACATCAGTTCTAGAAGAATCACACCAAAGCTGTAAACATCGCTTTTATCCGTTAATTGCTGGGAGATATAATACCTGCGCACCAAAAGCATTCAGCAACAGTAGATTTGGTGTGTTATGCATGATAACACTTATCTTAAAGACAAATCCCTCTACTTTGTTTCTTATATATAAATCAGTGCAAATAGTCATTTAAAATGATTTCAACAAAAGAAAGGAGGATTTAGTAGAAGCAAGGCCTTACTCAGGATCCAAGTACCCCACAGTTCCCCGAACTATGCTTGACACATGTGATGCTCCATCTACGGCAAGCTTTGAAAGCCCAAAATCTGAAACCTTTGCCCTCATGTGCTTGTCGAGAAGAATATTGCTAGTTTTTAGATCCCTATGTATAATGGCGGGAATACAGCCTGTGTGAAGGTATTCAATCCCTGAATAAAGGAATTGAAAGAATCAAACTTTCAATACTTGAACAAAGCAAGAAACTTCTGCACAGAGAAACTACAATTTAGTCCCTTAGCTTGAATACCTTTTGCAGCATCTTCTGCGATCTCAAGGCGTTTTATCCAACTGATACCACGTTCCCGTGTTAAAGGGCCTACAAATATTTACACATTGGTAAGCACTCAATCAATATCAGGTTTAACCTAAGAATAATTGAATTTACCATAAAGATGTTCTTTAAGAGTTCCATTGTGCATGAACTCGTAAACAAGCATACTTCTCCCATCTTCTTGACAATATCCAAGAAACTGTACCAGGTTCCTATGATGTATCCTTGAAAGAAGACTCACCTACACCATAAGTCAATTTCACATGATCTTAGCTTCAAATGGCCAATTAGAAATAAATAAATCGATGCAGCATAAATTATTTAAAAGCCTCAGTACCCACTCTCAAGAAAAGAAAAGGTCATATTACAGCAAAACATAAAGCAGACTTGCATACTACCAATTCACTTGAGGTTTATCAGTAAAACTCATCAAATGGATCTAAGTTCTAACAAATCCATAATTTGTATGAAAATTTATAATTTCATCCTGTCAACTCATTTCAGAACCCATACATGATATAGCATTGAAGGCATCCTAGTCAAATAAAGTCACTTCAAATCTGACTATCATTACCGAATTGCCCGGCTTCAAGGCCTAGAATCTGATGTGATGTTCTTTACCTAAATAGCCCTTAAAAATGGATGAAATTCCCTTTAAAACATCAAGGAGATAGAAACCTAATACACCGACTACTACAGGTTTATATATGAGAAGCCTCAAATGAATAAATTTAGCTATTATTCTTTCAAGTCCAATGGTCAAACAACTCTCATGCCACTATTTTGAATTTGATCTTTATCACAAGGGAAAGATTAAACAACTGTCAGAAAAGTTCCAAAATAACAAAACTCATGAACACCACAGACAAGCAGCAAAACTCCATAATGAGGAACAAGGGTTTGAAACTTACCTCATTTGTAAATTCCCTCTTTCCTTGGAAGGAATTACTGGTGAGAACTTTTACCGCAATTTCCTTCCCATCTTTCACTTTCCCATAGTATACAACTCCAAAGCCTCCGGAACCAATTTTTTTCTCAAAATTGTTTGTAGCATCTTCTATCTCCGGTAATGTAAAGCAATTAGCAGCTTCAGTGGGAGCGTTACTCAATGAAGAAGCAATTCTTTGGCCTTGATTAGGCAAAGGATGATGAAATTGTTCTGACATAAATTTGAAGAAATTAAGCATGTCAAGCCAGATATGCAATAGATTAGCCAAAGCCAAACTTTCAAAAACCTGGTTCCATACCTTGTTCATGTTTTTTCTTCCCCTTGTGCAAAATAATGCAAGACAAAATCGTAGATATAAGCAGAAAAGCAGCTCCAACGGATGAACCAACAATAATAGTACTAAGGTGCTTTGCTCTTCCACCCCCCTCATGAAGGTTAATATTTCCAGCATAGCTGCGGGAAAGTAGTAGTTAGTAAATATTTTGTGCTAAACTAACAAAGAAGCATATATTAGTATGAAAGGAGAAAAAATGTTAAAAGGGAAGCCAAAATATATGTATATTTTTGCCTACCAACTAGCAGATAGAACATATTTGCAGTTTGTGTAGGATTCCTTGACGGGCTACTATTGAGCAACTTTTGTTATTCATTAGAAGATTAGGAGTAGGCCTTCGATAATATCATTACAAGGGAAGAAAACCATAAAACAATAATAAGTGTAAAGAGTGCAAATTCAAAACACTAATATTTACTTATCAGGGACTCTATAGCAACTTATATGACAACTCATGAAGAAGTTTCAATAATAACACCTATCTGGGGATTTAGAACATTATAATCCTGTTAATGCACACACTATATTCAACTCTGTTCAAACGATGGTCTCACGTATCTCCAAAACTAGCTTGTAATGATATACCATTTCCAAAAAAAGAGTTCTATACATCTAAGATGAACCTATGATACACCAATTATTAAGCATGTTAATGAATTTCAATTACATTTTATGATACTCACTTCAAAGCCAAGTTTTTACTCAGAAGGCCTGATGGCACTCTTCCAGTTAACATATTATTCTGCACATACCTGCATCATGAGAGCATCAATTATATAAGACTTTCTTTTTTCCTAGAAAGCAACATGGAAAACAATGACACATGACTAAAGCAATAGAAAATGAGCAGCAACTAGTGCATGAAATACATCTTAGAATGTCACTAGTAAACTGTGGAAACTTCTATCAGGCAAAATCAAAACAACAGACAAGTTGGAGTGACTTACAGTTCCCTCAAGTTTGGTAGGTTCATCAAAGACGAAGGTAGCTCACCCGTCAAGTGATTGTTTTCAAGATGACTACATGAGACAAATTCTTAGTCAGCAAATTCTTCACAAAAATATCACAATTAAGAAAAGAGCACTCAGTATTTACATGATCCTTAGGTCCACACATCCGGTAAAATCTGGTATTGGACCAGTCAAGGAATTCCCATCAAGCAATCTGTAAGGAATAGATAAGAAATAAGATTTTTTAGGGGGTAAAACGGGTGTCTCAACCAATTGAATTAAATAGCCAGCTATGGAAAGAATGCAGTTTGAAACTTACAACTCGACCAAACCGCTCAATTTTGTAAAATCTGAAGGTATGTTCCCTGTTAAATTCTTGCTGGATAAAAGGCTGCCAAACACCACATAAATAAAAGAAGTCATAATGTATTCGTATTTGTTTCAGATATTACTGAAACAAACAATTTAACAGAAGTGGACAAGAATCTCCAGTGGCATAAATCTTTACATCGACACTATCTTTGGCTGTCTATCTGAATTACACCGCACCCATGACCACGGAACAGGCAAGCAAGGGTCACCACCTTCCTGTGCCCAATCAGCTGATGGGTAGAGTGCGACCACATTAGCAATCACCATTCCTGCAACTCATGAGAACCTATTTTCAGAGGCACTGTGATTATAATTTTCATAATGAATCGAAATGAGATAGCAAAGTCTAATGAATAATCTAGACGAAAAACCAAGTCATAATCCCAAGAATCAAATCAAAGAGTGCATTCCAATAATCCATATTTATTGAATGAAACCTAATCTTACTTACCATCCACAGAACCATCATTTTTCTCCAGATACCTGTTTATCTCAATAGCATTCAACAGTGGCCCCTTGGAAGAATCAGATGTCTTCCCAAATCTAAATGATAATACAAAGGGAAGGGATATGTTAGGATATCCTGGTTCATAGACACGGTATTTTCCTTGGGCATTTTCTTGGATATTAACAACAGCTTTGCTCAAATCAGGTTGGCCTGGTAGCACCAGCCTAAATTTTCTGGACTCATCTGGAGCCAAGTCTTCAATTTCAGCAAAGTACGTGAACGCCCAGCCAAAACCGGGAAAACCATCTAAGTTCAAGCGGTAAGTTAATGATCCATTTGTACCAACTACAGCAGTCTGCATCACTTTTTCAGGAGGCATTTCACTACTGCTAATGTAAATTGACTTGTTCGTAGAGACTTTAACAGTGCCAGCAGCAACATCGACAAGGTAGTTTGCTCTCTTCAAAGAATCTGATTCCCATATTCTATCAAAAGGATCATCAGGATACCTGAAAAATAATTATACTTTATTTTATCTTCTGTAAAACAAATCTTTATGGAAGGAAAACAATTCACATAATTCCCATAAATGTATATATCAATTTTCTTCGTGTCACTTTAAATGCTGGTCATTGATGGTTCATTATCTAACAGCAATTTAAAAATGTGCCCAAGCATACCTAACAGGAGCTTCACTGTCTGCACCAAAGTTGATTCTAGCAGAGACACCAAGGTAAAAGTTCTCTTCAAATGGCGTGTAGTAGATTGAACCATTGAACTGTCGAAGCTCTAATGTAGATATGAATGGCTGTCCAGTTGTAGCATTGGATAAACAGACACTAATAGTAGGACTGGTAGCCAGGAATATAAGTTCTGCCTTCTCTATAGTATTTGCATCCGATATAACAATTGTAGACCAGTGAGTAGCCCCAAGGGAAATGTCAAATTTTGGATAAACATTGTTGTTGTCAAAATTACCATACAAGAAAGTTGCCCTTACAAGATACCTAGTCCTGCTTACAACGTTAAGCTTGTAGCAGTACTTCTTCGAATCAGCAGGGAAATGCCTGAGTGACATATACTGCTGTCTTGTCTCATTCGAAACAGATATGCTAGCTGTTTCTCCATAATTAAGAAAATCGTCGGAAGACCACGAGAGGCCAAGTTCATCAGTGAAATTTCCATCACCCCCGCAATTCAAACTCACAAAACCTGTTTCATATGTTTAGGTTTGTTAGAAATCACACAACTCCATTAGACCTCACCAGCCAAATCCTAGACCTAACGCACCATGGTCCAAACTAAGGGCAAATGAAGGTGGAAAAGAAAGGCCCCTGGCTTAAAGGATGTCAAACGTAATTTTGAAAATGTACTTTACAGGTGAATTGCATTTTTTCTAACACCTCATGTGCAGTTACTTGTAATAACTCCATAAATAAACCAAAACTTTGTGGTTTACAACTGTTTCACTCTTAATGCGCTAAGTTTATGCTAATGTGATTTAGACAATATCATGACGAGAAATTTTTTTTAACTTAATCAAACTTTCCTGGTTGCATCATACTTTTTTTTTCTATCCTTTGTTGCAACGTTGCAAGCATGTTCCCCAGGTTATGGGATTATGCTTAAAATAGCTCAAAGAGCAAATAACTCTCCATCAGATCATTAAAACCATGAAGTATGAAGGTCATCGAACAAAATACAGATTGTTGGAACTGTTTAAATCGTTGTACAAATGACTAAATTTTGCTATTTTCTCCTTGAGTTGGCTCGTCAATAATGAAAACAAGACTCTCTATCAGTAAGGGAAGCAACACCGAAATCGGGTCAATAGGTTAGGATTCTAATTTCCTCTGACACACGTAAGCAGTCAACTATGCATCAGTTTTTTCACAAATTCAAAACCAGAAAGATTTTCTGCATTCCTCTGGCCATAGCCGTTGCCTCTTTTGCTCATCTACAATGGTCAATATTTTCTAACATATAACATCTTAAAAAAAAAATAAGAACAGAACACAGAATTTTCTTTTCACAAAAAAGATAACTAGTTGTTAGCTTAGCTACACTAGATGAAGTTCAAATCACTAAAAATAAAACCACTCCTAATAGCTCACTATAGCAATCTTATAAAGATAAAATGACGACAGAAAACAAATATATCACTCAAAATATAACCCAAAGTTGAAATCCTGAAACAGAATGATCCCAAGATTGATACATTTTTCTAGAGGAATAGATGAGGTATTAATAAGGTTAAAACAGCCTAAAAATACAAGAGATTATATGAGATAGCCCATAAAATCGATGCCCTTAAACCACATATCACAAGAAAAGCATAAATTTCACAAAACATGGAGAAAGTTGCAAACAAAGAACAAAGAGAACCCATTTTGTTAAATAACTACACAAGTATAAATAAAAGGAAATACCTTGCATCTGAGCTGAAGAGGAATCCAAAAGAAGAAGCAGGGAGAATAAAAGAAGTGAAAAGAGAAGCCTTTTCTCCATCTCCATGGTGAATGCAACAAATGGTAAAATGAGAGACCATGAAAAAGAAAAGAAATGGTGGCAAAAAGAAAGAAACACCAGCTAAAAAAAAGAGAGCTCTTTGTGACTGTATATATATTAAAATACAAAACCCAGAAAAGAAAAAATAGTAAAAAATGAAAATCTGGTTTTGATGCTCTTTAGTCTTTAGAAATAGTAAATTTCAAAATTCACAAGTACCCATATTATGCAATTATACTTTGAAGTCAGCTAACAGAGAGAAAGAAAGAGTAAGTAAATATGAATCATTTGGAGAGAGAATCAGTGGTGTTCAAGAAAAAAAGATGATTCTTTTTCTTTTTCTTTTCCTTTCTTTTTTTTTTATTTATTTTTTTGGGGTTTTCTTAGAGGTTTTGTATGTTTTGTTTGCTGGCTGGTTGCTGTTCCTATGCTAATCGACTCAAGCATGAAGCTTTATCTTTTTTATATATAATAATTTTTTATTTTATTTCTGATATCTTTATGGAAAGGGAGAGAGAGTGATGAGAAAATTGTGGGTACCAATGGAAGTGGACTCTTTAAGAGACTTTGATCAGATCAGATCAGTTCGAGGGTCGATAGTGAACAAAGTAAGCAAAATGAAGGGAAGAGATTTGTTCATCTTAATCACCAACTTTTCAAGGGCTTGATTAAGGATAAAAGATCCATCCCACCATTAGTTTTATAATATACAGCTTGTCATCATCAACTAATCTTCCTTTGTTTTTTACTAAAAAGAATCATTTGTAATTTTTGTATTTCATAAGAATTGCTCTAACCAGTTAAAGAAATCCCTACATTTTTGGTCATTTTTATTATAATATTACATTCCATGTCTTGGTTTTTATTAACAATTCAAAAAAATTCTAATTAATTTTTAATTTAATGGGATATTTATTAATGAAGTTTTTTTTTTCACTTTTTAAGGATAATTTTTTAGAAAAAAGAATGAAAAATAAACAAGTGATAATATGTAGGGATAAGATAAAGGAACTGATTTCATATATCCCCTCTTTTAATGAGATAATAATTATTTATGAGATGAAGTTTACATGAAAATTGATACATATCAACTCATTAACATGATTCTAATTATTTTTGTATTGTGGAGGAATTTATATGCTACAGCTTTTAGATTTTATAAATATGGTTAAATAAACGAATATGGGGTAAATTGTGAAACTTTAAAAACCGAGGGGCCATAAAGCAAACTATATGGGGGATTTTGGGCACAATAAATTTATGGGTTTTTATCTTTTTGATAAATGATTGTTTTTAATGCATTAAAATTCATAAAAAAGAGTAATTAATTGCTACATTCAACAGTTATAAAAATATAAAGTGTGATTGTAAAATTTAATTTTGTTAATGTGAAAGAGTAATTTTTCCATGAAAACAAAGTTGTAATTTGAAGATTATATAATGAATGTGGTGTTGACTAAATATGGGTTTTGGTGTTAAATAATGCGACTGCCATCAACATCAAGGTCGAAATCATAGCTTATTCTTCCATGTTAAGAAAAGTATGGCAAAATAAGGATTAGAAAATAAAATAATGCCTGGTTTGAAACATACACCGTTGATGAAAGCATAGGGAATGGGATGTGGATATTATCAACCGTTGATCATTACTCTAACTCCAACATTTTACCTGTTTCTGATTTTCTTTTCTTTTCTAATCAACTCTATCATAATATTACCATTATATTAATTCTTAACAATAGAATTCATTTATTAATTGTTCTCTTCAAATTATTAAAATAGCAAAATTCAATGAAAGAACAAACTTTAGCAAAAACCAATATAGAGTCAACCTTTATTCAAAAGTAAAATGATAAATATAATTAACTCTTTTATTAACTGCCAATATTGACTAGTAGATGTTGAGAATATATCAATTTTATCTCCTTTTTTTAAAAAAAAAATACAATGACTTTAGAAATGTGATTCAAAGATAAGGACTAAGGAGCTGGCAGAACAGACTTGGAAAAAGAAAGCAACTAAAAGAGGGGGGGGGGGTTAACAACCATTAACCTGTCTTCAAGTGGGGGAAGCTGGAAGTGCATGATATTTTAGAATATTAACAGTCAAAAAAAGATTGATTCAACCATTTGTTAGTATAATATGAATGGAAGTAGATAAATATTCAAAGTAATAATTAGTAGAAGGAAGATTCAAGTAGCTGTTTTATGTGTGTATTGACTAAAACGAGGACGAGGGATAGAAGAGTAAGGAAACCCCCACTTTCCATTTTCCAATGACCCCCGTCCACTAGGATGTCACTTAATCATTGACCATAAACTCATTTCAAAGTTGACCCCCAAAATTAAATTACAAAACACAATTTGTCCTTTTCAACACCATTCTAAACTAGTTGCATGTACTGGTTATTCTAGTCCAATATAATTAATTATCAGATATGGAAAAGTCTAAGACATATTATTGGTCACTCATGCCTTGTGGGTTTGGGACAATATACCCAGGGAAGGGAAGGAGAATGTGTAAGCGGATGGCTCATCCCTTTGAAATGGCATTGGTTTGGTGAGACTTTGAACTAAGATGGGGTATTATTTATTTAGAAGAAATGTGGGGTTGAGTTGATTTCCTTTTATCAAAGGTAGCTTTGTCCAACCTTTTCAAAAAGATAACATCTCTCATGATCCGCACTTGTCCTCGGCTTTTGTTTTTTCACTTTACTTGTTGGGCTTCCCACCATATATATTACTTACTCCATCCTCCATTCTTTTCCTTTGTTTAATTTTGGTCTCTTTATTATCACTGTTCTAAAAGATATCTCATTTCATCTCCTTAATTCTTTTCTTTTCTTTCTTCACTTCCAATTTCATTTGCAAGTTTGCTTGTTTTTCAATGAAGTGGGTTTGGGCTCATTATTTCAATTCAAGTGGCAATATTTTTATTGAAATATGGAAATGTTATCGATAAAAGTACTATAGATACTTCCAGGGATGGATCCAAGGGGCATTTGGAATTTTCAGATTTTTGAATTTTATATATAAATTATCATATATTTTAGATTTCTTGTCCACATTGTATAACATTCACCCCTTGTCTAAATTGTATTTCATATAATTCGCCTATTTAAGTCATAAGGTTATACTTTATATTAACAAAGTATTTTTCAATTTTTAATTATATAACTTTAATAATAATCAAATATTAATATATGATGGACCTTGAAAGACAAAATTTAAAGGCCTAATATGGACTTTAAAGTCAAATTCTATACATATTAAGTTAGTGACTTTCATGTATTTTGATTTGTATGTCTGCTAAGGAATTATCTTTCTCTGGTAAGGTGTCGGCACTGCCGAGAGAAAAAAGAAAGGAGTTTGATGCCGAGACTAAGAGCACATAGTAAATGTAACACCCCTTACCCGAGACGTTTCCGGAGTCGAGCACGAGGCATTACTATACTTAACTTACTAGTTCGGGGCATAAAAATTGAAACTGTCTATCTGCGTCATGTTCACTAAATTAATTACAACTCGAGTTACGAAACTCAAAATCTAGATCCGTAAATTTTCCTTGAAACTAGACTCATATATCTTCTTACTGTAATTTTTCCAGAATTTTTGGTGTGGCCAATTAGTACAGTTTATTAGTTAAAGTCTCTCCTATTACACAGTTCGACAGTTCTGACTTCTCTTCACTAAAAATCAATTATCTCATAATATACAACTCTTTATCCTACACCGTTTTTTTTATATAAAAATAGACTCAATAAGCTTTAATTCTATATCTCTTGCACAACCTAATTCCATTTCTACTATTTTTGGTGATTTTTCAAAATCACGTCACTGCTGCTGTCCAACTATTCCCCTGCATATAATTACATAATTTCTTTAAAATAACTATCAACTAGGCATTTCATAACATCCAAATCATGTTCTTAATTAACCATTTTAATGGATAATCATTACCAAGCATTTACAAGCCAATATTAAGCCATATCATAAGGTCATACACACAAAATGGCTAAGTCCCTTTACATGCCATTATTTAAAACGTTCGAGTCACAAAATACCAATATAATCCTTTGATAGTGTGTAATGATCTCCGACGTCCTTTCGATCCCCGAATTGGCTTGTAATATTATAAAAAAATTGAAGAATGGGAGTAAGCATAAAGCTTAGTAAGTTTACATGTAAATAGATAACAACATTCTTAATGAATTATCTTATGCTTTTCTTATCAAGATCACTTAAGCTTTTAATTCAATATACTTAAACTTGTATTCTTACCTTACCTTTTAACATGAATTTATCTTACCTTACCTTTTTAACTTGAACTTGTCTTACATTTACTTTGGAATACTCCTTAAATTTTCCCGTTGAACCACTTTGGAATACTAAGGATACGCGGGTACCTTTCCTTATGAAACTTAACCATTGCCATGTCTTGACATGGTCTTACGTGGTATCCTTGCCTTATGAACTCACCAATGCCATGCCTTGGCATGGTTTTACATGGGACCTTTGCCTTATAGTAACTTATCAATGCCATGTCTTGACATGGTCTTACATGATTTCCTTAAACCCTAATATCATGACATTTGTATCCTACACATTCCTAAGGTTCAACCGGAACTTTCTGAGATAGCTTTTCCGTCAATTCATACTTGAGTCTTTAAATAATAAATTTACAGAATAAATATGTAAATGCTGGAATTTAATAGTGTTAGATGTAAAATAACAGAATATTGCATTTATTTACCGTAAACTTACCTCGAAACAAAATACGATCAACTATATCGATTTAGTCCACTATCTTTTTCTTTCCCCGATCTAACTCTGGATTTCTTTCTTCTTGATCTATAATAGCAAATTTAGCTTATTTAATATTCACATTTACTAAAACAGTCCTTAACTCTAACTTTGGCAAAATTACAATTTTGCCCCTAAACTTTTACATAATTACGATTTTTCCCCTAGGCTCGAAAATTAAACTTCACCCCTTATTCTTATGTTTTATAACATGCTGAACATCTTTCCCTTCTATAGCAACTTCAAATTCTTACTATAACACATACTTATGAACAATAACAACTTTTACTAATTAGTTCGTTTTACTCGTTTTCACCGAAAATCACTTAATAAAAAATCGTTCCTCTACTCATTAACATGCATAATCTACCATCAAACATCAAAATACACTACCATCAAACATCAAAATACACAAGCTTTCAACAATGGCATAATTCAAAATATTCATCAAAATTCAAAATTCAAACATGGGTTTTGTAGCACTCGAAGCAACAATCTCAAAAGCGTAAAATTTATCAAAAACCGAGCTAAAACATACCTTGAATTTAAGCTTAGAAATGTCGAAGATACAAAGCTTCAAAGCTTTCTTTTTCTCTCTTTGAGTTTCGGCAAGAAAGTGATGAAAATAAAGCCACTTTCTCATGTTTCTATTATTATAAACTAATAAATTATAAAATACATATAATATAAAATTTCAACTAATGTTTTTAATATAAAAAAAAAAACATATAAATGCATTTCATCATTCAATGCCGTCCACTAGCCATATAATTGGCTTAATTGCCACATAAGTCTTCACACTTAAGAAGACATAACAAATAGACATCTTTTCATAAAGCACACTAATTTTGCATTTGATGCAATTCAATCCTTTTATCAAATTAAACACACAGACAGATAAATTAGCTCACAAAAATTTACCACATGCTTAATCACATATCAACGGCACAGAAAATAATATTAAAATATTTTACTGACTTGGATTTATGGTTTCGCAACCACTGTTCCGTTTAGGCCCTATTTCGGGATGTTACAGTAAAAAAATACAAATTATCTTCATCTCGACTCCTTATGAAAAAGACCTCTCGGTAAACATTTTTGCATAAATTATGTTCTTTTTCCTAATATATTGTTGTTTAATATATTATTATAGTTTTCAAATTTTTCAATTAAATTATGGTCAACAAAAAGATCAAGTCTTTTTTCAAGAAAATGGTGTCAGAAAGCAATAATGATCAATCGGTTCCTCAACCTTCTATTATTAGTGGAGAAAAATCAAATATCGGATATTTTCAAGCTCTTGAATGCGATATCGAATCTTCTCAATCCTAAGATTCTGAACGAGATATCGAGTCTTCCCAAGCTCCTGAACGAGATATTAGGTCTTCTCAAGTTCTTAAACGTCCTCGTAATGTGTCAAGAGTTGAAACAAACGAGTTTGATGCTTTTTCTTTAAAGCAAGATCTAGGACATCAAAAGTCTATTTGGGATTACCCTCCAGGTTGGGAGGAAGGCAGAAAAAGAGAACTTTCAACAGGTTTTATCATTGATGAGTTCGATCTTATGAAAAAAAGAAAGGTGCAATTTGGGATGCCTAGTATTGAGAGATAGGACTAAGGCCATTTTTTTAATTTAATTTTTGGAATTATAATGATACATATGGAATTTTTAGTATATTATTAGTTATTCTTTTTTGCATATTGGAAAGAAATATTTAATTTTATATAGTGTGATTTTCTCCTTTTAATTTTTTTACAATTAAATTGTTCAACTTTTTAAAAAATATTAAATTGATTTGTTTGATAAGAAAAAAAAAAAGTATCCAAGAATAATTGACACTTTTTTACGTTAAAAAAAAAGGTCATTCAGATTTAGAAATTTTGCCCCCCTTGGAGTAAAACCTGGATTTATCCCTGGATACTTCTATATTAGGAGTTTGATTGCATTTTGCTTCTTCTACTAAAAAAAAAGAGTAAATTAGTCTCTATACATTAGATAAAAGAGTAAATCGATCATTCCATTAAAAAATTCATATATTTCTACTGTTAAATGAGTATGTGACTGATGGAGCAAGTAAGCACTGACACGTGGTGTGCCATGTGTACCTCATGTCATATCAACAAATTTAAAAAGTAAATAAATAAATCTAATTTTTTAAAAATAATTATTTAAATATTTTGAATTTGTAGTTTGGAAAGGGTTATTTTAATTTTGGCTATTTTTTAAAATACTTTTTATTATTTTTAATAAATTTAATTTTTTAATAATTTTTTATATTGTTTAATAATTATTTAAAAAACCACGTCTAAGATGATTTTGGACAAACAATTGCCTAGGTGCTTTTTCAAATAACTATTAAAATTTTTATTTAATTTTAGGATTTTTCATTTTTTAAATATTTGATGATACGACCAAATGCTACGTTAGCATGATGTACATGTGTAACTGCTTACTTCCTCTATTAGCCATGTCATCATTTAATGGTAGAAATGGATGTCATTTTTAATGAAAGGACCAACTTGTTTTTTTTTTATCTAAGGTATAAGGGTTAATTTATGCCTCTTTTTTAATTAAAAAAAAAAGAACAAAATACATTCTAACTCCTAAAATAAAGACACATTATATTTCTACCAATCTTATCAAAGAATTTGATGTAAATAAATAAAGGGCAAACTACACCAACCATCCCTAAACTTTGTTTAAAATTACATTTTAGTCAACCAACTTTCAAAAGACACATAATATTCACTAACTTATCAAATTGTTACACTTTAAAAAAAAAATTAATGGAAATTAATAGTTGAGTGACAAAAATGTAACAATTTGATAATGTTAGTGACTATTATGTAACTTTTGAAAGTTGAGTGATCCAAATATAATTTTAAACAAAGTTTAGAGACAGTTGATGCAGTTTACCCATAAATAAAAGATAAGAGTGAGAAGATAGTAATTAACTTATTAAAAAAAGAAGAAAATAATAAATAATGGAAGGAATGTTTTAGTTTAAATTGGTATATTTATTGCGAGTGAAAGATAAGGGACAGTCTGCCTCCCTGGTAATAGTTCCAGGTTTCTTCAGCTCTTTTGTTTAATAACAGCATGCAATGCAGTGCTATAGCTATATTTTATTTTTGTCACCCAACTTTATTATTTAATGTATATATGTATATGTGTGCTGGAATATAATAATTAAATCCTCCCAACTACTCTTTCCATGAAAGCTACACCAGGCTTTTTCATGCTGCTCATAATTCAGGCTAACTATCCCCGGTTTTGCACGTGCCTATCGTTCAGCACACACTTGAATACCAGTAAAATCGTATCATCTAAATATGCGACATTTGGCTTCAAACAAGCATTTTTCGAAGAATATGAATAGTGGAGGTTAAAATAACATAAAAGTCGGCAACACTACTAATCAAGCTAAGTTTATAGGATCTCAAATACTCAGCTTGAGTTCCATTTAATCAATAGCTTTGTTAGAAAAAAAGCCCTCAACCAGCCAACTACTTACTGGACATATCAATGAATACTCAGATGTAATCCCTCTTCTCACTCTCCATGCTCTCAGCCTTGCTATTAGCTTTAGGCTATGTTCCTTCCTTCCTTCAATTACACCCTTTATTGACCTAAACATTGAAAACGTTTTGAAACATAAGTTTTCATATCCCTAATTCACTTTGATCTTACAACAGCTTCAAACCTCAAAACCCAATTCATCTACCTCAAGAGTTATATCTTCAAACCTCACCCATCATTAGAAAAGACATCAACATGGTAGACTAACTTGTAAACTATTTAAACACCAATCAATTTTCAATTTCTCATTTCAATACTTTCATATCATGCCAACAAACTTGCATGAAATACAAAAGTTTTGGTATTTTAGTTTCCTAATCACAAATAGTAGCTCGATTTTCAGATTAATCCGACATTAGTTCCCCCTTGTATGTGCTAATTAGCGATTTATACCATTCGTTTTGTTTAAAATATACATTATATTATATTTAGAAAGAGGGATGTGTATATAGGTAAGTAGAGGAAGAAGATGGATTAACCCCAGCAAACATGGTGATGATAAGAGTACAATAATTGGTTCACGAGGGACCAAACCTGAGTCGCATCACATGTGCTTTTTGCCCATTGTCACTGTCCTGCCTTGCTCTTTTTTTGTTTGTTTGCTTTGCTTACCTAAATGAATGTTCTTTTAAGGTTCGATTTTCGTAGTTTGAAGGGTTTAGATTAGAATACAAAAGATGCTCACGCCAAAGGCTTAATATTTTAAGGAGGCAGCCCAAGTTTTGGTTCAATCACAATTTCTTAAATGGTTCCATTCCACATGTTAGAGGTTCCACAATCTTATGATTTAAAACCTCTGAGTTATCTAAAATGGAAGAGGGATAATAATTTAATTAAATCATTGAAAAAGTAAAATTTTAATATTTAATATTTTAGATGGGTTTGATAATTATATTAATATTTTGTTTAATATAACGTTTTCTACAAATAAATGTTGAATAAGATAAGTAGATCAATAGCTACTAATCATTTAATATTGAAAATTTAAGTTGACTTTATTTTATGTTTTTTAAAAATATTTAAAATATTTTTTTAATATTTATAATAGAGATATTCAAATTATACTTTTTTGTTTTTTTCAAAATTATTTAAAATTAAAAATTAAATATTTATCAAAAAATCAAAAATTACTTTTTATCAAACAACATAATGATATACTTAATTTCTACTAATATGAAAGTAAACTATGTTTAAACTCTACTCAGGAGTACAACTTGGCACCTAAGCATTTTCTTTTGTCACAAGTGGTACCTAAAATTTTCTTTCGTTACCTATTATACATCGAAATATCATATATGTTTAAAGAAAATCCAGCTAATAATAGACAACTACATCATATGAACTTTAAAAAGTAATTTTTTAATTCTTTTTTTCTATTTTTTTACATTATTTTCTATCTTTTTTTCTTTTTCTATTTCTTCCTCTTTTTTATAATGTCAAACAATACGAACAATCTCAAAATTCACCCTCCCGAGGTCAAGAAGTTGGCAATTAATTCCTTTTTTTTTTTAACTTCACAACTTGCTTGTTGAACCGACGAGATCGAAAAAATCATTTCATTGATCAAAACTAGTGTTTTCAGGACTAGATCGGTCGGTCAAATCGAGAATAGACTAGGGTTCAAGTCCATAAATAAGGCTAAACTGATTGACCTACAAACTACTGAAAAAATTGGTTAAGAAAATAATTTTACAATTACAATGGAAGATTTAAACTTTTTCAAAATTGAGTTGGTTTGTGGTATTTATAGTAATAAACTCTAACCAAATAATACCTATGCTTTGTGCAAGACAGATTCAAGTCGATCTTGGCTTTCAACTGAACGACCTTATCCATTATCCTCATTTCACGAATTGCGCTATGTATGGGCTCGAGCAACACAAACCAAATTACATAAAAAAACAAATTAATTACTTTTAGTTGGAAAGTATTCCTCTCTATAAAAACTGGAAAAAATTGTAATTTCTAGAAAATAGAATCTATTCTAAGTAAATAAATTACCACTATTTTCTGGTAGAATAACAATAACTAAATAATCTATGAAGTGTGCTTTTAGGTCAATCAATCTTATCTATTTATAGATAGAGGAACAATAATCTTGATTGAATTTTGGGCTTCTTATGTATTTTCTCCAATTATATATACTTTTTGGACTTTTGACCGATCACTTTATAATTTAATCCAACTCAGTATTTATTTTTTATTTCTCAAAATAAATATTATTTATTCAATTATTTTAAATAATTAAATTAACTAAATTAAATTGTAACGATCTCAAAAGCATGGATATCAGAAAATAAGTTATCGGGTCTTCGTTTTTAGTAAACAGACTCGTAAAATAATTATTAAAAATATTTATAAAGTTAGTTATGTGTTTAATCAGGTTTTAATTAAGTGAATTTAGCTCAATTAAGAGCAATTAGTAAAAAAGACTAAATTGAAATAGGAGTAAAAGTTGAATTATAAATTAAAAGAAATTGTAAAGGACCAAAATGGCAATTAAGCCATTTGTATAGGTGAGGCGGTGATATTTATGCCTAAAATTGGTATATTAAATTATTAATATTATTAATTATTATTATAAACTAATATATATATATATATATATATATATGTGTGTGTGTGTGTGTGTGTCTTATAAAAGAAGAACAGAGAGCAAACGTGAAAGAAAGAAAGAAAGAAAAGAGAAAGAAACAAAAGAAGAACATAAAAGGAGAGTTGCAGAGAAGAAGCAACGAAAACAGGGAAAGAAAAGAAAAAGGAAAAATTGATGATTTAAAGTTTGGATGTTTAATTGATAAGTCAATTTAGCCCTTTTCTTTTAATTTTGATGTTTTATAAGTTTTAGGACAAAGTTTTGATGAATTTAAGTTAAGGTTTTTGAAG
This sequence comes from Gossypium australe, assembly GCA_005393395.2. Taxonomy (NCBI): domain Eukaryota; kingdom Viridiplantae; phylum Streptophyta; class Magnoliopsida; order Malvales; family Malvaceae; genus Gossypium; species Gossypium australe. Next base: position 12,483,412 of record CM016622.1, on the reverse strand, counting down.
TTTTAAAGTTTTTGAACATAGTATATGATGAACAAAAAGATGAATTAGTGGTTTAATTGAAAGAGTTTCAAGTTAGAATTGGGTAAAGGATTTAATTGCAAAATAAGCTATAAGAAAACAGTTTTGGGACAGCAGCAGAAGAGTAACTTTGAAAAATCACCAAAAACGGTAGAAATGGAACTAAAAGTTGAATGAGATATGGAATTAAATATTATTGAGTCTATTTTCATATGAAAGAAACACAGAAATCAAAGAAATTCTGTATTTTGAGATATTTAGATTTTTGTGATACTGGTTCAGAGTGATTTCGAGATCCCCTGTTCTGACTTGGGAAAATCATTAAAAATTGTATAAAAATAATTTGGGAACATAATTTATATGGTTAGATTCCTTAATGAGTCTATTTTTATAATAAATAAACTATAACATCATTTGAATTCTGTATAAAAAGATAATTAAATTTTAGCAAAGAGTGGTCGGAACTGTCAGACAACAGAATAGGGGTAATTTTAAAGAATAAACTGTACTTATTGGCTAAATAAAAAATTCTGAAAATTTTATGACAAGAAGATATGTGAGTCTAGTTTCATAGAAAATTTACGGATCTTAATTTGGAATTATGTAACTCAAGATATAGATAATTTAGTGACAATGACTCAGGTAGACATCCTTGAAAGAACTTATAAGTAAATAATAGAATTGTGTGTAAAGAATGTGGAATAAAGAGGTAGAGTAGGGAATTGAATAAAATTCAATTATTTATTAAGATTTAATGTTGTAATTAATAATGTAAATCATTATTATTTCCGTAGCAAACAAGGAATTTGAGACATTGAGCAAGGAAGGAAAGGAGAAAAACAAATGAGGAGTAAAAACGAGAAATTCAGGTTAGTATTACTATAATTCAAATTTGATTATTTGTTAAATTTTAAATTAATATATGTATATATGATAAAAAAAAATTGAAGTAAGTATCAAGAATGAATTAAGTGATAAATATTGTATAAGGCCCAATTTGTCCGGGCCCTCTACTAAGACCCAAACCCGGGCTCGATAATCCGGCCCAAATCAAAAAAACAAAAAGGGGCCCAAAAGGCCCACATTTCTTAGGGTTTTCGGGAAACCCTAAGGAGCGCCGCACGCCACTCCGATCTCCACTACCGCAGCACCACACCCACTAGCCCATGTTGCGCCGTTCCTCCACTATGTTTTGCCTTCACTAATGCCTGCAATAAAAAAAAAGAAAATGGCAGATGTTTGTATGATTTTTTCTCGGCTATATAAAGCCTGTGGATGCACTGTAAAAGGGGTTCTTTTTTCTCTCTTGGCAATCAATCAAAAAAGAAAAGAGTAGATTCAATCAAAAAAGATCAAAAAAGAAAATAAAAAAAAACAACACAAGAGTCCAATATCGAATCGTAAGGTATTTTCATTTATTTATTTTATTTTCTTTTTTCTGTAAAATATATTTATAAATACATAAAGATCGAAAAAATAAATAAAAAATAAAAAAGGATTACCTGTTGCGAATTCCGGCCACCGCACGCGGTGGCCGGCGATGGAGCCCACGACAGGGCCTGACCGGATCGACGCCGGAGAACCCCTCCCCCTTTCGCAGACCTGCAGAGAAAAGAAAAGAAGAGAGTTAGTTTTTTTTTTTAGAGAATAGGAGAAATGAAGCTAAACAAAAAAAATTTGGCCTTATATACTTAAGCAAAACGGTGCGTTTTAGCACCCTCCCCAAAGTGCCCAAAACAGCGCCGTTTAGGAGCGAACCGACCCGATCCGACCCGCCTGCCGAAGGATCCGCGTGTTTTTGATAACTGGGATAATTTCCCTTTTAGTCCTTCCATCTCTCCAGTCTTTTAAAAATTAAATTTTATTTTATTTCAATTTTGGCCTAGTAATTTACTTCGATTCGCAATCTGGTCCTCTCCACTGCCCGGCATCTAGGCGAAAGGGTTTATTACCCATTTTGGCCCCTCCAAGTTGCGCGCTTATTACATTTTAGTCCCGATATTTTTTTTACTTTAGTTTATTGCTACTTTAACCCCTCTAATTTTATTTTGATGTTGATTTAGCCCTTTCTTGATTATTTTTGTAATTATCCTTTTGATGTCATTGTTATTATTATTATTACTATATTATTATATTTATTATATCTATATTATTATATTTTGTATCATCATTACCTTTTATCATTACTACTATACTTCTATTATTATTATTATCATTATACTATTATTCATATATACATAGTTACTATTTTATTATTATTATTATTATACTACTATTATTATTATTAGCATTACCATTATTATTATTATTATATTTATTAGTATTATTAGTATTAGTATTATTATCATTGTTATTACCATATTTACATTATTGCATTGTACATATTTCGTATCGTTATTATTACTATTTTATTATTATATTTGCTATTATTATTATTATTATTATTATTATTATTATTATTATTATTATTATTATTATTATTATTATTTACTAACATCTTTAAACTTTCATTTATTGTTGTTACCTTAATGTCATATCCCTTGTAAATCACCATTTTTGAATTGCATTTCAATATCTTCTTATTTTTTATATAAAAAAGAGGCTTCACAAAGGTAATATTCATGAATTCGGGGATTCAAAAATTTGTGCCCAATCGTGCTGGGTGCGACCTTTCGTTTGACCGAACAAGTGGGTAGCCTTTCAAATTTTGTTTCTATTTTCAAATAAGGTGATATTTGTCCGTTTGGAAGTTCGAAAAGATCGTGCCCAATCGTGCTGGGTGTGTTTTTTTGTACGACCGAATGAGCAAATACCCCTTCCAAAATTTCAAAAATGTGTGCTTGGAGAATTTTGGAGATGATCTTGAGCTCAAGGATTTAGATTCTCGTGTCCAATCGTGCTGGATGTGAGACTCTATTCCTTCGAAACAAGGGAAACTCGATATTCGATCAAGTTGTTTAAAATCATAAAAAATAGAATAAAATTTCAAAATCTTTTCAAACTTTGCGACATTAGGACATTCATTAATCAGTTTGGTACCGATTTTGGGCGTTGCGAGGGTGCTAATCCTTCCTTGCACGTAACCGACTCCCGAACCTATTTTCTCAAATGTTCGTAGACCAAAAACCCCGTTTTAGTAAATCGAAATGTTTCATTAAAACAAAGGTGATCCGATCACACCTAATAAAGGTCGGTGGCGACTCCCGTTTTTTCATTCATTTTCAAAACCCAAGTTCGATTCCCGTTTCTTCAAAAAATGGTTTCGACAGCTTGGCGACTCCGCTGGGGAATTTTCGAGAGTCAGGCCGTAAAATTGATTATTCTTTGTCCTTTTGTCAAAAACTTGGAAAATCATTTTGGAAAAAAAAAACCATGTTTCTTTTGATGCATTTGATGGTACTATGATTGCAATAACGTCGAGTCTCATAGAATCTCTTTGCATTCATATTTGCATGACCGTTGTGGTCACACCCTTAAGTGGGAGCGAGAAGCTAAGCCTTCGTGAGGTTTTCACCTCCGCATGGGCTAGGGGACTGCTTCCGGAATACATCCGTACCTGTGGTTTCGTGAGGTTTTCACCTCCGCATGGCCATAGGGAAATGTATTCCCCCGAACTGAACTCGATCCGTATGAGCCTATAATGGGTGAGGATTGAGGAATCTGCTGGTTCGGGTACCTCACTTTAGAACTGAACTGCATGTAGAGAAACCTAGGAACCCACCTTGGACAGAACCACGCTAAACCCCTAGTAGTCACCCCAATATGTGTTTTATGTTTGCCTATTTCTCTTGTACTCATTCTGTCGCTTATATTCTCTTGCATTAACATGTTTTCTCTTGTTTTGATTGCATTGCATGCCATTTCACATTAAAAGGTGTCCATCTCCGTTTGGTTACTAAGATAGAAGCTTGTTATGGGGGACGGATTCCTTGATAAAGTAGAGGATAACGCGGCCGTGCGTATATGGTCAGAGAAGATACAACTCGAGAAAGGGGATAGTCTAGCCGAGGGATATACATCGGAGTTAGGGGACTTTACTCGCATCAGCATAACACAAAATGAGTTACAAGAATTAAAAGATATGTGGGCTCGTTGGGATGAGGGGACTAAGCAGCTTTTCTACCTTAATTATGGCGATCTACCCTATTTGCTTGACATCAGAGTGGACAAACACTTGTTTCGGGCCATAACCCAATATTGGAATCCCGCATATAGCTGCTTCACATTCGGGAAAGTGGACTTGGTACCTACCATAGAAGAATACACGGCTTTACTGCGTAATCAAAGGGCTCAGGTCGATAAAGTCTACTTTAGGGCCGGCAACGCCCCAACTTTTGTAAAGAAACTGATGAGCATCACTGGAATGAGTGAACAATGGGTCGTGGCACATATTCAGCAAAAAGGTGAAGGGAAATGCAGTCCATGGGTAAACTTAAGGGACTTGATATTGACACATCCCGATGCCAAGAGGAAGGTTGACATCTTCGCCTTAAGTATCTATGGCCTAGTACTTTTCCCAAGAGATTTGAGGCATGTGGACGAAGCAGTTGTTGACTTATTCGATCGTCTTGACAAAGGAGTTACGCCAATACCAGCAATTCTTGCTGAAACGTTTAGATCTTTAAATGCGTGCCGGAGAGCAGGTGAGGGTAGATTCATGGGATGTGCACAACTATTGCTAGTTTGGTTCCATAGCCATTTCTGGAAGATAGATAGAGCTTCTTGTCGAGTTCACTATGAAAATTATTCCCCATTAAAGGAGTTGACAGATAAGCCCAAGAGAGACGACATATCAGAAGAAAACTGGATCGCACTCCTTCAAAATCTCCAAGAAAAAGACATTGAATGGAGAGCCCCTTGGCTTGTTCCCGATGAAATTATCTACCGTTGTGGGAGTTATGATTGGGTTCCCCTGCTAGGAATTTGGGGAGCCATTGGGTATGCTCCTTTGCTTGTGCTAAGGCAATACAATTCAATACAGTTTATACCGACGACTTACGGCCTAGCTCCGTTTGAGTTTTCGTATAAAGGGAATAATTCCAAGAAGAAGGTTCGGGAGATCGCCGATGCTTAGAAACAAATTTGCCGGATGAAAAGAATTGCTGTAGGTCCAATGGTAACCCTAGAGTATAATGCCTGGCGGAGTAAGAGAATAAACGATAACGTCCCTGAACCGACACACGATGGTACTCAACCGATAGAGAAATACTTACAAGTAGTCCCTTCCGAGGCGGAGATTATGAAGCAAGACTTTGAAAATAAAAATTCAGATTTGGAAAAGAGGATAGAGCGACTAGAAGAAGAAAAGATGCATTTGATGTTGGATATCAATGTCCGAAACTCAGAGGTTGAGAGATTGAAGAAAGGAAAGAGAAAGGCCGAAGAAGATCTGGAGAGCTTGAAGACTGATTATAGAAAACTGCGTCTGTCAATGAGGACTGCCGGGTTGGGTAAAACTTCAGAACAATGGCGTCAAGAAATTCGAGAAGAGAAAGCCAAGGTTGATCAGTGGAAGGAAAAGTTCCAAGAGGTTCAAGCACAAAGAGATGTTCTAAAGAAGACTGCAAGTGAGAACCGAAGGGAGAATGAGACACTGAAGGCTCGATTAACAGAACAAGAAAAGACGTTCGACCGAAGACATGACTCTATGGTGAAGCTAAAATCAAGCCTAAACCAGATTGAAGAGTTAAAGGGGAAATTAGTAGAGCTCGAAACGGCACTGGAGAATAGTGAGTTCCGGTTCCAACAATCTCAGAATCAGGTCAAAGAAAGGGATCACGTCATGGGTGAAGCAGTAACACAGATACGAGAAGTGGCTGAACATCTACAAGCCTTAGCGGTCCAAGCCGATGTATTAAGTATATTGTATGAATCAAAGTCAGACCGGGGTCGAGAGTTAGCCTCGCTCCTCGAGAAAATTAAAATTCTAGGCATAAGGGCTAGGTCGCATATATGACTCAATTTTATGTAAAGAATTTTGTTTCTTAAATAAGCTTTCTATAAGAAATTGAACGTGAATTGACGCCTTTTGCATTCATTTCACGCATTTGCATTGCATTTCATCTATTCGCATACATCATATCATTTGCATTTAAGAGAGCCTCCCAAGCTAATAAATTAAAACAAATTTCAGAAGAAGAAGGCGAGAAAAGTGAAACCTGGAAGCTGAACACCCATACGGCACGCGAGCTAAGTCTAAGAAAATGGATCAAAGATATGAGCAACTCCAAAAAGAAATGGCACAAACACAGGAACAGTTGGCCCAGATCAAGCAGGACATGACAAACAAGATGATAGAGTCCGAGAAAAACTTGATGGCTCAAATGGCCCAAATGACCCAACTACTGAATGGGCTTGTGAAGAAAGGAAAAGACCCTATGGCTATTACCGGGGAAGAAAACGAAGGCACTCCTTCGGATTTTACCCCACCACACGCACCTGTACAGCCAGGAGAATATCTTCTGAGGCCACCTGTCACGATTAGGCCCCAAGGGGGTCAGGATAATATCAGACCACCCGCGAATTTCCAAGTAGGTTCCGGATCCAACCTAGGGGATAACCCTGCTAACTTGGTTGTCCCTGATTTCAATATGATAGAGAAGGAAGAGACAAGAGCTGAATCCTCAAGATAGTTAGAGGATCGTTGTAAATGGTTGGAGGAGGAAGTCAAGGCTTTGAAAAACGCCAGCCATCGCCCTGGTGTTAAGGCAAAAGAGTTGAGTTTAGTCCCGGGCCTAATACTCCCTCCAAAGTTCAAGACGCCGGAGTTCGAAAAATATAATGGGACCAGTTGCCCAGAAGCTCACATAACGATGTTCTGTCGAAAGATGGCAGGATACGCTGAGAATGATTAACTGTTAATTCACTGCTTTCAAGACAGCCTAGTCGGATCGGTGGCCAAATGATATAACCAGCTAACCCGCGCTCAAGTTAATTCATGGGAAGATTTGGCACAAGCTTTTACGAAGCAATATGGTCACGTGACGGACATAGCGCCAGATAGAATAACATTGCAAAACATAGAAAAGAAGCCAAATGAGGACTTCAGGCAGTATGCCCAGAGGTGGAGAGAAGTAGCTACACAAGTCCAACCACCCCTCTCGGAGAAAGAAACCGTTAAGCTATTTATCAGTACTTTGAGGGCCCCGTTTATCACCCACATGGTGGGGAGTACAACTCAAAGCTTCACAGATATAGTCCTGGCGGAGGAGATGATTGAAAACGCCATAAGAGGTGGAAGGATCGAAGCAGGTGAGGTTACTAGGAGATCCGTCCCTAGAAAAAAGGATAATGAAGTGAACAACATGAGTACGTACAATAAAGGATACTCGAAAGCAGTTACCGTTAATTCACCAAAAGTCATGGCTGTCAAGCAGCAAGGGACGACAGGGCAAGAGCCAGGCCCAAGACCAAATTTCGAGAGGCCCCAGTTTACGCCAATCCCGATAACATACAGGGAGATGTATCGACGCCTGTTCGACGCACACATTGTAGCCCCATATTATCTAAAGCCATTACAACCCCCGTACCCCAAATGGTACGACCCGAATGCTGAATGTGAGTACCATGCAGGAGTAGCAGGCACTCGATAGAAAACTGCACTGCCTTCAAAAATGTAGTCGAAAGATTCATCAAGATGGGGATTATAGAGCTCGACGACCTGCCTGGTTCGGGGAACCCATTACCCAATCATGGGGAAAGAGCGGTAAACGCGATCGGAAAGGAGGGAGCAAGAAAGACTAAGGAGGATATCTCAGATGTGAAGACTCCACTAATAATCGTATGGAAGGAAATGATAAGAAGGGGGCTGATAAAGTCAAGTCCCGAAGGAAAAAGTGGAAAATCTGGAAATTACTGCGCGTTCCATAGAGCCGATGGGCATAAGATCCAGGACTGCACAGAGTTTAGACTATTGGTGCAAGGCTTCATGAACAATAAAGAATTAGAATTTTATGAAGAAAGCTCAGAGGGAGGGGACATACATGTGACAGAAGGAGAACTGACCCGTCAAAAGGCCAAGTTCCCAAAGATCATTATTTCCCGCCCGAGAAACTCAGAAAGCGGAGCGATGCCCAAGATTTTAATCAAGAAACCTGCATCCTTCCCTTATAAGGATGATAAGAAAGTACCGTGGAACTATAATTGTAACGTGACAACGCCCGGGGTAGAAGGTTCAACCAGCACTGTAAATGAAAACCAAAAGGAAGGGTTCCACACACGAAGCGGAAGACGTTATGACCCAACAAGCGTCAAGATAAATACAGCAAAATTAAAGGCTATGACAGTCGGGCCAGATGAAGAACCTAGCACCCTTGTCAATGTACCCGTAAGAGAGGAAAAGGCGAAAGAATTCTTGAAGTTCTTAAAACATAGTGAGTACAGCGTGGTGGAGCAACTGCATAAGCAACCGGCCCGTATCTCGGTGCTAGCTTTACTATTGAGCTCGGAAGCACATCGCGAGGCGTTGATGAAAGTACTGAATGAAACTTACGTTACCAAAGACATATCTGTCAGCAAACTTGACCGATTAGTTGGCAACATAAGTGCTGATAACTTCATTTTCTTCAGCAATGATGAAATTCCATCTGGGGGCATGGGATCAACCAAGGCCTTGCATATAACCACTCGTTGTAGGGGATCTATCCTACCGAGTGTGTTAATTGACAACGGGTCGGCCTTGAATTTCCTCCCATTATCGACTTTGAAAAGGTTGCCAATAGATAGTTCTCACATGAAATCGTGTCAGAACATAGTGAGGGCATTTGATGGCACCGAGAGAAGGGTGATGGGAAAGATAGACATACCGTTACAAATCGGGCCAAATACATATGAAGTAGATTTTCTGGTGATGGATATCAAACCCTCGTACAGCTGCTTATTGGGAAGACCCTGGATTTATTCGGCAGGGGCAGTACCCTCATCCCTCCATCAAAAACTAAAGTTGGTGGCAGATGGTCGATTGGTCACCATTAACGCTGAAGAAGACATCATAGCAGCAGTTACCAATGACGCACCATATGTGGAGGCGAATGAGGAGGCCGTTGAATGCTCTTTTCGATCTTTAGAATTCGTCAATGCGACATTTATTCGTGAGGGGGCTAAAATTCCAGTACCCAAGATATCCAATACCACGAAGATGAGCCTACAAGTGATGGTCAAAAAGGGAGCCTTACCGGGAAGAGGGCTAGGCAGATGTCTCTAGGGTAAAGTTCACGCGCCATCATTGAAAGAAAAGAGAGACCGTTTTGGGCTGGGTTTTAAGCCAAATGCCAGCGATATGAGAAGGGAAATAGAGAAGAAGCAGGAGAGAAGAAGAGCACGACTGAATGGGGAAGAGGTCATGTGGGAACCAATGACGTTCCCTCATATATCCCAAACCTTTGTATCTGGAGGAATAATTCACACCGAGAGAGAGTTGTTGAATGAAGGTCCTCACATCAATGCCATAGACGAAGGAAAAACTGGACAAAGGAACCTGGCGGACATTCGTCCTTATGAGCTTGGGAATGTTTTGAACAATTGGACTGCGGAGGAATTGCCTGTAGTTTTTAGAAATTCCACAGAGTAATATTCGAGAACGCGTTTGTTGTTTTAAGCCTAAGAACAATAAAATCTCTTTTGTGAAACGGGCTAATGTTTAGAAATTTTTATTTGAATGAAATGCATTATCAAAAAATTCCGTGTTTTCCTCTAGCAAATTTCTTTTTGTTCTTCTTTTTGCTCATTTATGGCATGAATAATTGTCCGCAAATTCATTCTTCATACATTTTGGCACCCATCACAGGTCTCTAGATATCAACGATGTAAGCAACGACACTACAGACCTAGAGGCCCATTTTGAGCAGGACATGTGTTTAGAAGGATCTCAAGATCTTGAAGGTGATAGAGATGGTGACTTATCCCCGGATCTGTTGAGAATGGTACAGCAGGAAGAGAAACAAATCCTACCCCATGACGAGGAAGTGGAGAATATATCCTTAGAGGAAGGAAAGATGTTGAGAATCGGAGCACGCATAACCGAGAAAACGAAACAAAATCTGGTAGAATTACTGCGGGAATTCAAAGATGTCTTTGCGTGGTCATATCAAGACATGCCGGGTCTGAGTACTGATATTGTAGTGCATCGCCTTCCCATAAAGGAAGAATGCAAGCCAGTGCAGCAAAAACTGCGGAGGATGAGGCCCGACGTAGTATTGAAGATAAAAGAAGAAGTGAAGAAACAGTTTGATGCTGGTTTTCTACAGGTGGTCAAATACTCAGAGTGGGTGGCCAATATCGTTCCTGTCCCAAAAAAGGATGGAAAGGTTCGGATGTGTGTAGATTATAGAGACCTAAATAAAGCCAGCCCAAAAGACAATTTCCCCTTGCCCCATATTGACACGTTGGTGGATAACACGGCGGGGTACTCGTGGTTTTTTTTTATGGATGGATTCTCCGGATATAATCAGATCAAGATGCACCCTGAGGACATGGCAAAGACCACCTTCATAACGTTATGGGGCACTTTCTGTTATAAAGTAATGCCATTCAGGTTGAAGAATGCTGGGGCAACATACCAAAGGGCCATGGTAGCCTTGTTCCACGACATGATGCACAAAGAGATTGAAGTGTACGTTGATGATATGATCGCCAAATATCGAACGGAAAAGGAACACGTCGAAGATTTGAAGAAATTGTTCCTAAGATTAAGGAAGTTCCAATTAAAGCTCAACCCAACCAAGTGTACTCTTGGAGCTAGGTCGGGGAAACTGCTGGGCTTCGTGGTCAGCGAGAAAGGGATTGAAGTTGACACGGACAAGGTCAAAGCTATACAAGATTTGCCTCCACCACGTACTCAAAAAGAAGTTCGGGGCTTTCTTGGAAGATTAAATTACATTGCTCGGTTCATTTCACAGTTAACCGAGAAATGCGATCCTATATTCCGTCTTCTCAAGAAACACAACCAAGGGGTATGGGACGAAGAATGCCAGAGAGCTTTTGACAAAGTCAAACAATACCTGTCAACTGCCCCAGTGCTATCTCCACCAAATCCAGATAGACCATTGATACTGTATCTATCGGTGTTCGATAACTCCATGGGATGTGTGCTTGGTCAACATGATGAGTCAGGAAGGAAAGAAAAGGCGATATACTATCTCAGCAAAAAGTTCACCGAATGTGAAATGAGATATTCGTCGATCGAAAAACTATGTTGCGCCTTGATCTGGGCAACCCGAAGGCTAAGGCAGTATATGTTATACCATACGACCTGGTTAATTTCAAAGCTTGACCTGTTGAAATATATGATGGAGTCGACTGCCCTGAACGGGAGAATGGCAAGGTGGCAGATTTTGCTATCTGAATTTGACATAGTCTACGTAAATCAGAAGGCCATAAAAGGGAGTGCAATAGCGGAATTTCTGGCTAGCAGAGCCTTGGAGGATTACGAGCCTTTGAGCTTTGAATTCCCCAATGAAGAGTTGATGTATGTGGCAAATGCTGAAGAAATGCCGTGGAAGTTGAACTTTGATGGAGCGTCTAATGCTGTGGGAAATAGAATTGGGGCAATCTTGGTGTCTCCTAGTGGCGATCATTACCCACTCACATGCAGATTGGATTTTGACTGTACAAATAACATGGCGGAGTATGAAGCTTGCATCATGGGGATTCGAGCAGCCATAGAGCGGAAGATCAGGGTGTTGGAAGTATATGGCGATTCTGCACTAGTGATTTATCAACTCAAAGGTGAATGGGAGACCCGAGATCCTAAACTAATCGAATATCGAAAGATAGTTTTGGGATTGATTGAGGAGTTTGATAACATCACTTTTAATTATCTCCCACGTGATGAAAACCAGATGGCAGATGCCTTAGCAACTTTGGCTTCTATGATCAAGGTAAACAGGCCAGAAGATATGAGACCCATCCAGATGTGTATTCTTGAAGTCCCAGCCTATTGTTGTAATCTGGAAGATGAGGGAAGAGATGATCACCCTTGGTATCAAAATGTGTTGCAATACATGAAAAACCGCAAATACCCGGAGCATGCAACGGAAAATGAGAAAAGGACACTCAGGAGATTGGCCTCTGACTATGTCTTAGATGGGGACATCCTCTACAAAAGGAGAAAAGATCAGGTGTTACTAAGATGCGTTGGCGCTATAGAGGCCAGGAAAATTCTAGAAGAAGTTCATGAAGGCGTTTGTGGAACACATGCCAATGGTTTTACAATGGCCAGGCAGATCATGAGGTTTGGGTATTATTGGTCCACCATGGAAGGAGATTGCATCAACTATGCTAAGAGGTGTCATAAATGTCAGATTTATGGAGATAAAATTCATGTGCCTCCGTCACCTTTACACGTGATGACTTCCCCATGGCCCTTCTCCATGTGGGGCATGGATGTCATTGGACCAGTATCACTGAAGGCTTCTAACGGGCATCGATTCATCTTCGTAGTCATTGATTACTTCACCAAGTGGGTAGAAGCTGCCTCGTATGCCAATGTCACAAAATCGGCAGTCAGTAAATTCTTAAAAAAGGAGATCATATGTCGTTATGGAATGCCTGAGAGAATCGTATCTGACAACGCATTAAACCTGAACAACAGCACAATAGCAGATGTTTGCAGTCGATTCAACATCAAACACCACAACTCGTCACCATACCGTCCAAAGATGAATGGGGCAGTGGAAGCAGCCAATAAAAACATCAAGAAGATAGTGGGAAAGATGACCGAGACTTATAAAGATTGGCACGAGAAATTACCATTTGCACTCTACGCTTATCGAACGTCGGTCAGAACCTCTACTGGGGCAACACCTTTCTCATTAGTTTATGGGATGGATGTAACACCCCCTACCTGTATTCGTTGTCAAAATAAGGTACGAGGCATTACCAGAGTTTACAATTTTTTTTTTAAAACCGAGACCAGTCTAATTCAACATATTTTCAAGATAATTCATGCATATTTATAAGATAACTTAAATACATAAGCCATACCAATGGCTAACCTTACATTCATTTCATATTAACATCTATTTTATTAGCTTATACATGCCATTCATTTCCAAACTAAAGTTTCTTTAAATACCGAAATATTGGGGTTGATAGTGTGATGAGTCTCCCACTGATCCGACCTCCGAGCTCTTAACACTACAAAACAGGGAAAAAGGAAATAGGGTAAGCACTTTGTGCTTAGTAAGCCCATGTAACAAGAATTATACTTACCTAGTATTTTCAATACAAGCAATAAACATTCATATACTCACTCAATGCATTATTACCCTAACATTCACAAACTCAACATTCAAGTTAGTCGATTAATTTCCATATATCAATAATATATATTATGATTGATGAGCTCATCAATACTATGATTTTCATTTCCTTGTTATTTTTCCATATTTATCCCGTTGAATTACTCGAAATTTCGATGGATTTTCAGAGGTACACTTTAGTGTACAAATCCGGGTCCGTCAATTCATATTCATGTGCGCACATTTCCATTTCAGATAGCACACTCCCGCGAACCTCATCCTTACAGCGGGATTACCAGTCCAGGCTAAATCCCCTGTAATATAAACTCACAGAGTATTGTCGGGATTACCAGTCCAGGCTAAATCCCCTGCAACGACAATTACTCTAATGAGCTTGGATCTGAATTACCAGTCCAGGCTAAATTCAGACCCTAATTCGGATTACCCGTCCGGGCTAAATCCATTTTCCACATATTCTTCGGGAGGGCTATATCAGGATAGGATCACCCGTCCGGGCTAGATCCTTTTTCACCGTCAATTCCTTTTCAGAGATCCATCAAATTTTCCTTTCATTCAACCGGGATTTCTTTCCCTTTTTATCAAAAATATCAATATTGCATAAATTTTCATACCATGAACATTCAAATTATATTCACAACAATAACATACATTAACATTTAAGAATATAATTCAAGTTACATGAACTTACCTTGATACTAGTTCGTTTATAAAATCTACTAATCCGGGACTTTTTCCTTTCCTCGATCTAGCTTTGTATTTGAGTTTTCCGGATCAAATTAAACTTCAAGCTTTAAAAACTATATTATCCCTTTTTTCTTTCTTTTCTCTTCTTCTTTCTCCCTTCACGTTTGCTCTCTGTTTCTTCCTTTGTTTTTATCCTTTTGTTTCTTTTCTCTTTTCTTTTATATATAATAATAGAATAATAATAATAATAATATAATATTTAACTAAAAATCTCAGATTTTTCTTCAATTAACCGCCTCAATCTAGACAAAATGGCTTAATTACCATTTTGGTCCTTTATACTTTCTTTTAATCTATAATTAAACTTTTACTTTCATTTCAATTTAGTCCTTTTCATTTAATTACCTACCCAAACGTTAAAATTTTCTAACGAAAGTTTAATACCACATTACTAACATTTTATAAATATTTATAAAAATATTTCCTATCATATAAAGACTCATGCAAACATATTGAAATAAATTTCTATTTAAATCGGATTTATGGTTACGAAACCATTGTTCCGATAACCTTGAATTTAGGCCATTACAACTCTCCCCCCCTTTTTAAGGATTTTCGTCCTCGAAAATCTTACCAGTAAAGAGGTTTGGATATTGTTTCCTCATTGCCTCTTCCGGTTCCCATGTCGCTTCCTCAATCCCGTGCTTTTGCCACAATACTTTCACCAAATTTATTTTTTTATTTCTAAGCTCCTTGGTTTCCCGTGCCAATATCTTGACCGGTTCTTCACTGTAAGTCATATCCGGCTGAATCTCCACTTCTGTCGGAGAAATAACATGTGAAGGATCTGACCGATATCGTCGTAGCATAGACACATGAAAAACATTATGGATTCTATCAAGTTCTGGTGGTAATGCCAACCGATAAGCGACCGGTCCAATTCTTTCTATGATCTCATATGGCCCGATAAATCTTGGACTCAATTTACCCTTTCGACCAAATCGGAGAACTTTCTTCCAAGGAGACACTTTCAGAAATACCTTGTCACCGACTTGGAATTCAATCTCTCTTCGTTTAAGATCGGCATATGATTTTTGGCGATCGGAAGCTGCTTTTAAACTATCCCGAATAATCTTCACTTTTTCTTCTGTTTCCCGAATTAAATCAACCCCATGTATCTTCTTTTCACTGAGCTCTGTCCAATACAATGGTGTTCTACATTTTCTACCATACAAAGCTTCATATGGAGCCATTTTAATACTGGACTGATAACTATTATTGTAAGCAAATTCAATCAAAGGTAGATACCTCTCCCAATTACCTTCAAACTCTAGTATACAACATCGGAGCATATCTTCCAATACTTGAATTACACGCTCTGATTGGCCATCTGTCTGAGGATGAAATGCAGTACTGAAATACAACTGAGTACCCAAGGCTTCTTGCAATTTATCCCATAAACGAGACGTAAACCGAGGATCTCTATCCGATATAATGGAGATAGGCACTCCATGTAGCCTGACAATCTCAGATATGTACAATTCAGCCAGTTTATCTAAAGAATAATCCATACGTACCGGAATAAAGTGTGCTGACTTTGTCAGTCGGTCAACAATTACCCAAATAGCATCTTTTTTCCTCGGAGACAACGGTAACCCCGATACAAAATCCATAGTGATTCTTTCCCATTTCCATTCCGGTATAGTAATTGGCTGAAGTAACCCTGAAGGTACCTGATGTTCTGCTTTAACCTGTTGACATATCAAACATCTTGATACAAACTCAGAAATATTACGTTTCATACCTGGCCACCAGTACATCTTCTTCAAATCATTATACATTTTATTACTTCCCGGATGTACAGACATAGTACTACTGTGAGCCTCGTGTAAAATTTTCTGTATGAGCTCAGAATTCTTGGGTACACATACCCTACCTCTGAATAATAAACAATCATCAACCCCAACTTGAAATTCAGAATTAGTATCTGATTCACATTGTGCCCGTTTAACCTGTAACTTCTCATCATTCTTCTGAGCTTCACATATTTGCTGTAGAAATGTCGGTTTAGCTCTCAATTCAGCTATGATTGAACCATCATCAGTCAGTGACAATCGGGTATTCATAACTCGTAAAGCAAACAGAGATTTTCGACTCAAAGCATCAGCCACAACATTAGCCTTACCCGGATGATAATCAATAATCAAATCATAGTCCTTTATCAGTTCAAGCCACCTGCGCTGTCTCAAATTCAAATCTTTCTGTGTCATCAAATATTTCAAGCTTTTATGATCAGTATAAATATGACATTTCTCACCGTACAAATAATGCCGCCATATCTTCAATGCAAAAACAATAGCAGCTAATTCAAGATCATGTACCGGATAATTTCTTTCATGTGGTTTAAGTTGTCTTGAAGCATAGGCTATTACTTTACCTTCTTGCATCAAGACACAACCTAAACCATTAAATGAGGCATCACTGTAAATAACAAATTCCTTACCCGGTTTAGGCTGCACTAATACTGGTGCTTTCGTCAATAAATCTTTCAATCGGTCAAAACTCTGCTGGCATTCATCAGTCCACTCGAATTTAACATCTTTCTGCAACAAACGGGTCATCGGAGAAGCTATCATAGAAAACCCCTGTACAAATCTCCGATAATAACCAGCTAAACCCAAGAAACTTCTAACTTCAGATATATTCTTCGGTGGACTCCAATTAATAATAGCTGAAATTTTATTCAGGTCTACCCTGATGCCTTCGGCTGATACAACATGTCCAAGGAAACCCACTTCTCGGAGCCAAAATTCACATTTACTGAATTTAGCATAAAGCTTTTTCTCACGCAGGATTTGCAACACTATTCTCAAATGTTCTGCATGCTCATTTTCATCTCGAGAATAGACTAGAATATCATCAATGAAAACTACAACAAACCTATCTAAGTACGGTCTGAATATCCGATTCATCAGATCCATAAATACTGCAGGTGCATTAGTCAACCCAAATGGCATAACCAGAAACTCATAATGCCCGTACCTGGTTCTGAAAGCTGTTTTTGGCACATCTGACTCCTTTACTCGTAACTGATAGTAGCCCGATCGGAGATCAATCTTTGAAAATATAGTAGCACCTTTCAGCTGATCAAATAAATCATCAATCCGAGGCAACGGATACTTATTCTTTATAGTTACCTTATTGAGCTGTCGATAGTCAATACACAATCTCAAAGACC
Organism: Gossypium australe; assembly: GCA_005393395.2. NCBI lineage: Eukaryota > Viridiplantae > Streptophyta > Magnoliopsida > Malvales > Malvaceae > Gossypium > Gossypium australe. The sequence goes on along the minus strand of CM016622.1, from coordinate 12,466,213 downwards.
CATCTTTCTTTTTCACAAACAGAACTGGAGCACCCCAAGGTGAATGACTCGGTCGGACAAAACCTCTATCAATAAGTTCCTGTAACTGTGTCTTTAATTCCTTTAATTCTGTAGGAGCCATTCGGTACGGAGCTATAGAAATCGGAGTAGTTCCCGGAATCAAATCTATAGAAAATTCCACTTCTCTTTCTGGTGGCAACCCTGGTAACTCTTCTGGAAACACATCAGAAAATTCACATACCACTGGTACTGCTTGAATCTTTGACTCAGATACCTTAGTATCTAATACATAAGCAAGAAAAGCATCATACCCCTTTTTGACATACTTCTGAGCAGTAATAACTGAAATCACATCAGATAATCCCTCTGTCTGATCGGATTTAACCCGAAGTAATTCACCATTCTGACACTTCAACACAATATATTTCTGTTTACAGTTTACTACTGCATCATGCTGAGTTAACCAATCCATGCCCAATATCACATCAAACTCATCAAATGGCAGTAACATCAAATCAGCCAGGAAACAATAACCTCTTACCATCAGTGGACAATTTTTACAAATTTTATCCACCAAAATAGATTGGCCAAAGGGGTTCGAGACTTTAACCACCAATTCAGTAGGTTCAATAGATAAATCTTTAACGCATGCAAGTTTTACACATATATATGAATGCGTAGAACCGGGATCAATTAATGCAGTAATATCAGTTTCAAGTAAAGAAAATGTACCAGTAATAACATCGGGTGCTGAGGCATCTTCTCTGGTACGCATGGCATAGGTCCTAGGAGGTGCTCGTGTCTCAGGCTTACTTGTAGTATCTTTTGTAGCTTCTCGGCTACCACTAACATTACCGGATGGTCGAGATGGTCTACCCCTCCAAGATTGATTACTTGGCTTCGATATATATTCAGCTTCTTTTTCACTTCTTTCTGGACAATCTCTGAGGAAATGGTCAAAAGAACCACATCGGTAACATGCCCCGCTCTTAAATCGACATTCACCAAAATGAGCTTTATTACAATACTGGCATCTCGGCTTAGGGGTACCAACACTGCCAACACTGGTCACTGATGGAGTGGAAGGTCTTGAATTAGTGCGCTGTGAACCTCGCACTCTATCCGAATACCCAGTGGTTGAGGTAGAACGATCCTGGTACTTCTTCAATTTCTTTGGAGCAGAAAACTGAGATTTTTCCATTGGTCTTTTACTAAAAATTCGAGCTTCCCTCTCAGCCTGTTTCTTTTCTTTGCTCCATTCTTCTGCTTTATAAGCTCGTTCTGCTAGTGTAGCAAACTCTCGAATTTCAAGAATTCCAACAAGTAGCTTAATTTCTTCATTCAACCCTTCTTCGAATCGTTTGCACATTTCAGCTTCCGACTGTACCCATTCTCGAGCATATTTACTCAACCGAACAAATTCTTTTTCATACTCAGATACTGATCTATTGCCCTGTTTCAGCTCAAGAAATTCTTTTCTTTTCTGATCAAGGAATCTCTGGCTGATATATTTCTTTTTGAACTCGGTCTGGAAGAATTCCCATGTAATTTCTTCTTTCGGAACAACTGAAGCTTTAGTATTCCACCAATGATAAGCTGTGTCTTTTAGCAGTGAAACAGCACATTTCAAACATTCTTCTGGCGTGCAAGATAATTCCTCCAAAACCCGAGTAGTATTTTCTAACCAAAATTCAGCTCTTTGGGGATCATCATCAACTGCTGCTCGAAATTCTTCGGCCCCATATTTTCGGATTTTATCGACCGGAGCTTTTCCTTTTCTGACAGATTCAGTACCTGTACCCTGTGGAATCTCGGGAACCGGTGGAGGAACAGGAGGGGGAGCTTGAGTTTGCTGCACTGTAGGGTTAGTTCTTATATATTGGGTAAACCATTCATTCATCATTTGAAAGAAGGCTATTTTTGCCTCCTCCCCTTGACCCTCTATACCGGGCCTTCTACTGCTAGTTTCTTCTCTTTGTATTGAAGCCGGAACATGACTCCCAGCTTCCTCAGATTGAGCTCGGTCAGATGACATTACTATAAGGAAAACACAATTTAAGCGGTCAGGAGATATCACACTATCAAAAAAAATAATTTAAATGGCATGTATAGCTAATCCGTATTTGCTATATCGGTCCTAGAACCGGCTAAACCGTAGCTCTGATACCAACAAATGTAACACCCCCTACCTGTATTCGTTGTCAAAATAAGGTACGAGGCATTACCAGAGTTTACAATTTTTTTTTTAAAACCGAGACCAGTCTAATTCAACATATTTTCAAGATAATTCATGCATATTTATAAGATAACTTAAATACATAAGCCATACCAATGGCTAACCTTACATTCATTTCATATTAACATCTATTTTATTAGCTTATACATGCCATTCATTTCCAAACTAAAGTTTCTTTAAATACCGAAATATTGGGGTTGATAGTGTGATGAGTCTCCCACTGATCCGACCTCCGAGCTCTTAACACTACAAAACAGGGAAAAAGGAAATAGGGTAAGCACTTTGTGCTTAGTAAGCCCATGTAACAAGAATTATACTTACCTAGTATTTTCAATACAAGCAATAAACATTCATATACTCACTCAATGCATTATTACCCTAACATTCACAAACTCAACATTCAAGTTAGTCGATTAATTTCCATATATCAATAATATATATTATGATTGATGAGCTCATCAATACTATGATTTTCATTTCCTTGTTATTTTTCCATATTTATCCCGTTGAATTACTCGAAATTTCGATGGATTTTCAGAGGTACACTTTAGTGTACAAATCCGGGTCCGTCAATTCATATTCATGTGCGCACATTTCCATTTCAGATAGCACACTCCCGCGAACCTCATCCTTACAGCGGGATTACCAGTCCAGGCTAAATCCCCTGTAATATAAACTCACAGAGTATTGTCGGGATTACCAGTCCAGGCTAAATCCCCTGCAACGACAATTACTCTAATGAGCTTGGATCTGAATTACCAGTCCAGGCTAAATTCAGACCCTAATTCGGATTACCCGTCCGGGCTAAATCCATTTTCCACATATTCTTCGGGAGGGCTATATCAGGATAGGATCACCCGTCCGGGCTAGATCCTTTTTCACCGTCAATTCCTTTTCAGAGATCCATCAAATTTTCCTTTCATTCAACCGGGATTTCTTTCCCTTTTTATCAAAAATATCAATATTGCATAAATTTTCATACCATGAACATTCAAATTATATTCACAACAATAACATACATTAACATTTAAGAATATAATTCAAGTTACATGAACTTACCTTGATACTAGTTCGTTTATAAAATCTACTAATCCGGGACTTTTTCCTTTCCTCGATCTAGCTTTGTATTTGAGTTTTCCGGATCAAATTAAACTTCAAGCTTTAAAAACTATATTATCCCTTTTTTTCTTTCTTTTCTCTTCTTCTTTCTCCCTTCACGTTTGCTCTCTGTTTCTTCCTTTGTTTTTATCCTTTTGTTTCTTTTCTCTTTTCTTTATATATATATAATAATAGAATAATATATAATATAATAATATAATATTTAACTAAAAATCTCAGATTTTTCTTCAATTAACCGCCTCAATCTAGACAAAATGGCTTAATTACCATTTTGGTCCTTTATACTTTCTTTTAATCTATAATTAAACTTTTACTTTCATTTCAATTTAGTCCTTTTCATTTAATTACCTACCCAAACGTTAAAATTTTCTAACGAAAGTTTAATACCACATTACTAACATTTTATAAATATTTATAAAAATATTTCCTATCATATAAAGACTCATGCAAACATATTGAAATAAATTTCTATTTAAATCGGATTTATGGTTACGAAACCATTGTTCCGATAACCTTGAATTTAGGCCATTACAATGGAGGCAGTCCTACCTATTGAAGTGGAAATACCTTCTCTTCGGGTTTTGTCAGAAATAAAATTAGATGAAGCTGAATGGATCCAGGCTCGTTACGATCAGCTGAACTTAATCGAAGAAAAGAGGCTAAGGGCTATCCGTCATGGTCAGATGTACCAGAAATGAATGATGCGAGCTTATGATAAAAAGATTCGCCCAAGGGAGTTTAAAGAAGGAGATCTTGTGCTGAAAAGGATCCTTCCCATACAAAGGGATTTTAGAGGAAAATGGATGCCAAACTGGGAAGGACCATATGTGGTGAAAGAAGCTTTCTCTAGAGGTGCATTGATCCTGGCTGAAATGGATGGAAAAACCTTACCTAATCCTGTGAACTCAGATTCAGTCAAGAAAACTATGCTTAAAGAGGCCAAGGTGAAAACCCGCAAAAGGCACTTTGGGTCTCAAAAAAAAAAACGGAAAAGCCGTGGTAGAAGCTCACAAAAGGGCGCCGCGGATTCAAATGATCCTGCTACACTGGCCTAGATGAGAAGTGAAGTCGGGGCATCGACAAAGTACTTTGAGTCGTCTAAACACATGCTAAAACTCAAAATAGTCTTCATAAAGTTTGTATGTAGAAATGCAATCAATGATATCTGGGGCATCTCACCTTTGTTATCTTTGATCTTTTCCTCTTTTCAAAGAGATATGTTTTCCCTTAGTTTTAATGACTCATTCGACTCTTTTTGAAATCAATTTGCTGCATTAAAACAATGATTAATGAGATAATAATTTCACAAAGGAAGTTCTGCACGTTACTTTGGAAATTTCTAAAAAAACCGGGAACCAAAGCAGGACAGTTGTTTAAAACTCCCCAGGCACGTGACAGGACTGAATCCTTTGAGCAGACCAGATTGAAACATACCTTCGGGTCATTTAGGGGATGGAATGGTAGGCCGATTGTGAACCGAATGATAGACAAAAGGTTGTAGTTCCCAAAGGAGAAATGATTTGATATACGACTTACAGCTCACGGACCCCGAAATTACCATAAGAGCCAAGTGTTTAAGAAAACGACGCTTCAAGATGGACGAAGACGAAACCCTGAAGGATAAATAAGCGCTAACGCCTTAAAAAGGACCAAACTCATAACACGTTTGCATCATAACATGTCTAAATAGGAGCATTTGACTCGCTTTGATCCTGGCATTCTAATCATTAGGCATAAGCATGCACCCATTATACTATACTGGCATTCCTGAGCTTTGTAGAAAGCAGATTGAGGACAGAAGATCTGGCGTTCCTGAGCTTTGCAGGAAGCAGATTAAAGACAGAAGATCTGGCATTCCTGAGCTCTGCAATAAGCAGATTGAAAACAGCAAATCTGGCATTCCTGAGCTTCGCAGGAAGCAGATTGAGGACAGAAGATCTGGCGTTCCTGAGCTTTGCAGGAAGCAGATTAAAGACAGAAGATCTGGCATTCCTGAGCTCTGCAATAAGCAGATTGAAGACAGCAAATCTGGCATTCCTGAGCTTCGCAGGAAGTAGATTGAGGACAGAAGATCTGGCGTTCCTGAGCTTTGCAGGAAGCAGATTAAAGACAGAAGATCTGGCATTCCTGAGCTTTGCAGGAAGCAGATTAAAGACAGAAGATCTGGCATTCCTGAGCTCTGCAATAAGCAGATTGAAGACAGCAAATCTGGCATTCCTGAGCTTCGTAGGAAGCAGATTGAGGACAGCAAGTCTTGCATTCCTGAGTTTTGCAAGAAGCAGATTAAAGACAGAAGATCTGGCATTCCTGAGCTTTGCAGGAAGCAGATTGAAGACGGAAAATCTGGCATTCCTGAGCTTTGCAGGAAGCAGATTAAAGACAGAGGATCTGGCATTCTTGAGCTTTGCAGGAAGCAGGTTGAAGACAGAGGATCTGGCATTCCTGAGCTTTGCAGGAAGCAGATTGAAGACAGAGGATCTGGTATTCCTGAGCTTTGCAGGAAGCAGGTTGAAGACATTAAGTTTGACAATAAAACAAATTGAAGCTACAGGTCCTATCTCTCGGAAATAACGGATCAAAGCAACAAGTACAATAGAGTTTGAAGCCACCTGACAAAGGAAAGCACCAAAGAAGAGAAAGACGCAGTGAATACCGACAAATTCGGGCCTTCTTTATGTCTTTGTTCTGTTCCCGTTGCACGACAACGAGCAAAGAGGGGCAGCTGTATAAGGCCCAATTTGTCCGGGCCCTCTACTAAGACCCAAACCCGGGCTCGATAATCCGGCCCAAATCAAAAAAACAAAAAGGGGCCCAAAAGGCCCACATTTCTTAGGGTTTTCGGGAAACCCTAAGGAGCGCCGCACGCCACCCCGATCTCCACTACCGCAGCACCACACCCACTAGCCCATGTTGCGCCGTTCCTCCACTATGTTTTGCCTTCACTAATGCCTGCAATAAAAAAAAGAAAATGGCAGATGTTTGTATGATTTTTTCTCGGCTATATAAAGCCTGTGGATGCACTGTAAAAGGGGTTCTTTTTTCTCTCTTGGCAATCAATCAAAAAAGAAAAGAACAGATTCAATAAAAAAAGATCAAAAAAGAAAATAAAAAAAAACAACACAAGAGTCCAATATCGAATCGTAAGGTATTTTCATTTATTTATTTTATTTTCTTTTTTCTGTAAAATATATTTATAAATATATAAAGATCAAAAAAATAAATAAAAAAATAAAAAAGGATTAACTGTTGCGAATTCCGGCCACCGCACGAGTCGCGGCAGGGCCTGACCGGAGCGACGCCGGAGAACCCCTCCCCCTTTCGCAGACCTGCAGAGAAAAGAAAAGAAGAGAGTTAGTTTTTTTTTTTTAGAGAATAGGAGAAATGAAGCTAAACAAAAAAAATTTGGCCTTATAGCTTATATACTTAAGCAAAACGGTGCGTTTTAGCACCCTCCCCAAAGTGCCCAAAACAGCGCCGTTTAGGAGCGAACCGACCCGATCCGACCCGCCTGCCGAAGGATCTGCGTGTTTTTGATAACTGGGATAATTTCCCTTTTAGTCCTTCCATCTCTCCAGTCTTTTAAAAATTAAATTTTATTTTATTTCAATTTTGGCCTAGTAATTTACTTCGATTCGCAATCTGGTCCTCTCCACTGCCCGGCATCTAGGCGAAAGGGTTTATTACCCATTTTGGCCCCTCCAAGTTGCGCGCTTATTACATTTTAGTCCCGATATTTTTTTTACTTTAGTTTATTGCTACTTTAACCCCTCTAATTTTATTTGATGTTGATTTAGCCCTTTCTTGATTATTTTGTAATTATCCTTTGATGTCATTGTTATTATTATTATATATTATTATATTTATTATCATTATATTATATATTACATTATTATATTATACTATACTTCTATATTATTATTATTATATATTATATATTATTATTATTATATATATTATTATTATTATTATTATTATTATTATTTATTATTATTATTATACTACTATTATTATTATTAGCATTACCATTATTATTATTATTATTATTATTATTATTATTTTATTAGTATTATTAGTATTAGTATTGTAATTCCTGAAATAGAGATAAAAATATTTATATATATATATATTTTTTGATGGTGCGAATGATGGACACGAGGAGGTGAGTGGTCTAGTGGCGAAGGGCACTGCCTAGGGAGCTTGAGGGTGCGGCAGAACAGGGGTTCGAACCCCAGATTTCGCTTTGGAGATGTTTTATTTTGGCGTTGATGGAGAGCTTAATGAGATGGGTTAAACCTGGCGCTTAAGACACAAATGAACGCCCAGGCCGATTGGTGCGGGGCGCTATGGTGCTTAGGGACTTCAGCGAGTCTGAAGTTCGAATCGCAGTGGCCGCAGGGCGTATTTTTTTTTAAATTGGGCTTTGGCGTTATGAAAGAAGAGGGCTAAGGAGACTTTAAAAGAATTCGTGATGAGTTCATGTCACAAATAAACACCTTGGCAAAGTGGTCAGAGGCGTGACGGTTCATTGCAACTCGGGGACTCGCGTTCGAGTCCTGGGAGGCGCAAGGTAATTTATTTTTCTCCTTTTGCTTTCATGCGCGAGGGAGCTAGCCGAAGGAGTGTTTAAATAAAATTGTGATGCGCCTATGTCATGAAAGTCAAGTCGGACGAGTGGTTGAGGCGTGGGAGTTTCTGCCCCAGGTCTCGGGTTCGAGACCCAGCAGCAGCCTGGAGTATTATTTTATTTCTTTTCTTTTTCTCCATAATAGGCGTGAAAGTTGGTGGCCTGCATGAGGCGCATGCATGCGTGGAAACATGCTTGAGGGCTGCTGTTACCTTTGTGTTCTTCTTCTTATTTTTATTTATTTTATTTATTTTATATTATTAGGAGTATGGGATGTATTTATTGTTTTTATAAATATTATTATTATTATTATCATTATTTATTTTAATATGGTGTATGGGTAAGATTCCTACCATTAATTTATTAAAGCATGGGAGAATTTGTTTGTTTCTAGGGTGATGGGCATAACCAATAAACCATTTTTTATTATTTCAATATTGATGGGGGTTAGCACATGGTGGGAGAGGTGTTGGCCGGCCATGGAATTGGCAAAGGAGAGCATGGCCGATTGAAGCTTGTTTTTGGGGGCCTCCACTTTCAGTTTTGGGATAGAGCAAGAGGGTGCCGAAACTCTTCTAATCTTCCTTCTTTTCTTTCCAATTCTCCTTGGCCGAATAGAGGGTTGCTAGTAAGGTATTTCTTTGGCCGAGTGAAGGATGGTGGGAGCCGTTTGTTCATGAACGAAGTTTGGCACATTTGGTTCTTTGTTCAAATGTACTTATTCTCTTTCTCTTATACGTGTTGTTATAGTCGAATTTTCCTTGCCATTTAGAGCATAGTTTAAACCCCCCCAAGGGAAGGTGCTATCGATTTTGAAAGGTATTGAGCACATTCGGCCAAAGGCCATTCTTGGTATTTTTGAGTAACCAAATTTGCACTTTGATTTTAGGGGGTAAATCGGCTAAGAAATCAGAAGTTTTTCGGATTTCAAATCACGCGGTTTAGTGCTAACAAAGGTTCGGCCTAAGGCCCTATTTTTGCTATAATATGACCGATCCTTTGGATTTGTTAGTTAATCAAATGAGACCCCTTGATAATAACCTATAGTGGCCGAATATAGGTGCAATTCGGGAATACGGTACGAGACTTTTGTGATATCGGATAGATTCGCGATTCCTCGTTAGGTCTCCGATTAAATAGGTGTGTAAGCTCTTACACGCTTTATTAGTATAAATTGTTATTTTGATAATATTTATAACCTCTAATGTAGTAATTTTGCCTTGTGGGCATAAGCTTGGTTTTCGGGTAAGTCCCCTATTGCTCGATCTACGATATATGTTTGTATGCCATCATATGCTGTTAAATGCTATGCTATATACAAATGCATGATATATGGGATCATGATACTTGTTATGTGAGCATGATGATGGTGGGATTGATGAGGGGGAGTAATAATCGTGTCGACGGACACCAGTGGTTTGGTACCACATTTCGTGACTACGGTCACCAGAGGTTTGGCACCTCCAGAGGTTTGGCACCTCATAGCGTCTCGTCCCTGTGGATTAATTCCACCATGGGTTGGCCCCACATTTGAGATACGGGATCGACGCCAGTGATTTGGTATCACACGATGGGTTGGCCCCATCATTTGATTGTGACTTCGGGTCACCAGTGGTTTGGCACCACCAGTGGTTTGGCACCACAAGTATTGACGGATATCGTGACTTTAAGTCACCAGTGGGTTGGCACCACCAGTGGTTTGGTACCACACGGGGTAGAAAAGGAGCATGGATGGCTAGGTTGGGTTGCATAATTGCATATCATACTAATACCTTGTGTATGAGTGGTATTTTCGGGTTGGGGATTTATACACTGAGTCTTGGTGACTCACCCCTTCCCATATCATCTTTCAGGTGAGTAGAGCGCGGATACGGAGCCGGGGAGAGCTCGAGGCGGCCATGTTTGTTTTGTGGACTTCAAATTTTATTTTGCCCCGCTTTAAGTCTATTATTCACTAAATTTCGATTGGGTTGTAATATGGCCGCTTATTATTTTGGATGTTTAGGTAGTTGTTTTACTTTATTATATAACTGATGAACTTATGAACTGTTAAGCAAATCGGTTAAAGGTAACGTTTTCAAAATAAGTACTCGTATGCGTTTTCAAAAATGTTACCATCGGGTAACCAAAATTTTCTAGGTCATCAATCACCCTAATGTTCTAAAACTTTAAATGATCAAATGGTTTTAAAGGAAGAAAGGATTTTCAACTCAATCGTGTTTATCAAATCAACCCACTTGAGTTTTAGCAAATACCGTTTTATACCCTTAACAAATTTTATTTTAAATTTCTACTATTAGTTCAAACCTTTCAAACTCCTTTTTACTCCGTGACACACCAGATCCGGTCAAGGCTTGTGGGCCGGGTTTGGGGTGTTACAAGTATTATTATCATTGTTATTACCATATTTACATTATTGCATTGCACATATTTCGTATCGTTATTATTACTATTTTATTATTATATTTGCTATTATTATGTATATCATTATTATTATTATTATTATTATTATTATTATTATTATTATTATTATATTTACTAACATCTTTAAACTTTCATTTATTGTTGTTACCTTAATGTCATATCCCTTGTAAATCACCATTTTTGAATTGCATTTCAATATCTTCTTATTTTTTATATAAAAAAGAAGCTTCACAAAGGTAATATTCATGAATTCGGGGATTCAAAAATTTGTGCCCAATCGTGCTGGGTGCGACCTTTCGTTTGACCGAACAAGTGGGTAGCCTTTCAAATTTTGTTTCTATTTTCAAATAAGGTGATATTTGTCCGTTTGGAAGTTCGAAAAGATCGTGCCCAATCGTGCTGGGTGTGTTTTTTTGTACGACCGAATGAGCAAATACCCCTTCCAAAATTTCAAAAATGTGTGCTTGGAGAATTTTGGAGATGATCTTGAGCTCAAGGATTTAGATTCTCGTGTCCAATCGTGCTGGATGTGAGACTCTATTCCTTCGAAACAAGGGAAACTCGATATTCGATCAAGTTGTTTAAAATCATAAAAAATAGAATAAAATTTCAAAATCTTTTCAAGCTTTGCGACATTAGGACATTGATTAATCAGTTTGGTACCGATTTTGGGCGTTGCGAGGGTGCTAATCCTTCCTTGCACGTAACCGACTCCCGAACCTATTTTCTCAAATGTTCGTAGACCAAAAACCCCGTTTTAGTAAATCGAAATGTTTCATTAAAACAAAGGTGATCCGATCACACCTAATAAAGGTCGGTGGCGACTCCCGTTTTTTCATTCATTTTCAAAACCCAAGTTCGATTCCTGTTTCTTCAAAAAATGGTTTCGACAAATATGTATTGGAATTGAATTTATTATTAGTAATTGTTGAATTTTGAGTAATATGTTTAGTAAATAGAAATAAGGTTAATATTGATATTGAATTAGATAAAACTGAATTTAATTGTGAATTGAATGAAATTGAAATGAAGTTTGAATATGTATGAGCATTTGATGATATATTGATTAGAAAGTGGAAAATGCGTTGAATTGATGATATATATATATATATATATAAATGAATGGAATGGAAATGTGAAAAATGTTTTGAAGTTGAATCAAATTGAATTGAATGTGATTATTTGAAATGTACATGGATTGAAAGTATGAGGAAGTGATTGAGTTGAAATGTTCATAAAATGAATGAAATTACGAATATGTGTGAATATATGAATTGTATATTGATTGGAGAAGTGAATCGAAATGAATTGAATCAGAGTGAAATTATCTTAAATGTATATTGATTAGATATTGGAAAGTGATATAAATACCCTATTAACTAGCCGGGCTTAGTCGGATATAGTTGGCATGCCATAGGATTTGAGATGTATTCAGGAGATTTTCGGCTCGGCCGAGGAGATATTTCTGTTATTATATGCTTCGGTTTATCCGAAGAGGCATTTAATGCCTTATTGGTGTGTTTGGGAGGATATGATATATTGGTGTGTTTGGGAGGCTATATTATACTGGTGTGTTATGGAGGATTTATATTATTCCGGGTGTGTTTGGGTTGGATATTCTGGTGTGTTGGGATGGAATCCGTGTATCCGTTGAGGTCCGAGTCAGGTTAATAGGGGTAAATAAGTGAAATGATAAATTCCGAATAAATGTGATTAAGCTATTGAAAGAAATAAGAAAGTGAAATTGTCAAATAAAATATGAAATGAGATTTGTGATATGAAATTGAATGCATGAACCAAAGGTTCATGAAATGTTCAAAAATAAATTGTGAATTGAAATATTATATAAGATGGAGAAATGAAACTAAATGTCACAGTTTTGCTAGAAATGATATAAATAATATAAGAAGTTAATTGAAAAGAATAATATAATTGATGATATATATTTTGAGTGCGAATTTGATATGAGAAAATGAAATTGAGATATGAGATTTAGAATATGGACCAAAGGTGTATGAATTGAATAAAGTTTAAAGCGATGATATAAGAAATAAACTAGTGAAATTGTTATTGTTGAGATATGACTTTAGTAAACACAAAGTTGCAATAGAATTAATATTGAATAAAGAATAAAATTTAGTGAATTGCATATGACATGAAATGAAATAATGGAATGAAATGTGGAAAATAATAATAATAATAATAATAATAAATTCAATAAAAATTGGATAGTGGAATAATGTATAAATCTAATTAAATACAAGCCTTGAAATAATGCTTATTATATTAGATGATTTAATTTAAAGAATGAAATAACTATTAAGTAATTGTATCATAAACTGAATGTATATAAGTTATTATATAATTTGAATTATGGTAATACTACTGAGTATACCCTTACTCAGCGTACGGTTGTTTCCGTGCGCAGGTTAATTGAAAGTCGGTGTTCGGACCAGCATCCAGAGTAATCCCGACCTCAGAGAAAATTTTGAGTAATGTACTTTTTAGATAATGGTGGCATGTACCTAGGTAATGAACAGGTTGAGTATATGTGCCTTATAATTGAGAAAAATTTTTAAAATGTTTGAAAATGTTCTAAGTATTCGAATTAGTCCCGAACCATTCCTATCGAAGATTCATATAAGGGACTATAAGATTATTTTATATTATGATTGATAATAATTGTGTATTAATTGTAAAGTTGTCTGATTGATCTGGTAGCACTCTGTAACCCTGTTCCGATGACGGGTTGGGGTTAGGGGGTGTTACATAAATTTTCAATTAAATAGTTCAATTCAATTCTAATTCCGTTAAAGTCATAACAACTTTATAGTAAAAGAATCTATGACGAAATATATTTAATTTCCTTATTCAACGGATTCATTACAACTAATTAATTTAATTCTATTTTCTAAATTCAATTATTTAATTATAATTATTTAAATATTAATTTGAATAACCTTAAATTAATTCTCAAATCATTTTTGTACTTAACGAGAAAATAAATTCATTTGTGATTACAACCATTTCTCTCACTTCATCATTTCCATCCATTTATTGTAACACCCCTAACCCATAACCATCGCCGGTTTAGGGTTAAAGGTGTTACCGGACAGATCGGAAACTTTTACAGACATTTTATAATACAAATCATCATTCGCATCAAAGTGTCCCTTTTTATAGGTCAACAAGACCTTAATCATGCTTTAGAATAGGGTCGGGACTAAATCGAACACATACTAAAATTCTCGGAATTTAAAACTTTTCTAAGTTATAAAGGCCACACGCCCGTGTGGGCAGGCCGTGTGTCTTCCACGGACACCAGACACATCCATGTGTCTTGGCCATGCCAAAACAGAGCTTGAATACTGACTTATCCACACGGCCACCAGACACGCCCGTGTGCTATGGCCGTGTACTCTTAGGCAAGATACTGACTTATTCACACGGCTACCAGGTACGTCCGTGTACCATGGTCGTGTGCACTTGGGCTAGCTACTGACTTATCCACATGGCTACCAGGCACGCCCGTGTACCATAGCCGTGTAGACAAAACAGGCCATTTGCAAGGCCAAAATGCCACCCACATTAGGGTCAAACCTACAAGCATTATACCAACTCAATCATGTACAATTGACAACCAAAAACATGCCAAATAAACAACAAGTCTTCATATTCTATTTCATTTCCATTCATGCCAATTTGCATTACTAAAACACATACATATAATCAAGCATGATACATCTACATTTACCTTTCCTATAACCATTTCTTTGATCAAACATACATACTCAAATTTCATCCATATGCTTACCATAAACTTGACCATTTCAATTGCTATCAAGTCACATCTACACAAGCATCAAATATCATATTCACTCATGCATTTTACCAACATTTATCTAGCCACATCTCATGGCTATTTACACATTTCAAACATGTTCCAAAATGACTAGTCTATACATGCCATATTTAGCTATATACAAATTTCAAAATGCCAAAATGAGTTTGAGTAGTGTGATGACAATCCTCGACGGTCCCCGAGCCTTCAGTAGTTTTGATGATCTATAAAACAGAGCAAACACACACAAAGTAAGCTTTTAAAAGCTTAGTAAGCCATATACAAATAAATTTAGCATAAAATGTACGTAACCATATTGATTCTATAACATTATGATTTCTCTATACAAATTCATCACATAATCTTTGGCTCAAATGCTTAGCCATAGTTTTCCACATTCTTCAACTAAAATATCACATATACACATGATTCATTCAAGCATATCTTCTCATATTATCTCATCATTTCAATGCACAAATGCATCTCAGTAAGTTCATATAGGCACTTACCTTTCATATCATATAGGCACTTACCTTTCATATACACATAGGGTACTTTCCAAACATACCTGAAACGAATATTCAATTCACATAGTTATTCATATCTCGGACTTGCCCGTTGAAACGTTCAGAATCTAATAGGATACTCAGAGTGCTCGGAATAGTCGTACAATGCCAACGTCCCAGACGTGGTCTTACATGTAACCACATATCGTTGCCACTGTCCAGACAGGGTCTTACACGAATCAAATACGATGCCAATGTCCCAGACATGATCTTACACGTAAAACTTATATCGATGCCAACGTCCCAGACGTGGTCTTACATGATATCACATAACAGACGTCTATGTCATGACATAGTTAACCCTATCTATTCCTAGGTTCGTATGGGACTTCTCAGACGTTAACACTATGCCTATTCTATCTCGGAATTCATGTATACATCATCTCATATACATTCATCATTCTCAATAGTCATAATAACATACATAATTCAATACAAATACATTTATTTGTATATTGACTTACCTCGGATTCGGATATTCGTTCGGAATCGGTTATTCGACGACTTTCGCTTTCCCGCGATCTAAGTCTTTTTTCTTTAGTTCTTGATCTATACATATTCAAATTTAATCCATTTATTCACTAATTCATTCAATTCAATCTAAGAACACACATTTAGGGAAATTTACCAATTAACCCTCACATTTGCACATTTTATCAATTTAGTCCATTTTTCACAAAACATCAAATATACAAGATCACCATATATCCATGCTTCGCCGAATGCTCATGTATTTCATATAAGTCCAAGAATTTCATCAAATTCACAATTTAATCCCTCAAAATACTATTTTCATAATTTAGCCCCAATTAGCAAAATTCATCAAAATTTCAAGAACAAAACATGTTCATTTAACACATATCTTTCATTTAACACCTAAACTCATCATAAAGCTCACCATTTCATCAATGGCACATTTCATTAACATCATCAATTCTTCAAATTACAACATGGGCTTGATAGTAAACTAAGCAACAATCTCAAACATAAAAATCATCAAAAACCATAATCAAAACATACCTTAATTTGGATCAAAAGCTAGTCGAATATAAAAGAACTCAAACCCTTCTTCTCTATTCCAATTTTCGGTGATGAAGTAAAAAGATGATGGAATTTGGCCTTTTGATTTTGATTAATAAACTTTGATTTATCAATTTACTCATTTGGCCTTTTAATAAACATTTAAAACAATTATACATTAAGGGCATATTTGTCCTTTGTCCATCCACCATCTAAATATTGGCATAATTGCCTCATAAGGCCTCCTTATTAAAAAGTCATCTCAAATGGGTGTCTTATCATAAAGCATGCGGATTTTGCATTCAATGCAATTTAATCCTTTTATCAAATTAAACACACAGATAGACAAATTAACTTGTGGAATTTTAACACATGCTTAATCACATACCAACGGCACAGAAAATAATATTAGAATATTATTCAGACTCGAACTTGTGGTTCCGAAACCACTGTTCCGACTAGGGTCTAAACCGGACTGTTACATTTATGTTCATTTCTATCTATTTAGTTCTGCATACAATTCATCTCTGGTTTCAATGATTTAGCGGAGAGACCGAGGAGACATATATAATTAGGGCACAAATTATTTATAATTATGTTTCACATTTTCACTTATTAATTATAAGCTTATTTAGTCACGAAGTCATTTTATTAAAGTATTATGACTGAGCTCTTCCTAATTATATACCATTACGAAAGCTACTTAATAAATGTTCGTCCAATGACATTGTCATAAGTGTGTTACCATCATAGGGTATCATTAATCTCTTTGGAATAAATTTGTTCTCTCAATATGACCATATTTTATTTTATGGTAACCATTACATCTTCTTTCATGAAAAGTCAATTACTATTAAATAGTAATCAAGTCATTTATCACAAAGACAAATGACCCATGATCACTTTTACTTTTCATCTATCATGTAATACTGATGAGAGAATATCATCTACCCTTTAGTTGGGCTATGAATTCCACTATCGTGGAATAATGCTACATACTGCAAAAAGTCGTGTACCCAGTGCACTGGCTTTCGGTTCCTTATCTATTTGAACTCGGGTTTTTACTTACATCAAAGTATACGAGTCACACATACATAGTCCACCATCCACTCAAGGTTAAGATATTCCATACCATGAAAATCACAAGTGAATAAATCCATAAGCGGATCTAAGATTTATTCTACTTGGGTCCTGTCTGATGTATTGTCAATCCAGTCAGTCATATTTATTTCTCTATCTTTTGAGAGCCATCCGCTTCGGTGCTTAAGACAAACCATCTCCTTAATTAGACTTGATAGACAACATATTAGCCTTTCAACCAGTTTGTTCATTTCCGATTAGACTAATGACATGTTTAGATTTTCCACTAATACAAATCTGTGAACCACAACCCTAATAGTTTTCTTTTACGATCTCTGACACTGACCATCAAATCGATTTGGATCTAAAATATATTCTTCTACTCATCAATGGGTATTAATCTACCATACTGATTGGGAAATCGTCGCTTAGAGCTCGCTAACCAAATTTTTTTAAAAAAATTAACAACTCACGGACTTAAATAAAAACTTTAAAATAGTTTAATGAAATAAATGAAATTTTTTTAATAGTCCAATGATTATATTATAACTTTTTAAAATTAAGTGATTAAAACTTTTAATAATTTCATAATATTAGATATAATTTACCCTAAATATATTATAAGAAAAATGTATTCATAACTAATATTTAAAATTTTGGTGGAGATAATAATTTTAGTAAGTCATAAATTATGAGAAAATAAAATGTGAACGTAGATACTTTGGAGCTGATAAATCCAAAAACAATAAATAAAGAAGAAAAAGAGTTTAAAAGTAGGTTTAGGTAAAAGGACAAATTGGTTGACCCAGTCAATCAGCTATGCTTTTTCTACACCTTATAAAAGAAGTAGGGACTTTGATGGCGAAAGGAGAAGAAATACATAAACAAATATTTCGTACATGACTTAAACACCACCCAATCAGATGAGGCTTAAATCTCAGGATCCAAGACTTTAATACCAAGTCAATCATTTATTATTGCTATAATTATCAGTGTGTTCAGGTCCACCAAAATCATTGCGTTTACAATTTACAGCAGTGTGTGGTGGTTAAATCCCGCGTATTTTCCCCTTTATACCACTTTTTCTTTTCCATCACCGTGAAAAATGTCGCACACGTACCAACTTTAAATTATTAATTCCATTTTTCTATTTATCAAAATAAATAAATTTAAATTATATTTTAAGATTTGTTTTAAAGGTAAATTCCATAAGCTTTCATTTTAGGCATTAAAAAAAAAGTTTGCCACAATCATTATATATAATGTTAGTAACTTTTTGTTAATTTGTTATTACAAACTATTTTCTTTTAATTCGAACTCATGTTATTTTTTGAAAGATAAATATTCTATGAATAGGTCTTAACTTGAGATTTATTACGTATATTCAATCTAGTTATCCAATTTTTTTAAGTTTTTATATTGACCACTCATTCTATTTTTTTAATTTTCTTTATTTTTTCTTTTTTAAAATGAATTTCATTATTTCCTAGTAAAAGAAAGAAACCTAGGATTTTTATAATTAACTACCTAGGTTTTTATAGGCAAAACCAATTTATCTCTTTTTTTTTAATTCCTTTTCTCTTTTTTTTTTAGAATTAAATTTAGTTTTTTTTTCAATAAGAGGAAAAACTTAAGTCTTATATGGAAAAAAACTTGGATTTTTGTAAGGAAAAGCATTTTATCTTTTAAATTTATTTTATTTTTTAGAATTAATTTTAATTTTTCTATAGTCATCCATCTAGATTGTAAATAGTGAAGACGTTTTCTCTCTCGTCTAACAACTATGAGTTCCCTACTTCTCCTCTACCCACGAAGGTTTAGTGAGCAACCAAAAAGCTGAAGAATAAGGATGGAGTCTCGATGCCTATATCTGAGCAGATGGTAGAAGATGTTGGGCCACCCAATACTTTATAATTTGAACTAATCCAATATTTATTTTTTTATTTTCTATAAATAAACTTTAATATATTTTTAATTAAATAATTTTTTAGGCCCAGTTCTAATTCTGTTAAAATCATGAAGACTTTGCCGTAAACGAATCTATGAGAAAATATATTTAATATTTCCACATTCAACAGTTCACTATGACCAAACGATTTATACCCCATAATCGAGCTATGATCTTACACATTATACCCCATGTTTAATATCCTGGCAAACTCTTTATGTTGCCATAGCCGAGTTATGGTCTTCCACCTTATACCTTATTGTTAATGTCCTAGCATACTCTTTATGTTGCCATAGCCGAGCTATGGTTTAATGTCCCGACGTATCCGAGTTATGGTCTTACTCATTATAACCCATTACAACCCATCCATTCCGCCTCACTTCTAACCTTGACACCGTAGTGTCCCCTCCACAAGGCTCGGAGCTTCGCACATCCTGATTTGCACCCAATAATTTTGGATTGCGGTAAACAGAAACTCCATTTCCCAAACCATCCGCCCAATCCTCCACATCACCAAATCCTAACTTCATCTAACTCGTCAATCATCTAACCAGTGGTGCATGCAAAAACCATACAAGGGACAATCATACAAAGTATATTAATGTAATGATTAAATTTATTTTTTTAATCAATCTGTCGAAAAAATTACAAGTTTACAAACGAATATATTGCACCCAGGGCACCAGATCTAGTAGTACTGTCATGTCAATTGATATTAATTTAATATAATTTGACCGTAGTTGCTCCGACAACGAATGTGACATTTTGTATCTTAGATTCGGCAATTGAGTCAGGTATAGGTTGTTACATGACTATCCATTAATATATCTTCAAATTAAATACATAAAAATTTCTATTCATGATTTCATTGACTTGGTTTACAAAATTCGATTTCGAAATCGCATTTTTTACATCGGCTAAAAATTAAGTTATTACAGTGTTGGAGTAGACTATGATGGTGGTTCACACCAAGTGT
The DNA here is from genome assembly GCA_005393395.2 of Gossypium australe. Lineage (NCBI taxonomy): Eukaryota > Viridiplantae > Streptophyta > Magnoliopsida > Malvales > Malvaceae > Gossypium > Gossypium australe. The sequence goes on along the minus strand of CM016622.1, from coordinate 12,446,379 downwards.
GGTGCATAGTGCCATTAAAAATAGAAGCATAAGATTATATAAGGGAGTTGAGAGAGAGAGAGTTGTTGCAAGATGTTTGCATGACAAGTAGCTAAGTTCTTTTACACCTCTTCTTTGGTGCAAAATGGTGGTGTTTATAGAGGGAGGTTGGCTTGGTGCGAGTTTTGATCATCAACCACTCTACTCCATAGGTAGAGTGACAGGTTGTCAGTTAGAATCATTGTTGTAATCGATGTGTAGTGATAGGCAAAGCAACGTAAAATTTGAGGAAGCGACGGGTTGATGAATGTTGACAAGTATTTTTCTCTCTCTATATCTTTCGAGGATTTGTATAAGCTCACAATATGTGATATAAACATTTTAATGAGCTTGAAACTAGGCCTTTGACAAAGTCCAACTTTGTCAAATTTCATCTTTACGTTAATAGTTTAATTAAAATTTTAAATCAATTTGATATATCTATTATATTAATTTAAAATATTATTTTTATTAATATATATTTATTTCTTTTACTCAAAATTTAACATATACAAATAAAATAGATGATGAAATTATAAAATCGTGTAAGATTACTTTAATTTAATAGTCACAAACATCTATGCATAATTTTAAGTAAACAAATACAAATACATTTTTAAAATACATGATTTGCTTATGTGTTATAGTTTTCTTTCTCCTCTAAACTTTAACAACTCGGTTGCTCAAAGGAATTTGAAGTGTAAATAGCCCAATCCAAGTTTAATTTGAGTAAGAGAAATATTCACCAAATGTTGAGGTGGTTGCACAAATCAGAAGTTAGATTCTTAAGCTTTCAATAGCTTGAGCACAATAATAATATTTTAACTTAAAAAGACGTCTCAAGTAAGCAAGAAGTAGGCAAATTTGATCCAACAGATTGCGCTGTATTAGTGATGATACATGTACATATGAAGTACAGCCAAGAAGGTGAGGGAAAAAAGAGAAAGGAAAATGGGGAAAACCCAAAATCCTAATGTAGTTTCCAGGGCAGGCACTTGAGCTTAGAGCAAGGTTGGGTCCAAGTAGTGGAGCATTCACCTCCACTTCCATCGCAACACTTGCAAACAACTCCAAGAGTCGCAAAAATCTTCGAGTATCCTATATAAACAACAAACCCTGAGTAAGTCAACTGAAACTGAAACAATAAGGTAAAGCTCAAGAGAAACAAACAAGCAGGCAGGCTCTTACTTTGTTGATCAGGCAGGATAGAAAATGGCCTGGCTGCCGACACCATGGGAACCTGGGATGAAGAAACTGAGATTACAAGCAAAAAAAGGAGCACAAAACCCTGAAATTTATCCATATTTTTGCAAGTGAGGAGGGTAAGCAATACACGAAGCTGTGAAATATAAGCACAAAAAGAAAACCCCAATAATGGGATTACTTTAAGGGGAGGAGTCACATCAGGTAATTGTTTTAATTTAATCTAGAAAGGAGGCTGTATTTTTCTGTTTGAACTCAATGGCAAAGATTTAATGATGGATAGAGAGGGTATCTAAAACAAAACGAAAGAAGACATATGCCAACACGTTTCCAACTTGTTTACGTTTCTACAAGAAAGTGTGAAAACTTGGGGGAAATTTCTCGGTGGGCGATGTGGGATCTACTACCTTACCCCCAGACCCTGCCCTACTTGTACTACTAGACAAGAGAAGAAACAGCATACATGGAATCTTGAACTGCATTTTATTTAGATGGCGATTTTAAATACATGGGATGTTTTGCTTTAGATGGTGATTTTAAATACATGGAATCTTGAATTGCATTTTATTTTTTAATATTCAAAATAAATAAAAATTTTAATAGAAAATTTCAGTTTACCTTTTAATTTAATTTAAAAAGATTAATGTACTTATTTTTAAGTAAAAAAATAAAATAAAATCTAAATTATATAATACTTTTATCAAATTTTAATTGATGAATTTCGAATCTGAGGGTAGCCCACGTTTACACAAGTTGAAATGGTATTGATGAGTGAGAGGTACTTCAAAGGCCACTTTGGAAGAGAGTTGTTTCTTATGGCTAGACTTTGAGCTTTTGGTCTGAACTTAGACAAGGGATGAAGAAATAATTTCAACAACTAAACATGTTGGAAAATTTCTTTTATCATAAAAGCTTTTGATTTGGTTTGATGGAAGAATCGCCTTCGATTTAAACCACTTAATAATTATTATATTATTATTTTTTTATTTTAGACTCAACTGAAAGTTTATTGACAATTTAACGTTATGTTTTTCATTGAAGTATCAGCACAAAAACAATAAAGAACATTTAATTTTTGGAGTCAAAACTACAATTAAAAAGTATTTTTTGAACGTAAAAGATGGGATTTAAGTGCTTTTAATTTTTAATTTTTGTGTTTAAAAAGTAAAAATGATCAAAATATCATTATTTATATTAACTATTTAAAAGATATATAGAAAATTAGATTAATTTATGTTTTATGTATTATTGTATTAAATTATTTAAATATAATTTATTATTATATTTAAAATAATTTATTTATTACTAATTTTGTAAATAATTTATATTAATTATTTAAATATATTTAAAATTTATATTTTATGTATCATTATATTAAATTATAAATATCATAACTGGATTAGTTTTTTTTTTTTACTTTCTACTATTTTTATCTAAAAAACATTTAAATATAATTTTGACAATAAAAAAAAACACTTTTGAACTTTGCTAAAAAAAAATTAAACAAAAAATTTTAACCCCAGCAACAATAAAAAAAACTAACTTAAGAGTGTGATGAGGGTAAGCATGATTGCTTGTTTATTTATAATTATTATTTTATTCTAATATTAAATCCATTACTTACAAAAATGTTATCTTGATAAACCGTAAAAGTATCATATTTTAGGTCCACATTTAGCATGCTTTTGGATGATTTAAGCCTTGAATTGTGTAATTTGGTGCTCTTAATCCTTTGTTTTCATGTTTTATACTCAGGAAAGCACTAGAGGATGGAAAGAACGGAAAACGGGCCCAAAACGGAGTAAATGGGCCAAATCAAGAAATCCACACGGCCTGGGCCCAAGACCACACGGTCGTGCCTCCTTAACAATGTCGAACACGGCCTGGCCACGACTTACACGGGCGCGTGCCACGGGCGTGTCCCTGCCGCGGCCAAGAGGAGTTTTACTCGGAAATGGATACTTGGAGGCAAAGAAACACATTCTAAAGCCTATTCAAACATCCTAGTAGGAATTCTACTTGAATTAGGATACTTAGGGGCCAAGTAAGGCATCTCAAAATCTATATAAACACCCAAGGGAGCAACTTGAAAGGGGAGTTCAGCAGAAGCCCTCTGTCGGGCGGTTAGTGATAACATGATTATTTTGCATGATTTCTTGTATGTAATTCGGTTTATTTCTGAATTAATCCCTGCTAAATTTGTATTTTTATGATTTAAATATTGTCAGGGATGCAATTGATAGCAAGCTAAAAAGGACCAAATTGAAAGAAAATCATGGAAATGGGGGCCAAATCAAGAAGATGGAGGAAGCCAAGGACACATCAAGCAATTTGACTTTGTAAAAAGCCAAATATGGAAAATGCTATTTTTAGTTTATTTTATTTTTGTTTATTTTTATTTTTAATTAGTTAAGATTTTATATTAAATTAATTAAGCCTATTTTTAGTAAACCCCATGTATATGAATAGGGGTTATTTGTATTTGGATAATCATCAATCAATTAGCTCTTTCCTATTCCTATTTGGAGTTGTACTCTTCTCTTTGTCTTTTCCTATTTCCATTTAGAATGGAATTTCTTTGTTTTTTTTTTCCTTCAATTTGACGTGAGAATTCTGCCTATTTCATTTCAATTTCTTTGCTCTTTTTAAATTTGTCCAATTGCTTCCCAAGCCCTTTTATTTCCCAATTTCTCCCATTATCATACAAATCCTATCACCTTCCATAACTTGCAAGCATGAATAAATTCATGCTACACTAAATTCTATCTTAGCCTTAGGCCGGTACTCTGTTTGGTTGGGAATCGTGAGATTCATATCCGCGCAAATAATCCTTCCAATCGGTATTCACCTTTTTCCTAAGTATCGGGATAGATAAATCATCCCTTAAGGTTGAATTTGATTCCAAGTCAAAGTGCATGTTGGATTGGGGTCGTATTTTCCGACAGTTGGAGATTCGAGTCGGCCGTGCTGTATTTGAGTTTTCGAGAACAAATCAAGGAAGAAGTGATCGGGTTTAAACGACCCATGCGGTTGAGGCTGTTGATTTGAGTTGGGTTCTTCAGAACTCAAGGCTACCAGAATCTTCAATTGGGAACACGTGTATCTCGGTTAGATCATCGGTAAGGGTTGGTTTGCAGGTCGTACCGGAACCAGCTACGAAAGGAGGAATTGGTGGTTAGGACGTTCTTAATCGCTATAACCAGCTTATCGTTTAGAGGAGAAGATCAATTTTCGAAGATTGATTCTTGACTCAAAATTTACCGAGTCTAAGGCTAAGGCTTATTTACTTTGATTTCAACCCCAAATTTAATATTTGATTTCTAATTCGTTTAATTATTCTGTTTCAATTAGTTAATTTTTAAACATATTAAAACCCTCCTAATTTATTTATTTTTCTTGACAGGTTCGTTTGAAGTCGTGGGCACGACAACTGCCCAGACATAAATCTGGTCAAGAGAGAGACAATTTTGAGTAAATCCAGTCTCTGTGGGATCAACCCTACTCCCTATACTGCTTAAATTTGTAATTTAGGTGTAGGATTATATTGGTGGAATCGACGACCATCAGTTTTGGCGTCGTTGCCGGGGACTGGCAACAGTTACAATTGTTTAAATCGTCTTCATGACCAGATCTTCATCAGGAGATCTCGAATACGACCCAGAGATCGAGAAATCAGCACGAGCGTGACGAAAAGAGACGAAAGCTCTTAAACGCGCAAGTAAAGCAGAAGCTGAACTAGATAAGGGATCCTAGAATCCGACGTCGAAAAGTTGAGCGAAGCAATTCGTACAGAGGTAATTCGACGCGGGAAACAAGTCGAAGTGGTTGAACTTGAGACCAAACCACATCTTAAAACAAGAGACCACATTGGTGAACCAGAAAGGATGACAAACCAAACCATTCGTCAACTAGTCGCTGCTCCCAACGAGCAAACACCGTTATGCATCAACTATCCAACTGGATGAACCCCGTTCGAGTTGTAGTCGGGCTTGATTCACCTTTTGCCCACTTTTCAAGGCTTAAAGAATGAAAATCCACACACCCACTTGAGAGAATTCCATATGGTCTGCTCAAGCATGAAACCCCAGAGAGTACCCGAAGATGAAATCAAACTTCGGGCCTTTCCTTTTTCTTTAGTTGATACAGCAAAAGAATGGTTATTTTACTTACCTCCCGGTTCTATCAAAATGTGGGATGACTTATCTCGTGTATTTCTTGACAGATTCTTTCCAGCATCGCGAGCAGCTGAACTTCTGAGGGACATAGTAGGAACTCGCCAAATAGAGAGTGAGTCGCTCTACGACTATTGGGAGCGATACAAAAAACTATGTGCAAGTTGTCCTCAACACGGGTTGACCGAACAATCACTTCTTCAGTATTTCTACGAGGGTTTGCTCCCTATGGAAATGAAGATGATTGATGCTGCTAGTGGAGGGGCGCTTGTCAATATGACTCCTCAAAGGGCAAGAGAATTTATATCTACCATGGCTGCAAATTTTCAACAGTATCGGCCGAATTTGGAACCCACGAGATGGGTTCATGGGGTAAACATTTCATCTTTAGAAGATAAATTGGATAAGCTTACCAATGTTATTCAATCTTTGCTTACAGAGAAGAAGAATCCGACCCAACTGTGTGGAATTTGTTCTACATCCGAACATCCGATGGATTCATGCCCAATCCTTAACGACAATTCAATGGCACATGTTGATGCTATCGGAGGTTTTCCGGGACCTCCAGAAAGACGCTATGATCCTTTCTCCAACACCTACAATCCCGGGTGGAAGGATCATCCCAACTTGAATTACGGAGCTAATCCCCGATATAATCCATCATACCAACCGAGACCTCTGCAACCGCCACAACAACAACCCAAGCCGAGCACATCTCTAGAAGCTGTTGTGGAAAGACTTGTCGCTGACACTGCAAAATATCAATAGAAGACAGACACATCAATACAAGAGTTAACTAATCAAGTTAGTAAACTCTCGATGGCAGTTAATTGTTTGGAGTCTCAAGGTAAATTACCGTCCCAAACTGAGCATAATACTCGATACAATGTAAGTGTTATGACGTTAAGGAGTGGGAAGGTTTTGGAGCCCGTACCTAGCATGAGTCGTGCCCGCGACGCTGGTTGAGATGAGAAGAAACTTGACAAAAAGTCTCCTGTGGAGTCAATACCACAAAAATCATTTGCAGTACCACCTCCGTTTCCTAGAAGACTAGTCTAATGCAAGAAAGAGCGAGAAGAGAAGGAGATACTCGACACCTTTTGAAAGGTAGAATCAACATCCCTCTTATTGATGCGATTAAACAAATTCCACGGTATGCAAAATTTTTAAAAGAATTATGCACAAGTAAAAGGAAGCTCTTGGGCAATGAAAAGGTGAGTGTCGGAGAAAATGTCTCCGCTGTTTTACAAAGGAAAATACCACCTAAATGTAAGGACCAAGGTATGTTTTCCATATCTTGCAAAATAGGTAGTGTCAGTATTAGAAAAGCCATGTGTGACTTAGGCGCATCAATTAATGTTATGCCTTTGTCAATTTATAAACTACTTAATGCGGGTCCTTTAAAGGAAACAGGTGTAATTATTCAGCTTACAGATAGATCCATAGTGCATCCGGAAGGAGTGCTGGAGGACGTTCTTGTTAAGGTAAACGAGCTGATATTTCCTGCAGACTTCTACATTATCGACATGGAAGATGACAACTAGGCCAATTCATCTGAGATACTTCTTCGAAGACCATTCTTGAGTACCGCGCGAACGAAAATTGACGTTTGGAGTGGAACACTCACCATGGAATTTGATGGTGAAATGGTTAGGTTTAATGTTTATGAGGATATGTGACATCCCAATGATAAGTTACAAACTGTGCCCTGCAGGAATGTTGATCTTGATGTTAAGCAAGAGTATCAATAATCTAGAAACCAATACGTGAAGTTGTCATGAAAGCCTCGAAATTAGAGCTGAAATCATTTCTAGAACGTACAAGTATTCCGACAGAGAAAAATGCAAACTTGAATGAAGAAGCTCAAAGACTCCTCAATCCACTAATGATAGAGGAACCTGGGAAGGGCTTCAAGGATAGTGGAAAAAGGTCGAAACCTTTCTGCAAGGACATCCAAGTGCACAAGATGGAGAACTTAATTCCCAATAAGCCAAACGGATAACATTTAAGGTCGTCGAGCTAACGACGTTAAACAAAAGCGCTTTTTGGGAGATAACCTAAATTTCTTTTCATTTATTTAATTTTAAGTTTTAGTAAGATTTAGGGTGTAAATAAATAAATTTTTATTTAATTCAGTTGATTTAATGTTTCCAGGAACATATTGGAGATCATGAATTTTTTTTCCAAAGTCAGATAATAATGATGGCGCGGGCACGACATGTTAATTTGGTGACAAATATTTACCTAAAAAAAACCCAACTACTTAACCTTCATAAAACACCAAAACCCAAACCCAATACCCATCCATTCAACCCATCCACGCTTACCCAAAAACACCCTCAAAACAAACCCTCTCCCCCACAACCAACCCACGCTGCCGTCACCATCTCCGTCACTGTCGCAGCACCCATCGTCGTTGTCGTCGCTGTAACAGTCCGAATTTGACCCTAATCGGAACGGTGGTTTTGGGACCACGAATCTGAGTCTGAAAATTCTTTTAATATTATTTTCGGTGCTAATTATATGTGATTTATGATGTGTGAAAGTTTCGTATAAAAATTTGATCGTTTCTGTGTTTAATTAGACAAAAGGGCTTAATCGCGCACTACACCAAAACAGACTTTTAGCGGCGTTTTTTTGGGCCTTTAGCGGCGTTTTTAAGCGCCACTAATAGTACTTGCGGCGCTTTCAAAAGCGCCGCAAAAAACGCCGCTACGGAAACCGCCGCAAAAATTAGTGGCGTTTTTTGCGAAAAAACGCCGCTACAGGTAAGGGCCTTTAGCGGCGCTTTTAAAAAAAACGCCGCTATAGGTACGGGCCTTTAGCGGCGCTTTTAGAAAAACGCCGCTACAGGTAAGGGCCTTTAGCGGCGCTTTTAAAAAAAAACGCCGCTACAGGTAAGGGCCTTTAGCGGCGCTTTTAAAAAAAACGCCGCTAAAGTTACGGGCCTTTAGCGGCGCTTTTAAAAAAAACGCCGCTAAAGGTAGGTGCTTTTAGCGGCGCTTTTTCAAGAAACGCCGCTAAAAGTCCTGGTCTGTAGCGGCGCTTTTCCTAAAAACGCCGCTAAAAGTTATAAAAAATAAAAAAAATATTATTCTTTTAGCGGCGCTTTTTTTAAAAACGCCACTAAAAGTAATGAAAAATAAAAAAATTATTATACTTTTTGCGACGCTTTTAAAAACGCCGCTAAAAGTCAATAAAAATAAAAAAAAATTATATATTATAAAAACACCAAAAATCTAATTTAAAAATGTATAATTTAGTTTCTAAGACATTAAAATGAAAATTTTAGAAGAATACATATTTCTATAATTCCATCTAATAACAAGCATGTGAGATTTGCCTAAAATTATAAAAATGCTCCTAATAACAAGCACATTACGATGGACGTAATACCCGAAGCTAGCATCATATGAGTGCTCTTGAATAGCCATGATCTGAACAGCATTGTACCCAAGTCTTTTAATACGGGGAAGAACATCATTTCTAAAGTTGGCGTATGTGTTAATCATTGGCTCCTACATCAGAGAGTAGATAATACTAAGAGAATTGTAACAAAGAAAATAAAGATCAAAGGTGCTCGTGGGACAATTTTTCTTTGAATGACGGAATGCATGAACATTAAGTTTTAGCATGTTAGTCATATTCTATACAAACATGTTAGTCTTATATCATATGCATATGCCATTATCCATAGTGAGACCAAACATAAGTCTAAAATGTTTATTGATGCAAAATCAAATGTTTAACCACCAATGGAATGGAACTGCCTAAACGAAGGATAAGGATTAGATGTCAGAATCTTCTTCTGTAAAAACAATTAAAACACACAATACTATTATTTCTGGTCTTTTCCAATTTGCGAGGAAAATTTTATAATTTAAGTACAAAAACTACTGCTTTACTTTCAGTCCTAATGCCCAGGAGGAAGATTTATTCTAACAAGTCTAGAAATAAATAGAATATAAAATAAGATCTCACATATTATAGCATTGAATGAAGATTTTATAGAACTTATGATCCTCCTTCACAATTAAAAAAACCATATGCAACTGAACTTGTGGAAGAGTTGACTAACAATTTGCTACATGCCAAGGAAAAGGGAGATGCATAACAATTCACCAAATATTTCTACTTTTATTTCTCAATCCATAACATAAAGTTTAATTAAGGATGTGGGTGGCTTACAGTCAGTGGGACTAAAGACAACCAGGTGAGAGTTTGTCATTCTGCATGCACCACGTATATTATGTTATAAATACTCCATTTATTAATTTATGATATGCTAATCCGGGTAGAATTACAAATTGTAAACGTTTAGAAGCAAGAAGATGATAGCAAATGCCCACAGAAGTGTGCTGCAACATCCCAAAAACCAACAACCAATAAATTTCAGAGTAGCAATATAAAGCTAATTTAAATTTAAAGTGGTTTTAAATAGACCTGATACCGACGACGACTTTGAAATCGTCTTCCATGGATCTTTTGATGTATTTATGGAAGTCAAATTTTGCGCATGGTCAAATAGTTCACCTTGCTCACCGAACCATCAAAATTCCATAAGGGAAGTTTCGTAGGATCAGTCACTGGTTCAATAAAATAAAAGTTAAATTTAGAATTAATGTATTATTTACAGTAAATATAGCTGCATGAGTTGGTGAGGTGATAGAACATTTTACAGATTCCAATAGACAGGACATCAACTCAGATAAAAGTTAACACAGCAAAACACATTTTAAAAGAGAAAATAAGAGAGCTATAGCTACTTCCCACTGAAAATTTATTACAAATTAAATAAATGTACCAACAGCCAAGATACACAAGTAAGTAACAAAGAATATCAATAAATTCCCACTGAAAATCTATCACAAATTCAAAAAGATGTTTTCATCAATCAATACTTCAACAAGCAATCTCAATGTCAATCAGCTTAAAGCAATATAGACATTGAAATTTAATATCAGTAGAAGCATCAAACACACAACACTTCCCATATCTCTTTTTATTTGTTTCCACTTTTTACTCAAGGTGAGTAAGTTATTTTCATGGAATTACCAGGAAGAAAATCCTCCAACTCAATGTGGCAAGAACCAACCTAAACGTAGCCAAATCTATACCCACCCTTCTTACTCCAGCAATCACCAATGTTTAATATTTTCATAGTAAAAAAAAAACTATCACAAAAAATGAAGATATATACATTAAGTTTAATAGCTCACCTGTCTAGTAAAAAAAGCTATCACAAAAAATGAAGATATATACATTAACTTACAAGAATTCCAGTTGCCTCAATTTCGATATCGAAAATGGTATGTCTCCATATAACTCATTAAAAGATATGTCCCTAATAACTCCAACAAAACAATGTTCAGTTTAACTTACAAGATATTTATGTATCATTTTTATTTTAATATGAGTATGTGTTATTGTGTTTTAGTATATAGTTTCGAATTTATCATTTTTCAAAATATATATATATATATATATATAATATACTTGCAAATATTTCTTAATTATAATATGTAAAATAAATTTTAAAATTATTAATTAAGTTCAATAATTTAATGAATGGTTATAAATTAATACACATTGGTATAAGCCGATATTAACTGAAACATATCAAATCACAATGAATTTTTAACTGAAACGAAACTTAAGCTACTTTATACTAATTTAAATTATTAAGAAAAGAAAAATAATGAATTATAGGTCAACTTCATGAATTATAGGTCAACTTACTTTCATGCTTACAAAAAAAATTGCTAAAATTAAAAAAAAAACCTAGATTTCAATTATTAAAGATCATCTATAATATATATTATATATATATGTGTATTATACTATATATAAGTAACTGACTAAACAACATTCCACTTCTAAGCAGTCTATCAATATGTCTAATAATAATAATAATAAAGTGGCAATTCCAAAACCACAAACAACTTAGATATGCAATAGAAGCAATGCCTACAAATGATCGGACATGGACTTCTGATACAAGACAAATTGAGGTGTCTTTAACATAGATTGGAACAACTTTTAACATATAAATTTCCGTCTGGGAACTGAGTTCATGTACATCAAAATTGCAGAATAACGAAACTCTTCTTTTGTTCAAATTAAGCAATCATAAGAGCCAGTACCATGAAGTTATTGGGTAGCAAACCTACTTCTGCATTTGCCAAGCCCCTGCTATTCTTCTTTTCTTAATCTATATGGTTCAATGAGCCTTAACTGTTCTAATACAATATTGATAGCCATTATATTATGGTCTAAAATGTTCTAGAAAGGTCAAAGTTGATGAGATACTAAAAGGTATTCATGGTTGAAGTATTTTCCACAATGTCATAGTTTAAATATGTCATGAGAACAAAATCTAAATAGTGCTTTTGTAAATTAAGCGAACAACCCTTTGGATTTACCAGAACAACCATGAAAGGCTCTGTGTAGTTTACCAAGAAACTAGCAAGGTTAGCCTAAAGAACACTTAGGAGTTAGTTATGATACTAACACATCTTCAGATATTAAAACTGAAGCACAATGATCATGTTGAAGATAGATGAAGACAGAACCTGGTTATTATAATGCACGTGAAACAAAATTAGTTAGTTCTGATAAAGATATAGTGATATGCAATAATACATTATAACAAAAACCGTAGGGCTCATACTCATTCGCAAAGACCTTTTCTGTAATGTAATATTCAAAGCTGCAAACTAAACATTTTTTCGTATTTTCTTCTCTATACCATCTTTTGCTAGCTGAATTTATATATGTTTGATTTTTTTTTTATATTGTTTGTGTGTGAGTGTGTATGAGTAGGAGTGTGTCAAATAATACATGCAATAAGAACTCGAGGAACTCACTCTTGGTAATCAAGTCCATTAATTTGACACTTGAGTGCAAAAGCATGTCTTTTAAGAAGTTCCAAGTAAAGCCTATAAGCAGCTGGATGGGAACGCTGACTCGAAATTACTCTGTAATAAGAAATTACCAACAAAGTGAGAGAACTAGATATGTAAAAAATGATAGCATCGGAACCATAAGAACTCCATCACTAACTAATAGCAGATTGAAATTAGAAGACAATATTATTTGCATTGCCCACCTGAAACTCAAATTTACATCCCTTATCCAAAATATAAGAAAATAAGTTGAATAAATACATATAAAGAAAAAACTAAGCTTCAATAGAGTTTCCTACTGGATAATGTATTTCTTTTCTTTTGAAGTACTAGACATTTTAATTAATCAGGTATCACAATGGCAAGCATCCAATAGTTGAGAAAACTAAAAGGAAAAGAATGAAAATAGAGGCCATTAGAATCCAAAATTATTTAAGTAAAAGCTTAAGAACAGTTAAATAAACTATTTGACTTTCTAGTTGCTGACTTTTCTTTTTCCACTATAGTTAATGGAATTTGACTTTAAGACCAATGCTTTGTTCTCCACTTATCATACCTTTCCCCTTTTCTTATCAAATCTCTCATTACCCTGAATAACAAATAAGGAAGCTACATAATCACAAATAAAGAAAAAAAAACCTATAGAAAATAGATTACTACGAAGATCATCTTCAGATTGTATTTAAAGAAATATAAAACGAAAATAGACTTATTTCCTCGCAGTTTATCCATTGATACCTGTCATTGTTTTATCTGTAAGTTCTTCATACTTCCTGTTCAGAACACAAACTTACTTCATAATACAAACACTTAAAACAGCCATCAATTTAACCATATTCTCACCCTAATTTTTTTTTACTGTCCACTTTCTTAATTTTCTTTAATTTAATTTTCAAAAATTACTAACAATATTATTAAATTAGTACGATTTTATACAGGCAAATGTTACATATACAAACAATTATATTAATTCAATATATATATATATATATATATATATATATATATAACAGAAAAAGAAATGTATGTATTCACTGGGTAATCTGAAATATTTGTATTCCAGGAGTTGACTTTCCTATGAGCAATTTAGTGCTTTTTTGGCTAACATCAAGGAACTGAATGCTCAAAAGCAAACCCGAGCGGTAATGAGTCGTTGCATTCATCAGACTCTACACCTGTTTACTATCAAACTTTTTTGTGCTTACTGAACTATTTATATATTTTCTTCAGGAAACTTTGAGGAAGGCAGAAGAGATTTTTGGGACAGATAACAAAGATCTGTTCCTATCATTTCAGGGATTGCTAAATCGCAACATTCACTAGATCTTAAATCCTCTCTCCTTGGGATAATTTTCCATTACCGGTACGTCTTGTTCTAGACACATCTGTGCAGTTTGCGTATTATTCGTAACATAGGCTATGTGCTACCCTAGTGTCGGTCATAAGGTTCAGTACAACACTTCTCTTGAGGTTCAATTTTCATTGAGGCAAATGATCAAACATTTTACGTTCTAACAAACATGCAAATAAGCAAATCCAGGCAGCAGAGAAATTAACTTCACTACAAAATAGAATTTAACTTCAAACCCAAAACAAACAAAAAAAGCCAAAAAAAAAATAAAAAACTTACCAAAAACAGGGAAAGCCGAAATCAAGACGGAAGAGGACGATTACCAATGTTCCCGACGGAGGAGGATGATTACCACGACGGAAGAGGTGGTGGATCTAGTGGCGTAGGATGAGCAGTGAAAACGGAAAGGGAAAGGGAAAGGGATGTTCGGCGCTAACGGAAAGGGAAAGGGAAAGGGAAAGGGAAAGGGAACGGGGAAACAGAGAGGAGAATGGGAAGAGCAAAGCAAAGAGATGAAAGAGTACTTAGGGATTTCGGGAAATCAAAAAATGGGGGAAGAAGGCTAGTATTCTGACAATACGGCGCCGTTTTTAACTAAACTAGGGATTATTTGCGGCGTTTTTATAAACGCGCCGCTATTTATTTCCTTTTGCGGCGTTTTTAATTATAAACGCCGCTAATATTATTGATACTAATATATTTAATTTTAAAGATTTAATCAAATTTTTTCTTTATTTTAAGCTTTAAGTAATATTTAAAACAATTAGATAAATTTTGAAACTTTTAAAATTTAAAGTTATTTAATATATAAATTAAAATACAATTACTCATATACTCAAAAAAATTAAAATATATTTTAAATAATAGTATTTATTTTTTTCATTTTTAACATTTATTTTTTAATGTTATTGGTTCTAAATTTTTCTACATTACAAATAATAATAGATCGATTTAATATATAAATTTTTAATATTTTAAAAAGTAAATTACAAAAAATTTATATTAATTAATCAATATAAAAAATTAGATAAATAATAATAGATCGAATAGGATGAAAGAGTATTGCATGAGTTTTTGAAAATAATCAACACTAGTTAGTTCTCTGATATCCAAACCCTAAGCGGCCCCTAAACCCTTAAAACCTATAAAACCTTAAACCCGTAACCCCAAAATCTAAACCCTAAACTATAAACATTTATAAACTCTAAACAACTAAAATCCTAAACTATAAACATTAACCCCTAAACCTTATGACATTAAACCCTAAACCCTAAACACTAAACTTACCCTAAACCCTAAACCATAAACCCTAAACCCTAACCCTTAAACCTTAAACCCTAAACTCTAAACCCTAGGACAACCTTAAACCGCAAATCATAAACTATAATCCCTAAACATTAAAACAGTAACTATATGTTAAATCATAAACTATAATCCCTAAACATTAAAACCTTAAACTATATATGTTAAATCATAACCCCTAAATAATCATGAGAATTAATATTCAATATTTTAAAATTAATACCATCTCTTTATAAGAAATTATTTAATATTTTTTTCATTTTTAACAAATATTTTTCTCTTAAATAATTTAAACTAGAATCATAATTTTAATGTACTAAAATTAATGTTATCTCTTTTACAATTATATAAAAAATTATTTAATATATAAATTTAAAAACAATAAGTCATATATAGCTAAAAAAAAACTTTAAAATTATTAGCGGCGTTTTTAGGAAAGCGCCGCTAATGACCAGACTTTTAGCGGCGTTTTTGGTTAAGCGCCGCTAATGACCAGACTATTAGCGGCGTTTTTTGTTAAGCGCCGCTAATGACCAGACTTTTTAGCGGCGTTTTTGGTAAAGCGCCGCTAAAGACAAGACTTTTAGCGGCGTTTTTGGTAAAGCGCCGCTAAAGACCAGACTTTTAGCGGCGTTTTTAAAAAAGCGCCGCTAATGACCAGACTTTTAGCGACGTTTTTAGAAAAGCGCCGCTAATGACCAGGCTTTTAGCGGCGTTTTTCTGAAAGCGCCGCTAATGACCAGACTTTTAGCGGCGTTTTCTAAATAAGCGCCGCTAATGACCATTTTTAGCGGCGTTTTGTAAATAAACGCCGCTATTTCTGCGTTTTTAGTGGCGTTTTCATTCAAACGCCGCTAATGTGTAAAATTTGCGGCGTTTTTCTTTAAAACGCCACTAAAAACGCCGCTAAAAGTCCGTTTTGGTGTAGTGGCGTAAATTATAAACTTGATAGTTTAAAGTGTAAGGACTAAGTTAAGGTTGTTTTTCTAATTGGGAGCATTTAAAATGCAAATTTCCCAATTTAAAGGATAGTGGACGGCAAAAGCTAGTGGTGTATCATTATATGACATGCTTATTTTAATTATTTAATAATTAAAGTTATATTTTATTTATTATAAAAGTTATGTTTATATTATAATAAAAGAAAGATAGAAAGTGGCCTTATTTGGCATTGTTCTTGCCGAAATTCATAAAAGAAAAGAAGAACAAGGTTTAGCATTCGGCCAAGAAGAAATTGGTGATTTAAGATCAAGAACAAAGAAAATTGGTTTTGGATCGGGGAAAAACGCAAGTTTATGGATAACCGGTCTTCGTTGTCCGACGAAATCCGAGGTAAGTCTTTAAGCAAATTAATTCCATAATAATTGATTATAATTTATCGTATATGTTGAATTATGAACTTGTGGAGTTAAACATGTTAAAACTGAATGTGAGGAAGTAATTTAGCATTTTATGTAATCGAACTCATTGAGGTAATACGTGAAAGTGATATTGAATTATATAGAATATATGTAATATTGGTATGGTGTGAAAGTGATATTGAATTATATGAAATATATGTGATATTGA
This sequence comes from Gossypium australe, assembly GCA_005393395.2. Lineage (NCBI taxonomy): Eukaryota > Viridiplantae > Streptophyta > Magnoliopsida > Malvales > Malvaceae > Gossypium > Gossypium australe. The sequence goes on along the minus strand of CM016622.1, from coordinate 12,429,859 downwards.
TAGTATGTGATGTGAATGAGATGACTCAATAATATGAATGTTCGGGCTTCAAGCCTAGCAGGCCTTGTGCCGGTGAAAGTTTATCGGGCTAAATGCCTAGCAGGCCTTGTGCCGGTGAAAGTTTATCAGGCTTATTGCCTAGTAGGCCTTGTGCCGGTGATTTATATCGGGCTTCAAGCCTAGCAGGCCTTGTGCCGGTGATCTTTATCGGGCTAAATGCCTAGCAGGCCTCGTGCCGGTGAATTATATCGGGCTTATTGCCTAGCAGGCTAAACGCCGGTGTTTGAACTACGGACCTTGAGTCTAGCAAGTCTAGTGTCAGTATGTGAGATTCGGGCAAATGCCTAGCAGGTTTTATATCAGTGAGTTGAAATCCCAAGCTTAGATTATGTACTATTAAAGTCATGAAATGAATTAAGTGAACCTAAGCATTTGAAAATGAAATGGGTTAAATTTGGCTGCAAGGTATGTGTTATTCATATTCATGTATTATACATATATACATGTGATGATAATAAGTAAATGAATTGATGAATGAAATGTGATATACAATTGGTAGATGCAAATTGTTATAAACTAAGTCATGAGAAAATTGGTTATATGAAAGCATAATGTGGTTAAAGGTATTCGTATAAGTATATTGATATGAAGGATACAAATTGAACCTGTATATTTGGCCTTATGCTTATGATTACGTGACATATTAGGATTACTTTGATGCCATGTATACGAATGTATGAAATGTCAAATGGATATACATACAAATATATGTGAATATATATTCCTTTTATGTGAAGTTACTAAGTTTAAAGTATATACTTATTGTATATACATTAATATGTGATCCTATGGAATTATGTGTATCAAAAATATGAGTAGTTGGAAAAGAGTATTTAATCTATAATATGTGAACTATATAATGAGATTATAAATTGAAGTTTAAAGGTAAAATAGTGATGATAGTTAATCTAAATGAGCATCAGCATTCGACATTAGTAGATCATTTAAGTACTAAGCTTTGAAATATTGATATTAGATGCTTGGATATATGAGAGTTTAAATGAACATGTATTTATGTAATTGAAAAGGTAATTCAGATATACACGGCCCTTTACTTGCTCGAATATTTATGTGAATTTATTGAGTTTCATGTATGGGTATTATGATTATATTATAAAGAAAGGTTGTTTTATATTTTGAATTTGATGCTGAGTTGGTAAGTTGTATACTAATGGTAAGGAAATGATAAGTGTTATGTTAAGTGAGGTAAAAGTATTCGGTTTTGAAGGACTTTCGAGTTAAGCTATTTTATTCCATATTATTTCTTGAGTATTTTAAAATGCTTGAATGTCCAATTGGTATATTATGATTGCTTAAGACTTACTAAGCTAAGTTAGCTTATTCCGTGTGTTCATCATTCTATTTTATAGATTTTGATCAAGCTACGGGCTCGAGGAATCTTCACTGAAGTCACCCACACTATCAACTTATTTTAGTACTAATAGAAGTTGAATTTTAGGCATAAGGCATGTATAGGCTAACTCTATGTTTGAATATCGTTTTGATAATGTATTTAAGCTATGCAAAAATGGCTTGATTTTGATGTTAATGGTTATGTGTTTTAGTCATGTTTTAAGCTTATATTATATATATATATATATATATATATATATATAGCATGACATATATGATTGTGATGTTTGGTTATGATTCGGTGATGATAATAAAAATGTTTAAGTATATATTTTGGGTTGATCATTGGAGTTTTAATTCGAGGTCCGAATATATGGTCAAGGGATTTGTTATATTTATGTATTTAGGAGCATGTTCGGCCATGCTATAATGTTTTAACACCACATATATGAATGGATGTTTAACAGAATATTATGGGTCTATATGTTTTGATATTTACATGTGCATAAGTTATGATATAATAAGCTGTTATTTGACTAATGAAATAGATGTATTGACACGTAGTTTATATATATAAAGTGAATGATATATGCCTGGATATGTCAAAATGTTTGAATAACATAGATTCAATGGTTAGATGGTTTGGATTTTAGAAGTATGAAACTTGTGTAAATTAGGAGTAATGATGTATTCAAATTTCGTACATGATTCATTTTGTAGGTCTTGAGTAGCATGAGATAAGAGTATAGGTTATGCATGAACTATTTATTGAATATCGAGAATTGAATATGCTTGTTTGGATTAATAAACAAATGGATCGTGATTGCGTATGAGATTGAAAGGTTATGGAGTTATAATTATAACCTGTAGCATGAATGATGATGAATGACTGTGATGAACTAAGTCTTGTCCAGTAATGCCTTATAACCCTAATCCGGCGACGGATACGGGATAGGGGTGTTACAGCCGCCGTCGCACTACCATCACCGATGCCACTGCACTACCGTCGTCGTCTTCCCCCCTCTTTGCTATAAGGTTAAGGTGTGGCAATGGGTATATGCATGTCTAGGATTGGATCTAGGGAGAGCTTGGTACTTAAGCGGTCTTAATGACTCATCTCCTCTTCTCTGGAATCCTACCTGGTGCATAGTATCTATTCACTTTAATCAAGTCTCCACAATCCTTGATATCCTGCAAAGCCGTTACCCCCAACATCGACAAAATCATTGAAGACACACATGGGGAGTACTCTGAACTTTTCATTTTGTTTATTTGAGCTGCTGATTTTTTTTCTTATCTATAATATGACACATGCTTGAGGACAAGCTTAGAATAAGTAGGGGGGATGAATATCTATGAATATTGTAAGTATGCATGGATGGTTGATTGGTTCTTGCTGCATGTTTTCTCTTTTGCATATGTTCAATCTTGCATTGAATTCATTCAACAGTTTATTTGACATTGAGCCTTTAATCTCATACTTAGTCAACTTGGACAATTAGGCTAATTGTTTTTGAATTTAAATGCTCAAGTATATAGATTAATCAACACTTGTATTTTAAGGTTGATGTATGTAGCTAGATTTTCATCAATTGATTGTTTGAAAAATATATATTTGCTTGTGCATGAATAAATGAGTTCTAAAATAATAATAATAATAATAATAATAAATTTAAATAAATAAATAAAGGCTCAAGTTATGAGTGAAAGTTTCGAAAATGTGACCGGATTGAGTAACCGGGGCGAGGTGCTTGGGCTATCATCTCATCTCGCGTAAAAAGGTTCGAGTGACAAGTCGATAACTTAATAACATTCCGCTAGCAGAGCCCAATAATAAAGACTGTTTGAACTGAGTAACCGGGATAGGGTGCTTGGGTTGGCATCCTAGTTCGCGTAAAAAGGTTTGACCATGTCTAATTTATTTTTCTAAAAGTATAGTTAGTTAATAATGCCTTGCAATTTATGGGATTCAAACTTAATTTAATGAAATTATCTAGTTCACATTTGTCAAATTTTATGACACTTGTCTTATTGATTAAACTATATGTTCTAAGCATTTATTTAATTCTTTTTGCCTATGTTGTTTACATTGAGTAAGGATGCAGAAAAGAGGCTCAGTTTTTAATAAATTGTAGAATCAATTCTAATGTTTGAAAGAACAACATGCTTGAGGGCAAGCATGAGCTAAATAGGGGGGATTTGATAACATGATTATTTTGTATGATTTCTTGTATGTAATTCGGTCTATTTCTGAATTAATCCCTGCTAAATTTGTATTTTTATGATTTAAATATTGTCAGGGATGCAATTGATCAAAAGCAAGCTAAAAAGGGCCAAATTGAAAGAAAATCATGGAAATGGGGGCCAAATCAAGAAGATGGAGGAAGCCAAGGACACATCAAGCAATTTGACTTTGTAAAAAGCCAAATATGGAAAATGCTATTTTTAGTTTATTTTATTTTTATTTATTTTTATTTTTAATTAGTTAAGATTTTATATTAAATTAATTAAGCCTATTTTTAGTAAACCCCATGTATATAAATAGGGGTTATTTGTATTTGAATAATCATCAATCAATTAGCTCTTTCATATTCCTATTTGGAGTTGTACTCTTCTCTTTGTCTTTTCCTATTTCCATTTAGAATAGAGTTTCTTGTTTTTTTTTCCTTCAATTTGACGTGAGAATTCTGCCTATTTCATTTCAATTTCTTTGCTCTTTTTAAATTTGTCCAATTGCTTCCCAAGCTCTTTTATTTTCCAATTTCTCCCATTATCATACAAATCCTATCACCTTCCATAACTTGCAAGCATGAATAAATTCATGCTACACTAAATTCTATATTAGCCTTAGGCCGATACTCTGTTCGGTTGGGAATCGTGAGATTCGTATCCGCGCAAATAATCCTTCCAATTGGTATTCACCTTTTTCCTAAGTATCGGGATAGATAAATCATCCCTTAAGGTTGAATTTGATTCCAAGTGAAAGTGCACGTTGGATTGGGGTCGTATTTTTTGACAGTTGGAGATTCGAGTCGGCCGTACTGTATTCGAGTTTCCGAGAAAAAATTAAGGAAGAGGTGATGGGTTTAAACGACCCACGCGGTTGAGGCCGTTGATTCGAGTTGGGTTCTTCAGAATGCAAGGCTACCGGAATCTTCAATCGGGAACCCGTGTATCTCGGTTAGATCATCGGTAAGGGTTGGTTTGCAGGTCGTACCGAAACCAGCTACGAAAGGAGGAATTGATGGTTAGGACGTTCTTAATCGCTATAACCGGCTTATCGTTTAGAGGAGAAGATCAATTTTCGAGGATCGATTCTTGACTCAAAATTTACCGAGTCTAAGGCTAAGGCTTATTTACTTTGATTTCAACCCCAAATTTAATATTTGATTTCTAATTCGTTTAATTATTCTGTTTCAATTAGTTAGTTTTTAAACATCTTAAAACCCCCCTGATTTATTTATTTTTCTTGACAGGTTCGTTTCAAGTCGTGGGTACGACAACTGCCCTGACATAAATCTGGTCAAGAGAGAGACAATTTTGAGTAAATCCAGTCTCTGTGGGATTGACCCTACTCCCTATACTGCTTAAATTTGCAATTTAGGTGTAGGATTATATTGGTGGAATCGACGACCATCAGTTAGCTAGGCCAATGAGCCGAGCCAGAAAAGTCAGATTTGTGGAGAATCACTCAAAGATAGCCAGTTGATCCATCTCAAGAAGCCAAAATTCTACTCAAGAAAGCGGATCTCTCCTTCAATTCGTTCAGGGAGTTTTAGGGATTTCTTATGTTTTGTTTTATCTTTTCTTTTGAGATGTTCTCATTTATTATTATGAACTAAACCCTCAGATACCTGAGGGGGATGAAACCTAAGACAGATCTTGTTATTGTTTTCTGAACTATATGATAAATATTTGACTTGTTCTTAATTATGTGTGCTTAATTCTTGTGTTGATATTTCCAGGATATTAATTCAAGTATGATGTGCTTAGGTGGAGGAGGAAAAGTCCCTGCTTAAGAGTAGATCTAGCATAATTAAGCGGAGTTGATTGCACGCCTAGAGATAGGGTGACGAGATTTTACCGGATTAGGGTGAAACCTAATGTGGGAATCCATAGATCGAGTTAATGCGATTCTAGAGGTTTTAATTAGAAAGAGATTTCAATTAATCAACCTAAGATTAGACGTTATTCACTTCAAGAGAGGGTTTAATATAACTTAGGGAATCTTACGGATCAAGTCAAGTGAATACATCGTCTGGTTCAGTGTTAGATAACAAGTGAAGTCTAGGTGGATTCTTCCTAAGGGTATCGTCTTAATCAACTGAGTTTTTCCAACAGTATTTTCCCCAATTCATTCTTTTTGTCTTTGCGTCTTTAGTTTGGTAGTTAGTTAAATTTAGATTAGATAACAACTTCACTTTATTTTAGACTAGACAATAGAAAGAAAGTTAGTATTAGTATTTTTAGTTCCTTTGGGTTCGACAATCCGGTCTCGCCTAAGCTATACTACTGTTCGATAGATGCACTTGCCTCAATCATTGTCAGAGTTAGTTTCCAGGTTCGATCATTCTCATTGATATAAATTTAAAACTCTGAAATCCAATGATCATATCTATTCTCAAGAAGTTGGAGCTCAGTAAAATACATAAAAAGAGAAGCTTTGTAGGGTTTGCAGACAGCAATAAGGACAACAATTAAGCTGAAGCTGTGTAAAATAAATTTAAACAACAGAAATAGTTTGCTTTGTAAGTGAAAAATCTAGTTATTTGGCTTTTTTATTAAAAAATACCCTAAATTATCTATTAATTATGAAAATAATTCAATTTTGAAATTAAGTATGTAAATGATCTGTTTTGAATGGTAATCTTCGGTGTAGTCGTTACCCTTGGCTGCACCAACATTAAATCGGTAGCCAATCATTGGGTCTTGAATTAAAAAAATGTTTTTGATAGGTGCTGGCGGCAACACCAATATGTCTATTTTATATACCGGTAAAAATAGGTGTCGCCGTTATCATTGGCTGCACCGAATGCTGACAGATAAAATTTGAAATTTTTTGTTGCACCGCTTTTTTTTTGTTTCAGAAGAAGTTTGCATCTTTTTTTTTTTTTGTCATGCCATTAATTTTTGTTGCACCCATTTAATTGAGTCAGAAGATTTTTTTTGGTTATGCCATTGATGTTGGTTGTACTGTGGAATTTTTGTCAGAAAATTTTGATTTTTTTTTATGGTGTCGCCCTTAGCCTTGGTCTGCTCCAATAAAATAAAATAAAAATATATATTTTTTGGTGCCGCCAAGTTCTATGGTATGACCAAAAAAAGTTTCGGCTACTTTATCTCATTAAATGAACTGTTTTCATTTTAAGTGTTACGCGAAAAAAAGAATAAAGAAAACTTGTTCTGTTTAGTTGAAGCGAGAAAAAAATTGATTGAAGATAAGTAACTAAAAGTTGAGTGTATGTGCTTATTTTGATGGGAAATGTAACACCCCTAACCCCAATCTATCGCCGGAACAGGGTTACAGAGCATTACGAGAGTTTACAAATCAAACAGAAAGAAAATGCAAACATTTCATATTATATATCATTCATGTCAAAAACCAATCACAATCATACATATTGTCCCTTATACGAGCCCTCGAGCCCCAAGTTACGCATCAGAAACAAATCGGGACTAAACCGGAAACTTAAAATTTTTTTCGAAAAATATTTAATATTTTTAACACTGCAGGGGTCACACGGTCAAGAGACACGCCCTGTGTCTAAAGCAGTGTAACTCATTGATTTGCATTCGTTTAAAAGATACAGGGGACACACGGCCGTGTCGCCTGGCCGTGTGTCACACACGGTTGAGACACACGCCTGTGTCTGCCCATTTGGACGAAAATAAGCCATTTTACAGACCATATTTCTCACCCAATTTAGTGTCAACCTACAATTAACATTGTGCATATCTACAAGCCATAATTAGATATCCAAAACAAGTCAAAATCAAGCTTTAAACATTTAATGTTGTCACTTACAATCAATATGCTTTTAGGCACCTCAAATATCAGATTATAATAGGTATCTTCATATATTCAATATATTCATAAGTATAACTAACTTATATGCATATTTGTACCTAAAGTTTACCAAGCTGATTTGCATTATTTCTAACCAAGTCACTTACCTACCAAAACTTGCCATTTGATGCCAAAATGTATTTCAAATACTAACATATTTAGTTATATATATACCTTACATATCAAGGTACTAATTCATGATCAATTCATTGCATCCCAAAACACATGTATATAAATGCACTTTTATCTAACATTTTACTTTTCACCATAAAACTATAAACCAAACCACACACCTATAAACCAAACCACACACCAAACATATAAGACAAATATGCACCAAACCAATATGTGCCAAAACACAAGCCAAATAAGTGGCTAATATTAACAAAACTCATATATACATGCCATTATAACCAAATGAAAACATTTGAAAGTACCGATAGAACTGATAGATAGTGTGATATAACTCCGACAAGCTTCCAACCTAATCGAGCTTCCAATAATCTGAAAAGTAAAGGAAAACAACCACGTAAGCAACGAATGCTTAGTAAGCTCGTATAAACTTTAATCATATCAATCCATTTCAAATATAAAATTTATACATATAAAAAATAATTCAATATTGATACTACAATACTCATGAAGCTATATTCATTAATTCACAAGGTGAATAAATTCACATTATCACTTATACATATTATCCCAAGCTTAGTAGGATTTTATATAACTTTAACTCTTCCAAATTTCTTTATTTTCATGTGCATTTCTTTACTTTCCACACTTATTTCATATGCCTGACACACAAGTCATAATCATATCATTCAACCATGGTCACAAGTTAGTGCATTTAACCAAAGCCTTTTTTTCTTCGAATTGATCATATGATAAGTCATTTCATAAGAAATTACATAATTTAAACCTTACCACTCTTTCATGAGCACTAGCATATTTTCACTTAAATACTTACCATTTCAATGCATCATATAAATAAACATATTACTATTCAACCAATAGCTTGGCATTTGCCTAAGCATCAAGCAACAACACTGGTTAGCGTACTTGCACATATTACATGTAAATTCAACATTGATAAACTTATTTTCTCGACATGTCACACTTGAGTTTATACTTGTCACAACATACATAATTTCCTTGTATCAACATATCAAAGATAATAACATATTTACATGTCATGATACATATCATTCTCTTTCCATTTCTTCATAAACATATATCATTCATTTTATTATATCAATATTTCATGTACCATCATTTTCATGAATTTCGTGTATATACTGGTAATAGTTCATTTCAAACTCATGTTATCTCATATCAGAACTTTGCCCGTTGAATCATTTAAATATCGATGGATACACTTATTTCAGATTAATACCAATAATAACCATAAGTCTTTCAATATTAATTTCATATGTCACTTACCAAGTCTTTCTGAATCGGAGAATGGCTTATGGATATAAGTACATCGTTTTCTTTATGCCATAGTACAACTATGGTCTTACACATTCATTGCCATGGCCCTGCCATGGTCTTACATTCGTAGTGCCATAACCCAGTTATGGTCTTATTGTTAGAATGCCATAGCCCAGCTATGGTCTTACATATAATTACTGCCATGGTCCAACCATGGTCTTACGTTCAAAGTGCCATAACCCAGTTATGGTCTTTTCATTAATATGCCATAGCCCGACTATGGTCTTACATATAAAAACTGCCATGGTCCAACCATGGTCTTATCCGTCAATTCCTCTTTTGCCATAAAACGATTGTACTCAATCCTGCATTGTACTTGTTTTGAACATTTCATTCAATTTCATAATTCAGTAGTAATTTTATTTTCAACAAATAGATATGAATAAATACATAATACCATTCATCAATTTAATAAATAAACATTAAAGTTTAACTATACGAACTTACCTGACTAAATTGCAGAAATACCAAGATTCAGGGGCATTTTGGTAATTTTCTATTTTTCTCGATTTTCCACCGAATATTGATCTAAATTAATAATTTCATTCAATATATTAATTTAGACAATAAAACAATTCATTTTATTCAATTTGGTCATTTTTGACATTTTTACAAAATTACCCTTAAAGTTTTACTTTTATTCAATTTAGTCTTTGAGCCCAAAACATGCAAATTAACGATTTTTTAATGCAAAACCATGCTATCTAAATATTCATGGCATTCAATACAGCCCATTTTTTCAATAATTTCACAACAAACCATTGTATTTTTTATTATTTAACAAATTAATTCTAAATCGAAAAATTCATCAAAATCACTTAACAAAATACTTTTAAATAAAAACTAATATATCAAATTCATCATTTAGCATAAAAAATCAAATAGATTCATCAATGGAAACATCCAAAATCTTTAATAAAATAAAAAATTAAGGTAATATTAAGTTGGACTTAATTGTAAAAGTCTCAAAAACATAAAAATGACAAGAAAATGACAAGAATTGAACTCACATGAAGCAAAATTGAAGAGCCAGCTCAAGGAGCTCTCCCATGTCTGTTTTGAACCGAAATTGGGAGAAGAAATTGTCTAGAAACTTTTAAAATTTCAATTTGTACTTTTAATTTCATACTAATTACCATTTTTCCATTAAATGCCTTTTTTATTATTTTTGTAACAACCCAAATTTTACAGGTATCAGAAAGTGTATTTTCAGATCTCCGTTTTCGTGAAACGGATTCGTAAATATTTGTTAAAAATATTTATGAAGTTAGTTGTGTGGTAAATTAGGTTTTGGCTAGGTGAATTAGCTTAAATTAAGGTTAATTAAGTATAGGGTTGAATTGAATAAAGAGTAAAAGTTGAGTTATAGATTAAAAGAAAAGTGAAAAGACTAAACTAAAATTAAACCATTAATGACAAGTGTATGGTAATAAATAAATACAAGTGTATAAATATTGTAAATATGTATAAAATACTAATATATGAATACTTAATATTTAAGAATATAATATAATATTATATTATTATAATAAATAAAGTAAATAAAAGAAATAAAAGAATAAACAAATAAATAAAAGAAAGAAAAAAAAAAGAAACAAAAGAACAGAGAAGGAACAAAACAAGGGAGAAAGAAAAGAAAAAGGAAAATTAGGGTTTTAAGGTTTGAAGTAATTGGTAAGTTAATTTAGCTCATTTTCCTGTAATTTTGATGTTTTTAAAATCTTAGAACAAAATATTACTTGATTTATGTTGAAATTTTAGAAGTTAGTGGATTTTTAGAAGTTGTTCATGTTGAATAAATTGAAGTGCTAAGGGTTAAATTGATAGAATTTCAAGTTAGAAGTGAAAAAGGGACTGAATTGTAGAATAAATCATAAGTTTTCAGCAATAAGGACTAAATTGTGAAATTTCAAAATTAGGGTTTTATGGTGAAATTAGAGAGTTAAAATTAGTCTAAAGTGAAAATTGAATAAGATATGGAATTAATTTTGAAAAAAAATAAAGTTAGTCTCAGTTTAGGGATTAAATTGGAATTTAAGCAAAAGTTGAGTATAAAATTGAAATATTCAATGTGAAATTGTGTGTATTGATGATTTTAAATTGTTTTAATTTCCGTAGCTAAAGTCGTGCCGGAAACATCGGCTAAGAAGGGGAAAGAGAAAGTCGACGAGGAGTGACTTGGAAAGTACGGTTTGTATTTCTATAATTCGAATTTAATAATTAATTGTTGTAATTATTATTTCATGTGTATGGTAAGTGGTTAGAGGTGAGTATTGGTATTATGGTATTGAAATGAATTTACGAGTAGTTGTGATTATTTGAATTGAAATATATATATAGATTGGTATTTGAAAAGTGATTTGAAACCCTATTAATTGTATCGGGCTGAGTCGGATATAGTTGGCATGCCATATGATTGGAAGAGTTCAGGGATTACTTCGACTTCGAATCGATGAGACACTGGGTGTCAAACTATTACTTCAGATAAATTCGATAAGGTACTGGGTACCAACTTACTTCAGCATGGCCGATGAGACTGGGTGTCAATTTATTACTTCGAATTATCCGATGAGGCACTGGGTGCCAAACTGGTGTGTTTTGGTTGTGTCCGTGTATCCGTCCGAGTCTGAATCGTGTTAATAGAGGTAAATAAATGAATTGGAAATATGAATGATATTGAATGATTTTGAATATGATTTGAAATGGGATATTGATTTGAGATATGAAAATGAAATGTATGAACCATGAGTTCATGAAATGGTTATTGATATAGTCATGAAATGGTTATTGATATAGTGAGATGATGTGTGAATTAAAGTGGAGAAAAGCTATTTGAAACAGCTATTGATGAGAAATGAAAGTTTAGTTATGAATTGATTTATTGAAAGACTAATGTTTTTGTAAAGTTAAATGTGCATGTTTTATTATTTTGCTTTAAGAATTCAGATTATAGAAATACCACTGAGTTTATACTCAGCGTACGATTTGTTTTCCGTGCGCAGTGTAACAGTCTAAATTTTAGTGGTGTCAGGAAATAGTAATTTGAGATCACTAAATTCGAAAAGTAAGTTTGAAAAATTTAGTAATTAATAATTATGAGTCAAGTGTGAATTTAGAAATATATTTGAATTAGAGAATTTTGTGAATTAAAAGAAATTATTAGGTCAAATGAGTCAAGAACGAGGTACTGAGACCTCAAATTCATAAACGGAGCCATAAATATTTTTAGAAATATTTATGGAGCGTTATTGAGTTAGTATTAAAGTTTCGTAGGAAATATTAACGTTTTGATAGTTAATTAATTAAAAAGGACTAACTTGTAAAAGGTGCAAAATTTGCTAAAATGATTAAATAGCTTAAGTATCAAATGAGGGAGGATTAAAAAGGAAAATTAGCCTAAAGGCGGCATAATCAAGAAAAAAAAATCTGAAATTAGGTGAAATAAGGGCAAAATTGTAAATTTTGCAAAATTAAACAAATAAAATATTAGTTAAAAGAGAAAGCTAGACATTTCTTCAAAATTGACAGCCAAAAATGCCATAGAAGAGTTCTTCCAAGCTAGTTTTTCATAATTTTGCTCCATGTGAGTTTATTTCTTGTCCTTTTCTTGTAATTTTTGTGTTTTTAAGACTTTTGCAATTAGGTCCAACTATCTAATTCATTAGTTTTTGATTTTATGGGTGACTTTAAAAGTTACCATGAATAAGTGTTGTATTTTTATGATGAATTTACATGGATTTGAAGCTTTAATTTCATTAAATGATGAATTTATTAAGTGATTCTAATAGAAAATGATTTTTAGGACCTCATTGTGAAAAAGTTGTGAATTAGGGTTTTGTGCTGAAATTCTAAATTTCAAAGGTGTAGTAGTTTAAAATAGTTAGATAAAGTGTTAATAAGAAGAATTAGCTCAATTGATAGGTTAATTGAGGAGGAACTAATTTGTAAAAACTAGAAAATTGGGGTAAAAGTGTAATTCTAAAAATTAAAGGGCATAAATTATGAAGTAGAGTGAAATTGAGATAAATGCTAATGAATACATGATTTTATAATTATAGATCAAGAACTTGAAGCGAATCGTGAAAAGGAAAAATTGCTAGAATAGTCCTTAAATTTCTACGACTTTTACAAATTAGCCCAGGTAAGTTCATATGGCTAAATTTAATGAATTGCTATGAAAATTTCATGAATGCTATGGTATGTTATTGTATATGAATGTTATTAAACTGAGATAATTGTGAAAGTATGAATGTTTGAATAAAAGTTCTGATTTAGTGGAACATCGGATTGAGTACTTTCGTTCAGTGACTAATACGCATTGACGGAAAAGACCATGGTTGGACCATGGCAATATATGATATGTGATTTCCGTATAAGACCATATCTGGGCTATGGCTTCGGTGTGTGATATGTAACTATGTGCAAGACCATAGTTATACTATGGCGTTGTAAAGTAAGCGATAAATGGACCCAAGAGATTGAAATCGATTAATCATTGTTATTGAGCTCAATCAAATAAATTTTATCATTGATTTTGTGATTGACAGGATGGATTAGTGAAATTATATATTGTATGATTATTATAAGATGTTCGGTAAGAATTATTTTCTATGCCTATAAACTTGCTAAGCTTTCATAAGCTTATATTCGTGTGTTCAATGTTCTTGTAGATTAACATAAATACAGAGGATCGAATCAGTATGAAGGATCACACTATCCAGATTATTTTTGGTAGCTTTTGTTAATCATCTTTTGATTTATATGGCATATATAGGAGTTTAGTAAAAATGATATAGATTAAATAGTAATGGTATGACTTGAATGATAAAATATGTATTATAACCTAGTGTGATGAATATGTTAAAATATATGTAAATGATACATGTTTTGGTTTGGATTTGGTTGATTGGGTTGGACTATATTAGTACATGAAAGTGTTAAGTGCAGGTTAAAGGTGTATGGGTGAGAAAAATGGTCTAAAATGGCCAATTTTTGTCCACACGGGCAGAACACGGCCTGCCTCATGGGCGTGTATTGAAACCGTGTGTCCCCTGCACCTTAAAAATTTGAAACAGAATGCTCGAAATTTGACACACGGTCAGAGACATGGGCATGTGTCTCAGCCGTGTGGACGGCATGGCCTTGAACACGGGCGTGTGCCCTAGCCGTGTGAAGTCTGCACCTATTTTATGAAAAATTATGAAAATTTAATCGATTACACGGCCTAACCACATGGGCGTGTGACTTGCCCGTGTGACCTCAATTTGATGATGACGTCATAAACAGAGTGCACCCTAATTTGAACACGGCCTGAAGCACGGGAGTGTAACCCCTTTTTCATGAAAATTTTTCTAAGTTTTTCCAAAAAGTTTTTGAAGTTCTCGGTTTAGTCCCGAACCACTTCCGATGCATGTTTTAGGCCTCGAAGGCTTGTAATAGGGACAATATGTATGTTTTTAAAAAGTTTTAAATTTGAATGGAAATTCATGTCTCAGTTTTGAATGTTTGCTTGTGAATAAGTCCGGTAATGCCTCGTACTCTATTCCGGCGTTGGATATGGGTAAGATATGTTACATTTAGTGGCGTCAGAGCTTCTGTTTAGATGATTCTTGGAACAAGTGTGATGTGTAAAGTGATTAGAAATACATGCTATATAAATCTGTGATAGTGTGATGTGTATGATCCGATCTAATTCTTGTTTTTCTTATAGATTAAAAAGATGTCAGATAGATCCGAACATGCTGAACATGATGAAGCTAATAGTAGAGTGCAGACATTTGAACCTGGGACAAGTACTAATGTCCCAATATCTCTGATTCAAGAACAAGATCTTAAAAATATGATATATGGAGTGATGAATCTGTGGTTTACTGATTTAATGCAAGGAAGAACTCAAGCTCAGCAACCTCCTCCCCCTACAGTTCCATCAGTAGAGCCTCAGGTTGCACCTCCACCTCCTTCGACAACGAAATCCAATAAGCGTTCTCCGTTAAAAAAGCTTAGAAAACATGGGGCTGAAGAATTTCGGGGAAGAACAGATGATGACCCCGTCAAAGCTGAGTATTGGTTGCAAAGTGTAATGAGGCTTTTTAAACAAATGGCATGTCGACCAGATGATTATTTGAGATGTGCTGTGTCATTATTGAAAGAAAAAGCTTATAATTGGTGGGAAACAATAGAAGCCGTGGTACCGGCCGAGAAAATCACTTGGGAATTTTTCCAGAATAAGTTTAAAAAGAAATATGTGGGTAGAAGATATCTGGATAAGAAGAAAAGAGAATTCCTCAATTCACGACAGGGAAACAAGTCAGTGGCTGAATATGAAAGAGAATTTGTTTATCTTAGCAAATATGCCCAAGACATTGTACCTACCAAAGAAGAAATGTGTATACGATTCGAAGAAGGGTTAAATGATGAGATCAAAATGATGATAGGGGGCACCGAGATAAGGGAATTCGTTGTCCCATCGGATCGTGCTTGTAACAGTCTGATTTAGACCCTAGTCAGAATAGTGGTTTCAGAACCACAAGTCCGAGTCAGGAAAAATATTTTAATATTATTTTCTGTGCTTACAGTATGTGATTAAGCTTATGTGAAAGTTTCGTGAATTAATTTGTCTGTTTGTGTGTTTAATTTGAG
This sequence comes from Gossypium australe, assembly GCA_005393395.2. Taxonomy (NCBI): domain Eukaryota; kingdom Viridiplantae; phylum Streptophyta; class Magnoliopsida; order Malvales; family Malvaceae; genus Gossypium; species Gossypium australe. The sequence continues at coordinate 12,414,249 of CM016622.1, read as the reverse complement.
AAAAGGACTTAACAGCGTAAAATGCAAAAGTGCCTTGTTAATTGTTAAAGTGCTTTAATGCTATGTTCTTTTAATATGAAGGCCTTAAAATGAAATTAGGCCATTTTATTATGGCATGGACGGTAGTGGACATGCATTTTAAAGATGTTATAATGTTTCATTAAGTGTAATATAATAAAAGGCATATTATTATGGATTAAATAAAACAAATGGATGAATTAGTGCTCATCTTTGATGTTCTTCACTGAAAATAGGAAAGAGAAAGAGGGTTTGAAGCTCTTGTATATTCAGCTAACATCTAGTTTGATTAAAGGTTAGTTTTTGTTCGGTTTTTGATAATTTCTACGTTTTTGTGATCGTGGCTTAGTATACTATTAAGCCCATGCTTTAATTTTGGAATTTGATGAAGATTATGGGATGTGCCATTGATGAATGTTTAAGCTTTGTGATAGTTGATGATGAAATATGAAATATATGTGGTAGATTAACATATTTTGTCTTTGGATTTTTGATGAAATTTAGTAATTTGGATTAAATTGTGAAAATAATATTTTGAGGGGCTAAAATGTGAAATAAATGAAATGTATGGACTTATATGTAACATATGAATATTCGGCTAGGCATGGGTACAAAGAAATTATGTGTATTTTGTGATTTTATGAAATAAGGACTTAAATGTCAAAATGTGAAAATGTGAGGGCTAATATATAAAATTCCCTAAATGTGTGTTTTTGGATTGAATTGAATGATTTGGTGAATAAATGGGTTAAATTTGAATATGTATAAATCAAGAGCCAAAGAAAACGGATTTAGTCCGAGGAAAGTCAAAAGTGATCGAGTAGTCGATTTAGTCCGTTTATTCTGAATTCGAGGTAAGTCTATATACAAATAAATGTATTTGAGTTGATTTATTTATGTTATATGAAATTTAATTGTGTTGAGTGGTAATTGAAGATGTACATGTAAAATCCGAGAAAGTGTCGACAAAGTGTCAATGTCTGAAAAGTCTCGTACGAACCTTAGGAATAGATAGGATTCATATGTCATGACATAGGGTTTCGATATGTGATATCGTGTGAGACCACGTCTGGGACGTCGGCATCGATTTGTGAATTCGTGTAAGACCATGTCTGGGATATCAACATCGTATATGATTTCGTGTAAGACCCTGTCTGGGACAGTGGCATCGATATTTGATTACATGTAAGACCACGTCAGGGACGTTGGCATTGTACGAGCATTCCGAGTTATCCAAGTATCCTATTTGATTCCGAATGGTTCAAGGGGCAATTCCAAGAAATGAAAGAATATGTGAAATGTATAACCGATTCAGGTACGTTTGAAATGTATACTATGTTTGAGTATGAAAGGTAAGTATATGTGAATTTGCAACAGTGAGATATGTGCATAGACTTGATGAGACAAAATGTGATATATGTATGAATGTGCTATGATCTAATGAAATACATGGAGATGTGATTTGTTGACAAGCAAATGGTTAGAAACAATTGAGCTAAAGAAGAAATATGAATTTGCAATTGAGATATACTAATGATCTTGTATTTGATATGGTTATAAATGTTTTACATGATAAGTTTATTTGTATATGGCTTACTGAGCTTTTGAAAGCTTCCTTTGTTTGTGTTTGCAATGTTTTATAGATCATTAAAGCTACAGAAGGCTCAGATATTGTCAAGGATCATCACCACACTATCAAACTCTATTTTGGTACCTTTTGAATGTGTACATAGTTAAGTATGGCATGTATAGTCTAGATGAATTTGATAATGTTTTGAGTTGTATATATAAGCTATGTGATATGGCTTGTAAATGAAATGTGAATATGGTAAATAGTAATCTATGTTTTGGTGCTGCAAAGTTAGTATATTTTGATGAAAGGTTGCCATAATGAATTGGTAAGTTTTTTGATGGATTCTACTTAGAAATGCTTGTGATTAATATGAGATAAATGGTTCATAAGTTGGTATGTTTGATAGGCATTTGAATAGATATTATTGGTATGATTTGGTTGCAACTTGAAGGTATGAAATGTGTTTGTTTGTGCTTGTAGGATTGACCCAAAATGGGTGGCAAATTGGCCTTGCGAATGGCCTATATTTTCCCACACAGTTGAGCACATGGACGTGTGGCTCGATCGTGTCCCTGAAATTTGTAATTTGATTCAAGTTAGGCTCGCACGCAGGTTAGACACACGGGCGTGTGAGTGGCCGTGTGATGCAAGTTAGTTTCGACCACGGGCCAGACACACGAGCGTGTGACAGGCCGTGTGAGGTAAGTCAGTGTTGACCACGGGTTGGACACACGGGCGTGTCTGAGGCCATGTAAGGCACACGGCCTGCCCACACGGGCTGTGACCTCTGTAACTTTGAAAAATGTTAAGTTTTTAAAAAAATTTTGTATGGACCCGGTTTAGTCCCGACCCCTTTCCCATGCTCGATTTAGGTCTCGTAGACCTATTCAAGGTACTCTATGTACATGATTTACTTTGATATGATAAATGATATATCTTGTGATGTGAAATGTTCGTAAAAGTTATGATTTGTCTGGTAATGCCTCTTAACCCTAGACAGATGATGGTTACGGGTTAGAGGTGTTACAGTGCTAAAAAACTAGAAGAGGTGTATAACAGAAAGATACAACGGGATAGAAAGAACAAAGAATCTTACAAGAGAAGCCCATCTAAATCCTTTTCAACTCTGCCAGCGAAGAAATCCAGAGATGACTTCAGTCGAGCTACTTCAGCGCCGAAAAGATCCAGTAAGAGTAGAGCTAGACAATCCGATTTCAAGGCATCTGATAAACCTACTGCTAGTGCAAGTAGTGTTCAAAACACTTTTAGGCCTAAGTGCCAATATTGTGAGAGGAATCACCTTGGTGAATGTAAGGGTAATATAGGGGTTTGCTATAAATGCAGATCTACCTATCATTTTATTCGAAATTGTACTCAACTACAAAGAGAAGAAGAAGAGCAGAAAGAGAAGCAGATGACTACTTCGCAAAGAAGTAGACGTTCAGGTTAGAACAGTGCTCAAGGAGTTACTCGTTTGGTTATAAAAGATTCTGCGGGTCGGTCAGAGGCTAGAACACCTGCCCGTACATATGCTATTCGAGCCAGAGAAGAAGCGACAACCCTAGATGTAATTGCTGGTAATTTCTATCTTTATGATTTTATTGTGTATGCTTTGATAAACCCAGGGTATACCCTTTTATATATTTTCACTATGTTAGTATCAGAAAAGAATTTGTCCGTTGAATCCACTAATTATGATGTGCAAGTCACTAATCCATTAGGACAAAGTGTATTAGTTAATTTAATATGTCAAAACTGTCCATTGAAAATACAAGGCTGTGAATTTTTTGCTGATTTGATGTTGTTACCTTTTCAAGAATTTGATGTTATTCTTGGATTGGATTGGTTGACCAAACATGATGAAATAGTGAACTGTAGAGAAAAGCGGATAGATTTAAAATGTAGACAGGGGAAGTAATTTCAGCTGAGTTTGGAATACAAAAGGTGTTGTTAGGGTAATTTCAGTCTTTTCTGCTCAGAAGTTGATACGGAAAGGTAATGAAGCGTTTCTAGCTTATATTCTTGACACCCGAGGTTCTGAATCGAGGATGGAGCAGTTGTTACCAATTGTTAATGAGTTTGTTTATGTGTTTCCTGAAGAATTACTGGTGTAATAGCCCAAGTTTCAGTGATGTCAGAAATAGTGGTTCGAGACCACCAAATCCGAAAAATAAATTTATAGATTATATTATTTAATATTTACGAGCCAAATGTAGCTTTTAAAAGATTTTTGAAATAGTAAATTGTGTTTTATAAAGATTTATTTGGTCAAAAAATTGAGAAAAAGAGGTATCGAGATCTCAATCTTATAAACCGAGCCATAAATATTTTTATGAATATTTATGGAGTGTCAATAAGGTAGTATTAAAATTTGAATAGAAAATTTTGTCGTTCGGGTGGTTAATTAAATAAAAAGGACTAAATTAAAAAAGGTATAAAAGTTGCTAGAAGGATTAAATAGCACAATTGTCAAATGAGGAGGGACCTAAAGTGAAAATAAGCCCAAATGAGATATTTTGGGTGGCAATAGTTGAGAAAAATCAGGAAATGGATGAAATAAGGGTAAAATTGGAAAATTGCCAAAATTAGCTAAATAAAAATGGGACCAAATTGGAATATCTAGAATTCTCTTCATTTCTCTTCATTTTCATCAGCTGAAAAATAGCTATGGAAGAGGGTTCAAGCTGATTTTCATACTATATCTTCATGTAAGTTTAATTCTTGCTTTCTCCTTGAAATTTCTATGTTTTTGGACTTTTACAATTGGGTCCAACTTACTATGTCATTATTTTTTGATTCTATGGCTAATTTTTAAAGTTGCTATGGATGAGTGATGGAAGCATATGAGGAATAAACATAGAATTGAAGCTTTAATTTTGATATATGATGATTTTATCAAGTAAAATTGATGGAAATTAGTTTTAGGACCTAATTATGAAAGAGTTTGGAATTAAGCTCTAATGGTAAAGTTTTGATTTTAAAGGGTTATGAGTAGTTTAAAATGATATAATAAAGTATTAATTGAGAAAAATTAGCCTGATTGAGGGGTTAATTGGACAAGGACTGAATTGTATGAACTGTGAAATTTGGGGCAAAATGGAAATCAACACTTTGCACTAAAATAGTTTTGGACAGCAGTAGTAGTCTAATTTATAAAAATCACTAAAAATTGTAGAAATCGAATTAAAGGGTGAATAAAATATGTAATTAAATCTTATTGTGTCTAGTTTCTTATAAAAGAAATGGTGTAAGAAATGGAATTGTAAATCATGAGATATAATAGGTTTTGTGAGACAGGGTCAGAATGATTTCGGGTACCCTTGTTCTGACTTTGGAAAATAATAAAAATTGAGAAAAATAATTAGGGGCTTAAAGTTATATTTTTAAAATCTTGAATGAGTATATTTTCAATAAAAACAAATAAGAACCTCATCCGAATCCCGTATGAGGAGATAATTAATTTTTAGTGAAGAAGGGTCGGAACTGTCAAACAGCAGAACAGGGGTGACTTCAAAGAATAAACTGTACTTATTGGAAAAACCAAAAATTCTGAAAATTTTATGGTAAGAAGATATGTGAGCCTAATTTGAGGGAAAACTAGTGGATCCTAATTTGGAGGTCTATAGCTCAAGATAAAAATAATTTAGTGACTATGACACAAATGGACAGCTTGAATATTCACATAAATAAATAGTGAAAAATTATAGATAATGTTACTTACAAGTGTGTTGTTTAAACTAAGGATGTGAATGGAGAAGAGGAGGAGGAAGAATATATGAACGTCTTGTGTATAAATTGATCACATGCCCGATTATAATTGATAAACGTTGAATTAGAAATGATATAATGTTTTATTTGGAATATTTATTATGAAATTATGATTATCGTTATAATACAAAAATTGAACTTGTGAGTTTATATGGATAAATTTTAGTGATCATTTCTTAATTTTATGAGCTTCAAGATGTGTTATTTCATATTGTTGATGATAAAATCGTGAATAATGTAAAAGCATGAAAATTGAATAAATGATCAAATTGAGCACTTCAGTTTAGTGACAAGATGAATTGACGGAAAAGATCATGGTTGAACCATACAAACAAGTGATAAGTGATAGTTTCGGCTACACTTATATGATCAAGGACAAGTGAAAGTGAAAAGTGGTAGCTCCGGCTACCTGATCAGTGAAAAGTGGTAGCTCTGGCTACCTGATCAGTGAATAGTGGTAGCTTCGGCTATTAGTGACAAGTGATTTCCGTGTAAGACCATATCTGGGATATGGCATCTGTGTGATTCGTGTTTAAGATGTAAAAACATAGCTGGGCTATGGCATTCTAGTGAAAAGTGATGAATTGACGGATAAGTCCATGGTTTCACCATGGGATAATGATAGTGAAGATGCAAGACCATGGCTGAGCTATGGCATTCTAGTGAAAAGACCATAGCTATGTTATGGCATCAGTGATTATTAGTGAAATTCAGTGCATATCGGTGCAAACCAATTTCGTAAGACGTTCACTAATTTGACAAAATTTGGTAAGTGTTACATAGAATTATGTGATATAAGGAAATACGAGCTGATGAGACATGAATATAGAACTTGGTTGATGAATGAGTTCATTTGGGATTATATATTTGTACACCCTTGAGTGTATTATCCGTATGAATTGGTATTCCAAATGAGTTAATGAGAAAGGTTCTAATATGAAATAATCTGAATTCAAAATGAAATATTATGAAAGCGTACTTGAAATATGATAAACCATAATTATAACATATTTTAGACCCACATTTAATATGCTTTTGGATGATTTATTCCTCAATTTATGTAAAAAGATGCTCTTAATCCTTTCTTTTCATGTCTTATACCCAGAAAAGCACCCGAGGATGAAAAGAACACAAAACGGGCCCAAAACGGAGTAAATGGCCCATATCACGAAATCCACACGGCCTGGCCCAAAGAGCACACGGCCGTGCCTTGTCATGGATCTAGAACACGGCCTCACCCCGACTTACACGACTGTGCTTCAACTTAGAAATCTGAACACGGCCTGAAGACGAGTCACACGGGCGTGTGACATGGCCGTGCCCCAGTCGTGGACTTAGACAATTTCAGTCGGAAAAGGATACTTAGGGAGAAAGAATCGCATTCCAAGAGCCTATAAATAACCACTAAGTACCACCTTTGAAGGGGGTCAAGCTAGGCCAAGGAGCCAAGCCGGAAATGTCAGAATTGTGGGAATCGCTCGAGTTAGTCAGTTGATCCATCCCAAGAAGCCGAAATTCTACTCAAGACGGTGGGTTTCTTCTTTAGTTCCTTCAGGGAGTTTTAGGGATTTCTTATGTTTTGTTTTATCTTTTCTCTTGAGATGTTTTCTTTATTTGTTATGAACTAAATCCCTCAAATACCTGAAGGGGATGAAACCTAGATGAATCTTGTTATTGTTTTCTGAATTATATGATAAACACTTAGTTTGTTCTTAATTATGCATGCTTAATCCAAATCTGATGTGCTTAGGTGGAGGAGGAATAGACCCTGCTTAAGAGTAGATCAAGCGTAATTAAGCGGTGTTGATCGAACGCCTAGAGATAGGGTTACGAGATTTTACCGGATTAGGGTGAAACCTAATATGGGAATCCATTGATTGATTTACTGCTATTCTAGGGGGTTATTATAAGAGAACGAGAGTTCCACTAATTTACCTAGGGTTAGACGTTATTCGCCTCAAGAGAGGGTTTAATATACTTTAGGGAGTCTTACGGATCAAATTAAGTGAATAAATCGTATGGTTCAGTGTTAGATAACAAGTGAAGTCTAGGTGGATTCTTCCTGAGGGTATCATCGTGATCAACTGAGTTTTTCGTCAAGTTATTTCCCTATTCGTTCTTTTTGTCTTTGCGTCTTTAGCTTAGTTGTAGTTAATTTAGATTAAAGCAACTTCACTTTATTTTAGGCTAAATAATAAAAAGAAAGTGAGTATTAGTACTTTTAGTTCCTTTAGGTTCGACAATCCGGTCTTGCCTAAGCTATACTACTGTTCGATAAGTACACTTGCCTTTAATTGTTGTCAGAGTTAGTTTCCAGGTTTGATCATTCGTTTTATAAATTTTTAAAGCTCTGATTTCAACGATCAAAATACATTGATATATCTTGTATATGTTATTTGAGTTCATAATGTGGAAAGTAAATGTACGTGGAAATTTGAGATGATGATATCTGTACATGGGATCTATTGGTGGATACATACATCCAAATTTATATGATAAATTTTAGTGAACATTGAAATTGGACTCAATAAGTGGTTTGACAATTTAAATTGTGATTGGCAGGAAGAGTTAGTGAGTTGTATGTTTATGAATTGTTACATGTATTTGTCTGAAATACGGGGAAATAATGGTATTTGATACATGGAAAAATATGAGACTGTGATATATAAAAACATGAAATATGTTTGATAAATGTGTTTATTCATAATTATAGAACTGTACATCTAAAGTGTACTATTTGTGTAAAGATGATGTTCAAATGATTTGATGAGTAGAACTCAAATATGTAGTAGTTAGAAACCAAGACAAATTGTTATGAAAATGTATATGAAATACAGAGGTATGATTATTATATGTGATATGAATACATAATGTGAAAAAGTATAGGTATAAGAGGAATTTAATAAGAATTGAGCCTATATACGTTTCTTGTTATTTATATGAAGTGTACGACTAACGAATGGTGATAAGTATAAGGTTTGGTTGAATATCTTAAATTGATTCTTGACTATATTAAAATGTTAGTGAGTGAGAAATATGGCTTGGAAAATAGCTTAATTTTCGTCCACATGGGTAGACACGGGCGTGTGTTTGGGCCATGTGTGACAAGCGGTCTACCCCATAGGCGTATGGTCTGACTGTGTGTCTCCAGTAACAGGGTGTGTGACCCTTATATGCGAGAAAAATTTTAAAAGTCGCGAAAAATTTTCCTAAGGATCCAGTTTAGTCTCGACCTGATCTTAATGCATGATTTAGACCTTGAAGGTCCATTAAAGGAACGTTTATAATTAGTCTCGGTATTTGAATGATAATGATTTCAAATTATCAGTAAGTGTTCTGTACTCCTTGGTAATGCCTCGTCACCCTGTTTCGGCGACGGATACGGGTTGGGGGTGTTACAACTAGGTTTACCTCTAGACCGTGAAGTTAAATTTGTGATTGATGTGGTTCCGGGAACAACTCTAATATCAGTAACACCATACAGAATGGCACCAACTGAGTTAAAAGAATTGAAGAAGCAGTTACAAGAGTTATTAGATAAGGGGTTCATTAGACCGAGTACGTCACCTTGAGGTGCACCTATTTTGTTTGTGAAAAAGAAAGATGGATCTTTAAGATTGTGTATTGATTACTGACAGTTGAACAAGGTCAAAATTAAGAATAAATATCCTTTACCTCGCATCAATGATTTGTTCGATCAACTGAAAGGTGCTGCAGAGTTCTCAAAGATAGATGTAACACCCCAAACCTGACCTAGATGTTATGGCCGAATTTGGCGGTGTCACATGGTAGTGTTTTTTGAAAAGTGAGTTGTCGTCAAAAACCTCATTTCTTTATCACTTCTTTACACTCTCTTATGCTTAATTCCAAGAACTCTCTTATGCTTAATTCCAAGACGTGTCGACCAATTTCAAACGCGATTCATATTCAAAAGTTATTCTCTTTCAAAACGTAATTAATTTTCAAAATGTCACTTATTGCAGAAGCTTTTTAAAACAGTTTGCATATTTGTGCGTATTTTGTTAAAACGTTTGATTTTTTTTTTAAAACTCGATTATCCCTACTACTAGTAGTTGTAAATCAAAACAATAGAAACCCCAAATTTAAACTAAAAATCCAAAGAGACCATTATTACAGTAAAATACCCTCAAAATAAAATGAAAACTATAATTAAGTACTAAGTCGAATTAAATAGGTCGTGTGGCCACCACTGAGTCCTCCGTCGCACCGTTCCGCCTATGTCTAGGGATAACCTATACAGTCAAATCAGAAGGGTGAGTTTACGAAAACTCAGTGTGTAATCCCATATAAAGCAAACAGACAGAAAACAATCACAGTCTAGGCCTAAGCCCTTTTTAGTATCAGCGACAATATCAGTTTGGGCTTTAGCCCATCTCAGCACAGAAGCAATCATGTGTTTGGGCCTTGGCCCATTACAGTAACAATAATTAGTACAGTAACAGATTATACAGTATACAGGTCCTACCCAGCCAGCCTCTACACTCCATCTCTGTCCAACCCTACATTCTATGTGGAGATATAATCAACCCACCCATCCCTACACTCTAAAAAGTACCGAATGCGGCACTAGACAGTAGTTCGCAGCTGAGCTGCCAGTAAATTAGGCTCGAGGCTTTCAATACACTTCCTCCGATCAAAATAAACCCCCAACCCAATGCAATGCAGTATACAAATATGATATGCTATAACATAATATCATGCATGTAATCGGGGCATACAGTATCAAATTAGTGGAACATCATCGTACTTATTCATATCATTCATACAATCATTTTAGTCAATTAGGGGTCTAGGTAAGCTTACCAACCCTACAGTAGGTCCACAGTCGACTCGGGTGACTCGTGCAACCTTAGCAGTGAAACAGTGAAAATGGGCCTACAGGCCTATGATGCATGCCCGTGTAGGCCCACACGACCCAAAATGGCCTTGGTCGTGTAGATCACACGGCTTGGCCCAATATTCTCACACGCCCGTGTGCTTCACTCGTGTGGGGCCTCTACGCTCGTATGGCCCACACGGCCCAATTCGGCCCTGCCCATGAATCGCACATGGCCAGCCTTGTTGATCACACGCCCGTGTTCAGTCACACGGCCTACCACACGGGCGACCGCACACCCCTGTGGCGTTGACATTCACCTATTTCGACTTTTGCCGAATTCCAATTCCAGAGTTGTGTTTACACACCTGGTTTCTATTTCTTGAGAAAACTGCCCCAAGTCTTTGAAGCCTACACTTGATCGAACAATCACCAATTATTCACTTAAACATTTAATCAAATACACACAAGTTGACCAAGCGTTAAACTCACAACAACATTACCTTCGATCGAGTAATGAGGGAGGTTTCGCCCGCTTAAGACGTCAATCAGAGACCTTCAGCCCTTTTGTCAACTCCTAATCAACCAACAGAAAATCCCCTTAAACTATTTAACCAAACAAAAGTTAATCAAGAAGTAGAAACATAACTTACCATACCACGAAAATGTACGCTTACTCACGGAACGAAAGAATACAAGAAAGCAAATAGGAAAAGAAAATAGGTGAGAAGGAAAAGAATTTTCGGTAGAAATTTTGGCAGCAATTCAGTAGCAAAGAGAATAAATTCAAAATGTCAAAAGATTAGGAGCAACCAAGCTTTGGGAAAAGAAAAAAATATCATTCGGCCTGGGAAGAAAAGGAGCATGGAAATCACAAAATTTCATTGGTAGGTGGAGGTTGGGAAGAATCATACGGCAGCAAATGAAAAAGAAATAAGAAAAAGAACAAAAGATGAAAGCAGAGAGAAACCAAAAGCAGAAACGACAAAACTATCAGAAAATTGGGGAATGAGAGGGGGTAGCCGAAATTACCACTACTAGTTTCGGTTCTATCCAAACTCTTCCATCCAAATCTCCCCAAAACACTCCCCTTAATCCCTAAATCCCTTAACAACCAAAGTTCCCTCAACATCCTCCTAAATATCGGCCACAACATCCCCATACTCCTCAAATACTCAGAATTTTACCACATTTCAAACTCCTTCACGACACAAGTACAAAAAAAAATCCCCTCTTGCCCGTACAGGGATTCGAACTCAAGACCCCAAGCACACTGACACTCCACTTAACCACCAGACCAGTTGGCCCATTCTGACATAACTTACCAACTTATATTAATAAGCCTACTGATTTAGAGATAGGGGTTTATTCATTTAAAAACAAAAATTTTCCCAAGCTAATGCTTGAACTTAGAACCTCTCAGACACTTCCTAGAACACTTAACCACTGAAGTAGACATTCAATTGTGTCACAAACATACGAAAATAAATATATAAGAGATTTTTAGGGCGTTACAATAGATCTCAGATCTGGGTATTACCAGTTGAAAGTTAAAGAATGTAATATGCCAAAGACTGCTTTCAGAACTCGGTATGGTCACTATGAATTTTTAGTAATGTCATTTGGTTTAACTAATGCTCCTGCTATTTTCATGGATTTAATGAATCAGATTTTCAGCCATACTTGGATAGATTTGTAGTGGTGTTTATTGATGATGTATTAATCTATTCCAAGACGGAGTCCGAGCATACACAGCATTTACAAATTGTATTACAGAATTTAAGGGAAAAATAATTGTATGCGAAGTTCAACAAATGTGAATGTTGGCTCCATGAGGTTGGGTTTTGGGGTCATATTGTGTCAGTTGACAGAATTCGTGTAGATCTGAGCAAAGTGTCAGCAGTGATTAATTGGAAAACTCGGAAGAATGTTACAGAAGTGCAAAGTTTTCTGGGTTTAGCAGGTCATTACCGCCGATTTGTTAAAGACTTTTCAATGATTGCTTACCGATGACTCGGTTACTACAGAAGAACATTGAATTTATTTGGTCCGATGAGTGCCAGCAAAGTTTTGATCAATTGAAGAAAATGTTGATAGAGGCTCCAGTGTTGACTCAGCCTGAATCAAGTGTGCCATATGTGTAACAGTCCGGTTTATACCCTAGTCGGAACATTGATCTCGAGATCACAAATCCGAGTCCGTATAATATTTTAATATTATATTCTGTGCTATTGATATGAGGTTTAGCATGTGTTAAATTTCCGTAAGTTAATTTGATTGTTTGTGTGGTTAATTTGACAAAAGGATTAAATTGCATGAAATGTGAAAGTTGCTTGCTATTTGCTAAAGCACCTATGTGTTGTGGCTTTATAAAATGTGAGGACTTATGTGGCAAATAAGCCAATTCTATGATAGTGGACGGTAATAAATGTGGTACATGCCTTTTTTTATATATGATTATTACTTTATATTATATGTTTAAATATATTATTACTTATTCATTAAGTTATAATTATTTTATAATAAAAGAAACTTAGTGGATGGTTTTGGTCAAAAATGACCTTGTTAGTGAGGTTATAATATTTTATATTTTAAGGCTAAATTAGTAAATAGATTATTATGTATGATATATTTGATAAAAGCATGAAAAATGGCCATTTTTAGTTCATCTTTTGGCTGAATACTTGAGAAAGAAGAAAGGGTTTAGTTCTTTTGAATTTCGGCACTTACAAGCTTAAATCAAAGGTTAGTTTTTGACCCATTCTTGATAATTTCTACGTTTTTGCAATCGTTGCTTCAAGAGCTATCAAACCCATGTACTAATTTTGATGAATTGATGACGTTTATGTGAGATGCCATTAATGATATGTCAAGCTTTTAGATGATTTTTGGTGTTAAATGAAAGATGTGTGCTAGATGAACATACTTTGTTCTTGAATTTTTGATGAATTTAGCTAAATAGGGCTAAATTAAAAAAATGGTAAATTGAGGGACTAAATAGCAAATTTGATGAAAAATCTGGGCTTGTATGTGATGTATATGTATTCGGCCAAGCATGTATATGTGTGGATTTTGTGAAAAATGGATTAGATTGGTAAAATGTACAAATGTAGGGGCTAAATTGTAAATAGCCCAAAATATGTTTGTATGGATTAAATTGAATGAAATAGTGAATAAAAGGGTTAATTCTGAATATGTTTAGAGCATGAACCGAAGAAAATGGACTTAAATCGTGGGAAGGCGAAAGTAATCGAGTAGCCATTTTCATTCAGATAAATCGAATCCGAGGTAAGTCACTATGCAAATAAACGTATTTGTATGATATTATATTTGTTATTATGACTATTATTGAATATGGTTATTCATGAGAAGATATGCAAATGAAATCTGGGATAAATTCGATATAGTGACTAAGTCCGAGAAGTCCCGTACGAACCTAAGAATAGATAGGATTAGATATGTCATGACATAGGTGTCTGTTCTGTTTTATCATGTAAGACCACGTCTGGGACGTTGGCATTGATCTAAGACTCGTGTAAGACCATGCCTGGGACGTTGGCATCGATATCAGCTTTATGAATAAGACCGCGTCTGGGACATTGGCATCAATATGACTTTTACGTGTAAGACCATGTCTGGGACATCGGCATCGTATTGATACATGTAAGACCCTGTCTGGGACAGTGGCACTGATATCCGAGTGCATGTAAGACCTCGTCTGGGACGTTGGCATTGTACAACTATTCCGAGCTTTCTGAGTATCCTACTAGTTTCCTATTGGTTTAACGGGAAAATTTGTGATACGTATTGCAAATCCGAGCTATGAACAAATATGTGATTGTAAAACCATTTCAGGTACGTTGATTATACACTAATTGTGTATACAAGGTAAGCATATATGTGATCTTATTATGTTGCTATGAATATGGAATTGATAATGTGATATGTAAGGTTTTGTTTAAATGAGTTATATGTTTATGTGATTCTTAAATTGTGAATATGGCAAATGTGATCAAAAGTATATGAATCAAAGCATATATGTGATAATTTTCTAAGTTTGTTTGTATATTGACTTACTAAGCTTTTGGAAAGCTTACTCTATGTGTGTGTTTTCTCTGTTTTATAGGTCGTTAAAGCTACTGTAGGCTCGGGACCGTCAAGGATCATCATCACACTTCTAAACTCGTTTTGGTACCCTTTTGAAAATGTATATAGCTTAATATGGCATGTATAGGCTAGATATATGTATATGATTTTGAAGTGAACTTAGTCATGTGTTTTGACAAATTTTGAGTTGATAAATGTTTGAATGAATGAGCTATATGATACAAATTTTGATATGAGTTGATGCATATGAAATGGTTAAGTTTTGTTTAAACAACGGATGATTATGATTGTGTATGAATTAGGTGTATTTTGTGGGTTTTAATAACCTAAAAATGATGAAAATTGCAGTTTTCACACAGCCTACACACATGGGCGTGTGCCCAGGCTGTGTGGCAAAGTCAGAATCAAAATGAATCGCCCACGGGCTAGCCCCACAGCCGTGTGTAGCAAGTCAGAATCTACCCACGGGCTGCCTACGACCATGTGATTTCCCCATGGGCAGGCCACACGGGCATGTCCCAAACCACACGGGTTTGACGAGTAAAATTCTATTTTTATTATATTTTTATGGTCTACAATTTTACGGAAAGATTTCGTAAAAATTTCGTTCAAAAATTTTGACGTTTGAGCACTCAATTTAGTCAAAAGGACTAAATTGTAAAAAGTGCAAAAGTTGAGTTCTATATATTAGAGGTGTTACAGTAACCCTATTCCGGCGACGGTTTAGGGTTAAGGGGTGTTACAATATGTGGTATATAGTGATGCGTCTCTGAATGGTTTAGGTTGTGTACTGATGCTGTCAGGAAAAGTTGTAGCATATGCTTCACGACAGTTGAAATCAGATGAAAGAAATTACCCTACACATGATCTTGAGCTAGCTGCTATTATTTTTGCTTTGAAAATTTGGAGACACTCCCTATACTGTAACACCCCAAACCTGGCCCAAACACTACAACCGGATCTGGTATGTCACTTGAGTGATTTTATAAATATGTAGCACTTAGGAAAGCAATTGTCAGGTTTTAATACTAAAACCGAAAACTCAGTGATTTATTAGTAAGTATAAAATATAAAGTTATAAAATGCATTGGTGGACTTAAAAATAATAGCCCAAAAAATTATCCATGTCTTAATGTATTTTAAACATAAAACCTTAAAGCCCAATAATAATAGCCCAACATAAAACCCAAAACTTAAATATTAGTCTAGTGGCCCATGGCCTTATTACAAGAAATTCTAAACCCATTAATTAAATAAAAATCAAATATTAATTTAAGTCTTTTTGCTGAATCCTCAAAGCCCTATCGCATGGTCACCTTGCTCTCCTCTCCAACCCGGTCCGATACCCTAAGTGTCACCTGAGATGGTTAAAATAAAAGGGTAAGTCGCGAGACTCAGTGTGCAACCCTCATGCACCATTAGATTTGGGCTTTAGCCCCATACAACATATTAATCAGAATATAAATAACAAAAAAAATAACATGCAAAGCCCAACCCATGTCCTAGGTGTCCATCGCCCCCGTACCAGCCATACACACCTTTGGGGATTTCTACAATCAACCCACACCGCTACACGCCTTGATGGCAGTCATGCTGCTCATCATCAGATCATGGCCATAGCCACTACAACAGATCACGGCATAAGCCGCTACAACAGATCACAGTAAAACCGCTACAACGTATAACTTCCTCCTTTCATCAAACCCAACCCATGCAATCACATAAAATTAATATACTTATAACATTTAATCAAAGCATTCACTAACCTGGTGATTTGCCTTGACCCTCTTTTTGGGTTTCCGTCTTTATGTCGGGTTTTCGGCATTTATCAATACATATAAAACTTATAATCATATATTATTCAAACAGATCTAGATGGTGTAGAGAATTACACACCTGATTAATGCAGATACCCCTTGCTAAACCAATCTACACTTTGCTTCGAAAAGCCGGAAAAGATGTGAAAAATAGGCCTCTCCTATATTCAGCCATAGTTAGTATTCTACCCGATTTTATATACTAAAATCAATAAAATTTCTTACCTTGAAATCCCGAAAGTATCATGATTCTATAACTTAGAGATCTATGCGATTGACTCCTTCTTCAAATCCTGGAATGCCGAAAATAATAGTAAAATAAAGGATTAGTTTCTAAATAGCCATTCGGCTAAGGACTTTGAAAAGTCGAAAGAACATTGAAATCCTGAAATCAACACTTACCTATTGTTTCCTTCAGATTTCGGCATAAGTAGACTCCACTAAAGAAGATTCGGCAACTTCAGGAAGTGAGATCCTAGTGATTTCGGCTTTTGGAAGATTTAAGAATTGAAAAGGTGGCTAAGGGTGATTCGGCCAATAAATATTAAGAAGAATAATAGGTGTAGTTTCGGCTTTTAGATATTAGAAGAAGAATAACAATAGCGGTTAAGAAATTTTAGAAAGAAAGAAAGGGTGAAGAAGATAATGACTTTCGACTTTTGAGAGAAAGAAGATGAGAAAAGAAAAATAGAAGAGAGGCTTCAAAATTTCGGCACACCCCCTCTTTATATAGAAAACCGATTCCTCCGTTTAGCAGAGATTGATTTTCGTCCAACAGTGCCACACATGATAGCTCCTATCCCTTTTCCCTTATCTTAATCTGTTATCTCCTCAAAAATAGCCTTTATCTGCTTATTATCCTTAAAGACTAAATCCCTAAATAATAGCCTTTATCTGCTTATTATCCACATAAAATAAATATAATAAAATTCCCCAAAAAAATAGCCTTGTGCCGTCCCCCCTTACTCAATTAAGTGTCGAAATTTAGCCCTATAACTTAGTCTTCAAGCAACCAAAATTTAGGCCTTCCTCGTGCACTAGTGACGCCACTTATAGCTCACCTTACTGTGCCCCTAGTTGCTGGGCCATAAGCCCAATATGTCAATTAAACTACTACAACTTTAATTTAAGCCCCTAAAATGTCTATACAAAATATTTAATCAAAGCCTCGGCTCAATCCTTGAGCCCAATTGCACCTCTAATTATCAAATTAACTAATTAAACATGTCTACGCATTAAACACATAGACCCAAAAATTCAGGATGTTACATATACAATGAGAAATGTTATGTATATACAGACCATAAGAGTCTGAAGTATTTAATGTCGCAAAAGGATTTGAATTTGAGAAATAGACGATGGCTAGAGCTACTGAAAGATTATGATCTTGTTATTGACTACTATCCGGGAAAAGCAAATGTAGTGGTAGATGCACTCTGTCGAAAATCGTCATTGTTTGGTCTTCAGGGTATTGAATGCGCAATTGTCTGTTAGTGAAGATGGTTCAGTGTTGGCAGAATTAAAAGCAAAACCTGTATTCTTTCAACGAATTCGAGAGTTGCAAGATGAGGATCCAAAATTGGTGTTGAAGCGACAGATGGTTCAGGACAAGTTGAGTTCAGAGTACTCCATTGATGATAACGGTATGTTATACTATCATAATAAAATTTGTATTCCGAGTGACTCAACTTTGAAAAATGATATTTTGTCTGAAGCTCATAATAGTGTGTATGCTATTCATCCCGGTAGCACGAAAATGTACTGTGATTTGAAGAAAATGTATTGGTGGCTCGGTATGAAACGAGAAATTTGTAAGTTTGTGGCGAAGTGTCTAATTTGCCAACAGGTAAAAGCTGAACATCAGGTACCTACAGGGTTGTTGCAGCCCATTATGATTCCGGAGTGGAAGTGGGAACATGCTACAATGGATTTTGTATCCGGATTACCTGTAACTCCAAGAAAGAAAAATTTGATCCAGGTGATTGTTGATCGATTGACTAAGTCAGCACATTTTTTCCGGTTAGAACGAATTTTTCACTTGAAAAGTTAGCGGAATTATATGTGTCAGAAATAGTGAGATTACATGGAGTGCCAACATCTATTATCTCAGATCGACATCCGAGATTTACTTCGAGATTTTAGGGTAAGTTGTAAGAAGCTTTGGGCACTAAGCTAAATTTCAGCACAGCTTTTCATACTCAGACAAATGGGCAATCAGAACGTGTGATTCAGATATTAGAAGAAATGTCAAGGTGCTATATACTCGAGTTCGGTGGTAGCTGGGAAAGGTATTTACCTTTAGCTGAATTTGCTTACAATAATAACTATCAGTCTAGCATAAAAATGGCACCATTTGAGGCTCTTTATGGTAGAAAATGCAAAACTCCTTTATATTGGTCTGAATTGAGTGAATCTAAGTTAGTTGGAATGGATTTGATAAGTGAAACTGAAGAAAAAGTTCAGATTATCCGGGATAGTCTGAAAGCTGCTTCAGATGGTTAGAAGTCATATGCAGATTTAAAAAGAAGAGATATAGAGCTTGCAGTTGGTGATCGAGTTTTCTTAAAGGTTTCACCATGGAAGAAAGTTCTACGATTTGGTAAAAAGGAAAAACTGAGTCCAAGATTCATTGGATTCTATGAAATAGTTGAAAGAATTGGCCCTGTAGCTTATTGGTTGGCTTTACCTTCGGAACTTGAAAAGATTCATAATGTGTTTCATGTATCTATGTTGAGACGATATAGATCGGATCCTTCACATGTGTTTCCTCACACTGAAATTGAGCTTCAACCAGATATGACCTATTCAGAAGAACCAGTAAAGATTTTGGCTCGTGAGGTTAAAGAATTACGAAACAAACGAGTACCATTAGTTAAAGTGTTGTGGCATAGACATGGTATGGAGAAGGCAACCTGGGAAACTGAGGAATCTATAAGATCACAGCATCTGATTCTATTTCCAGGTAACAGATTTCGAGGACGAAATTTTCTAAGGGGGAGAGTTATAACATTCTAAATTTCAGTGGTGTCGGGAGATAGTGAATCGAGATCACTAAATCCGACAAGTAAGTTTGAAAATTTTAGAAATTAATAATTATGAGTCAAGTGTGAATTTAGAAATATATTTGAATTAGGGAATTTTGTGAATTAAAAGAAATTATTAGGTCAAATGAGTCAAGAGCGAGGTATCGAGACCTCAAATACATAAACCGAGCCACAAATATTTTTAAAAATATTTATGGAGTGTTATTGAGTTAGTATTAAAGTTTCGTTAGGAAATATTAACGTTTTGATAGTTAATTTATTAAAAAGGACTAAATTGTAAAATGTGCAAAATTTGCTAAAATGATTAAATAGCTTAAGCATCAAATGAGGGAGGATTAAAAAGGCAAATTAGCCTAAAGGTAATGGCTGAGGCGGCATAAGCAAGAAAAAAAAAATCTGAAATTAGGTGAAATAAGGGCAAAATTGTAAATTTTACAAAATTAAACAAATAAAATATCAATTAAAAGAGAAAATTAGAAATTTCTTCAAAATTGACAACCAAAAACGCCATAGAAGAGTTCCTCCAAGATGGGTTTTCATAATTTTGCTCCATGTTAGTTTATTTCTTGTCATTTTCTTGTAATTTTTGTGTTTTTACGATTTTTGCAGTTAGGTCCAACTATCTAATTCATTAGTTTTTTTATTTTATGGGTGACTTTAAAAGTCACCATGAATAATTTCTATATGTTTATGATGAATTTACATGGATTTGAAGCTTTAATTTCATTAAATGATGAATTTATTAAGTGATTCTAATAGAAAATGATTTTTAGGACCTAATTGTGAAAAAGTTATGAATTAGGGTTTTGTGCTGAAATTATGAATTTCAAAGGCTGTGTAGTAGTTTAAAATAGTTAGATAAAGTGTTAATTAAGAAGAATTAGCTCAATTGATGGGTTAATTAAGCAGAGACTAATTTGTAAAAACTACAAAATTTGGGGTAGAGTGTAATTCTAAAAATTAAAGGGCATAAATTATGAAGTAGAGTGAAATTGAGATAAATGCTAATGAATAAATGATTTTATAATTGTAGATCAAGAACCTGAAGCGAATCGTGGAAAAGAAAAATTGCCAAAATAGTCCCTGAATTTCTACGACTTTTACAAATTAGCCCAGGTAAGTTCATATGGCTAAATTTAATGAATTTCTATGAAAATTTCATGAATGTTGTGGTATTTTATTGCATGTGAATGTTATTAAACTGAGATAACTGTGAAAGTATGAATGTTTGAATAAAAGTTCTAATTTAGATGAACATCGGATTGAGTACTTTCGTTCAATGACTAATACGCATTGATGGAAAAGACCATGGTTGGACCATGGCAATATATGATTTCCTTATAAGACCATATCTGGGATATGGCACCGGTGTGATATGTGATATCAGTATAAGACCATAGCTGGGCTATGGCTTCGGTGTGTGATATGTGATTTCTGTATATGATTGTTATAAGATGTTCAGTAAGAATTATTTTCTATGTCTATGAACTTGGTAAGCTTTCATAAGCTTGTATTCGTGTGTTTAATGTTCTTGTAGATTAACATAGATACGGAGGATCGGATCAGCACGAAGGATCACACTATCCAAATTATTTCCGGTAGCTTTTGTTAATCATTTTTTTATTTATATGGCATGTATAGGAGTTTAGTAAAAATGATATAAATTAAATAGTAATGGTATGACTTGAATGATAAAATATGTATTATAACCTAGTGTGATGAATATGTTAAAATATATGTAAATGATACATGTTTTGGTTTGGATTTGGTTGATTGGGTTGGACTACATTGGTAAATCAAAGTGTTAAGTGCAGGTTAAAGGTGTATGGGTGAGAAAACTAGTCTAAAATGGCCAATTTTCATCCACACGGACAGACACGCGGCCTGCCTCATGGACGTGTATTGAAACCGTGTGTCCCCTGCACCTTAAAAATTTGAAACAGAATGCTCGAAATTTGACACACGGTCAGAGACATGGGCATGTGTCTCAGCCATGTGGACGGCACGGCCTTGAACACGGGTGTGTGCCCTGGCCGTGTGAAGTATGCACCTATTTTATGAAAAAATTATTATAACTTAATCGATCACACGGCCTAAGCATATGGGCGTGTGACCTCAATTTGATGATGACGTCATAAACAGAATGCACACTAATTTGAACACGGCCTGAAGCACGGGCATGTCTTAGGGTCACACGGGCGTGTCCCGAATCCACACGGGCGTGTGACCCCTTTTTCATGAAAATTTTTCTAAGTTTTTACAAAAAGTTTTTGAAGTTCTCGGTTTAGTCCCGAACCACTTTCGATGCATGTTTTGGGCCTCGAAGGCTCGTAATAGGGACAATATGTATGTTTTTGAAAAGTTTTAAATTTGAGTGGAAATTCATGTCTCAGTTTTGAATGTTTTCTTGTGAATAAGCCCGGTAATGCATCGTACTCTATTCCAACGTCGGATATGGGTAAGCGGTGTTCCACGCAGGTTAGGTTAAAGTCGAATTAACGAATCATCATCCAAAGCCAATCCCAAACTCAAAACATGGTGACGTATGGGATGTTTATGTTTGTCATTTTGGGAAATGTTTGTAAATGATATTATAAGTTGATATTGGTTGATTATCTATATATAAACATATGTGTTATGTTATAGTTATAAAATGGTATGTTAAAGTTATTGCAAAGTATGAATGAATAGGCAAAAATTTGGGTTAAATTAGTATGATTTAGAAATTGGTTTGGTTGGTGATTATTTAGATTATTTTAATGAAATGAGTAAGGTATCTATGAGAGTTCTTTGATTAGGCACTTAGGATGTCTATTTTAACAAGAGATGTTTAGTCGTGTTTTGAAGTGGTTGAACGATTGGATTTTGAGTTGCTTATTGTTTAAGATTACAGGGTTGGTAAACTTGATGTTTAAGGTTCATTTTGAGCCCACATGGCCAAACACATGGGCGTGTGACTGGACCATGTGAGACACACGGCTAGCACACGGGCATGTGCTCCGGCCGTGTGAAAATTGCACTTAAATTTCGAAAAATAAATTGACCACAGGACCTAGCACACGGGCGTGTGACTTGGCCGTGTGAGCTAAGTCAAAGAGTTACACGGGGTAGGACACGGCCTGAAGCACGGGCATGTCATAGGGTCACACGGGCGTGTCCTTTGGCCACGCGGGCATGTGTGCCCTGTAGCTAGAAATTTTTTTTGAAATTTCACGAAAAATTCTCATAGAACCCGAGTTAGTCCCCATTTGTTTCAAAAACATATTTAGGGCCTCGAGGGTCCAACAAAGGGACAATATAATTATTGTATGAAGTGTATGCTAATTAATTTGTTTAATGGTCGTATTTGATCTGAAAAGTCCAGTAATGCTCCATAACCTTGTTCCGGCGATGAATAAGGGTTAGGGGGTGTTACAATTTTTTTCTTGTTATGCCGTCTCATCCAATTCATTTAGGTATATTTACTATTTAAGTCCTCCCTCATTTATTAATCAAGCCATTTAATCACTTAAAGATTTTAATTAGCAAGTTTTGCACCTTTTTCAGTTTAGTCCTTTTTAATTAATTAACTATCGAAACGTTAAAAATTTTCAACGAAACTTTAATACTACCTTAATGACACTATAACAGTTCGGTTTAAATCCCAATCGGACAGTGGTTTCGGGACAACAAATTCGAGTTAGAAAAATATTTTAATATTATTTTTGGTGTCTACAGCATGTTAATTTATGTGTGTGAAAGTTTCGTGTGAAAATTTTATTGTTTGTGTGCTCGATTTAATTAAAAGGACTTAATAGCATAAAATGCAAAATTAGCATGCTATATGTAAAGGTATCTATTTGCTATGGCTTCTATTATATGGAGTCCTTATGTTGTAATTTAATCATTAGAATTATGCATGGACAAAAATAGACAACCATTAAATAGTTTTCTAATTAAATCATTAAGGTTAAAATTGTAAAATGTATATTAATATGTATTAAATAAAAAAAATGGCCATGCATGTGTTCATCTTTCTTTGTCGAATCTAAGAAGAAAAATAAAGCTCTAGAAGCTTTAAACATTCGTCACCTTTGGGAGCATAATTCAGGTATGTGTTTTGCTCGGTTTTTAATAATTTTTACGTTTTTGATATCGTTGCTTTGAATACTAGCTAGCCCATGCTTGAATTTTTGAATCTGATGAAGTATTCATGAATTGCCATTGTTGAGATCTTGATATTTTTGTGTCTGATGATGAAAAATAAATATATGTTGTTAGATTGTTAAGTTTAATTAAGTGATTTTTAGTAAAAATGCCTATTTAGGATTAAATTGTGAATTTTGTAAATTGAGGGGTCAAAATGTAAAATAAATGAAAGAAATGGGCTGCTAGGGACCTTAGTGAAATTCGACAAAGCATGAGTGTGGTGAAATTTTGAATATTTTGTGTTTTGTGAAATAAGGAATAAATTGTGAAAAATGTGAAATGTCAGGAGAAAAGTGTAATTAGCCCATTATTGTGTTTTTGGATGAATTTGATTGAATATTTGATTAAATAATTCAATTTTATATTAAATTAGATCAAGAAAAGAGGAAATCAGATTTGGACCGGGGGAAATCTAAAGTTTTCGAATAGTCGTCCTGGTTCGTCCGTCTTTGCCGAGGTAAGTTCATAAGTAAATAGATGTCGTTAATTTTGATTGTATATATTTTATTTGTGCTGAATTGAATTATTACTTGTATATATATGTTCAAGTCGAATTTGTATAAGTATGGGAAAAGTAATTACAAGCTTGAATCGATCGAGTTACGGCGTCCGAAAGCCCCGTACGAACCTTAGGAATAGTTAGGATACATATGTCATGACATAGGATTTCCGATATGTGATTTCATGTAAGACCACTGATCGCTGGATTCAGAGTTTTAAATTTATAATGAATGGGAATGATCGAACCTGGAAACTAACTCTGACAACGATTGAGGCAAGTGCACCTATCGAACAGTAGTGTAGCTTAGGCAAGACCGGATTGTCGAACCCAAAGGAACTAAAAGTACTAATACTAACTTTATTTTTATTATCTAGCCTAAAATAAAATGGAGTTGTTATCTAATCTAAAATTAACTAACTACTAAGCTAAAGACTCAAGACAAAAAGAACGAATTGGGGAAATACTGTTGGAAAAACTCAGTTGATCAAGACGATACCCTTAGGAAGAATCCACATAGACTTCACTTGTTATCTAACACTGAACCGGATGATTTATTCACTTGACTTGATCCGTAAGATTTCCTAATTTATATTAAACCCTCTCTCGAGGTGAATAACGTATAACCCTAGGTTGATTAATTGAAATCTCTTTCTAACTAAAACCCCTAGAATTACATTAACTCGATCTATGGACTCCCATATTAGGTTTCACCCTAATCCGGCAAAATCTCGTCACCCTATCTCTAGGTGCGCTATCAACTCCGCTTAATTATGCTAGATCTACTCTTAAGCAGGGACTTTTGCTCCTCCACCTAAGCACATCCAACTTGAATCAATATCCCGGAAATATTAACACAAGAATTAAGCACACATAATTAAGAACAAATCAAGTATTTTTCATATAGTTCAGAAAACAATAACAAGATCCTTCTTAGGTTTCATCCCCTTCAGGTATCTGAAGGGTTTAGTTCATATCAAACAAAGAAAACATCTTAGAAGGAAAGATAAAACAAAACATAAGAAATCCTTAAAACCCCCTGAAAGAATTGAAGGAGAAATCCGCCGTCTTGAGTAGAATTCCGACTTCTTGAGATGGATCAACTGGCTATCTTCTAGTGATTCCCACAAATCTGACCTTTTCGGCTCGGCTAAAGTAACCCAGAAGGCACTTGATGCTCGGCTTTTACTTGCTGACAAAATAAACACTTTGAAACAAATTCAAATATATCCCGCTTCATGCCAGATCACCAATAGAACTGTTTCATATCATTGTACATTTTTGTGCTACCCGGATGTATCGACAATCGACTATTATGAGCCTCGTTCAAAATCATCTGAATCAAATCCACATTCCTCGGAATATATATTCGGCCTTTAAAGTTCAAACAATCATTTTATCAATTCGAAACTCTGACTCTACATTACTTTCACACTGAACTCGTTTAGCAATCATATCTTTGTAAATTTTCTGTGCCTCACAAAATTGCTGAATAAACAACGGTCTTGCATTCAACTCAGCTATGATCGAACCATCACCATGCATAACCATATGTGCGTTCAACGCACGAAGAGCAAACAATGATTTTTGACTTTAAGCATCCGCAATAACGTTGGCTTTTCCCAGATGGTAGTCAATCACCAATTCATAATCTTTCAATAGTTCTAACCATCTGCGTTGTCTCAAGTTCAGGTCTTTTTGAGTCATCAGATATTTCAGACTTGTGTGATCTGAATAAACATGACATTTCTCACCGAATAAGTACTGACGCCAAATTTTCAATGCCAAAACAATGGCTGCTAATTCCAGATCATGAGTCGGATAATTTCTTTCATGAGGCTTCAACTGTCTCGAAACATAGGCTACAACCTTGCCTTCTTGCATTAAGACACAACCCAAAACCACTCAAATAAGCATCACTGTACACAACAAATTCTTTACCCGATTCAGGCTGAGCTAACACTAGAGCTTCGGTCAAAAGGGCTTTCAACTGATCGAAACTCTTCTGACACTATTTTATCCAACACATAAGCTAGGTAAGCTTCACATTCCTTTCTCATATACTTTCGGACTAGCATCGAGGATATTACTGTAGGTAACCCATTCAAATCATTAGATTTAACCCGGATGATCTCACGGTTCTGACATCTCAAATCAATAATCTTTCTTTTGCAATTCACCACAACATCGTGCAAAGTTAACCAGTCCATTCCCAAAATTACATCGAACTCGTCAAAAAGGCAACAACATTAAATCAGCTGAAAAGTAGGAATCTTGAATCATCAACGGGCAACCTTTACACACTTTATCAACAAGTGCACATCGACCCAAGGGGTTGGACACACGGATCAGAAACTCAATAGACTCAACAGGTAGTCTTACTGGATACTAGAGTTTCACACACATATGAATGAGTCGAACCGGAATCAATCAATGCAATCACAGTAGTATCATAAAGAGTAAAAGTACCAGTGATAACATCTGAGGAAGAAGCATCCTCTCTGGCACGAATAGCATATGCTCTAGCTGGTGCACGAGCCTCCGATCTAATTGCAATGTCTTTAGTTCCTTTCTGCCTGCCACTAACATTTCCCGAATGCCTAGATGGTCTACCTCGCACTGACACATTACCTGATTTGATATTCTGGGCCGTGTTTTGCTCAGCTAACATCGACCACTCCCTGATTAAAAGATCTGATGATCCACATTTAAAGCCAGACCGATCACGGAATCTACAACTCCCGGAATGCCATTTACCACAATGCTTACATTCAACTCGATTCTACTGGACATTACAAACACTGGCCATCGAAGTAGCTCGAGAACCCGCATGAGGTCGGTCTCGTCTAGACATGTTTGAAGTAGCTTTATGTCGACCAAAGTCATCTCTGAACTTTTTAGATACAGATTGGAAAGCCTTACTCAACGATCTCTTACGAGTGTCTCTAGCTTCCATTTTAGCCTTTCTTTTCTCTTTCCCAAGCTCTCCAGCTTTGCAAGCTCGCTCGACAAGTACCACGAACTCTTTGATTTCAAGAATGCCAACAGGCAACTTTATGTCTTCATTCAGACCGTCTTCAAATTTTTTTTACATATAATAGCTTCAGTGGATACACACTCTTGGGCATATCGGCTCAATCTGACAAATTTTCGCTAATATTCAGTTACAATCATGCGACCCTGTTTTAGTTCCAGGAATTCTATCCTTTTCTGATCGATGAACCTCCGGCTAATGTATTTCTTACGAAACTCGATCTGGAAGAAATCCCACGTCACTTTTTCTTTCGGAACCACTAATACTAGTGTATTCCACCAGTGATATGCAGTGTCCCGAAGTAAAGATATAGCACATTTCAGGCATTCATCTGGAGTGCAAAATAGCTCATCAAGTACCCGAATAGTGTTATCAAGCCACATCTCAGTCCGCTCTGCATCATCATCATCATTAACTTTACATTCTTCAGCCCAATATTTTCTGATTTTATCAACAGGAAGCCTACTAGATCTCATTAGATCTATCATCAGATGTGCTAAAGGTACCAGAGTTGGATTATTCGGGGGTGGAGGTGGTTGTACAGCCGGGTTATTCTGAATAAACTGGGTAAACCACTCGTTCATCATCTGGTAGAAGGCTTGTTTAGCCTACCCCTCATAGCCACCCGAAACTGGTCAAGAGTCTACTGGCGCTGATCTGCGTGCGCGATCAGGCGCTACACTCTCTACATCATCCGCTACGGCTCTGTCAGGATCGAAATCCATTTACTATATAAATCATAGTTTGAAATGTCAGAAGTCACCACACTATCAAATATATAATAAAGGCATGTATAGCTAGACTCACACGTGCTACGGTAGTCCTAAAATCGACTAAACCGTAAGCTCTGATACCAATAAAATGTAACACCCCTAACCCGTATCTGTCGCCAGATTAGGGTTATGAGGCATTACCGAACTAGACTGTGAACATCGCAGGCATTTACCGCAATTCATACATTTATCAATTTCCAAAGCCATAGATTAAACTTCAATTACCAACTAGTTTTTCATACCAACATTCAGATTAAACCAAACAACTAATCAAATCAAAGCTCACATGAATTCATTTGCGTGCATATAATTGAATCTAAGATGTCTATAGGGTACATGCATCGCATATCTATATGATCTTATAGTACTTATAAGAACAAAAAGAGCAGTTCATATCATACTAAATTCGTTTGCTTAGTGCACATAACATCATACATATACCAACTTACCATATATTATACCACTTTATTTCATTAACAGATTATCAAATAGTCTATAGTCGTTTTAAGAAATTTTTAGCATAAGTAACAATTACAAATACACTAAATTCGATCGATCAAATAATTTAATCAAAATTCATATAAATAACCAATACATAACTACCTATTCGGTTACATCCATTATGTCTAATCCATTTTAACATACTTGAATACAAAACACAAACATAACAAAAATATCATCCTTATAGTCCATGACAACCTTCATACTAATAAGATATTATTATTTTAGCCTATGATGTCATTATTCACAAGACCAAATTGTACCTATTATAAACATCAAGACCATGGCCGAATATATGGTAAACAAATCCTTACCACTTTTGCATCACAATGACATAACCATATGCATCATCTAGTCATTAAAAAGAAAACCATATGTATCCTCATCAAAACATAAAATAAAAGCCATATTCGTATGGCTATAATACATATATTATTCAAGTTTCCAACTCAAACAAGGACATTAATCACCCTATACATGCCTTTATCCAAAATAAACTAAACTAAAGGTGTACCAAAAAGATGATAGTGTGGTTGACTCCGCTGATGTTTTCTCGAGCCCGTAGCTAGACCAAATCTATAAAATAGAACATTAAACACACACGGAGTAAGCTTACTAGCTTAGTAAGTCTTAAGCAAATACAACATAATATACAAACATTTAAACTTTTAATAAATAAGTTCATAGCGATGAATATAAACATTATATAAGTGAATTTTTCATGGCCGAATACCCTCAATACACTGAACTTAATTATTTACACTTTACTACCATGAACATATACATTATCTAATCATATGAATATCATAAACCTTCGTACATTACAATTCAAATAAACATGTCATAATTATCGATTTCTTTTACCAATATCCTCCTCAATTATAGTCGAAACTTCAAGTGATATAAACACATGTACATGCCTTAATCTCACATTTATATATATAATTCATACCTATCAATGATAGACTCAATATCACAAAATAAAATATATTTTGTATTATCAAATTCATTACATCACACTTAACTCAAACATTCATGACTTAATATTTAATGTACCAAAACCGAATATCCCTTTTTATTGTATATACATACATCAACTTTCACCTCTTTACCATAGTTTATTTTGTACCAAATAAATAATTACTCACTTATGCATAACGTTATGCTGGTACGATTACTTATTTCCTTCAAGATTTTCTATGATCAATTCACTCATATTACACATATAATCAAATTCCATCTATCATATGTATAACACTATCTTTCATCAATTCATTTAATTATTATCATAGCATATAAACATAACCTTAAAGTATGCTTAATACATACCTTATAGTCGAACTCAAAATTTCACTTTCATAAACGTAAACTTCCATGGTTTGTTTCATACCTTTACCATTTCATAGCTAAAGTTCGGAAATTGAAAACTCACCAGCTTATAACAAGCTATGCACTAGTTCGAATCGCATATACCGGCACCTTGCCTGCTAGACTTGAAATCCGAGATTTAAAACACCGACATTTAGCCTGCCAGGCATTAAGCCCGATACATTCACCGGCACAAGGCCTGCTAGGCATTAAGCCTAAAATAAATCACCGGCACAAGGCCTGCTAGGCATTAAGCCTGAAATAAATCACCGGCACAAGGCCTGCTAGGCTCGAAGCCCGAAAGTTCAACATTTTCAACATTCCAACACAATTAGGTTAGTGCTAAGATCACAATCATCTCGTATACAACATATTACTTTCACATATTAAACCGAACATGCTCATTCACATCACATTTAACAAAAATAATTCAACACAATATTATACCCCATATTCGGCCAACACATATTTTAGTACTTTAAATTCCAAAATTTTTATCATATAATATACTCATAACTAATTCTTTGGCATACATTTGCTTAAGGACTTACCTCGATTGTCAACGGAACACGTAGACCGGCTATTCGATAACCTTCGTCTTTCCCCGATCCAAATCCGTTTTTCTTTGTTCTTGATCTAAACACATTAAAATTCAGCTCATTCAAGTACATTTCATTTCAATTTAGTCCCTAAACATATAAATGGGCAAATTACCATTTTACCCCTAATGTTTCACATTTTTACAATTTAGTTCTATTTGCATAAAACACAAAATACACGAAATTTTTCAATACTACTCAAGGGCCGAATACTCCTAAGGACTATACAAGTCCATATCTTACATTTATTTTGCAAATAAATCCCTCTAAAATTTTATTTTTACAATCTAGCCCTAATTACTCAATTTCACCAAAACCTCCAGTACAAAATATACTAATCTTCAATATATCTTTAATTTAAAACCACCAAACATCAAAAATCACATGAACATGACAATGGCTGAATATCAAGCATGCTTAGATTTGAAAATTTCAACATGGGTCAGCTACGGTTCGAAGCAACGATCTCAAAAACGTAAAAATTAACAAAAACCGAAATCAAACTAACCTTGAATTTAAGCTTATTATTGCCGAAAATCAAAGAAAATGAAACCCTTTCTCTTTCTCCCACATTCGGCCATATGAATTAAGATGATAATGGCTTTTCTCTTTATTTTATTTAAGCTTATATTATGTTATTTACTATTTTACTATTATAACCTTTAAATAAAAATAAAACTATCATATATAATAATGGCACATTAGTAAAAAGCCGTCCACTAACTTGTAAAATGGGCTATTTGCCCTTTTAATACCCCATATTAAGAAGCCATCATCGTTCTAGTACTTTATACTATAGTATGCAACTTTTTCACTTTACGTGATTTAATCCTTTTTGTTAAATTAAACACTCAAACGATAAAATTTTTCTACGAAACTTTCACACACATTAATTCACACAGTATAAGAACGAAATATAATATTTAAAAAATTTCTCGGACTCGAATTCGTGGTCCCGAAACCACTGTTCCGATTAGGGTCAAATTCGGACTGTTACATCTAAGACTACAAAGTTTACTGGGAATACGAATTTATCAATTTTGACTAGAACATTTTCTATTATACCCCTAGGAATTCTGATGGTTTTATCAGTTAATTGAATGCTCATCCTAGTTTGTTTGGGTTTCCCTAGACCTAGTTGTTTAAACATTTTATAAGGCATAACATTGATGCTTGCCCCTAAATCAGCTAAAGCATTATCAATAGATAAACTACCAATTAAACATGAAATTGTAAAACTCCCTGGATCTTTTAATTTCCGTGGCAGTTTATTTTGTAGAATTGCTGAGCACAATGCGTTTAATTCCACGTGTGGCTCTTCGTCTAATTTGCGCTTTTTCGTCAAGAGCTGTTTTAAAAATTTCCTCGAATATGGCATCTGAAAAAGAGCTTCAAGAAGAAGTAAGTTGATATGTAATTTCTTTGAAAGTTTAAGAAACTTAACGAACTGTTCCTCTGTATCATCTCTCTTCATCGCTTCGGGATAAGTTATGCGAGGTTGGTACTCTTTGATTACCGATTTTGGCTTTTCCTGTGTTACCTCTACTTTACCTTCTTTTACTTCGTTTCCTTGTATTGAATTGGGTTCATCTAACCCTATAGTATCATAAGCTGTGATGGCTTGGATTTGCTCCTTTGGGTTAATCTCAGTGTTGCTTGGTAGACGGCCTTGTGGTCGTTCGGACATTAAATTTGCAAGTTGTCTAACTGACTTAGTAAGTTCCCCAACTTGGCTCTTGATCTCTTCAATTGACGTTCGTTGGTTTGTTTCAGTGTTTTGGAAACGGTTTTCTGTTGTTGCCATGAATTTTGTCAGCATCTCTTCAAGGTTCGGCTTCTTTTCCTGTGGATAAGGCTGATTTTGGAAATTCTTAGGAGGTTGTTGTCTTTGATTTCCCTAATTTCCTTGGCCTCCCCAGGTAAAATTTAGGTGGTTCCTCCAACCTGGATTATAAGTATTACCATAATGGTTATTATTAGATCTGAAATTATTACCTATATAATTCATATGTTCACTCTCTGTGCCCGGTTGGTAGGGTGGGTACACAGGATTCGCCACAGTTCCACTTGCGTCGCACTGCATTACTGGATGTGCCTGCAAAGAACACAAACTATCAAAGCTTTTTATTCATCATCTCCACCTGTGTTGGTAGTATGGTTACTTGATAAACCGTAATTATAACATATTTTAATCCCACATTTAGCTTACTTTTGGATGATTTATCCCTCAATTTATGTAAAAAGGTGCTCTTAATCCTTTCTTTTCATGTCTTACACCCAGGAAAGCACCTGAGGATAAAAAGAACGTAAAACGGGCCCAAAACGGAGTAAATGGGCCATATCACGAAATCCACATGGCCTGGCCTAAAGAGCACACGGTCGTGCCTCGATGATCATCTAGAACACGGCCTCACCCAGATTTACACGGCCGTACTTCAAGTTAGAAATCCGAATATGGCTTGAAGTCGAGCCACACGGGCGTGTGACATGGCCGTGCCTCTGTCGCTGGAAAGAGCAATTTCAGTCAGAAAAGGATACTTAAGGAGAAAGAATCGCATTCCAAGAGCCTATATATATCCCCCAAGTGCCACCTTTGAAAAGGCGTCAAAGCTAGGCCAAAGAGCCAAGTCGAGAAGGTCAGAATTGAGGGAATCACTCGAAGCTAGCCAGTTGGTCCATCCCAAGAAGCTGGAATTATACTCAAGACGACAAATTTCTCTTTCAATTCCTTCAGGGAATTTTAGGGATTTCTTATGTTTTGTGTTATCTTTTCTCTTGAGATGTTTTCTTTATTTGTCATGAACTAAACCCTTCAGATACCTAAAGGGGATGAAACCTAGATGAATCTTGTTATTTCATTTCTGAATTATATGATAATTACTTAGTTTGTTCTTAATTATGTTGCTTAATCCAAATCTGATATGCTTAGGTGAAGGAGGAATAGACCCTGCCTAAGAGTAGATCTAGCATAATTAAGCGGAGTTGATCGAACGCCTAGAGATAGGGTTACGAGATTTTGCCAGATTAGGGTGAAACCTAATATGGGAGTTCATAGATCGATTTACTGCTATTCTAGGGGGTTATTATAAGCGAACGAGAGTTCCACTAATTAACCTAGGGTTAGACGTTATTCGCCTCGAGAGAGGGTTTAATATACGTTAGGGAGTCCTACGGATCAAGCTAAGTAAATAAATCATATGGTTCAGTGTTAGATAACAAGAGAAGTCTAGGTGGATTCTTCCTGAGGGTATCGTCGTAATCAACTAAATTTTCCTTCAAGATATTTCCCAATTCGTTCTTTTTGTCTTGTGTCTTTAGTTTAGTAGTCGTTAATTTAGATTAAAGCAACTTCACTTTATATTTAAGGCTAAATAATAAAAAGAAAGCTAGTATTAGTACTTTTAGTTCCTTTGGGTTCGACAATCCGGTCTAGACTAAGCTATACTACTGTTCGATAGGTACACTTGCCTTTAATTGTTGTCAGAGTTAGTTTCCAGGTTTGATCATTCATTTTATAAATTTTAAAGCTTTGATTTCAGCGATCATTACTGCATCGAGATTAAAAACTCCGGCCGATTTCGTTGGTTTGGTCCTTGTAACCTGCCACTGATAGTTATTCAGTGACATCTCTTCAATAAACTCGTAGGCTACTTCCGGAGTTCTGTTGTTCAGGGTTCCACCGGCGGCTAAATCAATAAGTTGCCTCGTTGAAGGGTTTACACCGCTATAGAAAGTTTGGACTTGAAGCCATAAGGGTAAACCATGGTGCGGACACCTTCTCAAGAAATCCTTGTATCTCTCCCATGCATCGTATAATGTCTCTAAATCCATCTGCACAAAAGAAGAGATATCATTCCGTTATTTGGCCGTTTTGGCCGGTAGGAAATATTTCAATAAAAAATTTTCAGTCATTTGTTCCCACATAGTGATTGACCCTCGTGGTAACGAGTTTAACCACTATTTGGCTTTATTCCTTAATGAAAAATGAAATAACCAAAAACGTATGGCATCATCAGAAACGCCATTTATTTTGAAGGTATCACAGAACTCTAAAAAATTAGCTATATGAGTGTTTGGGTCTTCGTCCTGCAAACCATCAAATTGAACAAATTGTTGAATCATTTGTATAGTGTTAGGCTTTAATTCAAAATTATTAGCAGCTATAGCAGGCCTAACAATACTCGATTCTGCTCCAGTTAAATGAGGTTTAGCATAATCATACATAGTACGCGGAGCATTGTTTTCTCCCACATCTTGTGGTGGTGGATTATTCTCGTCCATCCCTTCAGTAGGATTGGATCTGTCTTCTCGCTCTTCTTTTGTGTAATTTAGGGCTCGCCAAATTTCACTGTGATTCCTGCGAGCGGTAGCTTCAATATCACTGTCGTATACTAGTGGTCCTCTCGGGTTCCTCCTAGTCATAAACTAGAGGTACCTACTGAGAAAAGAAAGAAAGAAAATTTAGCAAAATTAAAATTTAACCTAAAGATAAAAGTAAACTGCGGAAAATAAAAATAATGGCTAAAGTAATAAATTTGATTTTTTATATTTTATTTATGCTGAATTGAATTATTACTTGTATATATATGTTCAAGTCGAATTTGTATAAGTATGGGAAAAGTAATTACAAGCTTGAATTGATCGAGTTACGGCGTCCGAAAGCCCCGTACGAACCTTAGGAATAGTTAGGATACATATGTCATGACATAGGATTTCTGATATGTGATTTCGTGTAAGACCACTGATCATTGGATTCAGAGTTCTAAATTTATAATGAATGAGAATGATCGAACCTGGAAACTAACTCTGACAACGATTGAGGCAAGTGCACCTATCGAACAGTAGTATAGCTTAGGCAAGACCGGATTGTTGAGCCCAAAGGAACTAAAAGTACTAATACTAACTTTCTTTTTATTATCTAGCCTAAAATAAAGTGGAGTTGTTATCTAATCTAAAATTAACTAACTACTAAGCTAAAGACTCAAGACAAAAAGAACGAATTGGGGAAATACTGTTGGAAAAACTCAGTTGATCACGACGATACCCTTAGGAAGAATCCACCTAGACTTCACTTGTTATCTAACACTGAACCAGACGATTTATTCACTTGACTTGATTCGTAAGATTCCCTAATTTATATTAAACCCTCTCTCAAGGTGAATAACGTCTAACCCTAGGTTGATTAATTGAAATCTCTTTCTAATTAAAACCCCTAGAATTGCATTAACTCGATCTATGGACTCCCATATTAGGTTTCACCCTAATCCGTCAAAATCTCGTCACCCTATCTCTAGGCGCGCGGACAACTCCGCTTAATTATGCTAGATCTACTCTTAAGCAGGGACTTTTTCTCCTCCACCTAAGCACATCCAACTTGAATCAATATCCCGAAAATATTAACACAAGAATTAAGCACACATAATTAAGAACAAATCAAGTATTTGTCATATAGTTCAGAAAACAATAACAAGATCCGTCTTAGGTTTCATCCCCTTTAGGTATCTGAAGGATTTAGTTCATATCAAATAAAGAAAACATCTTAGAAGAAAAGATAAAACAAAACATAAGAAATCCCTAAAACCCCCTGAAGGAATTAAAGGAGAAATCCGCCGTCTTGAGTAGAATTCCGACTTCTTGAGATGGATCAACTGGCTATCTTCAAGTGATTCCCACAAATTTGACCTTTTCGGCTCGGCTCCTTGGCCTAGCTCACCTCCCCGACAGAGGGCTTCTGCCGAACTCCCTTTCAAGTTTCCCCCATGGGTGTTTATATAGACTTTGAGATGTCTTACTTGGCCCCTAAGTATCCTAATTCAAGTAAAATTCCTACTAGGATGTTTGAATAGGCTTTAGAATGTGTTTCTTTGCCTCCAAGTATCCAAATCTGAGTAAAATTCCTCTTGGCCGCGATAGGGACATGCCCGTGGCACACACCCGTGTAAGTCGTGGCCAGGCCGTGTTCGACACTGTTAAGGAGGCACGGCCGTATGGATTTCGTGATATGACCCATTTACTCCGTTTTGGGCCCGTTTTTCGTTCTTTTCATCCTCTAGTGCTTTCCTGGGTATAAAACATGAAAACAAAGGTGTTTTTCGATGATTTATTCCTTGATTTATATAAAAAAATGCTTTTAATCCTTTCTTTTCATGTCTTATACCCAGAAAAGCACCCGAGGATGAAAAGAACACAAAACAGGCCTAAAACGGAGTAAATGGGCCTTAGCATGAAACTGACACGGCCTGGCCCAAAGCCTGCACGGTCGTGCCTCGACGAACACCTAGAGCACGGCTTCAACTCCACCTCACACAGTCGTGCCTCAACTTAGAAATCTGAACACGGTCTGGTCTCGATACACACGGGCGTGTGCCATGGCCGTGCCTCTGTTGCTGGAAAGAGCAATTTCAGTCGGAAAAGGATACTTAGGGAGAAAGAATCGCATTCCAAGAGCCTATATATATCCCCCAAGTACCACCTTTGAAAGGGATCGAAAGCGAGGCCAAGGAGCCAAGCCGAGAAGGTCAGAGTTAGGAAATAACACGAGGATAGCCAGTTGATCCATCCCAAGAAGCCGGAGTTATACTCAAGACGGCAGAATTCTCATTCAATTCCTTCAGGGGGTTTTAGGATTTTCTTATGTTTTGTTTTATCTTTTCTCTTGATATGTTCTTTTTATTCATTATGAACTAAACCCCTCAGATACCTGAAGGGGATGAAACCTAGACGAATCTTGTTATTTGATTTTTAAGTTATATAATGAATTACTTAGTTTGTTCTTGATTATGTTGCTTAATCCAAATCTAATGTGCTTAGGTGGAGGAGGACTAGACCCTGCTTAAGAGAAGATCTAACATAATTAAGCGGAGTTGATCGAACGCCTAGAGATAGGGTTACGAGATTTTGTCGGATTAGGGTGAAACCTAATATGTGAGTCCATTGATCGATTTACTGCTATTCTAGGGGGTTATTATAAGCGAACGAGAGTTCCACTAATTAACCTAGGGTTAGACGTTATTCGCCTCGAGAAAGGGTTTAATATAGGTTAGGGAGTCCTACGGATCAAGCTAAGTAAAGAAATCATATGGTTTAGGGTTAAATAACAAGTGAAGTCTAGGTGGATTCTTCCTGAGGGTATCGTCGTGATCAATTGAGTTTTACTTCAAGTTATTTTCCAATCATTCTTTTTGTCTTTGTGTCCTTAGCTTAGTCTTCGACAATTTAGTCTAAAAGCAACTTCACTCCGTTCTTAAGGCTAAATAATAAAAAGAAAGTTAGTATTAATACTTTTAGTTCCTTTGGGTTCGATAATCCGGTCTTGCCTAAGCTATACTACTGTTCGATAGTTACACTTGCCTTTAATCATTGTCAGAGTTAGTTTCCAGGTTCGATCATTCTTTTATAAATTTTAAAGCTCTGATTTCAGCGATCAAGATGAATATATGAAATATGCAATATGAAAGTGAAAATATATATACTTATGAATATATGTGTATTCGGCTAAGTTAATATAATTTGATATTGTTCATTGATGGTGTATGAGTTTCAAGTTCGAAAAAAAATGTGTATTTGATTAAAGATTGCTTGATTCAGCCTAGATGATTTAATGTTAATGTTCATTTGATTATAATTTTCTTATGACTTACTAAGCTATTCAAGCTTATTGTGTGTGTTCATTTATTGTTTTATAGATTTTGAAAGTTAGTTACGAGCTAGGGGATCGTCAAGGAAATCTATCACACTATCAATCACTCTTTCGGTACTTTTAAAGCTTGAATTTCGAACATATGGCATGTAGAGTCTAGTATTTGTTTTGGTTGGTTTTAAGGTTGTAATTATTAAGCCATACGGAAATGGCTAAATATGATGTTTAAGTTTATGAAATTTTGGTCATGGTATATATGTGTGATATGCTTGGTATGATTTGCCATGGTGGTTTGATATAATTTGATTCAAGTGAACTAGGTATGGTTAATGAATGAGTTTTATGTGATAGTTAATATTGGTATGTTTCATGGTTTATATACTTGAAATGGTTGGTTTATAAGTTGGTATTGAGTAGTGAATGGTATTAAGGTTATTCGGCTATGTAATTAACTTAATTGGAAGTGCATTTTATGGTATAGTTTGTGTGTAAGGATGAACATGTGTTTCGACTTGAATATTATGATATTGGATGGACAAGTCTTGGAAAATTAATATATATATATGTATTGTATGTTCAGCTATGCTAATTGACCAATTAGGTTCGGTTTATAAAGGCATGAATGTATATGTTTTGAATGTTATAAAGTGAAAATGAAATAAATAAGTTTGGTATAAGGTTCAAATTGTATATGTGGTTGGTCTAGTGATTGGTTTTGTAATGGTATAGATGATGAATTTATAGTTGATGGTATAATGGACATTTTGATTTAGTTTGTATTGGTTTAGTATGCATATGTTTTATGCTTGATTGGTTGATCATTTTGGGTTTGGTTTTTAAATAGCACAAAGAATTGTTAAAGAGGTTAATGTTATGACAGGGTTATTAGGTTATAAACCAGACATGAAATATGTTATAATTCATGTGCAAAGATGCCATAAATTCGAAGTGATTAATTGCACATGTGGTTATGATGTTTAAAAGCAACATTTGATCCTTTTTTGTGAAATTGACCTTTTTTCCGTATATGCTAATGGTATTAGTAGGTAAAAAAAATGCATTGTTTGATTTATTATTTGCATGGTATATGAAATGAAATATATATATATATATATATATATAACTCAAATTTAGGTGTTTGAATATCATGGAATTAATGACCACATTGTTTTAAGTATGTTATATTGATTCAATATTTGGATTGGTTACCGAATTGAATTGGTTAATGTTTTAAATATGCAATATTCGTGAGTCATGTTTAGTAATGAACTATTGATTTGGTTTGAATTATTGACGGTTATAATAAAAGTAGTTAATGCTACAATTATATGTTTTAATTTAGTGCATGAAAGGTGTAAAATGAATGTGCTGAGCTATGTCTTACGGTAATGCCTCGTAACCCTAATCCAGCGACGGATACGGGTTAGGGGTGTTACAGACACTCTGTAAATATTTATAAAAATATTTACTGCTCAGTTTAATAGAAACGAGATCTCGATACCTCATTTGCTAAAACCACTTAACCGAATAAATCTTTATAAAACACAAATTACTAATTCAAAAACCTTTTTAAAACCATATTTGACTCGTAAATATTAAATAATAAAATTTACAAGCTTACTTGCTGGATTTGGTGGCCTCGAACCACTATTTTCGACACCACTGAAAATCAGGCTGTTACAGGAAAATTGTAGAAAAAAAAGAAGTTGGTTGTACATTTGAAGCCCGACACAAGTTACTGATGTGATTCAACAAGAATGTGGAGCTGGAGGAAATGAAGCAAAAAATCTGTGAAAGAATAGCTCCTCGTTGTGGAAGGGCCTTGTCAAAATTATTCTACAAGTTGCCAATCTCAGCAGATCTGTGGAAATTTACTGAAGTGAAGCTTGTAGATGATGTTGACCTAACCAACATGATAGAACTTTATTGTTCCAATGAGAACTTTAACACCCTACCAGTTTAGTTATTTGCCGAGTTAGCTAATGCACAGCCTGTTGAAGATGTAGCTTCAATAAGTCAACATCCTAGGGTTGATTTTGATCTGAATGTTGGGTGGAAAATTAGTCGGACTGTGGGGGGACATCACAAATGGCCGAAAATCCAAACTATGGTGGGAGTTTGTACTATGACCCTATCCCGAGCCACCATCTACAAATATATCCGGAGGTGATCCAAACCGATTTAGATGGTGGGGAAGGATCCGATAATGATTATGATCCTCAACACGAGGACAAAGAATATAGTGACCCAGATGTAGACAAATTCTCAAAGGACACTGACGATGAAGGCGTGGGGGAGGGTAAAGATGTACACCCCCTTATGATCGAGAATCCAAGTTGCGAGATTATTTTACGGAATGACCTTAGGGCCCACTTGTCGAATGTAGACCTTGATGCATCGCTTGCATTAGAATTCCTTAAGTACCTAGATATAATGCGTGCTTACCGCTTGGCTGAAGATACCGATTTTGATGGGTTGTTCATAGGGCAACAATTCACGAATAAGAAGGATTGTGCTTTTGCTATAAAAAGGTATAACATGAAGGTGTTGGTGGACTACAAAGTTACAAAGTCAACACCGACATTATACGTTGGGGGATGTTGAAGAGCTTAAGAAGAATGTAAATGGTGGGTTCATGATGCATTTATACAGAGGACTCAAATGTAGATAATCTGCAAATTGAAAGGGCCTATACATGCACTGCAACATGTATAACACAAGACCATCATAATCTGGATGCAAAAATGATCTGCAACTGCATCATGCCATTGGTGAAAGACAAGTCGACCATTCCAATCTCAGTATTAATTGTCGACATGCAAGCTCGGTTCCAGAACCGGGTGTCATACAGGAAAGCATGGTGGGCGAAATAGATGGTAATTGAGCAATAGTATGGTGACTGGAACGCGTCATAAAACGAAGTACAAGGGTGGATATTTGCAATGCAGGGGTACATGCCAGAGGCTGTGATTGACTTACAGATGCAGCCTTATTACGACACTGGTAACGTACTTCAACTAGGAAAACTATTTTTTTACCGCTTGTTCTGGACGTTCGATTCATGTGTTAGGTCTAAGAGCCCGTTTTTGAGTCAAATCAGAACAGTGATTTTGAGACCACAAATCCGAAGTTGAAATGATTATTTTATTATTATCTTATTTTTTACAGCATGAATATATGATGGTGTGAAATTTTCGTAAAGAAATTTTACCGTTTCAATGCTTAATTCGGTAAAAAGGACTAAATCGCGTAAAGTGTAAAAGTTGTGTTCTATAAGCTAAAAGTGTCAAATAGATATAGAATATTAAAGTAAAGGTCCTTATGTGATAATTATCCCAATTTTGAGTTAGTGTATGATATTTGGTTCGACATTTGTTGTAACACCCTAAAAATCCGAGTTTTGATATATTGCGTATTTTGGTGTTTAGATTATGAAGGAAAATTTTCTTATTTATTTTCGTGCTTATTATAGTCCTGAAGAAGAGTATAGAATTAATTGGGTATAGAATAATTTTTAGTTTTGAAAATTTATTGAAGTGGATCAAGTGTCATTAATACTTAAGTTAATTTAAGTGTTAATAAGTGATACAAGATGAGTGCATGGCAAGGTGGTAATGGCGCATGGGTTAAAGCATGAGGGGAGTGGTTCGAATCCCTTGGATGGCATTTTGACAACTTTTATTTTGCTCTTTTATGGTAAGTGTCGGCCAAGCTTATATATGGTAAGTGTTGACCTTGTTATTTTTGGTTAGTATATCAAAGGAATAAGGTAAGTGTTAACATATGGTATGGAATCAAGAAAATATGGAAAGATATGGAGACATAGAGCAAGTATCAAGGAAAATGTTTTGGAAACAAATTCATGGTCATTTGACCAATAAATTTGGACGGCAATATGGCTAGGGGGAGGTTGGCCGAATTTTGCTAGTAGCTTGGTAAGGTTTAGGAGTTTATTTTTGGTCATTCTTAGCATATGTGCAAAGTTTTGCAATCCTTTCTCAACTTTTCTCCCTTGGCCGAATTTGTGCATTTGGTAAAGCCTAATTCTTTTGACCATTTAGTCATTTTTGTTCATCTTTTGAATATTCTCTTGTGCCTCTTCTTAATGCCGAAATTGTTAGTACCAAAAAGACCATATCTCTCTCTTTGTTTTCTTTCTACATTGCCGAATGTACCTTGCTCTCCAATACATCTTTTTCTTTCTCTTTTCTTCTCTTTGAAAACCGAATCTTCATTATCATCTCTTCTCTCATATTTTATTTCTTTTCACTCATCCTTTTCTCCATTGTTTTTCTCCATGGCCGAATGTTAGTGAGCCATAGCCGAATCATTTTCTCTTTTCTTTGGTTATCATAGCCGAATCCTCCATCACTTAGAGACATCATTTTCAATTCTTTCTTTTCAACCGTGGACAAAAGGGTAAGAATTCTTTTTAGTTTCGTTTAGTTAGAAGTAGTCATGGCCAAATATTGATGGTGGTATGAAGGCTTTCTTAGATCGAAATAAACGTTCATTCTATTAACGTTTATTTATGTTATACTTTAGTGCGATAACGGAAGATCGAAAATCAAGTGGTCGTGAGTGACATAGAACTCTTGGATCGATTCTCCTTGTGGAACAAGAATATTTGTGGTAAGGAAATCTCGTTCTTAAAACCTTTAGTCCTAATCTATATATATATTGTTAGGACGTGCTAACGATCTTTGTCATTTAAGACAATCAAGATAGGGAAGAAACGGGCCGTGTATAGTGTTCGGAAGAAGGGTGGTACCGTTAATCCCCCTAAGTATAAACAAAGGGTTATTTCGGGAATCCGGGATTTTCCACCGGGTTGCGGACGTTCATCCGAGGAGAATCAACTGTTCGAAGTCGTTCGTACTCCCGAACCATTATTTGTTCGTGGATTTGATTCGGTTAACGAACCATCAATCGGGGAGAAACCGCAAGTAGAAGTATTTCGAAAATCCGAGGGTAAAATTTTAGATCGTTATGTTTAGATCGGTTTTATTATTAGATTATAATGTTCTAATTATCGTGATACGTATAGGTGTTGACGAGCGGGAAAGTCTAGTTCTCACAATAACCAGGTGTGTAACTTCACACTCATTTTCGGGTTAGATACCTAATCATAAGGACTGTGATAAAATCGTAAAAATGGTAAATTCGGAAATTATGTAGTAATTGATACTTTTGTGAAAATACATGAAAACGGTTAAAACCGAGAAAAATACTAAAAAAACTGCTAGATTGACATAATGGGCCAAAAACCCTCTAGTTCGATTTATGGGCCAAAAACCCTCTAGTTCGATTTATGGGCCAAAAACCCTTTAGTTCGATATATGGGCCAAAAATATTCTAGTTCGATAAATGGGCCAAAAATATTCTAGTTCGATATATGGGCCAAAGTCCGCTAAACTGCTAAATGGGCAAATTACTAAATTGTTTTATGGGCCTAAATGAAATGTTTAATTATAAACCCATTGATGTTATGGATTATTTGATAAATTATTATATGGATATATTATATTATACATGCATGATTGCATGGGGCGGGGTATTTGATGAAGAGAAGAATGGCCTGTTGCCAAAAATCTAGTTCGGTGGCTCTGCCACAAATTTCGGCTTAATGCCTCTAGTTCGGTGGCTCTGCCACAAATTTCGGCTTAATGCCTCTAGTTCGGTGGCTCTGCCACAAATTTTGGCTAAATGCCTCTAGTTCGGTGACAATGTCACAATCTAGTTCGGTAGTGCACTACAATATTATTTAAAGGCTTAATGCCTATGATTGGTGTGTTTGGCGGGGTGGGTTGACTTGATCCCCACAGGTGTGTTGGTTGGTACGGGGGTGTGTAGCGGATGGATACTAGGCTTGGTTGGGAAACTCATTTTACATGCATTTTATTTTATTTTACTTTATGTTGTATTGTTGAATTCTGCAAATGGGCTCAAGCCCAACATAATATCTTGACGATCTGGCCCAATAATGGTGGTAAGTGAGTTGCACACTGAGTTCCTTGTAACTCACCCAATTTTATTAACCTTTCAGGTAATGGAAATTGATGTGGACTTGGGCCGGAGATGACTTGGTGGAGGCCATACTACGAACTTGGGTTTTATAAACTATGAACTTTATTTAAGTTATTATTTTAATTACTATTATGGGTTTGATGTAATAAGGCCTCTAATTATGTTTTTATGGATTTTATTGTGTGGATGGATTTAAATTTTGTTTTAAGACTCTTATTATGGGCTTATATTAAATTTATATGGTTT
Organism: Gossypium australe; assembly: GCA_005393395.2. Classification (NCBI taxonomy): domain Eukaryota; kingdom Viridiplantae; phylum Streptophyta; class Magnoliopsida; order Malvales; family Malvaceae; genus Gossypium; species Gossypium australe. The sequence continues at coordinate 12,370,211 of CM016622.1, read as the reverse complement.
TCTTAAAAATATTGTTTTATAACATTTTGAACAATTAAATTATTTTCTTTAAAATTTCTTCCAAATTCCTTTACAATGACTTTAAGGTTTTGATAAATATTTTTTTTTAAAATGATAAGTTTTAAACAAGTATTTTCTTGAAACATAAATTTCAAATCCTCGAACTAATTTTTTATTAAATTCTATTTTCAATGGTTTTGTAGCACTACTTTACATTAACCACCCGAGAATAAATGAATATTTGATTGGTGTGACAAACCAAACTTTGTCTAAACGTATAGACCTGGTTTGGGGTGTTACATTTAATGGTATCAGAGCCCAGTTTCAAAACTCAGCTGTGGTTTGGGTTCAACAATGAAATTTGTTTGAAAAACAATTTAATTTCTAGAATTTTTGATTTAAAGGTAGTATGGCACCATGAGCATCCCGCGCCAAGTCAAGTAAGTATCTGTATATCGATTGTTTATATTGTGAAATGATCATAGAGACACTCTAGAACTTCTAGTTTTAGGTGTTGAAAACCGTAGAGATTGAGACAATAGGATATGGTTGCGAAAACAACTCTATCTCTTTTATATCATAAAATATCGTTAATAAACAACTGAAATAGTATTCTGATTCATAAAACTCTTAATCAAATTAAATTGAATTAGACGTTATGAGCACGAGAGGACGTGGTCGTGGACGCGGTAGACATGGCCGTGGTAGAGGACGAGGTGTTAGGGGCGCAACTGAAGCACCGGGTCAGATGCCGGAAATGGATGCACCTGCGTCACTCGAGAGTGAGACGGGATCACATGATCATATGGAAGAAGATAATGCTGTGACACGAGCAATGCTGCGAGTCCTTGAAAGGGTCGCTGGAGCTAGAACTAGGCCAACAGCTCGTGGGTCAATATCGGAACGATTGAAATCAAGTGGTGCTGAGGTTTTCAGAGGTGTCTCTGGTGTAGCTCCCAATGTCGCGGAATATTGGCTTGAGGCAGTGGAGCGAATTATGGACGATCTTGAGTGCACTGTGGAACAAAAGCTAAGAGGAGCGGTATCTTTGTTAAGGGACGAAGCATACCAATGGTGGCTTACTGTCCAGGAAGGCACTAATGCTGCATTAGTTAATTGGGAATTCTTCAAAGCTTCCTTTCAAGGGAAATATGTGGGAACAAGTTATGTGGATGCCCGAAGCAAGGAATTCTTGAACCTAGTTCAAGGAAATAAGACGGTGGCAGCATATGAGGCTGAATTCTTACGTTTGAGTCGCTACGCTCGAACTATAGTGGCAACGGACCATGAGCGTTGTGTACGCTTTGAGGATGGCTTGAAAGATGAGTTGCGGGTTCTGATAGCCCCACAACAAGTTAGAACTTTTGCCACGCTTGTGGAAAAGGCCAAGATAGCTGAAGAGGCTAAGAACTCGGAACGTCAGAATCGGGAGCAAGTTCGAAGCAAGAGAGATATAAAGTATTCGGGTTCTTCAAAAAGGTTTACGAAGAGGCCTCGGAATGAAGAGCCAGTTCAAGGTAGAACACCTGTAGCTGTTAATCAGAGTCGAGACTGTGCTGAATGTGGAAAAAGGCATTCTGGAGAATGCTGGAGGAAAACGGGTGCTTGCTATAAATGTGGTTCAACGGATCATCAATATAGAAATTGCCCTCGACGAATGGATACAACTCAAGAAGTTCGTACTACTGATGCACCACCGGCAAGAGGAGCTCAGCAACCACCGAGAGGTCGTGGACCGGGTCGTGGTGGTAATGGGGCTGGACGTGGTCAAGGTGCAGCGGGTCGAGGCAATGGTCCTAGAGGCAACACGGATGCAAGACAGCCAGGATTGGTATATGCAGTCAGACGCCGCGAGGATGGCAATGCACCTGATGTGATAACTGGTACGTTCTTCATCTCTGATGTACCTGTTATTGCCTTGATAGATATTGGTTCTACCCACTGTATGTAGCTAGCAACATATCTGGCAACTTGAATTTAGAATCTGAAATTTCTAATAGGGAGATAAAGGTAATTAGTCCTTTGGGACAGTCGGTGTTGGTAAATAAACTGTTTAGAGACGTGCCCTTAGAAATTCAAGGAGAAATATTCTTGGCAGATTTGATGGAATTGCCTTTTGGGGAATTCGATATCATTTTGGGCATGGATTGGTTGGTTAAGCACCGGGCGCAATTGGATTGTGCTGAAAAGCGGATGATAATAAGAACCGTGGAGGTCAAGGAGATAGTTATGATAGGCGAGCGGAGAAATTACTTGGCAAACGTGATTTCTGTGTTAAAGGCGAAGAAGTTGGTGCGAAAAGGGTATGGAGCATTTTTAGCATTTATTAGTGCTTTAGATGCCAAAGAGTTATCAGTGGAGGATGTGAGAACAGTGAAGGAATTTCTGGATGTTTTTCCCGAAGAACTTCCCGGTGTACCTCCAGATCGGGAAGTGGAATTTGGTATTGAGCTTTTGCCCGGAACTGCTCCAGTGTCCATTGCTCCTTATAGAATGGCACCGAAGGAGTTGTCGGAGCTTAAAGCTCAAATTCAAGAATTGCTAGATCGGGGTTTTATTCGACCGAGTGTGTCTCCGTGGGGAGCACCGGTTTTGTTTGTTAAGAAGAAAGATGGGTCGATGCGTATGTGTATCGATTACAGACAATTGAATAAGCTGACGATCAAGAATAAGTACCCTCTGCCGAGAATTGATGACCTGTTTGATCAATTGAAGGGAGCTTCTGTTTTCTCCAAAATTGATTTAAGGTCGGGTTATCACCAGCTTAAGGTGAAAGAAGCGGATATTCACAAGACGGCGTTCCGAACCCGTTACGGACATTATGAGTTTTTAGTGATGCCGTTTGGGTTGACCAATGCACCAGCTGCATTTATGGATATGATGAACCGGGTCTTTCAACCATTTTTAGACCGGTTTGTGGTAGTATTCATAGATGACATTCTGGTATATTCAAGGAATGAAGAAGAGCATGACTCGCATTTGCGAATTGTATTGCAGTTGCTTCGAGATAATCAACTGTATGCCAAATTCAGTAAATGTGAATTTTGGTTAACAGAAGTGACTTTCTTGGGTCATGTGGTATCAGCCGAAGGAATAAGAGTGGATCCTCGGAAGATTGAGGCGGTATTGGATTGGAAACCACCGAAGTCAGTAGCTGAGATTCGGAGTTTCTTGGGTTTGGCTGGTTATTATAGACGCTTTGTTGAGGGATTTTCGTTGATTGCTGCACCCCTAACTAAGCTTTTGCGTAAGGGAGTACCGTATATATGGACTGATAAACAGCAAGAAAGTTTCGAGAAATTGAAGAAGATTTTGATGGAAGCGCCGGTATTGATTCAGCCTGAGTCTGGAAAGGAGTTTACAGTTTATTGTGATGCGTCACATACGAGATTAGGTTGCGTATTGATGCAAAGTGGAAAAGTGGTAGCTTATGCTTCTCGTCAGCTGAGACCGCACGAAGTGAACTACCCTACTCATGACTTGGAGTTAGCAGCGGTAGTGTTTGCTTTGAAGATTTGGAGGCATTACCTTTATGGTGAAAAGTCTATCATCTATACGGATCACAAGAGTCTTAAGTATCTTCTTACTCAGAAGGAATTAAACTTGAGACAGCGAAGATGGGTGGAGTTGTTAAAGGACTATGATTTCTCAATCGAGTATCATCCTGGAAAAGCTAATGTGGTAGCAGACGCGTTAAGTCGTAAGATGGTATCCGAATTGAGAGTAATGTTTGCTCATTTTAGTTTGTATGAGGATGGTAGTCTGATAGCGGAACTTCAGGTGAAGCCTTTGTGGTTAGAACAAATCAAGGAAAAGCAAATATTAGATGAGAAGTTGGGACCTTTACTTCAACAAGTTGAAAATGGAGGAATAGAGGATTTTGGTATTAACATAGAAGGTGTGTTGTGTTTCCGTGGAAGAGTTTGTATGCCTAAGGACCCAGATCTGAGGCAAATGATTTTGAGGGAGGCGCATAGTAGCCCTTATGCTATGCATCCCGAAGGAAATAAGATGTATCGGGATCTTCGTGAACAGTATTGGTGGCCCGGGTTGAAGCGTGAGATTTCAGAGTTTGTGGGAAAATGTTTAACTTGTCAGCAAGTGAAGGCAGAGCATCAATTGCCGTCAGGTTTATTACAGCCGATTAAGATTCCTCTGTGGAAATGGGAGCGGATAACAATGGATTTTGTTAGTGGGTTACCTTTAACACCTACTAAGAAAAATTCTGTTTGGGTAATCGTGGATCGTTTGACAAAGACAGCTCATTTCCTACCAGTTCGTACGGATTACTCGTTGCAGAAATTGGCGAAACTGTATGTATCTGAAATCGTAAGGTTGCATGGGGTACCCGTATCTATTATATCGGATAGGGATCCTAGGTTTACATCACGGTTTTGGAAAGCTTTGCACGAAGCTCTGGGTACAAACCTAAACTTCAGTACGGCTTTTCATCCTCAGTCAGATGGTCAGTCGGAGAGAGTGATTCAGATTCTGGAAGACATGTAAAGGGGATGTGTGATTGATTTCAAAGGTAGTTGAGAGGATTTTCTACCGTTGGCGGAATTTGCGTATAACAATAGCTATCAGTCTAGCATTCAGATGGCACCCTACGAGGCATTATATGGTCGAAGGTGTCGTTCTCCTATCTGTTGGACTGAGTTGGGCGATCGGCAGATGTTAGGTCCTGAGATGATTTCTGAAACGGAAGAGAAAATAAAGGCTATTCGAGCACGGTTAAAGGAAGCTTCGGATAGACAGAAGTCGTATGCAGATCTAAAGCATAAGGATATCGAGTATGCTGTGGGGGATCAAGTTTTCTTGAAGGTCTCACCTTGGAAGAAAATTTTTAGGTTTGGAAAGAAGGGCAAGTTGAGTCCTAGATATATTGGACCATACCGTGTGGTGAAGCGAGTTGGTCCAGTGGCCTATCAGATCGAATTACCTCCGGAATTGAGCCAAATTCATAATGTTTTTCATGTTTCCATGCTGAGGCGCTAAAGATCGGATCCTTCGCACATAGTACCGGTAGAAGAAGTGGAGTTGAATTCGGACTTGTCTTTTGAGGAGGAACCAGTGGAAATCTTAGATCGAGATGTTAAGATGCTAAGAAAGAAAACCGTACCGTTGGTCAAAGTTTTATGGCGTAATCATGGAGCGGAAGAAGCTACGTGGGAGCCTGAGGATGCAATTCGGCAACAATACCCTCACCTTTTTCAACCAGGTAAATTTCGAGGACGAAATTTTCTTTAAGGAGGGTAGAGTTGTAACACCCTAAAAATCCGAGTTTTGATATATTGCGTATTTTGGTGTTTAGATTATGAAGGAAAATTTTCTTATTTATTTTCGTGCTTATTATAGTCCTGAAGAAGAGTATAGAATTAATTGGGTATAGAATAATTTTTAGTTTTGAAAATTTATTGAAGTGGATCAAGTGTCATTAATACTTAAGTTAATTTAAGTGTTAATAAGTGACACAAGATGAGTGCATGGCAAGGTGGTAATGGCGCATGGGTTAAAGCATGAGGGGAGTGGTTCGAATCCCTTGGATGGCATTTTGACAACTTTTATTTTGCTCTTCTATGGTAAGTGTCGGCCAAGCTTATATATGGTAAGTGTTGACCTTGTTATTTTTGGTTAGGATATCAAAGGAATAAGGTAAGTGTTAACATATGGTATGGAATCAAGAAAATATGGAAAGATATGGAGACATAGAGCAAGTATCAAGGAAAATGTTTTGGAAAGAAATTCATGGTCATTTGACCAATGAATTTGGACGGCAATATGGCTAGGGGGGAGGTTGGCCGAATTTTGCTAGTAGCTTGGTAAGGTTTAGGAGTTTATTTTTGGTCATTCTTAGCATATGTGCAAAGTTTTGCAATCCTTTCTCAACTTTTCTCCCTTGGCCAAATTTGTGCATTTGGTAAAGCCTAATTCTTTTGACCATTTAGTCATTTTTGTTCATCTTTTGAATATTCTCTTGTGCCTCTTCTTAGTGCCGGAATTGTTAGTACCAAAAAGACCATATATCTCTCTTTGTTTTCTTTCTACATTGCCGAATGTATCTTGCTCTCCAATACATCTTTTTCTTTCTCTTTTCTTCTCTTTGAAAACCGAATCTTCATTATCATCTCTTCTCTCATATTTTATTTCTTTTCACTCATCCTTTTCTCCATTGTTTTTCTCCATGGCCGAATGTTAGTGAGCCATAGCCGAATCATTTTCTCTTTTCTTTGGTTATCATAGCCGAATCCTCCATCACTTAGAGACATCATTTTCAATTCTTTCTTTTCAACCGTGGACAAAAGGGTAAGAATTCTTTTTAGTGTCGTTTAGTTAGAAGTAGTCATGGCCGAATATTGATGGTGGTATGAAGGCTTTCTTAGATCGAAATAAACGTTCATTCTATTAACGTTTATTTATGTTATACTTTAGTGCGATAACGGAAGATCGGAAATCAAGTGGTCGTGAGTGACATAGAACGCTTGGATCGATTCTCCTTGTGGAACAAGAATATTTGTGGTAAGGAAATCTCGTTCTTAAAACCTTTAGTCATAATCTATATATATATTGTTAGGACGTGCTAACGATCTTTGTCATTGAAGACAATCAAGATAGGGAAGAAACCGGCCGTGTATAGTCTTCGGAAGAAGGGTGGTACCGTTAATCCCCCTAAGTATAAACAAAGGGTTATTTCGGGAATCCGAGATTTTCCACCGGGTTGCGGACGTTCATCCGAGGAGAATCAACTGTTCGAAGTCGTTCGTACTTCCGAACCATTATTTGTTCGTGGATTTGATTCGGTTAACGAACCATCAATCGGGGAAAAACCGCAAGTAGAAGTATTTCGAAAATCCGAGGGTAAAATTTTAGATCGTTATGTTTAGATCGGTTTTATTATTAGATTATAATGTTCTAATTATCGTGATACGTATAGGTGTTGACGAGCGGGAAAGTCTAGTTCTCACAATAACCAGGTGTGTAACTTCACACTCATTTTCGGGTTAGATACCTAATCATAAGGACTGTGATAAAATCGTGAAAATGGTAAATTCGGAAATTATGTAGTAATTGATACTTTTGTGAAAATACATGAAAACGGTTAAAACCGAGAAAAATACGAAAAAAACTGCTAGATTGACATAATGGGCCAAAAACCCTCTAGTTCGATTTATGGGCCAAAAACCCTCTAGTTCGATTTATGGGCCAAAAACCCTTTAGTTCGATATATGGGCCAAAAATATTCTAGTTCGATAAATGGGCCAAAAATATTCTAGTTCGATATATGGGCCAAAGTCCGCTAAACTGCTAAATGGGCAAATTACTAAATTATTTTATGGGCCTAAATGAAATGTTTAATTATAAACCCATTGATGTTATGGATTATTTGATAAATTATTATATGGATATATTATATTATACATGCATGATTGCATGGGGCGGGGTATTTGATGAAGAGAAGAATGGCCTGTTGCCAAAAATCTAGTTCGGTGGCTCTGCCACAAATTTCGGCTTAATGCCTCTAGTTCGGTGGCTCTGCCACAAATTTCGACTTAATGCATCTAGTTCGGTGGCTCTGCCACAAATTTCGGCTTAATGCCTCTAGTTCGGTGGCTCTGCCACAAATTTTGGCTAAATGCCTCTAGTTCGATGACAATGTCACAATCTAGTTCGGTAGTGCACTACAATATTATTTAAAGGCTTAATGCCTATGATTGGTGTGTTTGGCGGGGTGGGTTGACTTGATCCCCACAGGTGTGTTGGTTGGTACGGGGGTGTGTAGCGGATGGATACTAGGCTTGGTTGGGAAACTCATTTTACATGCATTTTATTTTATTTTACTTTATGTTGTATTGTTGAATTCTGCAAATGGGCTCAAGCCCAACATAATATCTTGACGATCTGGCCCAATAATGGTGGTAAGTGAGTTGCACACTGAGTTCCTTGTAACTCACCCAATTTTATTAACCTTTCAGGTAATGGAAATTGATGAGGACTTAGGCCGGAAATGACTTGGTGGAGGCCATACTACGAACTTGGGTTTTATAAACTATGAACTTTATTTAAGTTATTATTTTAATTACTATTATGGGTTTGATGTAATAAGGCCTCTAATTATGTTTTTATGGATTTTATTGTGTGGATGGATTTAAATTTTGTTTTAAGACTCTTATTATGGGCTTATATTAAATTTATATGGTTTTCTTAAAAATATTGTTTTATAACATTTTGAACAATTAAATTATTTTCTTTAAAATTTCTTCCAAATTCCTTTACAATGACTTTAAGGTTTTGATAAATATTTTTTTTTAAATGATAAGTTTTAAACAAGTATTTTCTTGAAACATAAATTTCAAATCCTCGTACTAAATTTTTATTAAATTCTATTTTCAATGGTTTTGTAGCACTACTTTACATTAACCACTCGAGAATAAATGAATATTTGATTGGTGTGACAAACCAAACTTCGTCTAAACGTATAGACCTGGTTTGGGGTGTTACATTTGTGTAAATATGAATTTATTTTAATGGCAAATTAGTAAAATGTTAAATAATGTTTAATTTTTAAAACAAAAACCATTTTTTATGCTATCATCTTTCTCCATAGCTGAATATCAAAAGAAAAAGATGATTTTGGGAGCTTTGAGCATTCAGTTCATGTATGTTTCAATTGTAAGTCCATTTTGACTCGGTTTTTGATGATTTTTATATTTTTGTGATTGTTGCAACTAGTACTAGCTAGATCGTGTCTTCGATTTCAAAACTGTTAAAGATTTTGATAGTTTCCATTGATGAGCTTATGTGTTATTTGATGTTTAATGGTGAAATATGAATATTTGATGTTAGATTTTCATATTTTATAAAGTGATTTTTGATGAAAATGCAAATTAAGGATTAAATTGTGAAATATTGAAATTATGTGGTTAAAAGTGTGATTTTTTGGAAAATGTGGGTTGCTAAGGCAATAAGAAGAATTCGGCTAAGTATGGGTAGGATGAAATTGCATGAAATTGTGATTTTATGTGATAAGGACTAAATTGCAAAAATGTGAAATAATAGGGGCAAAAGTGTAATTTTTCCAAAATGTGTAAATTGTGTTAAATTGAATTAATGATTAAATAAGTAAATTTTGTTATTATATAGATTTAGAAAAATGAGATTCGGATCTAGAACGGGGGAAAACAAAGTATCGGATTAGTCGACCTAATTTGTCGTTATAGTGAATGAGGTAAGTTCGTATGCTAATAAACGTACTTAAATTGTGTTATAAATGCTTATTTATTATTGAATTGAATTGAATGTTGAATGGTCATGATTACGAGCCGAAATCGATAGAGTTACGACATCCGAAAGTCTCGTATGAACCTTAGGAATAGTATAGGATATAAATGTCATGACATTAAGGTTACTAAGATGAGAATACGTGTAAGATCATATCTGGGATATGGCATCGGTATGATTTTACGTGTAAGACCATGTCTGGGACATGGCATCGATACGAAGTTTCGTGTAAGACCATAGTTGAGCTATTGGCATCGATATGAGATTACATGTAAGACTATATCTGGGATATGGCATTGTATGACCTATGTGTGATTCTGAATGGTTCAACGGGCATAGTTAAGACAAGAATGAAAGTACAATCGAATTAAATCTAACAGGTACGTACAAAACCTATATGAGAATTGAATGAAGGTAATTTGGTGAGTTCTTAGTGTATCATGTGTATTAAATGAGAAAGATTTATGTATAAGTATGTTTCATGCTAAAAATGTGTTTATTTGGCTATAATGAGGTATGAATTGAATGATGTGTAAGATATGAGTTATATATGTTTTAACTAAATATACATATGGCACATAGTGTGCAAAATACCGTTATTTGATGATATTTCACATGATTCATCTTTACTAAATAAAATGTGATTGATATTGGATTGAATAAAGTTATATATATATATATATATATATATATATATATTCGCTTATGTACATGTAAATGTGAATGATTGGATAAGAATGTAATTGATCCACACGAGCAAAGAAATGAATAACCTTGTGAATCTTTTGGTTAACTATGTGATTGGATTTATGGTATAAAGGTGAAAATAAATAAATTACATTGTAGTATTTTTAAATGCTTAATATGTGCTTATTCGATAAGATGAGTTTAATATGTTACGAACTTACTAAGCTTTATAGCTTACTTTGTTTTCTTTCATATGTTTATAGAGTTTTGGAGGCTTGCTTGGGTTGGAAGTCGTCGGAGATCTCATCACACTATTCAGCTATCGTTTCGATACTTTAAAAGCTTTGTGAAGTTTGTTATATGGCATGTATAAGTTAAGTGATGATATGAAGTGTATATGTAAATTTGGCAATTGATGCCTATGTGTTTGATTGGTAATTAGCCATGTGATTTGGCTTAAATGTGATGTATGTGGTAGTATATAATTATATGAGTATATGAGTTGTGATGTTTGGTCTATGATTGTTATATTAATACTTTGATTGTGAATTGGTGATTTGAATTGGCATATTTAGGTATGGAGTTGGATGTTCAAATAGTTAAGGATAAGTGATGAATATGTGTAATTGTGTTATGCTTGATTTTGGCTTTGTAAATGAAAGCCAAGATGGTTGGATAAATATTTGATTGTGGTATGTGCTTATATGTGGTTTAAAATTGATATAGGTGATGATTTTGGTTGAACATAGATTAAGTATTATTGGGGAATTATGATTGATGAATCATGATATACATGGTATGCATTTGGCTAAGTAAATGATAGTGATTTGAGATTTGGAATAGATAAATTTATAATGGTATGAATGGTGCATTTGGTTGATGATTTTGGTTGCTTATTGTATGATGAAATGGTACCATTTGGCTTTGTGTAGGTACATTGAAGTTGGGGTGGCAAATTGACCTAATGACCTATTTTTTGTCCACACGGGCAGAGACACAGGCGTGTGTCTTAGTCGTGTGTGATACACGGTCATGTTATACGGTCGTGTGTCCCCTGGTGTTGAAATTGAATTGAAGTCAGTATGCTTCACACGGTCTCACACACGGGCGTGTGATTGGCTGTGTGATACCAGTCAGTATACCCCCTAAATGGCACACGACCTAGCACACAGGCTATGACTTGGCCATGTCGATAAGTCAGTATACCCTACAGTTTTGGCATGGCTTGACACACGGGCGTGTGTGGCCATTTCGAATGGCACACGTGCTAGACACACGGGCGTGTGGTTGGCCGTGTGACCCAAGTCAGTATGTATGCCCTGTTTTCACACGGTCTAAGACATGGGCGTGTCTACTAGCCGTGTGTGGCACACGGCCTGTTCAAACGGGTGTGTGATACTCGAAATGTTGAAATTTTTCTAAGTTTCCAAAATTTTCATATGTTACCGATTTAGTCCCGAATGCATGATTTAAGCTTTGTATGCTCGATTTAAGTACATATTGAATGTGAATGAATGATATTTATTGAAATGAGATGATATTTGATAAATGATTATTCTGAACTGAGTTACAAGTCCGGTAATGCCTCTTAACCTATTCCGGCGACGATTACATGTTAGGGATGTTACTTTAGGGCCTTCCCCCACTGCAAGCCGCTGGTGCAAGTTGATGGTACCTGGCCTTATGGGAATTACATGCAGATACTACTGATTGCGATTGCATAAGATGGTAACCAGAACGTAAAGGAGTGCTTCGAGTCTTGGGAATTTTTCCTGATGAACTTGCAAAGGCATGTTGTTAGGCAGAACAACATTTGCATTATTTTCAACAGATCGAAAGGACTAATGGTCGTGGTAAGGTGTTCTGGGGTTTCGTCGAGATTTGTATATTGCATCTGACACATCGGGTACTTACCAACAAACTTGAATATCTAGGTTTAATTTTACCATGCATAAATATTATGTATAAGTTCTCTCCCAAATTTATTTTAAATTGAAATCCCATGATATGTAAATTGTATCCATATTTATTTTTTTATATTCTTCATGTCTGTTTCACGGTCCATTTTCAAGGTTCGTGGCCACCCATTCCAACAATGTTGTCTCTAAGATTAAACTCGTGCCCTCTCCTTGAGAATGTAATATGTTTTACCATCACATCAGCCATTTTTTATATCTATAATTATTTTGATTTTTAGTTTAATTATGCTTTATACTGAATTAATAATTATAATTGCTTGGATATATTATTTGTAATTATATTTAACAAAAAGAAACATAAAGGGAGTAAAGTTTTGAATGATAAACTAAAGTTGATATTTATTTATTGACTTTTGTTAGCATTAGTCCAATGTTCACAGTACCATTAGACAAGATTGTGAATGATATGGAAAAAAGCCAGAAGAAACCCAGGGTTTGGACACTAGTGCAAGAGCACAAACATTTGTATATGTTTACAATCTTTAGATCCTCATTCATCACCATTTTTTAACCTTTCAGATGCATCTAAGCATAATCTCAACTACCCTGCAAAGCAAGCTTTATAGTTTTGATGGTCATATTGATAGGAGCTAGCATGAGGAAGATAATATGGAAAAAATCCGTCTCATGCTAAATTGTTTCCGTTTGTTCTTTCTTTAACTGTACGTCTTCATTCTCAGAGTAGCCCCTGATATGTTGTTCTGGCCTAATATGCAAGTAAATGACAAAAGGTAGTAGGTGAACCTTGCCTAAATCAGGAACTCTTAAGTATCTAAACATTGTTGAATTGTTGAAGAACCTAAACTACGAGTTGACCAACAGGTATCATAGATTATCTGACCTTAGTCATGAAAGTTTAACCTCTGTAATGAAGTTTTTATAAATAAATTAAGACTAAGGAGTTATGATTTGTAGCACCAATCACAATGTACCATAATTTTTATGATTGCAAATTATCAATGAATCATACAAATGCTATAAACAATATCCCATTCATTATTACCAGACATATTACCAACACGTTGTTCAACCCTTTCTGAGGATTGGTATAAACAAACGCGGAATGGTACTCGAGAAAAATGGTTCAACTCCGAGTTCCAGGTCTACTTTTTACGTTTTTAAACCCCATGATTCGGCTGATATTGTGATTTATGGCAACCCAATTAGTTATCATGAAACTTTGGGCCTTTTTCCTTTTCTACGTTAAATTTCTGCTTAGAATTTCACTGCGAATATGATTCTCCATTTGGGATTTGGCTAACTTTGGTAGAAGTAAATTGCAGACGTTTTCAATTCGTAATTTCCTTTACAATTTTTAAAAAGAAGGGTGGCATTTACAATACTATGTAATTTCATATGCGTACAATTCAATTACTGGTTTTCATTATTACTTTGACGCGTCTCTGGTTTGTGTCTTCCAGTGGCTCTTATATAGCAAAAAACAGCCACCAAGAAAGTTGTGGCAAGACCTCCAAGGATTACACCTCCCCCTGCTACGGATTTGTCCATGGAATGATGATGATGATTTTGTAGGTGAATGGCCTCTCCTTCAACACTCACGTTTTCTTCTTTGTTTGGTTCAGTAATGGCTGCTCTGCGATCTGCAGAGGGGCTTCCTACAGTGGGGTGCATGTTCTTTTTAGTGTGGGGCGCTTGGGATGGGCTTGAAGCCGGTGCATTGTCAAAGGTCTTCACTAGTTGGTGCTTTCCAAGTTTCCTTATTGTCGGTGCTTCAGCTTTGTATGGTTCTCCAGGAGCCGGTGCTGGAGCATTTTCACTGGCCGCCATAACCACAAAAGCATTTATCAAAAACAAACAAAGAAGGAAAAGCTGAGCCATTTGTGAATCAAATTCGATGGTGGGTTGTTATTTGTTAAATATGCTTTTGTTTTTTGATCTTATGGGGGTCTGATTTGAGCATATATATACATACATACATAGAGAAGAAACTGCTATAAGCATTCCTACTCCAAAGCACGGGGGTTTGGTGGAAGTTTCCCATTGCTGGATTCCAAGCATAATTTATTCCAATATCTTAAATCTGTTTTTATGGAGTTGTCTATGGAGTGGGAGATACACGTGCAGGCATTAGAATAATAGAACTACAACTAAGACTTCAATGGAGGGAACAAGATCTTTAATATGTTTATTTGTAAAGTTTGTGTAACCTCTATGATTGAATGAATCACACCGACATCAAGATTAACTAATAATATCCACGGATAAAAAATTTACAAAGCAAAAGCTGCAAGAAAAGGAGTTATACAAAGACAGCATTTGCAGTATGATAGGTAATGACTAATTAAGATGTTCCACAAACAGGATACTTTGAGTTTTGGATGAATATTGCTACTTTGTCTGATGATGTTCTTCAAATGTAGACACGTCAAGATTCAACTATATGGAATGGAAATTGCAGAGTCATATAGGAAGGAAGGAACAAACAAACTGTTAGGAACGACCCGATTAAGCAACAAGTAAAAAAAAATAGCGGAATAAATTGAGAAATTGAACATACAAATTGAACGTGGAAAAACCGCAAAGATAATTTTACTATAATGGCAACAGAACGAAGAGCACAAAAGATGGAGATAAAAACTAAACCCAAAAAACCGAAAACAAATAAATCGTCAAAATGTAAACATTCTTAACACAAACAATGTGGATACATAATGTTATAAAAGAACACTAATTTCACCCTTGGAACTTGTAATATAAAATTGCGGTGGAATGCTCCAAGAACATGAGACATTGTGTTAGAAAAGGAAACAACTGGGGTTGGTACCATCTTGGAGTGAAAAGATTCAGAGGCAGAGTTTTGATTGAATAGGAAGGAAAGTTCTGTCAATTTACTGTCTGCTGAATTACTATGAGGATTAGGTTGCTGAAACCACATATTTAATTAACACCAAAAAGCAAAAATCGTGTGCTGGAGATCCTTTGCCAGCTCATTGGCAAGAGATTGATGGGAGCATTCCCTGAAGCAGACCTGCCATGTTGACATAAATTTTATTCAGTGTTTGAGCCGCGAGGTGAAGAATACTACGATCTATATGGTTTTCTTTTCCACAGTTGTAGGATTCATTCCAGACAAATAATGAAACAAAGCAGCTTCATTTGATTTGCAAGATACAGTGCACATATCATAAATTTAAACCCCAATTTCTAAATGTTTGAAACAAGGTTAAGAACAAAATGTAGGTGCTTCAGCTTTGTATGGTTCTCCGGGAGCCGGAGCTGGAGAATTTTCACAGGCCGCCATAGCCGCCAAAGCATTTATCAAAACCAAGCAAAGAAGGAAAGGCTGAGCCATTTGTGAATCAAATTGGATGATGGGTTGTAAAAGATGCTTTTGCTTTTTGATCTTATGGTGGTCTGGTTTGAGCACATACATACATACATAGAGAAGAAACTGCTATAAGCATTCCTACTACAAAGCATAGGGGTTTGATGGAAGTTTCCCATTGCTGGATTCCAAGTATTATTTATTCCAATATCCTAAATCTGTCTTTATGAAGTTGTCTGTGGAGAGGGGGATGTTGAGGGAGATACACGTGCAGGCATTAGAATATTAGAAATACAACTAAGATTTCAGTGGAGGGAACAAGATCTTTAGTTAATGTTTATTTGTAAAGTTTGTGTAACCTCTATGATTGAATTAATCATACCGACAATTAGGGGGGTGCCATAAACATTAATTAACATCCATATGTAAAATTAAGGAAGGAAAAGCTGCAAAAAAAAAAAAACAACTTTACAAAGAAAAAATTTGCAGTATAATAGCTAATTTAAGATGTTCCTCAACAGGATACTTTAAACTTTGGGTGAATATTGCTACTTTGTCGGATGATGTTCTTCAATTGTATAGAATGGTAATTGCAAACAATAAATAGAGGAACAAACAAACAATGTGGATCCATAATGTTATGGATAAGGATTAAGGGATCATTTAACAAATAAAGAACACTAATTTCACCCTTGCAACTTATAATCTAAAATTGTGGTGGGATGCACCAAGAACATGAGACATTAGGTGTTAGAAAAGGAAACAACTGGGGTTGGTACCATCTTGGAGAGAAAAGATTCAGAGCAGAGTTTTAATCGAATATAAAGGAAACTTCTTGTCAATTTACCATCGGCTGAATTATAATGAGGATTAGGTTGCTGAAACCATGTATCTAATTTAACACCAAAAACTGTATGCTGGTGATCCTGTGCCAGTTCATTTGCATAAGAAAAAGGGTGATCACACGTGCAAGAGATTGATGGGAGCATTACCTGAAACAGTCCTGCCATGTTGACATAAATTTTTATTTGGTGTTTGAGCCGTGAGGTGAACTATACTATGATCTATTTGGGTTATCTTTTCCACAGTTGTAGGATCCATCTAGACCCATAATGAAACAAAGTTCCAACAGTGCACGTAAAAAACATTCATCATAAATTTTAAAGCTCAATTTCTAAATGTTAGAAAGGTTAGTAACAAACTTCAAAATGCAGATGCAACCCCCTCACTCTCTATAACTAAACAGCACTGGTTCAACTTCAAACTTCTTAAACCAAAAAAGAAAAAACAAATGCACCAGCCGGGAATCGAACCCGGGTCTGTACCGTGGCAGGGTACTATTCTACCACTAGACCACTGGTGCTTTTTGTTGGCTGTCTTCCAGAAAAGACATACTTAATCAATTACTGATAATTGTACCCTCGAAACACCAAAACCAACCACGTACTCCACTATCTACCAGGCTTCAACCAAGCTTTGCCGATTTCTTCCCTGATTCTCTCTTCAAACCCTTGAAGACCAAAAACATAGTGGGTTCAGTCCTTTCAGTTTTAATCCAAAATTCAATGTCCTCAATCCTGAAAATGCCACTCTCAATCCCGGTTCCATCTCAAGCCCTTTCCTTCTCAAAATCTCTTGTTTCCCCAATTCCCCTTTTCCTTTACACTAAACTTTCAACCCTCTCCCTCCACAACTCAGCCCCACCACCCAACACCATAATCCACATGGGGGGTGGCCCCAGAACTTACCCAGGTGGAGTCTCCAAATGGCAATGGAAACGCATGCAAGCCAAGAAAGCCAAGCAGCTCCTCAAAGCTCGAATTGCCCGTGAACGTCACATATATGAAATGCGCAAAAGGGCCGAGCTTAAAGCCGCCGTATCTGAACTTGAACGCCCTTGGGAAGTCGTTGAAAAAGCACCCAACTTGTTCTCCGTTTCAGCTGATGAGCAAGTTAAAGTTTTGGCTGACAGATTCCAGAAGCCTGGCGGTTTCGATATGTGGAGCGACAGAGATGGACCTCAGCTGTTTGATGCTGTTGATGAGTTGCCTTCCGCCAGGTTTTTCCCTAAAGGGGTTGTTCATAGTGTTAAACCGTATCTGAGAAGCAGAGAGAGTGGTGAAAACACTAAGCTTTTGACTGAAAACAAGGGAGAGGAGAGTGAGAGTGAAGTTGCTAGTGTTTCAGATACAAATGGGAAAAAGAACGGTGTCAAATGGAGGAGGAAAGGATTTAGGAGAAGATTTGGTACTGGTGCTGCTGGGGAGGCTAATTCTGATGCCAAGATAAGTAATTTGAAGTCTGGAGTTCATAATAAAAGAAGGACCTTCAAGTCTGAGATTTATGATAAAAGAACTGATTTCAAGTGAGGTTTTTGATATGAGCTTACAAGGAGATGGGAGTTATGGTATTAATAAGTAACATTGATTGAGTTTACAAGGATATTCTCAAGGAGGGAAGGAGAAAAGGCTATGCTTTATTGGTAATGTTCTTCATCTTCTCCAAATTGTCTCACTTTCTTTTTTCCCTGTATGAAAAATGCTTTTGAAAGTGTTGCAATCTTTTTGTGTTTGGTTGCTGAGACAATATGGCATGTATATGTATAACTTGTATATGAAATTCAATGAAGATAAATAGCCATTCACTTAAATTTCGTACTATCTCTAGTTTTTCCTTTGTACACTTAAATTGATGGACTTGGCAACTGCTTGCAGTTTGGTCTTAGTTCAATCTGCTAAAACTTTTGATTGAGTGCTTAGTTAAAACTTGAATACATCCACTTCATATTATTCCCAATTATATTTTTCCCAGTCCAAATGTTATCTTCGTTGGGGCATGTTTCCGTATCAATTCTTTGTCAATGTTGTCAAACAGTAGAT
Organism: Gossypium australe; assembly: GCA_005393395.2. Taxonomy (NCBI): domain Eukaryota; kingdom Viridiplantae; phylum Streptophyta; class Magnoliopsida; order Malvales; family Malvaceae; genus Gossypium; species Gossypium australe. The sequence continues at coordinate 12,352,101 of CM016622.1, read as the reverse complement.
GAATTGAAGGGATAAGAAACAATGAGTTAACTTTCTGATGTGTACAAGCTATGCAATTTGTTCTGATTAGACCTTTGAATTATCTGCAAATTGCTTTCTTCTTTAGCTTGTCAATTAAAGCTCATCTAATTGCATGATGCTCGTAACTGGACATGAGTGATACTATTGTTCTTATAGTTGCATTGTAATCATTTATACGTTCAAATCATGAGTTGGATTCCATATGAAATCTTCTTAGAGTTCTGCCTAAGTCTGATCATGGAGATATGTAGCCTCTGTTCCAAAGGAAACTTTGATGTAGACAGGTTCTTCTAGACATAACCAACACAGAGACGTGCTACTCCTTTAGACAACTATTTCTATGATGTACTGTTCGATATTAAGATAACTGTGACAACTTGATTACTTGGAGAGTTTTGTTTCTTGAGGTTCATTGGAAATGGAAAGTGATTGCAGCATGTTGTATGAGATAAAAAGGGAATAACGAGAAAACAAAACTAGAAATGATTACTTCCCATAGGATTTTCTTCTGTTACCATGTCACCATCACACCACAGATCATTCAAACTCAGAGGATTCTTCAGTTTTGTTACTAACCCATTTGCCATAAAATGAAACACATTTAGATAATTTAAATGGAAGAAGGCGTTCGGCCTCACATATCTCAATCAGAAAAAATACTGGCATGCAGATTCTAAATCTGAAAGGATAAGGTCCATTGATTGTTGAAAAGGCACCAACAAGTCGCTGTGAAAGAAGGTTATGATTCTGGATACGACCAAGTTGTCAATAGTTAGGAGCAGCCCTTTATTCCTCAATGTAAACTGTAGTAGACAGAAGTGAAATTCAAATTGTTGTTACTAGGCATCACTGGAGGCATGTCTTCTTCACCTTCCTACTTTCAACCAATGAAAAACCAGTGTCATTGTCCTTTGGAGCTGGTAGGTTTTATTGCACTCATCTCTTTTCTGTGTTTAAAGTGAGGGAGAATCTCCTTCCTCAACTTCCAGTTAGGAGCTGTTACGTCAAGGCAATCATTTTCGAAGCACCATCCGCCCTTTGTAATGTATCCACACATACTTTGTCAACTCAATCAACCACTACTCTGTTATTTTGTAGAGCCGACCTTGTGTTAGAGAGGTATTGGGCAGAAATATTGGGCTGTGAAAAGAAATGTTTAAAAAATTAAACTCGACCGTCATGAATTATTGCAATTTATAATCATATATTTCTTTATATATAAATTTTAATAAAAATAAGAATTATCATAATTTATTATAATTTTATTGAGATAGAGGCTAAAAAATCTTAAGGGATTAAACTTGTTTAAAAAAAAAAGTATTACGTAAAATTTAGATCTCAATGTTTATATCAGCTAAATTTGGGGCCAAGCTCTTAAAAAGAGTTAAACTTGACCACCAATCTTTCAAAAATAATTAAATTGTTGTTTTTTTAATTGAAATATTGACTAAAAAGTTTAAATTTTTAAACACTACATCCCACATGACAATCTACATATAGTTTATGTTAATTTCTTTACATAGCACTTGTAACTTAATGCTCAGGATTTAGCTTATTGATAATTTTAATAACAAAAGAGATTTAATTCTAACTAACAAACACGCACAAACAGAGATCATGAAAATAAGTTTAAAGGAAAAAAACAGAGTTTAATTTTTTTTCAAAAATAGGAATTTGATTGTGATATCTAAAGTAATAAACACTTAATCAAAATTGTACCTTTTCGATTTGTCTACGATGAACGCTTCGATCGAGTCGTCTTCTCCACTATCCTTAAGCTCACGCTTGTCGAGTGTTGGCTCACCTAGAGTCAAAAAATTTTAACACAAAATTATCAATAGGGCAATTTTACAATTTCTCTAAACTTCAGAATCAAGTTGTAAATAAAAAAAATCTCTAGAAATCTTTTGAAATAATTTCTTCAGATAATTTTCTCTCTACAACTTTCTTTTGAATTCAAGTATTTGAAAAATAATGACCCATGGCTCTCTTTATATAAAGAGAGTTTAAAGAGTTCTATGATCAAACTTAATCACTTTAATCTTAAATTAATATAGTATCTAGTATAGTCCCAGTAAGAGTGTAATTCTTCCATTGCTCAACCACTGAAGAACCACTGTCACTGGCCATCCACCAGCCATCGGAATGTCGTTGTCACAGTTGCCAACACCGTCGTGCCCTATGGTGTCATTGTAGGCGCGATACCCTCATGGCACCTCGAGCTGGTTTGGCTGTTGATGGTTTGAATCGAGCCAGTGACGACTTGATCGGTTTAGATTGTCAACCCGGTTTCACATACCGACCTTGGTTCGACTAGTTTTGGGTCTTGGTCTCAATTTCCGATTTGCAATTTCAACTTTCGATCTCAAGTTCAATTTTCAAGTTCAATTACCCATTGGGTCAATTGTTTGACTTGAAAATCCTTGAGATTTTCCAAAATGAATTTTTTTAAGAAAATTCTTTGATCAAATTCTCTAGTTGAACAATTCTTACAACTGTCCAATTTAATTCCACATCGAATAAATCAACTCAATTAAATTATTTCCAAAGTTGAAGAATTTCCTTCTGATTCAAATGCATTTTGATCGAGCTTTTGTTGAGCTAGCGGAGGGACCAATCGGACACATACAATTAGACTCTAGTAATTGCAATTATGTCCAGAAGTATCGTTCTGACAATTTGCAATTTACTTAATCATGGAGTCAGTCCACAAGAAGTATGTAACACCCCTAACTCGTAACCGTCGCCGGGATAGGGTTAAAAGGTATTACCGATCATTCCGGAACATTTAAAATTCATTTCACAACACAAAGTCAAACATCAATCAAACATATCCAAATTTAAACATATAGTCCCTTAATGAGGTCTACGAGACCTTAAACACATGTTAGAAAGGGGCCGGAACTAAACCGAACTCATACAAAAATTTCTGAAATTCTAACATTTTCCTAAGTTACAGAGGCGGCTTCAGACACACCCGTGCGTCCAAGCCGTGGCAAAACAGGGCATACATACTGACTTGTTCACACGGCCTGAGACACGCCCATGTGCCTCACCCGTGGTCGACACTGACTTACACCACACGGCCAGTCATATGCCCGTGTGTCCAGCCCGTGGTCGAGCCTGTTTTACACCAAATTACAAACCTGCATGACACAGTCGAGCCACACGCCCGTGTGCTCAACCGTGTGGGCAATTATAGGCCATTTTTCAAGGCCAAATTACCATCCACACTTAGAATCACATATAACCATCAATCCAATACCAATTCATGCCTCAAAATGTAAACAAAACATACCAATACAAGCACCAATTCATCATCAACTATACCATCTATAACCATACTACCAATTCATCATCAACTATACCATCTATAACCATACTCAATCTCATCTCAGATAAGTCCATCTAAAATACCAATTTCACATCCTAATTTATACAAAACAAGCATCATACCATTCATCTCATAATTCCACATTTAAACATCATTTCTCAACAACCAACTTAAGCATATAATAAGCCATATGCATCACTCACTATTTCATACCATATTCATCATTTACATAGCTCACACATAATAACCAAAATTATCTAACTTCCAAGCCATGTCACATGGCAAGGTCCAACATTTCAAAATACACCATATCTACTAGCCTATACATGTCATATACCAAATATGTACATCTTTCAAAAGTATCAAAATAGATAGCTGATAGTGTGATTGAGTCGCTGATGATCCTCGGATCCGAGCTAGCTTTACTGACACTGTAAAATAGAGAAACAATTCACATAGTAAGCTTAAAAGCTTAGTAAGTTTGTAATATAATACATACTACTCAATAATGCAACATCAATCCATAATTAAATCATCACATAGATAGATACACAATTAGATACATTATCATCCTCAACCATATGCTCAAATATCCATTCATTCAACCATTAAAACTATCATCAACCACATAGGTTCAAACATACCTTTGCCAACACTTAGCTAATAAACGTTCTTGCTATTCGATGCTCGATACCATATCTCATTCAATGCTCGATATCTTTTCAACTCAATCGCACACTTAGTGCCCAAATCATAGGTTCAACCATTAAAACTATCATCAACCACGTAGGTTCAAACATACCTTTTCCAAACGTTCTTGCTATTCGATGCTCGATACCATATCTCGTTCACTGCTCGATATCTTTTCAACTCAATCGCACACTTAGTGCCCAAATCATAGCCGAAGCTTAATTAACATCGCACACTTAGTTCCCAGATACAAAACCGAACTTAATTCAGCATCGCACACACAGTGCCAATCAGTAAACCAAAGCTTCCATTACTTCGCACACACAGTGCTATTCATCACTGTCTCGATTTCAATTACGCACACTTAGTGCCACATTTCTCAATCTCATATTTAACATTTCTAATTCAATAATTATACATTCATTCAATTCACATCACATAGATATAATTTAACAATTAGCATTATATCCGAACTTACCTCGGACATCAAAATACCGAGACTAGCTGATCAATCGAGTACTTTGTCTTTGCCTCGATCTGGATCCGAACCTCTCCTTTCTTGGTCTATACATATTCAAATTTAACTCATTTAATCACAAATTCATTCAATTTAGTCCAAACACACATATTTAGGGAATTTTATAAAATAGCCCTCACATTTTCACATTTTGACACTTTAGTCCCTATTTCACAAAATCACAAAATACACAAAATTTCACTATACCATGCTTAAACCGAATTCTCCTTAGTCTCATACAAGCCCATATATTTCATTTATTTCACACTTTAGTCCTTCAAAATATTATTTCCACAATTTAGTCCAAATTACTCAATTTCACCAAAAACTCAAAGATAAAACATGTTAATCTTTTACATATCTTTCCTATTTCATCATCAACTCTCACAAAACTCAAACATTCATCAATAGAATATCTCAAAATCACCATCAATTTCTAAAATTAAAGCATGGGCTTGATAATACACTAAGCAACGGTCACAAAAACGCAGAAATTATCAAAAAACCGAACTCAAAACATACATTGATTAAGCCAAAGTCCTAGTCGAAACCTAACAAGCTTATTTCCTTTCTTTTTCTTTCAATTTTGGTGGAAGAAAGATGAATATGGCTTTCTTTTTTTCTTATTTGTTTCATTAATATTAACATAATAATTCAATTACCAATTTAATCTTATTTTAAACATTATATAATCAACCATTTGATGACCTTTTATGTCCATCTCCACTATCCATGGTCCAATTACATAATAATGACCTTTAATTTAAAAAGTCATTCCAAATAGACACTTTAGAAATCAGCACACAGCTTTTGCATTTTATGCGATTAAGTCCTTTTTCTTAATTCAACACACAAACGATAAAATTTTCACACCAAATTTTTACGCATGCTCAAACACATATTATAAACATAAAAAATATTAAAATATTTTTTTGACCTCGGATTTGTGGCCTCGAAACCACTGTTCCGACTAGGATCTAAATCGGGCTGTTACAAAGTACCATGATTGAAAGCTCATTATTGTGTACTCTTTACGAAAGCAATTCATCCAACTGTTTTGTCGAATAACCTCGTTATGTGTGTGTTACCCTCATATGATATCCTTGGTTCTTTTGAGCTAAATTCATTCACTCAATACAATCATATTTTAACTCATTGTCATAATTGTATCTTTTTAATGATTAATATGATCATTGTTAACAAATGACTGTGATAAATTGCTCATTTTAGAACAAGCACCCCATGACCACGTTCCATATTTATTAATCCATACAATTCCGATGAGAGGATATCGTTAACTCTTTAATCGAGCTATAAATTATGTTGTTGCTAATAAAGCCATGTCATACACAAGTTATGTACCCAACATACCAGCTATGGACTCAATCATGTTTAAAGCATAAGCCTCCACTTATATCAAAGTACATGAGTTACATACGCATGGTTAGTGATAACTCAGGATTTAGGTAAATTACATCATGAACATCACAAGTGAATTAGTTCACAAATGGATTTAGATTTAATTCAACTTGGGTCCAGTCCAATGTATTATTCTTCTAATGAGTACATTTATATCTCTACCCGTGGAGTCAACTGTTCCAATAGCCGAGATTAGCCATCTCCCCAATTAGAATTGTAGAAGAGATAATAATCCTTATAAGTATTTGAGTCAAATGCTCATTTTGATTCTTTCACGAGATTATGAACCCATTTAGATTATCTATCGAAGTAAGTTTTCCTTTTCGTAATGTAAACGTTCTTACAATGCCACTTATTATTAGTTTGAACTTAGACAATCAATGAGCTAATATTTATTTGTCACGATTTTGCTATGTATGTAAAACATGAAAGACAAAAATACAAAAGATATAACAATAAAATGTGAAATTAACTTTATTTATTTATTCATCATTCAAATAAATAGAAAACAATTACATGTTTACTACAATATAGACACATTTCTCAACACACACAACATAGAATGGATATATACTTTATATCAAACTATGATGTTCATCAAAAGTATTAGAGTAAATTAAATAATTGCACATTTAATAATTCTAATTGACAACGTAAATATTCTAAGCAATTGAATACGAGTCTAACATTCAACAAGCATGAATATCTATAATTAAATCAAAAGACATGTAAATACTAAAAATCAAAGAAAATATGAAGAACAATTAGAGCTCAAAAACTTTTAGAATAAAATTTTGCAATTCCTTTATCTAGAAAAGAGAATTTAGCAATCCATAAAATAAAGAAAACATGAAAGCAAAATAATATTAAGAACGGATATCTCTAATGTGTCTCTCAAGTAAGAATTAAACTAATAATGTATATTTATAGGAGGAAAATCATATAAGGAAGAAAATATAAAAGAGTCCTTAATTAGAAAAGCAAATTTTTTTCTTATAGATTTTTGTGTCAAACTTTCATGCCAACTTTTTTTTTTTTGCCTGAGTTGTGAAATAACTTCAGTTAGATATTTGAATTCCCTTTAAAAAATTATATTATGAGTCCTAAAAGAGTTTTAAAGTTATGGCTAAAATATTGAATCAATGTTATTTTGAAAGTCCAATATGCAAAAAAAACTTTCCTAAAATAAACTTTAAGTCCACTTTTCTTCAATTATGCACCTAAATACGTAATAAATAAAATACAAGTTTAAATAATATAATTAAGAACTTGAATAACATAATTCAAACAAAGAAATTGATAATTTATGCACTTTATCATACCTAAAAAAATTATATACTAAAAGTAATTTAATAAAATGTGTTTTTAAATAATTTTATATTCAGTTAAGAAAACATAAAATAATTTAAAATTTTAACAAAATGAATCAAATAAAACAATGTAATAAATAGTTTTATATTTCAATAATTTTAGTACCCAAACGAACCTTATATTTTCTTGAATCAATGACCTTTAAGTGGGATCGATTTTTTTGCCTAGAAATTTAAATAAACTCTCATAGTGTATACGCACGAATTAATTAGGTTAGTCTATGTCGGACCCCTGAAGCACCAAGAGTTTATGGGGCTTTTAAACTCATCATCATCATCTTCATACTCTCAACAATCAATCAAATCAACCCTTGTGGCCTGTTCCCTCATCTATTATCATTTCTTCTACTTTTAAATAAAGTCAACATTTCATTTTGTGGAATGACTTGGTTACAACTTGCAGTAGGGGTTAAACATGCTTCAATTATACTTTTCGTCCTTGTATTATACTCAATTAGAAGATTTTCGTACTTTGATTTGTTTTAAATTGATATTCCTAAATTATTTTTACATACACTGGGAATCAATAACAAACCTTTTTAAAAACTAATCTAAATTATAAGATTTAAGTTCAATTAGGTATTGTTGCGATTCAAAAGTGTTATAGTAAAGTGCTCTGAAAAAGTATGATTTGTTGTGATAAAATGAGTGGCAGTCAACTTTTTCTTGAGGTATTTGGATTGAGTTTGTATTTTGAAGTCATCATTGTTAAGAGAGCTTTATCTAAATATCACCCCGACCTAAACAAGATTAGTTTTAGACTGTAAAACGGATGAGAAAACTTGTAATTATACCCCATAAAATATAGTTTGTTAATTTAAGTGTTTGATATTGTTGTTAAACGTATAAAAAAATTCAATAAACTATTCATAATCATCATATATCTATTGTTAAACATTTTAAACAGATTAAGCTAGTACAAATGGGTTCATAACTTGCTTAAAAATGATTGAAAAACGAAAAAGAATAAATAAACACACAAAAATAATAGAAAGAAGGGCGAAATCATAATTCCACACCCTCAAACCTCAAAAGTTAAAAGCGACAGCAACATCTAACCGGTTTCTTTAGGGCCTGTTCTGTAGTGCTTAAAAAAAGCATTTCTGACTCTAAAAGCACTTTTGGAAGAAAAATTGTGCTAAACAAACTGCTTTTGGAAGAAAAGCTGTGCTAAACAAATTGTTTTTGGCTGAAATTTTTAACTTTTCAAAAGTGCTTTTAAAAAGTATTTTTAAAAATGAGAAGTTAAAACTTTTACTTTTCCTCTCCCAAAAGTACTTTTAGTGTTTTTGAAAAGTACTTTTGAAAAGGAGAAGTTAAAACTTTTAGTTTTTCCTCTTCCAAAAGTACTTTTAGTGTTTAATTATTTTTTCACACTTCTAATAACATAGTACTTTCCCTTTTTTTTTTCTTAGTGCTTAATTACAAATGTGTTAAAATCATTAATTAAAAATAAAAAATATTTTTTTAAATACTAATTACAAATATTTAATGGTTATATTTAAATATTTAAAATATAGTTTATATATTTTAATAAAATTTTATAAATAATTAATATTTATTGCTTAAAAATATTTAAAATTTATATTTCATATATTAAAATATTAACAACAAGTTATAATAATTTTTTATATTTTTACTAAAATATAATAATATTAACTAATTTAAATATTATTTAAATGCATATTTGTTACTTGATAATAACATGTCTAAAATTGACATTCTATTTTTCAAAAGTACTTTTTGATAGTAATGTTAAACACTCAAATTTTAAACCAAACTTATTAAAAACATTTTTCCACAACGCTTTTCAAAAACATTGCCAAGCTAACTCTTAGTTTGGCTCAAAAAGTTACTTCTTAGGTGTAACAGTGCTTTTAGCACCCAACACAACCTTGGTTGGAATTTTTTTTTAAAATGACAATTAGTGGAGATATAAATAATTTAATAACCATAATTTCACATTTTAAACTACACAAAAAAAAATAATTAAAATATTTTAAATACAAAAATGAAAAATATTGCCATCCCATTGAAACTTAATTTTCGCAAACATAGTTGAATTTTTCAGATTGCTGTAGCCTAATAGCAAATGTAATCATTTATTTGATCACAATATATTACTGCTCCAATTGAAAATGGACAGGTGGAATTGTGATCATGATTCGCCACTGTCATTATTTGGGATTAATTTATAAGCGTTAGTCAATATCTCATTGGGAGCTTTATAATTGAAGCAACCTACATTGAAATGCAATGAACAATACAAACCAGAGTTTCTTAATGGTTCCTTGATACTACCCTGAAATCCTTATACTTTCCAGTTTAGCTTCAAGGGCCCTTCAGTGACAAGTCATGCAGAATTATTCTATATAGAAAATGGTATAAAATCTTTAAAAAAATCCACAGTTTTTGTTCCTTTGGTACTCTAATTGTTCCGTGTAATTCTGAAATTGTTTTACAAAACTAAATGAGCATCCTTGGACATTGCAAAGCAATATGAAGGCAATAGTGGCTGATGGGACAGTGTTCTTCTCTGGAAAACTTGATGGATCCTTCATTTTTTTCTTGTGATTAAAGGCAATGCCGAGTCATCAAGCAATTCCCATATCTTATTTGATACCTTTTTTTTCCTAATCATATGGATTTAATAGCAGCGAGTAAGATTAAATAATCGCAGTAGCAAATCTTCCTTCCTTTGGAGGAAATTTGCCCTACATATCTTTTGCAAGAATCACCAGATTTTGATTCCTCTATAAACCTACTCCACTTGTTCGTTGCTTCATTTGTCGATGTATTGTAAAAGCTGAAGTAAATCAATACATACAAACACGTTTATTGCATGCCAGGTTTTCAATTGATAGTAGCAACTGATGCAAACTGGCTTTTACGAATTTCATGTTCAAATTCTGATATACCAACCCATATGATTTTTTCACGTGAAGAATGGAGGTGTCATACTCAAGGCTTCCTATTCGGTTTAAATTATGAAAAGTTTATGATACAAAATAAACATACCCGTCTTAAACACGTATGACATCCAATAATCACCCAGTAAAGAAGTTGACTATTGACAAGACACGAGAAAAAGTAAAATAAATGAAAATTTCAGGGAGACGCCCATGTAAGATTAGACACAGTGTTTGCAGATATGAGAGAAGAGACTAGAAAGAAAAAAGAAAAAAAAGGGTGAAAGGCACTCAGGAAATATCACGTTTTAAAATAAACTTAGAGATTGATTAATAGTAGTTAGCAAGTGGAAGCGTACTGTTCTTTTTTGAGTTAATTATTGAGAGTCTTTGATGTCATTGTAAATGTGAATGCCGCCATCGTTGAACTCAATATAAGCCCAGGAAATGAAGGAATATGAGAATCTCAACAGGTTTTGGTCCTATATAAACATTCCCTGTGAATTCTAGTTGAAACCATCATCATGCATGTGGCTCATGTGTTAAATTCTTCCATATGCATATGTATGTGTATACGTATAGAAAGAAAGAATATATCCCCGAAAAATGACATCCATATTTCTTAAATTCCTTTATTTGGTATGAACATGTATAATGGGTATTGACATAGAGATGAGATGATGATTCTTCAAAAGGAAAAATTACAGCTGTGGAATGAAATATGTTGATTAGTTCTGCAGCACTTTGAGTTGAACATCAAACATCGAATTGATTATTGTCCTGTTTTGTTTATAAAAAAAAAAAAAAAAAGAATCTGAAAGAGAAGAACAGATGGTGACCTTGCAATAAATTGCTCAAATTTAATTTGATGCTGGCAGCTGGGCCAATTCTTTCTTTTTTTCATGTCTATCACTTCTCATTTAAGGCTAGCTTTCTGGGATTTTTTTATGAATAACTAGACAGGAGAGCCATTAGAGGAAGGAAATACTATTATAAAAAAAAAAAAAAAAAGGGTAAACAAAATGGTTAATTTGTAAATTCACATAATTTGATGGTTTGGCAATTGATTTTTGGACGTATCAATAAAACTATTTATTCTTTATTCAATGATTGGTAAACCGATTCTATTTATAAAAAATAAAAAAATATTATAAAATTATAAAATTCAGCTAAGTTAATATTATATTATGAATTAATCGATTTTTATTTCATATTAAATCAATTTATCAATAATTTTTTAATCCGACGAATTTAACTTACTAATCTAAGTAGTGAAGTTGCATGCCTAATAATTAAAAATCCACATATATTCTTCCATTTTTCATGGCAAACAAAAAGAATGGTGGGATATTAAAGTTTATAAATTTAATCTTCTGATTATCGAATGTATTAATATCACACTGTATTACCGGTACCAAGTCAAATATTTTCTAAATGCTAATATTTCATTTTTATAATTTCTTGTAAACGCTAAAATTACATTGACTAACACGTGACGATTTTGTCCTAATTAAGTCGGCCACTAATGTCATTATCAAGTAAACTTTTACTTGATGAAAATAAAATTTAATATCTCAGCTGTGAATATTTTTCCATTTTAAGTATGGTGAAAATTTATGTGTTCATTTAATAATTTATTAAAATATTTATTAAAAAATATTTAAAAAAATTTAATAAAGTTGTGAATGGATCTATTCAAGACTAATTGGTCCAAATTGATTTCAATAAACCTTAGAAGACAAATTATATGCATAAAAGAAAAAGAAAAAGAAAAACACATGATGCATTGCATACCAAAAGTTTAAACATGATAACATCCCCACCACCCTTTGCTTTCAATCAAATGGTGTAAGGAAAAAGAAGGTTGCTAATTTAAGTTGAAAACTTTAGGTCTTGTCAATCTTGATTTGTAATAGATAAAAACCAAATTAGCAAAAACTGATCTATTTTGTTATTTTAATAACCTTTGACATTTGAATTGTGATAATGCTGAAGGGGACAGTGCTCAAACCACCATGAAAGAGGGAAAATAAAAATAATAAGAAGGGTTTAATGGCATTTCATTATCAAAGCTCAGCCACTCATACCCCCTCTTAAGCCCTATGAGATTGCAACATTTGACTTTTAGATTAAATTAAGTTAGCTTAATTATATATGGGTGTATTGGAGTTGAATAATCTCAACTCAATTTGTGATTATTTCTTTTTGGTTCCATTTTTCATCCTAATTAATGATTCCATAGAAAGATAATGAGATGATTTGAGCAATGTTTTTGGTGGCATAACATGAGGACTACAAATTTTTCTCAATAAAAAAACAAACCCAGGGAGTAGCTGCTCATTAGTACTCACATGTTAAACGTGTTTATTGAAATAATTTAGTTTAAATGGTTAACAAAATCACTCTTAAAATTAGGGTTTAGGTTTTGACTTTTAATATTCCCAACTCCTTGATTTCAAGTAGGGGGCAACTCCTTGCCCCTTTCCTTAATAAAATATTATTTTTATTTCTTTTTAAACATTAACAATTTCTATTATAATAATACGCTACCCAACTTGAAGAATTATCATTTTTTTCAAATAAAATTATATTTTATATTTTATAAAGCATTAAAAAAATACTTATAATTATATTTGAATAAACAACACCATATATATCAACTAGATTCCAATTTAGTTGGAAAATTACCAAACAATCTTCTCTTTTTTTATTGCAAATTAAGTTATATTATTATGAGTGTGATTTTATCTTTTTTATATTTTATATAAAGACAATCATTCGCTAAATGGTAAATTTATGTCGATTTTAAGTTGATTAGCATAAGGTTTAAAGTTCGATTTTTATATTTATAAACCTTTAATTTTACTTATTATAATTAAAGCATCATTTATGTTTTTATATAAATTTTTAATAAATATATTTGTAACATAAATGAAAGAAAAAAAATCATATTTAGTCCTTTTAAAAATTAATTATTAATTTAATCTCTTTTAACATTAAATTTCTAACTTTGACTCCTCATAAATTTATAATTTTTATTTTGATCAGTAACACAAATTCCTTGCTTCCAATTGGTTTCAAGCTTCATCTTATTTCTCTATAGTAAAAAATATATATATTAAATTTGAATCTACACTAAAAATTAAACATTTTCAGCCCATTCCAGCTTGGAGACTTCCATTTGTCGTCCATGCACTATTTAAAGTATAAAAAGGTATATTCCCTAACCTCGCACTTAAAAAAATTAGTATACAGAAAATACTTTACTTTTAACATGCACGATAACAAGGAATTCAGATAACTAATTAAGTGTCATCCCTTTTTTGCAAGGAAGGCTAAATTAAATTTCACTAAACACGGAAAACCCAAACCCTCATTTTCTTTCAATTCACATAAATGCCTCCACTCACACCAATCGATTCCACGTTTTCCATGGCCTTTTTGCCACCAAAAGGATCCACATATATGCCTCAATTCCAAACAAATTGAATTTGGAAGTAAAAAACATGTCATGGAGTACGTAGGTATAGCTTGCAAAACAGATTTAATAAAAATCTCCTTCCCTTCTTGAGACAAGTGTTTTAAACTCCAACTATTAATTTTCTTCCTTATTCGGTCTTTAATAATCCGGAACGCCTGTTTTTTCCTCCTCCCAACTATGTTTGGCAATCCCAAGTACTTTTCTGGGTCTGATGAGCTACAAACATTCAGGACTTGGGACACTAACATTTTATCCTGAAACATTTGATTTATAGTAAACTGTGGAATTTTCAAATTTCACACATTGACTAGAGCATTCCTCATACTCTCCAAAAATCCTTTTAATGATTTGTGATCTTTCCTCCGTTGTATCTCCAAACAAAATGCAGTCATCCACAAACATCAAGTGCGAGATATGAGGTCCCCTACGACAAACTTCAACCCCCTGTAATAAACCTTCCCGTCTTGCAATCCTCATAAGTGATGAGAAACCTTCGCGACAAAGCAAAAAAAGATAGGGACTCAAAGGATCCTTTTGCCTTAAACCTCTGCTAGGTCTAAAAGTCTTTCCTTCTTCCCTATTAAGAACAATAGAATACGACACTGTGCAGATGCAATGCATGATAAAATCCACCTGTGATCCAGCATAACCCATTTTAAGCATTACGCTCCTTAAAAAAGACCAATCCATTATGTCATTGGCCTTGCTCATATCCAATTTTAACGCCAAGAAACATTTCCTTCCCACTCTTTTTTGATTAAAAGTATGAAGAATTTCATATGCAATTAGAACATTATCCGTAATCAAGCACCCTGGCACAAAAGCACTTTGTGTTTCATTAATACAAACATCAAAAACCTTTTGAAGACGATTAGCAACAATCTTAGAAATTATTTTATAAAGAACATTATAGAGACTGATAGGGCGAAAGTTCATTAAATTGGTAGGCTGAGTCAACTTAGGAATGAGCACTATATTAGTACAATTCAAGGCTTCAAAAGACTTACCTCTGTTTAATATGTCAAGATAGAATGCACATATATCTTTTCCAATAATATGTCAAAACTTCTGGAAAAAAAGGTCGATAAACCATCTGGTCTCGTCGCTTTAGTTGGCTCTATACTTTTTATTGCCAAAACGATTTCCTCTTCCGAATATACGGCAATCAACGCCTGGTTCATCTCCTATGAAATGCATCTATTCACCCCCATGAAAATATGATTCGGATCATCGATCTCTCTCGTGGAAAAGAGATCTATGAAATAATTTCTAGCAATCTCATCTATCTCCTCATCATCTAAAAAATTTTGGCCTTTCACGCTCTGCAAAACCTGGATAAGATTCATTCGCTTTCTTTGGGTAATGAAATTATGAAAAAATGGCGTGTTTTGATCACTCATCCTTAGCCAGTTTACCCTCGTTTGTTGTTCTCAATAAGTTTCTTCTTTCTCCATTTCCATATTAAGATGAAGTTTTACCTCCAACATTTTGAGAAGAACCTCATTATCTCTGTCACTATTATTCAACTCTTCAAGTCTCCAAAAAAGACGCCTTTATAGTCCAACCCTATTCTTCTTTATTTTTTTGGACCAATCATTCAAGTCATATAGCGAGACGCTCCAAAACATTTCCCCTACTCGCCTCTCATATACTACAAACCTTCTGTTCACAAGATTCTTCCAAGATCTACCAAGTCTCAAAACGAAACTTCTTCTTCATGCACCTCCTCTCTTCCCTGTTCGTAACAATAAAATGAAGACAATTATCCAATACTGAATGATGCAAATGACGAAGAGAGAACTCCGAAAAAAGAGTCATCCAAGTTGAATTTGCAACCCTTAATCAAGCTTTTCACAGATGTTTGTTTTTGGTAAGTTTCCCCTTTCCCATGTGAACCAAGGCCCCAAAAACCTAATATCTTCTAACTAAAAATTGTTTAAAACCCTATGGAACTCCTTCATCTGACTTTCATCCCTCGGCACTCCCATAACTTTTTCATTAGCATTCAAAATTTCATTAAAATCACCACACACCATCCAAGGTAAATTTTGGTTTCTTCCAAGTCCTCTAACTAAGTTACAAGTGTTGGCTCTATCCTATGAAAATGAAGAGTCGTAAAATCTAGTCATTTGCCATTTTTTACTATCCCCCCTTACTAATCTCAGCATCAATATGATTTGTCGAGAAACTACTTAGTTGAATAGTAACATCACCTGTCCAAGCAAAACATAAACCCCCTATTATCCCATTAAGTGGAACACCAATACCATTATGAAAACCCCACATTCTCCAAACATTCTCCATCCTCCTAATATTCATTTCGTCTCCATTAAGAAGACAATTTTAGGGATGATTTGTTTTCAGCATATGTTGAATTCTTCAAACTGTCCCTAGATTCCTTAAACCACAAACGTTCCAAATCAAAATTTTCATTACTTTCAATCGGCTTGCCTAATTGCAGTCGCCGATATTTGTTTAAACAAGAATTTTCACGCTCATCATTAGATTCTAAAAAATCTGAATTTTTAGAAATATTGGAATTTAATCTATCCAAACAAAGCATTTTCTTCCCATCAACATTTTCAAACGGGCTTTCCTCTAATCATGTTCCATTTGTACCTAGGCTGGCCTGCCTGAAGATCTCACCACTCCCATATCTTATTTATTTGAAGATCCCTCCAAATTAAAACTCAAAATTGAGTTTATGATTTGCCACAATTCTCACCTATTTTCAGTCCACATATTTCGCTCTCCTGCTTGCTTTCCTAAATTAGCTCCAATAAATTTTGCATCACCCCATTCTCAAAGCCACACGTTGGTTATCATAGTGGCCCTTTTCGATTGCACCTTCAACAAAAGTTCCCATCCACACTCCAACTCCTTATTTCATTGATTCAAACGAATGAGACAAAAGCTATCACCATGGCCTAAACAACCACACAAAAAACAAAAGAAAGTAAGTTTCTCCTAACGAAAATTTGCATAAACGAATCTTGAATTAGAAATCATATTTTTTCCGTCGTTTTAACGACTTTTGAATATCCAATTGTACTCGAATATACAAATAATTCTGAAATCCTCGATTTGTTTGTTTCGCATCATACTCAATAAATTTTTCAATGAAATTCCTAAACTGCTTTGCCACACACTCCAAAAAATAACCTGGGTGTAAATCATGGATCTGAATCCAAAAAGAAAAGTACACTAACGGAATCTACATCGGATCCTTATTTCTTTGTAAACGATAAATAACCAATAGATGATTATTAAGCGTCCGCGGTACTCTATTAACCACTCATTCCACATCAAGTTCATGATAAAACTTGAAATGATAACGTTTATCCCCCATATTTGTAATGTGAACCCCCCAACAGGGTGCCATAAATTTGTCATTGTATTTCTCATTATCGGGAAGTGGATAACACTTACTGTTAAAAAAATCCTACTAAATAGAATTCATACATTGAGTTCTGATTTTTCTCATCAATTGGAAGAAACCAAGCCTCATCTTCACCATCATCAATGTTTAGTTCTGCCATTCTTTCCTCCATTCGCTTTAGATAAAATTCAATGCCTCGAGAAGACTAAAACTAGATAGATCGTAACTAAATATTAGAACAAAACATTAGGAAATTGAAGAAATAAGAAAAAGAAAAAGATCCAAAGACGTGCCACAAGAGTAGACAAAAAGAGAGAAAATGTGCCATAAGAGCAGACAAAGAAGCATATACATCGAATGACATTTTCTAATCGTATGAGTTTTATGTGATTGTGTTTCCCTGTCATAATCATGTCAACACATTCATGGCACCACAAGTCTCATGTCATAAAGGTGAAAAACACACATAACACACTTAAAGGAGCATTTGGTGTTTTTCCATGTTAAGGTTTCAATAGAATGTGATTGATCTCCCAATCCATTTTTTAAAATTATTTCAAGAAATTGAATTCCATCATCAAAATTAAAAAAAAAATACTTTGAATTAATTAATTTGCAATTTGCCAACAACTTAAAGGAACAAATGGTTTAAATTCTGTAGGAACTTAAATGTGCTAATTGCTTTGAATTGTATGTGTTGAATGGAAGTGTTAGGCTGCAATGACCACTTTGGTTGCCACTGCGATGAACAAGTAAACAGAGTAAACAAAGAATACAAAGGTTCATTTACACAGTTTGGTTTCCTTATATTTGCCAAACCTAACTTAGTGAGTAATTTCACTATCTTTAGTCCACAATACAACACATGAACCATGCTCTATCAATCTCCAAGTATAGAGTCCTCATTGTTGTACCTAAAGATTATAACTCACCTTTAAATTCTCCCATTAAGAATTTAGGTTGTAAACACAATATGTTTACTCTTCAAATGCGCTCACAAAATAAGTTCCTCGATAAACAATAAAGTGTTCTTTATGCTCTCTTACAATACTTATACAAGTCTCTCAATATATAGAAGTTTTCGAGACTTGCTAACATACTAGAGATCAATTATAATCAACCCCTCAATAATAGTAGCTACAGAATAGCAATAACAATACACTAATAAAGTCCAATATAAAGTGAACTAATATAGATTCATTCTTTAAAGAAGTCTTTAATGTAACCCCGATCGGTTCTCCACAATTTAAGAGGTGTAATTGATAGATCTAGTCCAGTCCAATCTTCAAGGATAGTAGCTTTAAATGAATTGCTCTTCACTGTGGAGCTTCCATATATTCACAATATCAATAAAATTCAAAGACCAAAATTTTTGTTTCAATAAATTACCAACTCCAAATATAGCAAGTTGCTAGACTGTCACAGGATCGATAGAAGTGGCCACTTCCAACTAACACTTAGTAGATCACTTCAAAAACTTGACTCAACAAATTTTATATTAATAACTTAAGATTCAGGGTTCAAGCATGCGAATAATATCTTAATCCCCTAATTTGTAAAATACAAAAAAAAGAACCTTAGAATTACATAAATAAATTTAATATTAACATAGTTCCAAAATAAAATTAAATAAACCTAATATTAATATAACTCAAAATTAGAACATATCCTTAATCATGAATCTAATATGTCAACAATGAAGTGAGTTGAGGTTATTAAAAACGATTATTAGTAATTGTGACAAAGGTATTTTGGCTTTAAAGTGGCAAAACAACCTATAAACCAACTACCAACTTTGGGGGAACGGTGACATATAAAAATGGATGCCACTAGGGGTATATATCCAAAATATGGATAAATTAGAAGCAGTCTCATCTCTTTTGAGCAGACATGATCATGTTACTAATTTTTCCAATAGTTGAGGTAACTATTTAATTATGTATGGGTGGGGTAGAAAATGGGCCATTAAAGCTTTGGAAATGATCTAATCTTAATGCCTTTTTACTATTTATATTTAAATAGATTTACAATTCAATGAATCAAATGATACAGTTTAATTAAAATAAAATTTTTTGTATTCCTCTTTAAGCACGATTTGGCCTATAGATCTTATTATCAAATAGACTTCAAATCTTATCGTTAACTTGTCATGGTAATATATTAAATTTGAACCTTTTTCTAATACATATGATATTTTAATAGTTACAATTAAAATATTATAAATATTTGGATCAGGTCTAAAATTTAAAGTCGTCATTAATTTATTATTGAGAGAATTTTATCTCGATATCACATTAATCCGAACATGATTAATTTTAGATCATAAAATAGATAAGATATATGAGTATAAAAGAAATACTATAATAAGATATATAATGCTGGATCACCTTTCTAATGAATAGTATTATTGATTATTGATTATTATAATAGTCATGAGTAAGACTAAGAATAATGAATATAATGGTGAAGAGAAAAAGGGGATAATCGAACTTCTTCCACCACAAAAAAGGGGATAATGAATATAATGAAAATATATATATATATATATATGTATATATTGTTTTTGTTTTCTTCTTTAAAGGAAAAAAAAATGTGCACCACTTCTATTCTAGCTAGGTAGCACTTTAGAGTGGCTAAAAGGTCCTTTGCAAAGAGGAAAACATAAAGTATAGTTAAATCATTGAAGATTTCACTAAACTTTGAAAGCAGAAGTTTGTGCATGGGAGAATTAATGGTAGATTATACATTTATAATGGTGTATATTATACACATATAATTCACTTTGAGAATATTCACAGAAATGCAATAGTGGAGTAAAGAAGATGTATGGTGGAGTAAAGATAGAGGGACATTTAACAAAATAATTTGTTTGAACCATAAGCATTCAATTATGGAATATTATACCGGAAATAGAATTTCACTAAGTACTCTATATGTAAACTTTCCCTTTTTTTTTTTTTTGACAATGACATGAAAATCAAATATATGTAATTGGTATTGATGCCTTTTCCAATCAACGGCACATTTTTAAGGACATATATTTCTCTCAAAAAATAATTACCATCAAATATAATTAATTACTTGGTAAAACTTGTCGTTTTGAGATTTTATTTGTGGTTAATTTTCATTCAGATTTCAACTCTTAAATCATTACCAAAATAAAAGTTTTAACTTCTTTGAATTGGGATTTCAGCTCTTAAATTGGGGTTTGGAATTTTTTTCCTTCATTGATTTTTAATCATCAAACACATTCCATCCATCATAGAATCTTGCGAATTGCCTGAGCCTTCTACTAGTAAATAGTGCTTCAAATTACGGTGCTTATGGCTATGATATCTCCACTGGTTATGGCAAACAATTAAGCATTGCATGCTGCAACAATTCTGCTTATGGTACCAATGAAATAATACTGGCAGTCTTTTCGTTGAAAAACAATGTTTAGAGAGGAATTCCAAATGGCTACTCCTGCGGATCCATCATACAGCCAAATATAAGAATTAAAAGTGTTAATTTTTTTTTTGGTTGAAAATCAATGAAATAATTGTTTGATAGTCAAAAATCTTAAAATTCAATTAGAGAAGTTTTGCTATGTAAAGAAAAATAAATTTTAATTATAATTAAATAAATTTATCAACTTTATTATTTTACTTATTATATTTAATTAATGATGCATGAAACTTATACACCAATAATGTATCAAATATTTTCAATTTTTCAATTCTCGAATTTTATACCCATGTCACCGCTTTTTTTTTTTTTTTTTTCTTTTGGGTAAATAACTTTCCCCTATAAAAGGAGGTCCAAGGCATAGCTTTTCTCCCACAAATCACCCATTCCCTCTCCTTTACTATCAAACCTTAAACATAGTATTGTTGGGAAATTCTTAAATATTATTTCTTTGCTTTTCTTTGTGCTTTAAGGTAGAGATAAGAGCTGCAAGGGAAGTAGCAAAATGAAGCAGACAAAAGGAAATGAAATGAGAAATATTAATGTTACTGATGATCATGACGATGACGAGAAATGGGTTTATGATTCTTCTGTTGATCACAAAGGAAGACTTCCCCTTCGAGCTTCCACTGGTGCTTGGAAAGCTTCTCTCTTTATCATCGGTAAGATTGCCATGAAAACGTTTTCAAGCATGCATTTTCTTCTTCTTTTTTTTCTTTCTGTTTCATTTGCATGCTAAGCCAATGACGTTACATCACTACTTGACACCTATAATGTCAGTTTTTACAAGATAACTCCAACGACGACACTAGTCCACCCTACATAACTACTTTTTCAGATTCCTATTAAATGCATCAACTCATCCCTTACCCTGAGTTTTGGAACTCTGTATACGAGATTATATGTCAACGTGTGAAGTTGCATAAATATATGTATATATACTATTGGTATTTATAGTATGTGATAAATAAGTTTGCAAATGAATCAATGGTCGACTGTTAAAAACCATGGATTACAACATATATATTTATATAACTGTTATAAATATTTGTGAGGATTGAGTATTAATTCATTTAGTACCGTGATAGTTCTTGAGAGTATTGAGTGATGGTGTAGAAATTGTATTAAAGAAAAAGAAAGAGAATAGAAGTAATTATTGGAAAGTCAGTTTTACATGATTCTCATCCAACTGGCCATAATACAAATCTAGGAGTAGTTTTCCATGAAAGAACAAAGTTAGCCATACATCAAGTTAGGGAAAAGAGGATCTAAATGGCATACATACAAAGTATAAGAGATAATGGCAAAAAAACAAGAATAAGGGTGAAGGTGGTAGAGGGGCCCACTGCAGCACTCACTGAATAATATGAGTGCTGGTGCCAAATGCCCCGGCTTCATCCTAGTAATCTGCTCATCACCAGAGAAGGGGTTTAGTAAATCTCGTACACCGATATAGCTTGAATGAACCATAAACCCTAATTAAGAGATCAGTGGGAGTAGCACTATTATTTGACTTTCTTTATGCAAATGGGTTGTCCTGTTCTCCACTGCTGCTTTCATCTCGATGTATTAGAAAATTTTCAGTTTTGGGTTTTTCTTTTAATAATTAATTTGGGCTGTGATTTTTTTATTTAAGCAACAGTGCAAGTTGATATATTAATTGGTTGTTGGGTTTGTATAAGTCGACATCAAGAAATCTTGATGATATTCTTAAGTCGACCGATTTATTCTTGTCTACCCACACAGTCACAATCCTTCAAGTATCATTATAAAACAAAGGCCCTACTGCTTTTTTTAGTCAAAATGTAGCCTCTAATTTGCAGTTAAGAACAAGAACAAATGCCTGAAGTCCATATCAACAGGGTTAGCTAGCATTGTTGTTGTTTTCCTTTTCGTGTCGGATTGTGATATATGGAATATAATCTTTGTTGAAATTTTATAAGAAAGATTTTTTTCTTTTTTTTTTGACCGTGGTGATTCATGTGGGTGTGGCAGCAATCGAGTTCAGTGAAAGGCTGAGTTACTTTGGGATAGCAACGAGTTTAATCATTTACCTCACCAAGGTGATTCACCAAGACCTCAAAACTGCGGCGAGGAGTGTCAACTACTGGGCGGGGGTCACCACCTTGATGCCATTGTTTGGAGGTTTCATTGCTGATGCTTACTTGGGCCGCTTTTTTACTGTTCTTTGTTCAACCATTGTCTACCTTTTGGTAATTACATCCTATTCCCATTTCTCTTCCACTTTCCATCATCTTGATTCGGGATTAACCCCTCTGTAATAAACAGGGATTGATTCTGTTGACAATGTCCTGGTTTGTACCAAGCTTAAGAGCATGCGAGGGTGATGTGTGTGCTGAGCCAAGGAAGGCTCATGAAGTGGCCTTTTTCCTTGCCATATACTTGATCTCCATTGGAACGGGAGGCCATAAACCTTCATTGGAGAGCTTTGGAGCTGACCAGTTCGACGATGATCACCCACAGGAGAGAAAGAACAAGATGTCTTTCTTCAACTGGTGGAACTCTGGTCTTTGCTCTGGACTCTTATTGGGCGTCACTGTAATTGTATACGTTCAAGACCATGTCAACTGGGGCATTGCGGATATTATTCTCACTGTAGTAATGGCTTCGTCGCTGTTAATCTTCATCATTGGAAGGCCGTATTATCGTTACAGGATGCCATCGGGAAGCCCCTTAACTCCAATGTTACAGGTTTTAGTAGCTGCCATTTCTAAAAGAAAATTGCCCCACCCCTCCAGTCCTGCAGATTTGTATGAAATTCCCAACTCCCAAAAGGCTCAGGGGAGGCTTCTGTGTCACACCAAGAAACTTAAGTACGATAGGGAAAAAAAACACTTTTAAGACTTTTATATTGATTTCCATTCCTCTTTATAATTTTACTGATGCGCTGTGCCTCTCAGGTTCCTTGACAGAGCAGCCATTGTTGAGGAGAAGGAGAATTCATTTGAGAAACAGGATCCATGGAGACTTGCAACAGTGACCAAGGTTGAGGAGATGAAACTTGTTCTCAACATGATTCCCATATGGCTAGCAACATTACCCTTTGGAATCTGCGTAGCCCAAGCTGCCACATTCTTCATCAAACAAGGTGTCATTATGAACCGTAACATTGGCGGTTTTCTCATCCCACCAGCCTCCATTTACTCTCTAGCCGCCATTGGAATGATAACGTCGGTAATCATATATGAAAAGATCCTCGTACCAATACTAAGGAAAGCAACTGGAAACGAACGAGGCATCAAAATTCTCCAGCGGATTGGCATTGGGATGCTTTTCTCAATCGCTACAATGATAGCTGCAGCCCTTGTGGAGAAAAAGAGATTAGGTGCAGTCAAAAAGGACCCAGTGAATGGCTCCCTCTCAATGAGTGTATTCTGGTTAGCACCCCAGTTCCTCATCATCGGTGCAGGAGATGGATTCGCCCTGGTGGGCTTGCAAGAGTATTTTTATGACCAAGTACCTGATTCCATGAGAAGCTTAGGCATTGCATTTTACCTCAGCGTGATTGGAGCTGCAAACTTCCTTAGCAGCCTGCTCATAACGCTCGTTGATCACATCACTGAGAAGGGAGGGAAGAGCTGGTTCGGCAAAGACTTGAACAGCAGCCGCTTAGACAAGTTTTACTGGCTATTGGCAATCATGACCATGGCGAACTTGCTCCTCTTTGTTTTCGTGGCAAAGCGTTACTCTTACAAAAATGTCCAGAGCTTGGCTGTCGCTAATTGCAATGAAGATGACCATGATGCTGCTGGATCCATGGCTTAACATCAATAACTCACTATGTCTTCACATAAATAACGATATTGGTGCTATTGTTTAGTGTTTCCTAGTCTTCAATCAAGGCAAGTTATGAGATTGTAGCGTAGTAGTAAAGCTCAATTTGTTGCTTGTATCAGCTTGTAATATCTTTCTATCAGTAAATCAACTTGAATTTGTCCATTTTCTCTTTCAGATAAAATTAAGGTTTGGGTCGTTGCACTAAATGTTACAAGGTTTAGAGATGACTAGTTAGTAAGACAACAAAATAGATGCAAGAAATCCTTTGGCTAGTAAATGTATACTAATGACTGTTATGAAAAAGCATTTATTGAATTTCCCAAGTCCTTTGCCTTTATGCAACAATATCAGTGTCCAGCCCCATTATAGTAAAAACTTGTGCAAGTACGTACCCAAGCCATACGATCAAAACTACTTTAATTTCCATTTTTCATTCTCAATTTAAAAATAAAAATGGATGCAAAATAGAGAATTTTTAATTTAATCCAAATATTTAGTATGCAACTTCACTCCTTAGTCTTGTATTAATGTCAACACAAAAAATTACTACATTTTGTATATAAACAGTTGAGAATTTTAAGACTTGGAAAAGTTAATACAAATGCAAATCTTTGCAATACGACTAGACAATTTAAGCAACTAAATGAACCCAACGAGCGACACTTGGAACCCCTTGGTTAACAGCAAAAACCATATAATAACCTGGCGGAGCAACAGCTCCATTTGGTGGTGCCGTACATTTAATCCTGTACCGGCCACTATCTGGAACTGACGGCGTAACGTTAAGTTTAACTAATCTCTGACCTTGTGAAAACGAATGTGTAGCAAAAGGTGCGTTCCCGAAATTGACCTCGATGATTCCCACGACCGGTAGTGAAACTGACACAAATACATCGAACGCCTCGCCATAACGTACCGTCTCGGGAATTCCCTCGATTACCGGTCGAACATTGGCTCGATCCGGGGATAAATACTCAGGTGAAAATGTTTCCAGCCTTAATTCCGTCGGAAATTCAGCACCGAATTTGTAAAAATAATGTGGGTTACTACCTGCAATTAAAACCCGCCCATCGGGTAACAAGTTGGCGGTTGAATGGTACATTCGGGGAACTGTTCCCGGGTTTAAAGTCATGAACCGTAAACCAACTGGTTGAGCCGGTCGGTATAGAACCGGGTATAAACACGGGTTGGAAGCCATCTCGAACCCTTGGGTCCCGGCTTGAGCTCCGTTGATGATCAAAGTATCACCTGTGGGAAGCATCACCATATCTCCCATGATCCGTCCGTATGGCATATCCTCCATCTCCCAACCCGGTTTTGGATCAGTGGCTACAATGCGCCCACAGCTACCATGCGCCGGGGTATCAGTACTCCTCTCGATGAAAGCTCCGTATTGAGCTCCACCGCAGATGACAATCACAGCCGTTGAAAAATCCCCTTCAAGAGCTAACATCACCGACGATCCAGCTGAGGGATAATTCCGTGGGCCCCCCGATAATGCTGGGTAATCTCGAATTACTCTATTGCCCTCGTGGTCGTACATCACCGCTTTATTATTGGCAAAGATGAAAAGGTGACCGTTGGGAAGGAGGTGGACGTAAGGGTATAAGTTGTCCATTTGGTTATCTTCCACGTCATCTAAGAATTTCAGTTCAATTGCGCCGTTCTTGTTTTTCCTCGGCGGATAGTACTCGACGGTGTTCGTTCCTCTCCCTCCGACGATAATTACCGTTCCGTCCGGTAATATTTGGTTCGTTGCATACCATCGGCCATTAGCTAACTCCACGTCTTTCAGCTCCACCCAGTCGCAAAACTCTCCGGGTTCGCACGGTTCGAATTTCCGGATCTTTTTAAAGCCGTCCAAGTCTCCTCCAGTTTGTACAAGTGTTCCGTCGGGGAGGAACTGTCCCGATGAACACCAAGTGTCGGTGAGTATCATCAAAGGCCGGATTTGGTTGGTTTGCAGATCCAAAACGACGGAATGAGCGAAGCAGTCCTTTTTAAGTACGACGTCGTTCGAGTCGATACGGCAGTGGCCTTTCGGAAGCATTTTACGGGAAGGTCCGATGTTGGTCCGGTCCAGAAGAACAACCGTGTTAAACCGGGTAACCGCCGTATGCATGGAGGCTACGCCGGCGTTTGGGACTAGAAGTTCCCATGTGCCCGGGAGCTGAGCCCGTACGGTCGATAGAATCGTAAAAATTAAGCTTTGAAGAAGCCATCGGGAAGAAGAAGCATATTTCGCCATTGCAAAGGAGAGAGAGAGAGAGAGAGAGGAGGGGAGTGGAGTGGACATGAAAGTAGCAAAAAGACACTACCATAAAGTAAGCTGAAGAGTTATAGAGTGCACGAAGGTTCGGAGTAAGGACGTAAACGTGAGCCGTTGGATCACGAAGAATCTAATGATCCTACGTGAATCTATATTGCATGCTACAAAATCAGAGTAAAAAAAAAAAAGGCTCGAGACGAGAGTGTGGGTTCACTCAATTCAACGGTAACGTTGTAAAAGTGGGTCCTTAAATTCCATTATATATTGGCACGTAAGCAGCTGTCGAGTTATATTTGATTAAAAGGTGGAAAATAACATAACAGTCATTTTAATATATCCTAATTGCATTGTGGCTTCTCTATAAAAAAGAATATTAAATTTGATCATTGTAAGATAAAGTAATAAATGACGTGTCTATTAAAATTGTGTCATTAAATGCATATTTTGACGTTTTTTATATAAGTTATAATAATAAGTATAGGCAAAAATCTTTATACATTCATTTAATTTAATCTAAACTTTTTTATTTTAAGTGAATTGACTTTTTATATTTCATTGCTAACATGACACTGTTTTGTTATATACATATATATAATGACAACACTAATTTTTTATTTATGATTATTATATTTCCATTCACATCAAGATACGTGGCAAGTTAGAAAAACGTTTGAATAATAAATTTGTCACCAAAAAAATTGAGGAGTCAACTGTGAGCTTACTATTTTAAAATGACCATTCGGACATCAGATGACTTAATATTTATCGAGAACATGTTGACTCAACTATTTTATCCCATTAAATTAGAATGAATAACAAAATTTATCCTATAATTTAAAATAAGCATTGAGGCACAATATTAATTGAAAGACAACTATGTTTGAAGCGAATTATATCGTTCAATTAAACTGCTGATATAAAATCGAATATAAATCAAACAGTTAAAAGGAAAAAAAATCAACGGCTGTTAAAAAATATTTAAATATTTTGTTTATATGTAAGTATTGAGTTCAACAAGCCAATATTTACAATATTGCTTAAGGACTATATTGAGGGGATAAGGACACGTGGTGGTTCAGCATCTAAGGCTATGCAGTTGTTAGTTGTGTAAGCGTGGTTTTGTGTTTTATTGTGGGTGGGGTGTTGGAGGGGCTTTAAATTTTTGAAAAACCACTGTTTGAAGGTGTCCACTGATTCAATGTGGATAAGTACAAAATGGCCACCATAGGAACTTGTAACTGAATAATTGACCCCTTTATTATATGTTATACGAATATTGAATAAAGATAATGATTTTATATTATCAATAAAGTGAAAAATTATCTCAAAGTGAATTTAAAATGATGTTATTTATCTTTAAGATGTAATAAAATAATAAAAAATATTTTGACTTCTTAATATTTATTTTATAATTATTTTAATTTTTATTTAATATAACAATTTCAAAAATAATCTATTGACAATGTAATTATATTCCGTACTTATATTTTAGTTATTAACTAAAATGATTTTAATATAAATTCAATACTTAAAATTTAATTTATCAAACAAGACCTTATTTGTAGGATATTAAAAAAGGCAAATAAAGACAAAATAGTTGCCATTTAAAAATTATTAACTTAATTTCATATTTAAAAGTATAAAAAATTTAAATTCATATATTTCATCGTAATATTAAAAACAAATTCAGACAATACAACTGAAATTACCAAGTAAAACCATCAAATTTGCTGTAAGGTGATTTCTCACTTAATTTGTAAGTTTTATTCAAATTAAAATTATTTTTATTTAAGGGATAAGGATATCTTTGTGGTAATTTTTTAAAATTTAATCCGTAAAACTTTTTTTTTCAGATTAATCATTGAATTTGGTACACTAAAAGAAAATGATGTGATACGTTAAGATTGTATTATATAATTATTTATTTTTAATATATATAATAATCTAAAAATAAAATGTTAAAAAATAGAAATATATAAAAATATAAAAATATAAGAAAGTAAATATATATGAAATAAGAAAAATATCTAAATATTGAATAGTTGCACTTTATTCTTGAAAAAAGTGGATACATTTTGGATATTAATGATATGTTGTGTACCTGATTAAAGATGTTGAATTAGCTTGTTCTGATTTGAGGGGTGTTTTTCATTTGTACTTTTTTTGGGTTAAATCGCCGAGGTTTTTAGTTTCTAACATTTTGCTAAGCTTGCTTCAATTAAATTTGCACACTTCATTGCGAGTTGATATATAGAGACTTGGAACTCCCACTGATTCGAGAGCTTCTTTCTATTATTCATTTGGGTAACACCAATTAAATTCCAAGTTATGTAGTTCAGCTTTGTCGGCGAAACTCAACTAGTTCAATGTCTCTTTCCCCACAATTTGATTAATGTATTAATCTCTTTTAAAGAAAAAAAAGGCTATCTTTTGGAGCGAGAGACGTTATAAGCATTGGATTGGAGTGGGTGGGTAGTGATGATGTCCACTCAAACAGCCACTGGACCAATGATGAAGAAGATGAGGTCATCACCGGAAGCTGTCAATTGCTGAACAGGGAATTTCCTAAACATGTCATCTTCTTCCTTAAGAGATAACGATGGCCACTTTATACACACTTTTATTTATTTCTTCTTTCAGAAACTTATGGATAAAGCTTACATAGAATATTCTATGGATTTCAATATAACAAAAAGGCCAAAAAAGGTTTTCTTT
Organism: Gossypium australe; assembly: GCA_005393395.2. Classification (NCBI taxonomy): domain Eukaryota; kingdom Viridiplantae; phylum Streptophyta; class Magnoliopsida; order Malvales; family Malvaceae; genus Gossypium; species Gossypium australe. Next base: position 12,322,752 of record CM016622.1, on the reverse strand, counting down.
TCTTTCTTTCTTTTTCCTTTTCTTACAGGAGGAATGGCAATTTAAACCACTTAGATCATCTTTGGTGAACTTCATTCCCTCACAATTTTAACATTAAGTAAATTAATCCCAAAGAAATTTTAGTAGTTTAGCCGTTGTTAAATTTGAAACTGGATAATTAAACGATAGTCGATAATTTTCGTCAATTGTATAAAAATTATTTGATAAAATAAAGAATTAAACTTGAGAGATTCATTTGCTAAATATCAAAATTAAAAGGGACAAAGAATTTTTTTTATTGTTAATTTTCCTTTTTTATAGTTATTTCTCGATTTATTTTGTTTTGGTTAATATGAAGTTCGGGATGTCTTGTGACCTTTTTTTTCTTTTCTTGAGATAAAACGCTACCGTTTATATTATTCAAATATGGGGATAAGTATGGAAGAAAATATTGTATGCATTCAGGTTTTCAATTTTTATACGGTGTTAATTAATCTAATATAAAAAAGAAAAGAAAAGGAAAAAGACTTTTTATTAGTTTTTAGTGGTTTAGATATCATATTCATGAACAAAAAAGGTAAGGGCAAAATGATATATATTTCAGATACTGAGTCATTACCAAAGGTATTAATGGGTGGGGTCGGACCTAATAAAAAAGTTTAGGCCCATTTATTAGTATTGGGCTAGGTTGGGTCTAAAAAATAGGTTAAATTTTACTTAAATTCAATCCGGATAAAAATATTAAAATCTTGATTTGATCTGTTCGTATTAATTTTTTTATATAATTTTTAAATATATAATACATTAAAATACTAAAACTATTAAAATAAATATTTCTCCACAAACTGAAAATAATTTTTAAAAGATATGTATATTTAAATAACACTAAAATAGATACAACTTAATAAGCAAATGCCTCTAAAATAATAACAAAATTAACAATAAAACAAGTGTTATACAATTTACAGATAATAACAACAAAATAGTAGTAGCATAATAGTGAAATGGTATCAAAATAGGGAGAAAAAAAATAGCATTAAAACAACAAAAAATTATAGATTTTTTTGCTCTTTTGTGAATTCGGCCCGGGTCAGGTCCAGGCCAAAAATGCCTTATCTGAAACCCAGCCTATGATTTAAACAGGCCTTATCTTGTTTTATCTAAGCCTACTTTTCGGATTTATATTTTTGCACAAACTCCTTCACTTTTCGATCCGGCGAGGCAGCAGTTCTAGTCACTACTTACAAACAAAGACCAGCAACAAACAGTAAACGGCCTAAAATACTACTATAATATAGGGGTTAAGATATATAGTTTGGAGTTGAGTGAGAGATAAGGGGAGCTATATACTCTATAGAAGATGGGTATGTTGAGGGCGAATAAAGAGCGAAACTCTACAAATACAATGGCTAATCTTGGCCTAAAATATAACAGAGGATTCTTTTTAGGGTTAGAAAATTCATGCAGCGTCTGTCACGCATTACATAATCATGGAACACAACAGAGTTACCAAACTACTAATAAAAGAAAATGAAATAGAAGTGGAAGATCTAATGATGTTGTGAGCCTCTAAAAGGTGAACGCAAATAAGGATAAACCAGTGCCAGAGCTTGTAGATCACAATAATGGAGTGGCCCTCAATCACAGTATCTGAATAGCCTCTGTCCTTGGCAAATTTGAGTGCCAATGCTATTAAGTTTTCCCTTTTAAGTGGTTCCAAAAGGTCTCAAGAACAAAATCGTTAGCGTTTCTCGATACAATGCCGACTTCACCACTATGATCCTTCTTACCACAAGCACCATCCACATTCCCACTTCATAATCCGCCACATCCTAAGAAGAATTGGGTCACGAGCAAAATTATGTAAATAGAAATCAATATGCAAAGTTCAAAAGTCATTCTAGGAGGAATTATCTTTTCCTGCATTATGAACTCATTAAGCTTGTTTCAAACCTAACATAACAAAATAATAAAACTAAAATAACCATGAATCATAGCATTTTCAAGCCAATTGATGCAACGAGTGTAATTACCATCAAAGAAATTCTCATGCAACCCCCAAATTTAAGAACCTCTTTAGCATAAAATGTGACGCCCTAAAATTTTTAGTGTTGTAAATAGTGTCAAATCGAGGGTTTAGCTAATTAAAATCTTAAGAACGAGCATTTTAATAATTGTATTTTAAATATTAATTAAACGTGACACCAGAAAATTACCGAAAATAGAATTGAATTATGAATAGCTAATTGATCTATGGACTTAATTATAAAGGAAAGTAAAGTAGGAGGAAAAGTTAAATTGATTTGAAACAGAAAGGGGTTAGTTGAGTAATTGGAACTAGTCCTTACAAGTAATTTACCAAAAAGAATATATGTTAAGTGGAATGGCCACATGCATGTGCTGTTGATTTCCACTAAGAAATTACTTAAGTAAATCCCATCCATTGATTTTAACATGATGGGTGGTAATGAGAATTAATTAAAGGAAAACAAGAATGCTTCTAAGAGATTTTTCTCACCATTTCATACGGAGAAATACACAAGGGAGAGAGAAAAAGAAATTGAGAAGATACGGTTAGTGATTGATCAAAGGACCTATGAGGAAATTTGACCACGAATTAATTGAAGATAGTGAAGAGTTCAATCAAAGGCATTGAACACTTGAACTCCACCAAATCTTGGTTGAGTAATTTAATTGAAAGTATTAATGAATTGGAAGGATATAAATGGTAAATGATCCAAGGAGCATGGTGCAATTGCACCGTAATTAATTAGGATTAGTGACCAATTGATGTTAACTAAATGAATTATTGAAGAAATCCTTGGAAGCTTCTTCATTCATTCTCACGGCTAATAGGGAGAAGGGAAGAAAGTGGGAAAGAATAGAGAGCTTGGGAAGCATAACCAAACAGTGTAGGTAATCTCCATTTTCTTGTAAGTTGGAAAGATTTCCAAGCTCAAAAGAAGAGAAAGAAAAGTGAAGATTTGATTATTTTCCCCTTCAACCGTAAGCTTCCTTGCATCACTTTAATATATTGAAATTCAAGTTGGGAATTTAGTGAAAGTTTAATTTATGCAAGGTAAACTTCAATTGAAGAAAAATTGGGTAAAGGAGTTGAAAGGTGAGAATTTCTTTTATTCTAATTTACATTCATGTATTTAGCTTAAATCAAAATCATGTTTAGGTTGTGATAAAAGAATGGAGCTAAGGCTTTGGAGCCTTTGGAATGGGAGAGAAGAGAGTTAAGCATTCATGTTAATTCTATAGTAGCAATAATTTGGGTTGGTTTTAAAGCAAGGGGAAAGGAGTGGAAAAGGGTAAAAGGAAGGAGATGGATTAAGCTTTGGCTTTGAGCTTGTAGGAAGATTTAATCAAGGTTTTGTATTGATATCGCTTGTTAAATTGAAATAGATAAAATAACAATATAAGGATAATCAAGTATGGGTCTCAAGCTAAAACTTCATTAATAATATGGATTAAATTAAGGAATTTGTTGCAAGTCTCAATGGTAATTAAAATGCACCAATAATGGATTGGGTATGTGACTTAGATTAAGGTATTTGATATGCATATTTATATATGTAATCAGTAATAATTATAAAGATTTAAAATCAGCTATTTTTTTAATAATTTTATTATAGGTTTTGATTATATCTATTCTTTTTTACACAATGGTTAGAACTACTCATAACTCCTCCCCAACTCATAAATAAGAGGATAATACGTTTTAGTACATTAACAACAATCATACCAATGGAACTAAAATTCCATTCACAAATTTTAATTAAAGTGTTCAAGAAAATGACAAATTTTGCTATTGTCTAAGTTATTCACGTAAGCTATGAAAATTGAAGCGTTACTCAAACCTTATTGGATTTGAGGTGAGTTGATATCATGCAAATTGTTACATATTGATAATGAATTTATTGTGAAAAAAATATTGCTATATAATTTGTGTTGATTAAAATATGTTGAATTCTTATGCTGAGATGGAAGAAATAAGTAATGAATCATCGATGATTTGTATTAAGCTCTTGTAAACCATAATATGAGTCATATTGAGTATAGTTGGCAAATGTAAAGTTCTTTATATGTTTTGATGTACGATATAATTGGGAGGTGTTATCGGAGTACTGTACAATTCATAGTCAAAATTTTCTTTTGATAAAACACCATTTGGCAACCTTATAGATTTTTTTTTAAAAGAGTTCCCAATGTTAAAAAAAGTGTAATATATAATTTTGAAATCATTTTGTGTCATTGAATACATGTTAGGACCCATTTAGATCATAAACCAAATGTTTGAGGCTTATCAGCTTCAATCGAGGTCTTTCGGGTTGAGAGAAATACGAATTTTACTAAACTTGAATTTTTAAAACATTTTTATAAAATCATTAACCCAAGCTTGGGACAATTAAAAGCCTTTAGAGAATATTTAAAATCATTTTGAAGATGTTTGGGGGTGGTCAGAGGTGCTTGGGACTCAAAATGGATCCTAAAAAGTCCAAATGACTCAAAACAGTGCAGTTGCTTGAGTTTGAGGCACTTATTGCCGTAAAAGTGCCTAGATGTATCGATACAAGTCTCCAGGCAACGAATTAAGGCATTCTACCTCACTTGTGTCAATACTGTTAAGCCCAAGTTCCAAAACCTCAACCCCTAGAGCCAAAAACTAACTTAAAAACACTTCAAATATACCCAAACATTATCATATCATCTCAACATGAATCAAAGCATTACAAATCAATGTTTAAACTCATTTGGGCACAACAACATGACATAAACACATTCAAATTGAAATGATGTAATAGCTCATTTTTGGTGGTACAGAAAACAGTTGTTTTGGAACCTCATTTTTTGACAATCGAGTCAGTAAATATTATTTATTAATATTTACGAGTCATTTATAGTGTCCTATTTTTGGCCCGTTAATTTTATTGATCGGTTGATTATTATGGTACAAAGACTAAATCGTAAAAAGTAAAAATTGTTAAAAGTTATCGCTATTAACTTATATGGACAAAATTAGTCTAAAAACATAAGCGAATGATTTTAAATGGCAATATTGCCATAGTTATTTATAGTGGCCGGTTGGTTGCCTTGTTTCTTTTGTTAATTATGTTATATTATTATTTCAAGTAATAATGATAATAAAACATAAGTCACCATCTTCATCATTATAATATTAACCCACCTTAGTATAACATAAAGAAATAATATTAGATTGTACTAACATGTTGCATATTTCATAACTTCAATCATAAGTGGGGTTGAAATCTTTCGTAATTCGAATAATAAATTAAAAAAAGGAAATTTTAATAATCTTAATGATGTAGATTCGAATTCACATGATGGTGAATTCGGTTAATGACCAACAGATGATGATAAAAAGCGTAGGTTAAATATTAAAGAGAGAATAAACCAACAAATATGAATTAGAACAATTAAATAAAATTCCATAAGATGTTTATTTTTCTTATTCTTTTAGTAATATTATTATCAACTATTTTTTTAGACTTACACACAATTATTTGATTTTAATTTTTTGTTACTTGTTTAGAAATTATTTTTTATCATACTAATTATAAAACATGACATAAATAATTACGATATAATTACATTTTATCAATCAAACAATTCTAACAAAATAGAATTTATCCAAAAATGTCTAATTATTTTCAATAATAATATTATTTTACTAACAAATCAATCCAATTGCAATTGGCTCGTAAGGAAACTAGTAAAAGGACTGAGTTAATATTCTTAATTTTCGCAAGTGGTAGATAACATTAACATACTGCAGGAAAAACATAATTCAAAGCACCCAAAGATAAATCTTTATGTCCCCGTTAGGGTTCTGCTTAGGGTTTCTTCACTTCTTTTCATTTTCCTTCAGACTTCACCAAATTGAGAAAATGACTTCCCCGTTTTCCTTTCCTTGACTTCTCCATCTTTCTACTTTAAAACCCAAAGCCCCAAAATAGTTTTTAATTTTCTTTTCTTATAACCCTCAAAAAAAAATTTCTTTTTGGAGAGAGCTTTTGATAGGATATGAATATGGAGGCAAGAGTTGGGGTGGTGGTAGAAGGAGGGCAAAGGGCTTTGAATTCAGCCCACGGAGCTGTTGTAGATGCTGGGGCTAGAAAGTTTTTACAGCAGCAGCAGCAACAACAACATGAGCATTCTTCAAAGCAGGGCTTGAATCCGCAGATTGGGACTGTTCAACAGCTTCTTGCTGGTGGTATTGCTGGTGCTTTTAGCAAGACTTGTACGGCTCCTCTTGCTCGTTTAACCATCTTATTTCAGGTCTGGTTTATAGTTGCTCTTCTAATTTATTAAAAATGCTTATTCTTTTGTTGAATTTGAGCGGTAATCTGATCTGGGTATTTCGTTCTTCGTTGCTATTTCCCGTTTAAGTGAAGGTGGAGATCGGGGAAACGGGTTTGTGAGGCTTTTTTAAAGGAAAATTGTACCTTTTTAGTTGTATTTTGAAGGTTTCGGTTTTGAGAAATGAGGTAAAAGATGCAGAAGATTATATTTTACATCGATTTTAGATGCTTGGGATGTTAATGTTTCGTCTGTTTATTCGGGTTTCTTTTGTTGGAAACAGGTTCACTAAAACAGTCGGAATTTTTTCTCACAAGAAATTTAATTTTAATGGATTTGGATTTTGGATTAAGACGATTCTCTAAATGAGTAATTGTGTAGGCATAGGGGTAATAGTGTCACATTTTGCGTGGAGTAACAGAATAATGGTGGCAGGTTAATGAATATGAATAATACGTCATGAATTTGCGGACTTTTTCTTGCTGTTATATGCTGGAATACTTTCTACCTTAACCTTGAATACTGATGATTTCTTCTCTTCTCAGGTCCAAGGAATGCAGTCAGATGTATCAGCATTGAGCAAGGCTAGCATATGGCGTGAGGCTTCTCGCATTATTAATGAAGAAGGGTTCAAAGCATTTTGGAAAGGCAATCTGGTTACCATTGCTCATCGTCTTCCCTACACTGCAGTCAACTTCTATGCCTATGAACGCTACAAGAGTGTATGTGTTTTTTTTCCCTTCTAAATGATCGTTTTCGTTTTTCTCAATAATGTTTTCCAATTCACTCAGTTCCTTTGTTTTTGCAGTTTCTGCAGTCTACCCTCTGCATGGAAAATCAAAGGGGAAAAGCTGGTGCTGATCTCGGTGTGCACTTTGTAGGCGGTGGGTTGGCTGGAATGACTGCTGCCTCTGCTACATATCCATTGGATCTTGTAAGGACGCGTCTTGCAGCCCAGGTAATTGAGTTAGGCACTTGCATTTGCCATTGCCTATGCTTTTGACAAAGATTTTATATGTTGTATTGCTTCCATTTTCTTTTATATTGAGTTTATACTTTTTTCTTATCCTCCGTTTCAATTATTCTTTTGAACTCTGCAGAGAAACACAATATACTACAGGGGCATTTGGCATGCCTTTCATACCATTTGCAGAGAAGAGGGATTTTTCGGCTTGTATAAAGGACTTGGAGCAACATTATTGGTATATAGACTATTTTGCTTTAATTATTAGTTTCTTATATCATTGTCTCTAATTGCTGCTGCAATGCAATGTGTGATGCAGGGTGTTGGACCAAGTATAGCTATAAGCTTTTCGGTATACGAATCTTTGAGATCTTATTGGCAATTACAAAGGTAAAAATTCTTATTTTCAGTATATAGAAATTTTCTTGGTGTGCTAAGGCTGAAACCTGTTTGGAATTCCTCTGATTTTGCTTTAGGCCTGATGATTCCACTATTTTGGTTAGTCTTGCTTGTGGCAGCCTCTCAGGCATTGCATCATCAACAGGTCAGTAATCTGCAAGTGCAACCCTGCATTTTGGTTTGACTCTGCTCACTAAATTTTGGTACTGTTGAGTTAATGGGCTTCTTTTCCCTTGGTTGAACGGATTATGGTTTTCCACGGTAAATGTTTTTGGTACTTATTTTCTCAAGTTGACACGTCCCAATGGTTTTATAATATGTTTTCACGGATAATTTCTCATCTCTGCATGACTTTTTTCCCTCACTGATGATATGCAGCTACGTTTCCTATTGATCTCGTGAGGAGACGCATGCAATTGGAAGGGGCTGCAGGGCGAGCTCGTGTTTACAAAACTGGGTTGGCTGGGACTTTCAGGCATATAATCCATTCAGAAGGTCTTCGTGGCTTGTACAGAGGGATTCTGCCTGAATACTACAAGGTGGTTCCTGGTGTAGGCATTGTCTTCATGACCTACGAGACATTGAAGATGCTTCTATCAAGCATCCCAACCGGTTATTAGCTTAAGTTCGGTTAATCATCTTAGTCAATTTGGTTCTCAAGAAGACAAGGAACCCCAAAAGAAATGGTAGAAAAGTGAAAGCAGTCAGTTAAACATAGAAAAGATAAGAAAACAAATGGTTCTTTACTTGTTTCTACTGTATTAGATGTGAAACCTGGGTGGTAAATTTTGCAGTTTGCTGCCATTGGCATTTTTGTTTAATGTATAGGTAATTGGCACTGCAAGAGTGAAGATAAGTGTAATAACTACCTAGTTTCAGCACACTTAGGCCTTAAAATTTAGTTAATTAACAATTATTGATGATCATGCCATCATCGCAGTTTTGTATGCGACTTGTTTGTTAACTGCCCTCGTGCAGGTTGACAGTGTTCGATTCCTTTGTATTTGAATGATATTAGAAAGTACAAGCGGTGTGGACAGTGGAGAAATGCTGTGATTAATTTCTATATGGAAAATGAAATGTAGTTCGATGTTATGTTTTAGAGATTAACTGTAGGAATCAATTACGGATCTTGATGTAACTACAAAGTCATGTAAGAATAGCAATTACTCTGTTCCATTTATATGGCTTCTTGGATTTGAACTTGGAAGGAAGCATTACAAGCTTTTTTAAATATCTGTCGACAATGGAAGCCATTGTTTTATACTATTTTCTTCCTTGTCGGTGATTGGAGGGCCTGGCATGAACAAGGAGGACCACTAGATTACATGCATAATAGCGACATAACATTGTAGCCAAGTGTCGGGACGAATTTGTTAGCATAAGATGCATACAGGTGGAAAGTAAGCATGGAATTTATTCTCTACTCAGAAGTTGCTTTGCTTATTTTAGCAGAAAATACAAAACAATGCTTTCTAGGCTTCTACCAGGTCGTGAAATCATTAGATGGATGGTCCATTTTGTAGTCTGCCAGGGTCGCATATCGATATAATATTCTCCAAGGGAAGGAAAATCCTGGTGAAGCCAACAGATTGTATGCCTGCTTGGTTGGTTCCAAAGCATTCAAAATTTTCATAGCCTCACTGAGGAGTTAATAAGCAAACCAGGATTTTTTTTTTACGGTTTTGTCCACGAAAGGCAGTTCACTTGTATTCCAAAACCAATTTGAGGAACTATTGGTATTGATCATAAATAAACTGCTTGTTTGAGGAGGCTTGGAATGCATCATTCACATATCTTTTAATAGCCAAACAAGTAATTGGTGAGATGGGGGACAGTAAGGTGCCTTTCAATGGCCAAGAGAATAGAATATGCTAAGCACATAAAGCCGATTGAGACCATCAAAACCAGATACTACACGTAATGTGGTCAAGTCTTTTCCTGTGCAACAGTTTATTATGTTCGATAGAGAGAGCTAAAGAACCCCAAACGAGAAGATGTGTTCATAAAGCTCAAGATTCTTCAATTGAAAATGGAAGCTTCAAGCAGACTATATATATAAAAAAAACACTTCTCTTGTTTCGTAGTGATAGGTTTTGGGGAAAAGAAAGTAGTCATGGAAGATCTATTAGTCATGAGGAAATAAGCAGTCAAGATCAGTACTCCATCATTTTCTATGTAAAGTAAGGCCATCATTGGTTTAAGCAGAACAGAATCAAACCATGATTCGAATTGGAGCACCTTATCCCCCAACCCCCCACTTTATTCTTTATCAATTTTTGTTCCCAATTTATGGAATAAATCTTCATGTTAACCTTTAGGACCCATTATAAATTTCTGTATTTCATGCATGAACTCCTCAAACCTCTGCTTGCCTTGTACCCTTCCTCTTTGCAGATTACTTTATACTGGTGAGGACCGGGTAATCTGCATCCTGAGGTTTATATCAACATGTTTGTTTGTTGAATCTAGTCCTTGGGGTGCAGATTACCTCTTCCTCACTGCAATACAAAACTTGTTGCACTTGAAACAAGAATTCAAGGTAATTTTCTTCATTTTGTTCACAGTTCATGCATCAATCAGTAATCATTTTTTTAAGGGCATCATTTTGCAGGTTAAAGTTATCAACTTATCAAGCAGTGCAATCTTGTGTTTTGTTTGAGCATTATTATAGTTGAAAACCATTTTATTTCCTTCAAAACTTGTACATACCTCACATGCTTTTAAGGTCCTGTAAGGCATATACTTGATCAGTTTTATTGACAAATTTGGTAGTTTAGTTTCAGAGGTTTTAAATAATGATTAGTAATAATAATACATAAATCACCTATCTAGTACTGTTGTTATGATGATATCATTTTTTCTTGGCTTTCTGCAGCACTGTTTCACTCAAGCCAATTGCCATCCAGAATCTCCATCATCTCTACATGGAAGAAAATGAAACTTCCACGTAAATGTCAAAAGGGATAAAGCTAAATTTAGTCCTCAATGTTTACATATTTTATCAATTTACTCTTCATTCCCTTTTTAGATAAACTTAGCTATTAACTTTTTGAAAAAAGTTAGATCTTTTTTTAAAAATATATGAGACCAAAAACATTAATTTTTCAATGAAGTTGGCGTGGCATATATTTTATGCTGACATGACACTATTTGTCTTATATGCCGTCACGCCAACAAATAATTTAAGATTTATAAAAGAATTCAAAAAATCGAAATTAAAAAAAATTCATAAGAATTTTAAAAAATTAGCATGAAGTACATTGAATTGTCATTTGAGCTACAATGCTTAAAAATTTAATGTTTTAGTCCATGTTTCCTTTAAAAAATAACAATTCAACTCTTTCTGGAAGGATGATGGTTAGATTTGACTCTTTCTAAACGGTTGAGAGCTAAATTTAGCTAAAAAAAAAAGGCTTAAAAGATTAAAAATGCCCTTAGTAAAAAATGAGAAAAAAATAAATTGAGTCCTTAGAAAAAGTGTATCCTACCGAGCCCTTAATAATAAAAAGATTAACTAAAAATCTTCCGTTAATGGACATGGTTAGTTGACTCATTTGACAGTAAACGACGCTAATATGACTGACGACAACTATTAGGAAATGACACGTGGTATGAAACATGGAAAGATGCTGATTTGACATATCACACCAGTCAAGAAAATTAAAATGTTAATACTTAAAAAAATAAAAATTTCATCTGGATTGAACTTGAACAACTATTTGTTTAGATTTGTTCTAGATAAGTGCAAAACTATAAACGATTATTAATAATTATTTAAAAAATTAAAATTAAAATATGAAAAATTCCAAAAAAATATAATAATTTATAAACTTTATTTTTATTTAATATTAATACTAATATAAAATTTAAATTTATTATTTTATATTTTTGAAAATATTAATGTATTTTTATATACTTTTAAAATTTATATATTATTATTAATTGTCAATAATAATTTTTTATTTTATATATTTTTAAAAATTTATTATTATATTTTAATTTTTTTTGTATTTTTATTTTTTTTAGAATTAGGATCAAATTGAGACCATTTGTAATTTTTGAAGGTTAAACTGATATAATATGTAAAAATTAAGGGATAAATTTGTTATCATACTGATTTTCAACTACCACGTTACCCTCCTATTAGTGCAATTAACGGAAATGGAAAAAAGAATCGATTAGTTGGGTGATCAATTTAAAAAAAATTCATAATTGGGTGACCAAAGAAGAAAAAAATCCATAGTTGGGTGATGAATTTTAAAAAAAAAATCATAATTGAATGACCAAAAAAGAAAATGACCCATAGTTGAGTGACTTGTAGTATAATTTACCTATTATTTTTTGGTCACAACTCATAGATTTAATATTTTAGTCCCATTTTTTATTAAAAAAAGGCAATTAGATTATTTTTAAAATTGATGATTAAATTCAATTTTTTTTGAAAATATGGATATTAAATTTAATTAGAAAAAAAATTAAAGATGAAATTCACAAATATTACATTTGTCATAAGGCGAAATTGAAGTCCTTGCACCTGTGTTTGAAAACATAGCATCCTAACATTCCTTCACAAGGGAAATATTTGTATAATGGTTATAATATTTGGAAACAGAATATCAGTAAGATGCATATCATGACGACATTTTAACCATATGAAGCAAGGTAGATAGCATCCTCAATATCAGATTAGGGAATAAGTTAAAGATGAATGGACTAAAGGTAGGTGTGGTGATTGGACAGCAGATTGAAGCTTTGAATCTTCAGCAAAGTGAAAGCTTTGAATATTTTCTTTTAAAGCATTACTATTTAAAGAAATGTATTGTGTTCCTTACTATGTTTTATGATGGCGAATATTAATGTAGATCAAGTGCCCCTGATATATGCTAACTCAGTCTCCATTACAAGGCTCTGCAAGTTCTCCAACTACAGCTTTCCCTTCCTTCATCCTCTATGAGCAATTTGATAAAACTACAGATGGGTGCACTCATATATATGCTATAAAGATTAGACAAGGTCCAACCAGCAGCAGTGCCTGGATGGAATTTGTAGCCAGAGAATCTTGTGATATTAAAATACGTAGCCAGATTAGACATCATGACAGAGACATGATCATAATTAACATTAATCTAATCTGACATATATTCCTGCACAAGTATAGAAAAAATAAAACTAACATAGTTTCCGAGCAATAAAGAAAGAGAAAAAAGACAAAACTGAAATAAAATTGTATAGTTTTTTTTTGGGGAGCAATATTCCATTATACAACTATGAGATCAAGGCCGAAAAAAGCTTACAGAATTGACTTATGAGTCCTGCTAGATATTCTTTGACCATCCTCGTTCAAGTAAAGGAGATGAAAAATTACAAGTGAAATCCCATTTGCAGAAAACACAAAATCCAATTAACAATACCTGTTAAAAGGAGTTCTTTGCAATGCAAAACTCCACTTTCAAGCCTCTTGAAAAACTTTAAAGAAACCCCAAGAAGAAAACAGATTTGAGAAGCTTCCCATAGGGTAAGAGAAAACCCCAATTTGCTACTTAAACAAAGAAACTGACAAAATACACTACAATAAAGACCCATAAAATTTAACCTCTCTGTACTACCAGCCTTTTTCACCGTGATCTCATAAGGTACACGCTTAGTTCTTGGCCAGCACATTCATCTGGGTTCACAAGGTGAAACGACTCATAGTCAGAGTTGCCGATAACATGTTCATAATTAGCCCTCATGTACATGATCTCCTCCGAACCCGACGATCCGACGCCGGTTGGTATCATCCCTGCTCCAACTGTGATAGATTGCATGGTCTTCAACATCAATAGGTTATGGCGAGTGGCTTTTCTTTTAGTAGCGAATCCAATTTTGCGACCATTGCAATGCATGGTCCAAATGGGGACCGAATGGAGAGGACAGGAGCTGAGTTCGGAGTGGTCGCACTCGAGAGCGATGCGGACGGTGCCGGAACTCATTTCTTGGACAAGTTGGTGAGTTGGGATGGTGAGTTCGAGGAGGAGAGAGGGTTTTGTGGAGAGACGGTGGTGTTGGAAGCAAAACCAGACGTGGCCTTTGCGTTGGCCGAAGATGGTGCCTATGACCATTGACCTGGAAGGGCGTGAGAAGGCCGAAACGGGCGGTTCGAGATCGGTTGTTGTGGTGGAATCTTGGGAGTCTTTGTCTTTGTCTTGGTTTGTGTTGGTGAGTACGGGGTGGAGAGGGTCGACGACGTCGTTTCTTAGAGAGGTGCTTAGGCGTTTCTTGATGGGAGTAGCGGTGGCCTTGGAGGTGGCGGTGGTGGGAGAGAGACAAGGGAGGAGTCGACGGAGGGCGTCGATCTTCGTCATGGGGTTTCAATGAGTGAAGAGAGATTATGTTGGGTTGATGGGGATGCAAATGGTGGGAGAGGTACTTTTACCTATAGGCTCACATATCACATGCATGCTTATAATAAAAGGGAGACAGCGCGGGAAATCGATTCAGCCGTTAGAAATCGGATATTTACTTTGTTGTCACTTTTCAATTGGCTCCTTCACAACTGCATGTATGCCACGTGCTAAAACTGAAATTTTTTCCTATTTGTGTAAATTTGATAATATTTCATGCAATTTTTAAAAAGTTCATGTATTAATAGCAAGTTATATTATTAGGATATGAATTACTTTTTTTAATTTTATTGGTTGAGTGTAATTATGTATTAATTTTCTTATCTCAAGCTTGGTTGTTGTTCTTTTTGCTTTCTTAATAAAAAATAATACAAATTTGAAACACATTAATACTAATTATTCACCAAACTTTTTTCAATTCTTACCCCAACATCACATATCATTTTGTGTAGTTATAGTTTAGTCTATACTACGTGGTTATTGAGTTATATCACGAGTTAATTTGACATTAATTTAATTGTAAAATTATTAAAATACTTTTACTTTAAAAACTAATTCATATTAATATAAAGATATTTTCATATATTTATATCTTCACAAAAAAAAAATTATTTGAAAGTGAATACAAGATTAACAAATAAGATATAACAAAATTACTTTTCATGTCCGCTTTACTATCCAGATTTGGGTTGACTATCCCTCCCAACAATATCGTCGCCAACATTTAAATCCTATTCTCTCATTGAGAGTATAAAGGTATCTTACTATTGCACCAACACTTATTGCAATGGCCAAACCAGGGGCTGCCCTAACTCCCCCTAAAATAGAAAATTTTACATTTAGTCTCTTTTATAATTTATAAAATTTTAAATTAATAATGATAAAATTGCACTTTACCTCCAAAAATGATAAAAATTTGATTTAATCTTTTAAAAATTATAAAAATATAAACTATTAAAAAATGAAATTGTATTTTTAATATCGTAAAAATATACAATTTAATTTTCATCCTCCAAAAATTCTTTATCTTGCATAAAATATTAATGATATATATATCGCATTTAAAATTGCAAATTACATATTATAATTTATAGAATTTTCCAAAATTTAGACTGCAATAAATCTGATTTTATTGATATGATCCTGCATAATTAAATAGGTTTTTTTCCCCCACTAATTATTAATTAAATGGACATGACTAGCATGAAAGCCTATAAATTACAGAGATGATTATAATTATCCAAAAACTAGTAATGATAAAACAAAGCATTTTCTTATTAATCTATTGTTAGAGCTCACCTGCTGCTACATATTCAGGCTTGATCGAGGATCCTAAGTCCATCTTCACATTCTAGTAGAGCTTGGACTATAGAATCCATTGTTGGCCTCTTGCTTCTATTTTCATCCACACAAGATATTCCAATTTCTATCATTTTCTTTGCTTGGATTCTAGTGATATGTCCATTCAATCTTGTGTCCACAGTATCCTCAACCCAGGCCATCTCTTCAATCTGAATTTTTCTTTTCACTACTTTGATGAATCTGGTTAACTCGGTTTCCTGCTCGTCACCATCCTCCGCCACCTAATTGGAAAGTCGAATGCCTTTCACCAACTCTAGAATCACGACCCTTAAGCCAGGGCGAAGTCAGAACAAATTTTTAGGGGTCGAATGAAATTTTAGTTTTTTATAGTCTATATCTTTATAATTTTTAAAAGATCAAATCAAATTTTTATAATTTTAGGTGGCCAAAGTAAAATTTTACTTTTATTAATTTAAAAATTTTAAAAAAATTTAATGGACTAAATTTAAAATTTTACATTTTAGGGGGGCCGGGGCACTTACCAGCCCCCCTAAATCCGCCCTTGCCTGTAGCTATAGACATCAACTTTTGTAGTGATCGGAAGTTTTAATGCCCAATCAGGAGCCATGTACCCTTTTGTTCCTCGAATTTGAGACATTTCGAAATTATTACGATCCCTTTGAGACAGCTTTGCTAATCCGAACTCCGAAATCTTAGTTTCAAATTCACGAGTAGGTTTCACGTCACAATGAATAACCCATTCTAAGCACTCATGGTGAAGGTAGGCCAAACCTTTAGCTGTCCCTAAGGCAACTTCTGAGGTTGCTGCGTTAAGATTCCTATGAAGCATGGATTTTATAATGTGACCGCCACGTTGCATTAAATTTAAATGCAAGGAAAGAATTATAAATATTACATTGCCTGAAACGAAATGGAAAATTCTGCCCTTGGTCCCTACTTCTGTGAGAATGAAGGTTGACTTGCACTCTTTAGTCTCGGTGTCACCAACCAGTGCTGAACCTTGCGAGATTGAAGGTTCACTTCTGTAACAATCAACTTAATGGTAATATATGTTGTAATACCCATAATTTGCCCGGCCCAATATTAAAACCAGCCAAAAAAAATAAATGAAAAATAAAAAAATAAATTTACAGAGCCCAATTACAATTTTACAAGAGGCCCAAATACAAAGGCCCAAGGGTTAATTCCAGAAAGCTAGGGTTTCTGAAACCCTAGCCCCCCCTTGATGCGCCGTAAGCCCTCCCCCATGTGCCCACCACGGTCAACCCCACTGTTGGCCACCAGCACCACGATGCCCACTTGCGCCGCAACCCCATAGCCCACTGTCCGCCACCATCGCCACTCCGCAAGTGCGCCTGCAAACAAACGACAGACCCACAACAGAGAAGAGTTGGAAAACAGACTGTATTTTGGTTTATTTTATTTCTTTTCATTCGGCTATAAAGAACCGAAAACAGATCTATAAGAGGCTCTCTTTTTTTTCCCTTTTTGGAATCAAGCAAAAAAGATACAAAGTCTTAATTAAAAGTAGTCTCAAAACACAAAAATCACAGCAAATATCAAACCAAAAATCCAAAACAGAAAGAAGTCAGAATAGCAACTTTCGAAGGTATTTTTTTTTCTTTTTCTTTCGAATCTTTTTAGTCGCAAATTCAAAACACAAAGAATATATATATATACATATATATACACATTAAAAATATAAAAAAATTACCTTTTTCGGCCACCGTGCGCGGTGGCCGGCGGTGGTCGACGACGGTGGCCGGCGGCGGTGTCCACGGTGGTCCTCCTCGCCGTAAATCGCAACCCCCCTTTCCCTGCAGAGAAAAAAAGAGAGGTTAAGAATTCTTTTTTTTTTTTTGGAATGAATTAAAAGTGATTTTTTTGTAAAATTTGGCCCTTAAATAGCCAACCAAAACAACGTCGTTTTGGGGGCTGGCCATTAATGCCCAAAACGACGTCATTTAGCCTTTGACCCGAGTACCCGACCCGCTCCAGGTAAGATCCACGTGTTTTCTTTAGGGAGGGGCTAAATGCGCATTTGCCCCCTCCGCTTTTTTTAATTTTTCGCAATCAAGCTTTTTTTCATTTCTGATTCTGCCCCAAAATTTCTTCCATTGCTCAATTTGGTCCTAATCAAAACGTCACCATTTTGGAGGGGGAATAATTTTGTTTTTGGTCCCCCTCCCTTTGTGCGCATGTCAAATTGGCCCTTTCCTTCCTTTTTTATTTCAAATCGACCCCAAACTTACGTTTTAAATGCAATTTGACCCCTTTTTTAAATTATTTTACAATCCTTTTAGTCCTTTTATTTTTTTTATGTACATATTTTATTATTATTATTACTACTATATATTGTTATGTTGTATATATTTCGTATCATCATTATTATTATTTGGTAATCTTTTAGTCTTATTATCGTTTACTTTATTTTATCATCATTATTACTATTATTATTTCATTATTATTTCTATTACTACTTTATTGTATTATTATACTATATTTACTATTACTATTATTATTATTATGTTGTACATACCTTGTAGTATTATTATATTTTTATATTATTATAACTATTATTACATCTACTATTACTATTATTATTATATTTACTATTTTATATTATTATATTGTACATACTTCGTATCATTATTATTATCTTAGTATTATTACTATACTATTATTATTATTATTATTATTATTATTATTATATTATGTTGTACATATTATTATTATTATTATTATTATTATTATTATTATTATTATTATTATTATGTTATCATATTGTATATACTTTTTTATTATCTCGATCTTCACTAACACCTCCTAGCCTTTTTTTATTATTATTTAAATACCGTCTTTTACCTTTTTATATTTTTTATATTATTATATTTTTTATTACCAGTATTGTTGATTTTGTATTTTCGTCATTTCATGTGGATCAACGGTTTTAAATCGCAACTCGACATTTTTAATTCATACAAAAAGAGGTAATATTTGTGTGTTTAGAAGGCCGGAAAATTACATCCCAACGTGTTGGCTGTCGATCTTTTCGTTCGACTAAATACTCAAATATCCTTTTCTTTTACATGCTTTGAAGATCAAAGATGATCTCGGTGTCGAAATATAAGGGTGTTATATCCTAACGTGTTGGGTATGATACTTTTATTCCTTTGAAGCGAATTAATATTGAGACTCAATCCTAATTCAATTAGCCGTTTTTTTCTTCGAAAGTTTTACCCTAAATATTTTCAAGTTTTCGACATTAGGACAACATTAATCAATTTGGTACCAACTTTGGGCGTTGCAAGGGTGCTAACCCTTCCTTGCACGTAACCGACTTCCGAACCCGTTTTCTCGAATTTCGCAAACCAAAATATTTTTATAGGTGACCCGATCACGGCTAAATGAAAAGGATCGGTGGCGACTCCATATTTTTAAAAGTCGATTCCCGTTTTTAAAAAAACCCCTTTTAAGGATGGTTTCAACATATGTATTTCCCGTTTAAATATTAGAATTGAATCTTCAAAACTTCGTGACCAAAAGAAAATCAATCTGAACGCAGAACTTAAGCCAAATAGTTCATATCGTCTACGCTCATCGCTTATCATCCCTCGCGTCCCAAACTACAAATGAATTATATACTTCAATTAAGAACTCATATTTCAATCAATTGAACTCGAATGATATGTACTTTTTCCGTTGTGGACTGTTATGCAAAAAGTCAAGGTTGTAAAAAAAAAAAACAAAAAAACATTAGCATGTAGTTACCTGCATTTCTCCATACCAATCTAGCTTAGTTGGTATTTAAACTTATATTCTATCCAATGGCGGAGTCAAAAATAAATTTTTTGACAAAATTAAATTGTATTTTTTTACAATAGTAAAAATATAATTTCACTAAATCAAATTTTTATTATTTTGGGAGGCTAAAGTACAATTTTACCATTACTAATTTAAAATTCTATAAATTATAAAGGGTCTAAATAGAAATTTTCCATTTTAGGGGAGCCGGGTGTAACACCCCTTACCCGTATCCTATGCCGGAACCGAGTACGAGGCATTACCAAACTTAAACATTTTGTCAAATTAATTAACACATACACAAAATGACTTAGTCAAGCCCCTATACATGCCATAGTTTAAATCATTTATAAATAAAGATACCCATAGATAGCTTGATAGTGTAAAGCGATCTCCGACGACCTCCAACCCGAGCTTGTTTAGTAGGACTCTGTAACATGGGAAAGAAAAAGGGGGTAAGCTTATAAAGCTTAGTAAGTTCACATGAAAAAATAATAAGCATTAGCAATGAATTTTGCTTACTACTAAGCTGTCATAACTTGCATAAATAATGCTAAGTTCTTACTTTCCCAACTTACTCATTTGTAGCCTTATCAAAGCCTCAACATGACAAATCCTCACAACAAGTTCTCAATTTGATACAAACATTAAATCACATGCTTATACTTTATTACTCATGTTCACATTAATCTGTCTGCTTGAATCGCTGTCACTAAATTATTTATTTCTTGAGCTACAAAGCTCCGAATTTAAAACCGCTAATTTTTCCCGAAACTAGACTCATATATCTTCCTACCATAAAATTTCCAGAATTTTTGGCTAATCTAATTAGTACAGTTTATTCATTAAAATTTCCCCTGTTTCACTGTTCGACTATTCTGACCACTTTTCACTACGAATCAATTTTCTCCTTGTACAGAATTCAAAAGATGTTATAATTTGTTTCATTTGAAACTAGACTCATTAAGGATTTCAAGCATATAACTTTAATCCCATAATTATTTTTGTACAATTTTTAATGATTTTTCCAAGTCAGAACAGGGGATCACGTAATCATTCTGAACCAATCTCGCAAGAATTTAAATATCTCGAAATATAAAAATCATTTGTTTTCTCTGTTTCTTTTATATGAAAATATACTAAATAAGCTTTAAATAAACATCTCATCAAACTTATAATTCAATTTCTACTATTTTTGGTGATTTTTCAAATTCACGTCACTGCTGCTGTCCATTAACAATTTTATTGTAAATTTTACTCTTTCATGATTGCTTTGTATTAACATCCATTTAATCATACGTAACCCCAAAACATATCCTTAACTAGCCATTCCAATAGCTAGCAATTATCGAATATTTACATGCCATTCATTTTCCCCTTTAACCTATACATCAACAACAAAACTTAAACTTATCATGTCACAATTTAATTTGGCCTAAAAGCCTCACACATAGTCATAAATCAAATTTATCACCTATTTATACATCATAAGTATAGACCTATCGTCACAAGGTCATCACAAGATCATTTTCATAGGTATGACTTACTCTTTTACATTCTTACCAAATGTTCCATATACGTCGAAATTTAGTTCTCATGAATTTTGCGTACATACCTGTACCCTTTCAATACGATCATACCTTGTCATTTCTTTGATATCATCTTTGGATTTACCCATTGAAACTCTTGGGATACTAAGGATGGATACTCGGGAAAAACTCGTACAAGATGTATCGTACCAATGCCATGTCCCAGACATGGTCTTACGCTAGCTTTCATATTGTGGCCGATGCCATGTCCCAGACATGGTCTTACTCTAGCACACATATCAATGCCGATGCCATGTCCCAGACATGGTCTTACACTGGCTCTCATATCATGGCCGATGCCATGTCCCAGACATGATCTTACACTGGCTCTCATATCATGGCCGATGCCATGTCCCAGACATGGTCTTACACTGGCACACATATTGCCATGGTCCAACCATGGTCTTTACTATCAATTCATCACATGTCGAAATTCGATCATACTCCGCCCTGCATTTCTCTTAATTTGATCTTTCAAAACAATCTCGTAATTTTTATATTATTCATGATCCAATAATAACATACGAAATAACACATGGTATCAGTTAAACATTTAAACATATTAAATTTAATGCTTATTAACATACGAACTTACCTCGATACCAAAACGACCATTTTACCAACTTTCCCGATTTTCGATTTTCCTCACGTTCTAGGTCCAAATCTTGTTTTCTCTAGGTCTAAAGCATCACATTTCACTTATTTAATTAATGTACTATTCAAAACAGTCCCTAACTCAACTTTTTCAAAATTACAATTTTGCCCCTAAACTTTTACATATTTACACTTTTGCCCCAATACTCGAAAATTAAGCTTCAGCCCTTATTCATATGTTTTATAACATGCTGATCATTTTTCCCTTCTATGGAAACATCAAATTCTCACTCTAACATGTACTTATGAACAATAGGTATTTTTATCGATTATGACGTTTTACTCGTTTTCACTTAAAATCGCTTAGTAAAAGTTGTTTAACATAATTTCAGCCTTCATATTCTATCATAAAACATCTAAATACACACTTTTCACCTATGGGTAATTTTCTAAAGATGAACCTTAGCATGAATTATTGGTAGCATAAGCTAAATCGAGCTACCGGGACTCCAAAACCGTAAATAACTTGAAAAACGGGGCTAAAACAGACTTACCATGAGCTTGGAAAGTTTAGAAGACCCTAGCCATGTCTTCCCCTGGTAAATTTCATCCATATGAAGAAGATGGACAAATTTGGCATTTTAATTTTGTTTTTAATTCATTTAATTACCAATTTACCAAAATGCCCCTAACTTAAAAATTCCCATTTCACTTATCTAATATCCATTTTTGTCCAACAATTTAATCAATGGTCTAATTTCCATTTAAGGACCTCCAATTAAAAATTTCATAGAAATTGGACACTTCTAACATGTAGAGCTCAACTTTTGCACTATTTACAATTTAGTCCTTTTGACTAAATTGAGTGCCCAAACGTCGAAATTTTTGAACGAAATTTTTACGAAATCTTTCCGTAAAATTGTAGACCATAAAAATATAATAAAAATAGGATTTTACTCGTCGAATTTGTGGTCTCGAAACCACTGTTTCGACTAGACCCAAATTTAGGCTGTTACACCGGGGGCCTTGCCACCCCTCTTGGCTCCGCCACTGACTCTATCACTTAGGTTGGTACCACCGCACCGATTATGTTGATGTGGCACTGATAGCCAATCTAATGACCCATGACAATTTCACAATATGCCACATGATAAATACAAATTAAAAATAATATATATATATATATATATATATATATATATATATATATATATATAATAAATTAATAAATAAAAGTATAAATTTTCACATCAAGAACAAATCTGGACAAACAAGTGTCCAAATACATTTAAATCTAAAAACCCATTTGTCTAAATTCATTCCAGATGTATGTTGTTAATTTTTATAAAAAAATCAGGTTATTATTATTATTATAAAATTAAAAAATATATAATTTTTTAAAAAAAATTAAATATATAAATAATAATTTATATTAAGAATGAACCTAGACAAAATGTTATCTATATTCAAATGTATCGTGACAATTATTTCTCTAGATTCATTGTAGATGCACTTTTAGTTCTTTATATATTTATATATATATTTTATAATTTTTTATTATTTCATACATATTTATTTATTTTATAAAATTTTAATTTTATTAATTTATATCTTATAAATTTATATATATTTCAAAATATTATAATCTTTTTGTATATTTTAATTATATATGACTTTAAATTTTATAAATTTATATTTTATATATTTTTAAAAATAATAATAGCCTAAAAACTTATACTTTATAAAGAAATTTAAATATATATACTTACTAAAAAATACATCTAGAATCTTGAAACCCATCATATGTCTAGATTCATTCTAGATGTGAAAAAATTATATTTTTATTTTAATTATATATTTTAAAAGATTTAAAAAATTTTAAAATTTATGTTTGTCACGTGGCATATTAAGAGGATGCCACATGTCATTACTGGTTTAGTTGCTAGTGCCACATCAACATAAAATAACAATGTTAGTGCGAAGGTAACAACTTGGGTAGCAGAATAGAAGTTCAAGTGCCAATTAAGTCCAAAAAAAAGTATAGGTGATTGAAAGGAAAAATGTATAGTTCCGAGTTCAATTTAATTTTTTAAGTGGATGTCAGTGGTGCTTATGGGCTATGTCGGGCTAGGATCGGGCTAGGCTTAAGTATGATATTAATACACTTTATATTTATCCAAGCCTGACTCAACCCGAAATGTGGGTCTAAATTTTTTTCCAAGTTTCGTACATATTTGTAAATGGCCAACCCAAACTTATTTTAAGTCCATCCATATAATTTTTTTATTTTTTTAAAAAATATGTATATTGCTTTATTTAATAATTAATAATTTTGTATATTTTTCATTTATTATAATTTTATAATAGACATTTTAATATTTTTAATATTTATAGTATAGTATTAAATATTACTATAGATTTAATTTGTGTTATAAATTATATAATATATAAAAATAGCATAATATATATTATAAACATTGAAAATGGGCCTAGTGAGGTTCAAATATTGAATGTTAGAGGTCAAGCCCTAACCATATTTTAAACAAGCTTTTTTTTTTTGTCCAATCACTCTCACATTTCGAGATCTTAGGTGGGTAGCTCGGCCATGAATAAAATTAATGAATGCTTATAGTATTTACCATGTTAGTGTTGGGTTGTTAATTTAGTTGTATGTTAAGTTCCAATTAACTGGAAAAAAAAACAAAACACTCAACAACTAATTGGTTATGCCACTTCAAAAAAAAATGATTATGTACTTCAAATCTCTTCTTACATTTATGGAGTCATGTTTAGAGATTAATTCACTATAGTTCAACAACACGGGAGATGAATTAAGCTAAACTCACTCAACTCGTTATAGACTCGATCTTATACAATTATCTAGATTCAACTATCTCACTTAACATTTCTCTTATGAAAGCTTAAACCAAACAAGTGAAACAGTTTGTTTAAAAAAAACACTTATAAATGTTGCTCACAATGAATAGAATTGAGCTCTTTGTTCACACACTAAAAACAATAGTCAAGCCTTCAATATACGAGCTTTTTAAGACTTTTGAACCGACCTAGTATGATTGCCCTAAACTATTGAAGTTACGTTCCAATTTAAGTCGTTGTTATAGTATGAGATAAAAGAAGTTTTCTTTACTTTTAACTTCTCCAATTCCAATATCTCTCCAAAAAGGAAAAATGAATCATACTTAGAACTCTTCAAGTTATCCTTGCTTGACTAAATACTTTCACCCATTTTGATCTTGAAAACTGCCGCTCAATATCCCTTAAAAGGATGCACAAAATTAACCATTTTAATCTAGGCAAAATGTGCCAAGGCAAATTGCAACTACTCCGATTGCAATTAACTGTGCAATTGGCAATACTAACATTCTCTCTATTTTTCATTAAAAACACTTTACAACATTTTTTCCAAGTAAGGTAATCACAAAATTTTCCAAGTAATCAAGCTTGATATCAAGATAACAATGTAAGAAATTCAAGTATTTCTTATAGAATTCATGTTTAATTGAAATGGTGAGATGAGAAAGTGATTTTAGTATGAGTTTTTATTATGAAATTGATGTGCTCATGAAGTAGAAGAAGAAAAGAAATGATTGAAGTGGTGGAAACAAAGTGAAGAAGGAAGAAAATTAAAGCAAAAATAGTAGAATTCTAATAAAAGATAAGTACACCAAGAATCTTACCTTGCCAAATTAGAAGTAATGTATGAATTATATTTTAATTGTTATATTAATGTTCTTAAGATTTCATACACATGTGTATAGGAAAATGTTAATATATATTATGAAAATCATGTTCCATTTTCACAATGCATGCAATGCTAGTTAGAGAATTCTATTTACTCTTTTATTTGAGTTATAATTTCACTATTGTGAGTGAAACCATGCCACTTATATGTCATGTACCACAACATGTTAAATGTCGATCCACTACCATCATAGCACATTAGCATACGTGCATGGTTATTTACTTATTAATTTAATTAATTAAAAATAAAATAATCATTTAATATTATCATTTAATTATTTAAGTTTAATATAAATTTTTATTATTTATCTCTTAATTAATTTAAAATATTTAAAGAAAAATAAATTTGCTGCAATATGCCGTGTTATCATTTTAACCCAATATTACAATATAATTCTAATTTCACCCATGATAAATTTGGCTTCACATGTTTCACTGTATAATTAATTTGGAAATTTAATTCATCTACACATACAAGTATTCATTAATGGTAAGAAAATGTTTATAACTCATTATAACCTACACCCACACATATGTATTATGTATTTGAATAAATTTATTAGTGACTTAAATTTTCAATAATTAATTGGGGACTCATGTCGCATAAAACAAAGTGTTCTTTTTATTGATTTGTTGTTACAGCTTAACTACGCCTACCATTCTCAGATTTCATCGTGGATCTTAACTGCATCTTCACATTCTAGTAGAGTTTGAACTATGGAATCCATTGTTGGTCTCTTATTTCTATTTTCATCCACACAAGATATTCCAATTTCAATCATTTTCTCTGCTTGGATTCTGCTGAAATGTCCATTTAATCTTGTGTCCACAGTATCCTCAACCCAGGCCATCTTCTCAAGTTGCATTTTTCTTTTCACTACCTTAATGAATCTTGTTAATTCAGTTTCCTGCTCATCGCCATCCGCCACCACCCAGTGAGAGAGTCGAATGCCTTTCACCAACTCCAAAATCACAACCCCATAGCTATAAACATCAACTTTTGCTGTGATCGGAAAGTTTAATGCCCATTCAGGAGCCATATATCCTTTTGTTCCTCGAATTCGAGACACGTCAGAATTGTTACGACCCCTTTGAAACAACTTTGCTAGTCCAAAATCCGAAATCTTGGGTTCAAATTCACCATCCAAGAGTATGTTTTCAGGTTTCACATCACAGTGTATGACCCATTCTAGACACTCATGATGAAGATAGGCCAAGCCTTTAGCTGTCCCTAAGGCAACATTAAACCTCTCTTTCCATCCAAGAATGTTCCCAGAAAAAAGATGTTTGTCCAAAGACTGATTTTGAACGTACTCATAGACCAAAAGTCTATGTTTGGGTTCTAAACAAAATCCCCACATTCTCACAAGGTTCATGTGGTTGATCTTTCCAATTATGCTCACTTCTGCCCAGAAAACTTCCTCTGTCAGATGAGCATCTCCCAATTTCTTGACCGCCACCTCCCTTTCATCCGCCAACACACCCTTAAATACAACCCCGGAAGCTCCTCTTCCCAGCTCTTCTTGGAAGTTCTTAGTTGCCTTCTTGAGCTCCATATAGCTGAACTTCCTGAAATGATTAGATAATACACGATATCCTTCTTCCACCATAGCTGGAATGCCACTTTTTCTAAAAAGAAACCACCAACCTGATACGACGAAAATCATTTCAATTGCACCAATAACAGAGGCAAATGAGTATAGATAAACCCATGTCACCCTTCTTGCTCTGGTTTCTAACGTAGAAGAAGAGCCTAAGCCTATCGTTATTGTGGTTTCACCTGACTTGCATGTATGATTAGTGCCATTGAGAACGATGACTTCTGATGTTTCTATACTCAAAGGGAGCTTTAAATACAAGGCACCTGGGAAATTTGGAGACTCGTAGCCATTGAAAAGTTCAACTTTAGTGAAACATTTTCCGTCCCCTGTTAGCCTGTAGCTAAATGCATTACACTGGCAATCTTCCAAGCATTTCATCTTGCAAGATTCTAATGTTATGCCTGGACTGTAAGAGGAATCGAATCCATAAAAGTCCACAAATCGCATCTTCACGAATTTCACCTGCTGGGGGGACTTTGAAGAACAGATTCGACTGAACCTAGGCTTGCAACCTTTGTTCCAATTACTTGGATCGGCCATCTCATATCCAGGAGGGCATGAACATTTAGGTTCTGGTGTATAAACACAGATCCCATTCCTCCCACAAAGTCCATGCACCGAACAAAGTTGCGAAACAGCTTCCCATGTGATTGTCCATAATCCTGACACAATATTCAAGCTATATAGCCTGAGGTTACCATCGTAATCTATGGTCAGCCTCCTTTTGATCCCAAAACCCGAGTCAGAACCATTGAAATTCAACCTATCACTTGATAAAAACCATCCCATGTCATCTAACATAGCAAACCTAGTACTGTTATAGTTGGTTCTCCCATTTTGAAACACATCAAAATCAACATTAGGCCAATACACGCTTGATATATCAGGCCCATCATATACCAATCTCAAGACATTATCAGTATCAAAAAAAAAGTTGAAATATCCAGTGCCATAATTTCCTCTTCCCAGTATGGAAATCAACTTCTTACTTTGGGTAAAGCGTTGGTGAGGAAGAAGCGTATCTGTGGGGAAATCAAAGCTTTGCCAAACAACTTTTCCAGATGAATTCTTAAGAACGAGATTCCCATTATCCAAAAGCTCTGCCCTTTCAACGTATGTGGTTTTGGTGTTGGCCTCCCACGTAATGGAGCCATCGACATCAGTGAGTACGAAGGCACCATCTCGATGAAGAGAAATTTTAGAGCCCTTTCCATTGACGGGTTTGTCTCGGTTAGCCATCCAAGCAACCGTTTTGTCCTTGGAGTTGGTGAACCAGATTGAGAAGTAGTAAGCATTTTCACCACCACCATAAAAGCCACAGGTGAAGGTGTTGTCTGAAGATGTTAACAGTTCCGAGTCATCTTCCACCGACAGAGAAGACCCTGTCTGCAGAAAATTCTTGGGGTTTCCTGAACTGGACGGAGAGAAACATATATAGATGAGAGAAACGAGAAAAAGAGTTGAACTCGAGGATGTTAAGGTTAGGGATCTCATGGCCGTCGGATTTGGTTTCAAAACAGAACTAATGAGGTTGCCGCATTAAGATTGTCACGAAGCATGGATTTTTTATAATGTGACCGCCAAAGATAGAAATTTCTTCATATTACATAGCCCGAAAGGGAATGGAAAGTTAGGTTGGACTCTAATCCAGTGTGACTGGCTGTCATGAGTCTGAGTCTGGAAAGTCAATCTTGGTCTTCTTTACGAAACGACGGCCATATATCATCAGCAGCTGCCATTACCGAACCTTCCCTTTGTTTTATACAATATCCTCATGCCTACCAAAAGCTAGCACGTTTTAACCTTGTTAAGGATACATTCTTTCGTTGATCCGTGAGATTGGTTTTAACGAAATTAAAATTAGTGTTAATAGCAATGCGTAAACATAAAAAAAAATTAGTATTAATTTTTAGCATGTTTTAGTACATGGATTAATTATAAATTAATTCGGTTAATAATATTTAATCATTTTTATAATTTATTTTTAAGTAAAGTAAAGAAAATTTTCACTTATTTTTTTATTTATATTTTTAATTTAAAGTTAAATTTATATTAACTATTTTCTATTTTATGTCGAATTACTATAATATTATATGTGCCACATATAAATTATCGAATTGATGATTTTATTAACTTTTTTTCACAAGAATTTGATAAACGGTTGATCTTAAAGTAAATAATTTAATTATCGAG
The DNA here is from genome assembly GCA_005393395.2 of Gossypium australe. Taxonomy (NCBI): domain Eukaryota; kingdom Viridiplantae; phylum Streptophyta; class Magnoliopsida; order Malvales; family Malvaceae; genus Gossypium; species Gossypium australe. The sequence continues at coordinate 12,293,831 of CM016622.1, read as the reverse complement.
TTTAATATTAAATAATTTGGTTAACTTCTTAAATTCAAAAACATGCAAAAAAATCAAATTATAATAAATTAAAATAAATGAATTAACTTGTAATTTCCATAAAATAGAAGTATAAAATTTAAAATTATGCCACAACCACCCCACTTGTAGCTATAAAATTATAAAACTAAAGTATATAAAATTAGAAAAAAAATAAAAAAGAAAGGTAAAAGTCATGATGAAAACAAGGTGCCGCCTTCATTTTGACGTCACCCCTTTTTAAATTAAAATGTTGTTTTTATAGGTGGTACTGTCTGAAAAGTTGGCTAACACCAATTTTTTACTTTTCAAAGTACTCTATTTTCGTAAATAATTTTCCATTCATCTTATTTTTTTTTAATTTTTTTATATTATTATTGTAAAAAACCCTTATATGAGGAAACATAAAAAGAAATAAGATTTTTTACAGTGTTTTAATATATGGGTTAATAATAAATTAATTTAGTTGGCAATATTTAGTGACTTCTATAATTTATTTTTAATAAAAGAGAGGAAAAAGTTTTACTTATTTTTTAGAGTTTTTGTTTTCCACAAGAGTTTTTATTTATTTTTTTAATTTAAAGTTTAAATTTGTATTAATTATTATTTAGTTTATGTCTAATTATTTTAATACATATGTAATAAATAAATTTTTTTCTCGTATTATTACACTAATAAATAATGCAAGGTAAACCATGAACTCAACAAATTTAAAGTAGAAAAAAAAAAACAAAACAAATTTACATAGGAAGCGTTGCCATTTTTTTAATTTAATTAATTACAATTTCATAATAAAAACTTGAGTAGAGTTAGATTAAGATTAAACATACAATTAATTTTAAGATTTGGATTCGAGATGAATTAAATGTTTTTTTGAGTCGGGACCGAGACTTGCAAAAAGTCCAGCTCACCTACCCATTTGCCGTGTCTACCCGACTACTAAACAGCATCATTCATGACTACCGGCTAGTCCAGAGGCACTTAATTATTATCCCCTTTCCAGACTGCCGGCGACTAGTTAATGCTGATCTGTGTGCTGTCCTTCTTGTTGACGTGCAAAATCAAATGCCCGTTCCCGTCTATTTGTGGTTTGTGGGATTCTGCAACTACTTCTCAGGGTTAATTAAATATTGTTCTTCCTTTTTACATTTTTGTTAATCTCTTATAACCTAAACATTTTGTAAAAATATTGTCGTAACCATTTTAAAAAAAAAACGAGAATTGACTTTTAAAATATGGAGTCGCCACCGATCCTTTTTATTTAGGTGTGATCGGGTCAGCTATAAAAATATTTTAGTTTGCGAAATTCGAGAAAACGGGTTCGGGAGTCTGTTATGTGCAAGGAAGGGTTAGCACCCTTGCAACGCCCAAGGTTGGTACCAAATTGATTAATGTTGTCCTAATATCGAAAACTTGAAAATATTTAGGGTAAAACTTCGAAGAAGATAAAACGGTTAATTGAGTTAGGATTGAATCTCAAGATTAACTCGCTTCAAAGTAATAAAAGTATTATACCCAACACGTTAGGATATAACACTCTTATATTTCGACACTGAGATCATCTTTGATCTTCAAAGCATGTAAAAGAAAAGGATATTTGAGTATTTAGTCGAACGAAAAGATCGACACCCAACACGTTAGGATGTAATTTTTCGGCCTTCTAAACACACAAATATTACCTCTTTTTGTATGAATTAAAAATGTCAAGTTGCGATTTAAAACCGTTGATCCACATGAAATGACGAAAATACGAAATCAACAATACTGGTAATAAAAGATACAATAATATAAAAAATATAAAAGGTAAAAGACGGCATTGAAATAATAATAAAAAAAGCTAAAAGGTGTTAGTAAAGATCGAGATAATAAAAAGTATATACAATAGGATAGCATAAATATAATAATAATAATAATAATAATAATAATAATAATAATGATAAATATAATAATAATAGTAATAATAAGATAATAATAGTACGGACACAAAATATGTACAACATGCCAATAATAAATATAATAATGATAATAAGATAATAATACTAATGCAAGGTGTATACAATATGATAATATAATATAATAATAATAATGATACCATGATAATAATAATAATAATAATAATATGTACAACATAATATATAATAAATAATAATATAATAGTATAGTAATAATACTAAGGTAATAATAATGATACGAAGTATGTACAATATAATAATAAATATAATAAATATAATAATAGTAATAGTAGATGTAATAATAATAATAATAATAATAATAATAATAATAATAATAATATAAAGCAATAGCAATAATAAATAAAAATTGCAAACTAATAAATGGGCCAAATTGAATTTAAAACGGAAATAAAAGGGTCAAATTAGGTAACATAAACAATAAAGGGACTAAATTGCAATACGCGCGAAAAGCTAGGGGACGAGGAGCGCAATTTTCCCCAAGTGATTAAGCGCAGCGTTTTAAAGGACGAAATTATAAACTGCGTGAAATTTATGGGCCAAAATTGAAATAACATAAAACTTAATTTTAAAGGCTAAAAATGCAGAAGGACCGAAAGCGCAATAAACCCATTGAAGGGAAAACGCGCGGATCCTGACCTGGGTCGGGTCGTGCGCGCAGGTTGGGGCCTAAACGGCGTCGTTTTGGCGCCTGGGCTCCCAACCCCAAAACGGCGTCGTTTTATTCTATTATAAAACCATTTTTTTTCTCCTTATTTTTCATTTCTGATGTCTTCTTCAAAAAAAAAAAAAGGTTTTCCTTCCCTTTTTCTCTCAACTCTCTCTGGGAAGGAGCCCAGATTCCGGCGCGGTGGCCGGAAAAGGTAAAACTCTTTCTTCTTTTTCTTTTTTTTTTTATCTTATAATATACGTATATGCATGAGTATCAAAAGAAAGCAAGAAAAAAAAACTTAAGAGAAAAATAAAGAAATCACCTCTCGAAAATTTCTAGTATTTGATGTTTGAAGTTTTTTTTTATTTTTTTTTTTGTATTTCCACTGTTCGAATCCCCCCTCCTTTTTTTTTACAGTGTTATTTCATTCCAAAAAAAAAGCCCCTTTTACAGTGTTGTTTCTTCAGTTTTTTATAACCGATATTGAAGAATAAAATACAATAAATCTCTTTATTTTCGGTTATTGTTGTCCCTTTTGCGTGTTTTCAGGTAGTAGAGCAGTTGGAGGAGATGGTGGCCGACAAACAGGCGTGGTGCTGGTGGCTGTGGAGTTGCGGCGCTGGTGGCTAGGGTTCCAAAACCCTAGTCTTCCAAAACTCTAAACTTTTTGGGCCTCTTGGGCCGTTTGTAGATCGGGCCTGATTTTTTATTTTGTAACGGGCCCGGACAATTTGGGCTGTTTATAGCTGCCCCTCTTTGCTCATTGTCGTGTAACGAGAATAGAGCAAAGACATAAAGAAAGCCCAAATTCGTCTCGTCCTGTCGAGTCTTGACTTCTTTGGTTCTCGTATTCTTCAAATAGCTTCAAACCCCACTGTAACTTGTTGCTTTGATCCGCTTCACTGTTTCGTCGTATCTTCAGGGAGATAAATTTTCCTGTTCCATTGCTTCTTCAAGGGCACAGTGACTAGCGCCTCGACCGGCTTTGATGTGATTTCAGGGAGAAGAGATTCTCATCTTTGATCTACTCCACCGGGACTTCAAGGAATTAAGTCTAAACTTTTCAAACTGCTTCCCTGCTATCTTCGGGGAGGCTTCGATCTTCAGTCTACTCCAATGCTACTTCCGAGAGATATGGCCTGTAGCTTCATTTTGCTCTTGCTCAATCTTCTTTGTCCACTGGAACTTCTTCGTTCAATTTGCTTAAGGCGACTTCAGTCTTCCGTCTGTAAGTACCTCCGCGTGTGACCCGAGGCTCAACCCCACTCTCATAATATGAGTTGATTTTTTTTTTGTTTTTTTTTTGAACTAACAGAAATTGAAAAGTAGAAATTGAAAATACCTCGGCGTGCAACCTGAGGCTCAACTCACCTGAGTTGATTTTTTTTTAAACAGAAATTGAAAAATAGAAATTGAAAATACCTCAGCGTGCGTCCTGAGGAGTTGATTTTTTTGCAAACAGAGATTAAAAACGGAAATTGAAAATACCTCAGCGTGCGACCTGAGGAGTTGATTGAAAAACAGAAATTGAAAATACCTCAGCGTGCGACCTAAAGAGTTGATTTTTGCCAACAGAAATTAAAATACCCCGGCGTGCAACCCGAGGAGTTGGCTTTTTGCAAACAGAAATTGAAAATACCTCAGCGGGTGACCTGAGGAGTTGATTAAAAACAGAAATTGAAAATACCTCAGCGTGCGACCTGAGGAGTGGATTTTTGCAAACGGAAATTGAAAAACAGATATTGAAAATACCTCAGCGTGCGACCTGAAGAGTTGATTTTTGCAAACGGAAACAGAAATTGAAAATACCTCAGCGTGCGACCTGAAGAGTTGATTTTTGCAAACGGAAACAGAAATTGAAAATACCTCAGTGTGCGACCTGAGGAGTTGATTTTTTCAAACGGAAATTGAAAAACAGATATTGAAAATACCTCAGCGTGCGACCTGAGGCTCAACTCACCTGAGTTGATTTTTTTTTTAACAGAAATTGAAAAAGTATCATCTGGTGGAACTCGAATGTTTTCTTTCTTTGGTTTGGTACAACTATCGTCAAGACTTCTTGCTTTACTGGCGTACCTGTATGTGTCATGCGTGATGTTATCATGATATGCACGTGTTTGTCTTAAATGTTTTTATACCTACATGACTATGCCATGCATCCTGGGTTTGTCCTGTGTCTCTCGTTATGACTCTCATGATGACCCATCTTCATTGCTTCGATTCTTGACTTTTCTCAGGTCTTGTACCCGTCCTCAAGTTCTACGAGTAATCCGTGTTTCTCGTATATCCCTTTTTTGCCCCCTGTTGAACTTTGTCCTTGCTTTGAGGCTCTCGTACTTACCCAATTCTCATCCAGGTAATGCTCAATATTCTTTTCATTTAGAGTGTGTAATTTCACTATTTATCTCTAAAATGAAACATAAATAAAATGCATGAAAATGGCAAAGTAGGCATGAAAGGGATACCTCATATCTATATTTATTTCAAAAGCAACAAACAAAGAAAATTGACAAGGAATAACTCGATCAAGAAAGCATTATAAAAGGAAAACAAGTTCAGTTGTCGTAAGTGCTCTAGATATCTGACGCATGAACTTCTCCATGTTTCTTCATCCTGAATCTTTTCGAGCAAGGTTTTTCGTGTAGAAGATTCTTGAGCTTCAGAGTCCGCTTCAATACTATAATCTCGCCGTTTGACTCCTTGTTCAAACCATTCTTGCTATTTCGGCCCAAATTTGTTTCCTTAGGACGCCCTTTCGGGTTTTCATCCTAAACCTTCTTTGTTTATCAGGACGCCCTTTTCGGGTTTTCATCTTGATTTTTTTTTAGGCGTAATATTTCTTCACGGCATCTGAGTTTACCGGATTTGGTAACTCTTTCCCATCCATTTCAGTGAGAATCAAAGCTCCACCTGAGAAAGCTCTCTTTATGACGTATGGTCCTTCCCAATTCGGTGCCCATTTTCCTTGAAAGTCTTTTTGTATCAGAAGAATCTTTCTCAGAACGAGTTCTCCTTCGCGAAATTCTTTTGGACGCACTTTCCTGTCATGGGCGGCGATCATTCTTTTCTGGTACATTTGTCCATGACAGATTGCTTTTAGGCGTTTTTCTTCAATCAGGTTCAATTGGTCATATCGAGCTCGAACCCATTCCGATTCTTCTAGTTTTGACTCCATTAAGACTCGCAGGGAGGGGACCTCAACTTCAATGGGTAGTACAGCTTCCATTCCATAGACCAAAGAGAAAGTAGTTGCCCCCGTGGAGGTCCGTCCACATGTACGATACGCATATAGAGCAAATGGTAGCTTCTCGTGCCAGTCTTTATACGTCTCAGTCATTTCCCCAATAATCTTCTTGATATTTTTGTTAGCGGCTTCTACCTCCCCGTTCATCTTTGGACGATAGGGTGAGGAGTTATGATGCTTTATTTGAAATTGCTCGCACACTTCCTTCATCATCTTATTGTTCAGGTTCAAGGCATTATCTGAGATGATCCTCTCAGGCAAACCGTATCGACATATGATCTCCCTTTTTAAGAATTTGCAAACTGCGGTCTTTGTCACATTGGCAAACGAAGCAGCTTCTACCCATTTTGTGAAGTAATCTATGACCACAAAAAATGAATCGATGTCCATTAGAAGCCTTTGGGGAAATTGGCCCTATAACATCCATCCCCCACATAGAAAAAGGCCACGGAGAAGTCATGACGTGAAGGGGCGAAGGTGCTGCATGAATTTTATCGCCATAAACTTGACATTTGTGACACTTTCGTGCGTAACTAATGCAGTCGCTTTCCATTGTCAACCAGTAATAACCGAGCCTCATAATCTGCCTGGCCATAGTGAAGCCATTGGCATGCATTCCACAAACTCCTTCATGGACCTCTTCGAGTATCTTTCTGGCTTCAACAGTATCCATACATCTCAGGAGTATTTGATCTTTCCCTCTTTTGTATAGGATGTCCCTATCGAGAACAAATCCCGCTACCAATCTTCTGATCGTTCTTTTGTCGTTCTCGTTTGCTTGCTCGGGATATCTTTGATTCTTGACATATTCTAAGATATCATGGAACCATGGTTGTCCATCTGCTTCGTTTTCAATGCTAAAACAATGCGCAGGGGCCTCATATATGCTCATTTGGAGAGGCATTATTTCTGTTTCTCGGTTTGTTTTGAACATTGAAGCCAAGGTGGCCAGGGCGTCAGCCAATTTGTTTTCTTCCCGTGGGAAGTAATTAAAAGTCACTTCTTCGAATTCTTCAACCAATTTCGCAACAAGATCGCGATATTTGACCAACTTCGAGTCTCTTACTTCCCAATCTCCACGGATTTGGTAAATCACCAATGCCGAGTCCCCGGAGACCGCTAAGACCTTGACGTTCTGCTCGATAGCTGCGCGAAGTCCCATGATGCAAGCCTCATATTCCGCCATGTTGTTGGTACAGAAGAAATTTAATCTGGCAGTAAAGGGGTAATGATTCCCTTCTGGTGACACTAAGACTACTCCAATCCCATACCCCAATGCATTTGACGCACCATCAAAATTCATCTTCCATGATTTTTTTTCGACGATTCACATTCTTTTTCCGTAATGCATATCAAGTCTTCGTCTGGGAAGTCAAATCTCAATGGCTCGTATTCCTCTGTTGTTCGAGTTGCTAAGAAATCAGCTATTGCGCTCCCTTTAATCGATTTTTGGCTCACATATACGATGTCATATTCTGATAGTAGGATATGCCATCGTGTCATTCTTCCTGAGAGTGCAGGCGATTCCATCATGTATTTTATTGGGTCCAGCTTTGAAATCAACTACGTCGTATGATACAGCATATATTGTCTGAGCTTCCGAGTTGCCCAGACCAGAGCACAACAGAATTTTTCGATTAACGGATACTTTGCTTCATACTCCGTGAATTTCTTGCTGAGATAATAGATCGCCTGTTCCCTTTTTCCGGACTCATCATGTTGCCCCAGGACGCAACCCATTGAGTTTTCGAACACAGTCAGATATAGTATTAGCGGTCTTCCAGGAGTTGGTGGTACTAGCACCGGAGGACTAGACAAATACTACTTTATCTTGTCAAAAGCCTCTTGACATTCCTCGTTCCATTCTCCAGGATTGTGTTTTCGAAGGAGTCGAAAAATCAGATCAAACTGCTTGGTGAGTTGAGCAATGAATCGAGCGATGTAGTTTAGCCTCCCTAGAAATCCTCTGACTTCCTTTTGTGTGCGCGGGGGCGGTAGTTCTTGTATGGCCTTTATTTTATCCGGATCAACCTTGATACCTTTCTCGCTAACGATGAACCCCAGTAATTTAGAGGTAGCCCCGAAGGTACATTTGGCTGGGTTAAGCTTCAGTTGGAATTTTCTAAGTCTTTCAAACAACTTTCAGAGATTCTCAACATGCTCTCTTTCCCCTCGAGATTTGGTGATCATATCGTCGACATAGACTTCTATTTCCTTGTACATCATGTCATGAAACAATGTTACCATGGCTCTCTGGTATGTTGCCCCGGCATTCTTTAGTCTGAACGACATCACTTTGTAGCAGAATCTCCCCCACATTGTCGTGAATGTAGTTTTCTCCATATCTTCGAGAGCCATCTTGATTTGATTGTAGCCCTAAAATCCATCCATGAAGGAGAAAAACGAATGCTTTGCCGTGTTATCTACCAATGTATCGATGTGTGGCAACGGGAAATTATCTTTAGGGCTTGCTCGATTCAAATTACGGTAATCCATGCACATTCGCACTTTGCCATCTTTCTTCGGTACTGGGACTATATTAGCCACCCATTCTGGATATCTAGAGATTTGTAGGAAGCCAGCATCAAATTGTTTCTTTACTTCTTCCTTTATCTTTAAGAGCATTTCAGGCCTCATCCGCCTTAACTTCTGTTGGATAGGCTTGCATTCTGGTTTCAATGGGAGTCTATGGACCACTACATCTTCGTTCAAACCTGGCATATCTTGATATGACCATGCGAACACGTCTTTGTATTCATGAAGCAAGGCGATCAGATCATGTTTGGTGTCCTCTGACATGGAGGTCCCAACTTTTACCTCTTGCCTCTTTTCTTCGCTTACCAAATTCACTGTCTCGACAGATTCTCGATAGGGCAGAATCTGTTCATCCTCTTGTTCTACCATTCTTAGTAAGTCTGGGGAGGAGACATAATCTTCAGCATTTTCTTCAGCCTCGAATTCTCCCACACAAATGGCTTTCTCGAAGTCGATTTTAGGACTTGTAACAGGATTGTTCGCGTCGTTGATATCTGAGCACCTGAAAGGTAGATGGAAAAGAAACTATAGAGGGGTATCAAGGTACCGGATCCTATAAACGTGATACGATGATACGGGATATATAGGGACAGGTTATAAAAAAAGGAAATAAATATGGAGCAGATGAGAATAAAAAGACCATGACAAAATGCATCTTTATTCATGTTTCATTTAAAAGCTAAATAGACAACATAAACTCTCATAACAGATTCCCCTACAGCTTAGGGGCATACAAAAAGTCAGCATTGAGCATTACTTTGGAGGAGACTTGGAAATTACGAGGAGATCCACAACAGTCCAATTGTTCGGAGTGAATCCAGGGGGCAAGGGCGTATCGCTGAAATATCTTCCACTGCATTATTCCCTTTGTTAATGACGTTTATACTGAAGCCATGTAGTCCCCTTTCTATCCATAACATCATGCTTTGTGGATCATCTCTTCCCAGGTATGTAATTCCTGCCGATGTAAATGTTTTCGACAAAGGCGGATACATTATGGGCTCCCATTCCAATTCCCGACCTGGGGCTCTTGCTCTTTCTGTAACTGTTTCCTTCTTTGCCACGTGTCGGGCTTGAATCCTAAACCACATCGAGCCTTATGGTGTACTGGTTTTAGTGCTCTGACTATTCCTTGCTGGTATTTTCCCAAACCTCTCTTCGCTCTGGCTCCTTTCCCCACAGTCAGCTTGATTCCCATCTTGGTATTCCTTGACAGCTTGGGCGTGGGGGTTTTGCTTCCTTCAGCGATAAAAGTAGCATTGATGAATTCGAAGGAACGAAAGGAACATTCTACTGCATCTTTCTTCACCTCGATGTAGGGTGTATCAGTAGAGATGGACGCGATGATGTCTTCCTCACCAGCGACCGTGATCAAGCGATTACCCATGACAAACTTTACTTTTTGGTGGAGAGATGAAGGGACTGCCCCAGCAGAATGGATCCAAGGCCTCCTTAAGAGACAATTATACGAAGGCGAGATATCCATGACCTGGAATTCTATGTCATATGTACACGGGCCCACATCTAGAGGAATCTCGATCTTCCCCATGACCGCTCGTCGTGTCCCATCGAATGCTCTTACTGTGGAATGACAAGGCCTTAGATAAGACATATCAACTGGCATCCTGGAAAGCGTGGCCAAAGGCATGACATTGAGTGCGGATCCATTGTCGATGAGTACACTCGGTACTATGTAACCCTTACAATAGGTCGTAATATGTAATGCTTTGATAGAGCCTCTACCGTTTGGTGGTATTTCATCATCGCTGAAAGAGATGAAATTGTTCACGTTTAAGTTGTTTGCCCACCTGTCAAGCTTTTCCAGAGATACATTGCTTTCCACATAAGCTTGATTCAGCACTTTTAGCAAGGCGTTCCGATGTGCCTCAGAGTTCAATAGCAGAGATAACACCGAGATTCTTGCCGGCTACTTGTTCAACTGTTCCACGATGTTATATTTGCTGTGTTTGATGAACTTCAAGAATTCATGTGCTTCATCCTCATTCACGAGCCTTTTAGCTTCTTGTTCGGATTGTATTTCAACCTCAATCTCGGCTTCATACATTGGCGCCTTTCCTTTTTGACTCGATTCGACGGCTTTCTTTTTTGGTTCAACCACCTTGGGAGAATAACATCTCCCGCTACGGGTGAAATGCCCCACCTTGCTAACATCACCAGTCATAGCTTCAGGCATGGTAACGCTGACATCATATTTCCACGGCATCGCCTTGCTGTCCTTGTAAGGGAAGGGAGAAGGTACTTTGATTATCATCTTTGATTTTACCTCTTCCTTCTTTGCTTTGTAGTAGATTACCAAGGGTCGGTCAGCGGTATAAGGGGGACCTGATGATTGACCCTCGGAAGCACATATATCCCTTTCATCGATCTCTTCCTTCTTATTACAGATCTCAACCTCCTTATTGTTCATCATACCTTGAAGTAATTCTTTGAATTTCTCACAAGATTGGATGTGATGTCCTTCTATGCCGTGAAAAACGCAAAAACTTTGACCTTCCATGCTTTCCTCCTTGAAACTTCTGCCGAGCAAACCCTTTTCAGTCATTATTTCCCACACTTTCCTCAAAGGTGTCCTTATCTCGGAGACACAACTTTTGGCTTGCCACCTATCTTCTTGTGTCACCACACTCACTGTAACACCCCTTACCCGAGACCGTTTCCGGAGTCGAGCACGAGGCATTACTAAACTTTACTACTAATTTGGCATAAAATTTAAAACTGCCCATCTGCGTCATAGTCACTAAAATATTTATATCTGGAGCTACAGGACTCCAAATTAAGATCCGTTAATTTTCCCTAAAACTAGACTTATATATCTTTTTACTATAATTTTTCCAGAATTTTTGGTATGGCCAATCAATACCAGATTTTTCTTAAAATTTCCCCTGTTTTACTGTTTGACTGTTCTGACCTCTCTTCACTACGAATCAAATTACTCTTTGTACAGAACTTAGATGGCCTCATTGTTTGGCTCATTTGAAACTAGACTCATTCAGGATTTCATATATATAAATTTTAAACCACAATTATTTTTGTTCAATTTCTAATGATTTTTCAAAGGTAGAACAGGGGATCACGAATTCATTCAGAACCAGTTTCACTAAAATTTAAATATCTCATTATTTCCATTTCTTTTGCTTACTCTATTTCTTTCATATGAAAATAGACTCAAAGAGCTTTCAATTCATATCTCCTTCACTTTCTAATTCCATTTCTTCTATTTTTGGTGATTTTTCAAAATCACGTCATTGCTGGAATTCAAAAACTGTTTCATTGCAAAATATTGCTAACTAGTTTATAACATCTTTACTCCATCTCATTTAAACTCTATACATGCCATATAAATCTTCAAACATAAAACAAAAGCTACCAGAATTGATCTGGATAGTGAGCTTTGCTGTGATGATCCGATCTATCTCTTCTCTTTAACTCAATCTACATAAAAATATCAAACAAACACAAGTAAGCTTGATGAAGCTTAGTAAGTTCATAGGTTCAAAGTAATGCTTACCACACATAATATTTCCAAACAATAACAAAACATTTTCTAAAGTTCCCTGCCATTCACAACCATTGTTAAAATACTTCTCATAGTTGAGACATTTGATTCACTCATTTTATATTACTTTTTATCAAATTAGGAAACGTCTTACGAATTTGAGTACGTCGTTGCTCAGTGCCACGTTTCACAACTCAGTATGGTTAATACGATACCTACATTTCACAACTCAGTATGGTTGATACCATACCTACATTTCATATCTCAGTATGGATGATACCATACCTACATTTCACAACTCAGTATGGTTGATACCATACCTACATTTCATATCTCAGTATGGATGATACCATACTTACATTTCACAACTCAGTATGGATGATACCATACCTACATTTCACATTTGCCATGGATTAACCATGGTCTTATCCGTCAATTCATCACATGTCACGACACGAACATACTCAATTCTGCGTTTTTCCTAATTTGAATTACCGCCATTTATTCTTTCATTTTATCATATTTTCCACAATCCCACAGCAAATTCACATTTACAGCACATTATATGATTCAATCTTTCACAAATAAACATATAAATTCAACCATATGAACTTACCCGGCTGATTTGTAGAAGATTTTGAAATTTAGGGACTACTCTGCAACTTTTTCTTTTCCTCTTTCTTCTTTGGTTTCTTGATCTATAATGTAAAATATTTTCACTCATTAGCATATATTTCATTTCCATTTCACTTCACAAATTATGCTCTTTAAATTTTGAAATTGCACTTTTACCCCAAAATTTACAGTTTTTACAATTTAGTCCCTGCTCAATTCAGCCATCAATTGAACTAATTTTTCTCAATTAACACTTTATTCTATCATTACAAGCTATTTCACAACCTTTTATATTCTGAATTTCAACAGCAACCTCTAATTCACAACTTTTTCACAATTAGGTCCTAAATATCATTTCCTCTCAAAATCACTTAATAAAACCACCTTAATATGAAATTATAATTTAATTTTCATAATAATTCACCATAAACTTCCATTTCTCAGCAAGGGTAACTTTTAATTTTACCCACCAAATCAAAAACTAATGAATTCTATAAGTGGATCTAGTTGTAAAAGTCATAAAAACATAAAAATTATCAAGAAAAAGCAAGAATCAAACTCACATGGTGTAAAAATATGAAAACCAGCTTTCTCCAGACTTTTTATGGCGTTTTGGCTGAGAAAATATGAAGATATCTCTAGGTTTTTCAATTTTATCTTTATTATACATATTAAAATCACAGAAATTCCAATTTTGCCCCCATTTCCCTTATCTCCTGCTGATTCCCTTGCCTTAGCCGTCCAACCTTCTCACTTTTAGGTTTAATTGCTCTTTAAATCCTTTTTCTTTTAACACTTGAGCTATTTAATTCTTGTAGCAATTTTGTATTTGTTACAATTTAGTCCTTTTTATTTAATTGACTACCCAAACATTTAAATTTCTCAACCAAACTTTAATATTAACTTAATAACACTCCATAAATATTTCTAAAAATATTTATGGCTCGATTTTCAAATTCGAGGTCTCGATACCTCGTTTTTGACCCATTTGACTTAGTAAATTCTTTTAATTCACCAAATTCACCAATCCACAAATTCTTCTAAATTCTCATTTGACTCATAAATATTAAATTACTATCTTACTCAATTTTACCTGTCGGATTTAGTGAACTCATATCACCGTTTCCGACACCACTGAAAATTAGGCCGTTACAACTCTCCCCCCCTTAAAAATTTCGTCCTCGAAATTTGTTACCTGAAAATAGATTTGGATACTGTGATCTCATTGACTCCTCTGTTTCCCAAGTTGCCTCCTCCATACCATGTCGGTGCCATAATACTTTAACCAATGGTATCTTTTTGTTCCGCAATTCTTTAACTTCACGAGCCAAAATCTTCTTTGGTTCTTCTGAATAAGTCATAACTGGTTGAAGCTCAATTTCAGTATGAGGAATTACGCGTGAAGGATCTGACCTATACCGTCTTAACATAGACACATGAAACACATTGTAAATCTTTTCAAGTTCCGGAGGTAAAGACAACCGATAAGCTACAGGACCAACCTTTTCCACAATTTCATAAGGCCCTATAAATCTCGGACTCAAATTCCCTTTCCTGCCAAACCGTAACACCTTCTTCCACGGTGAAACTTTTAAAAATACTCGATCACCCACTGCACATTCTATGTCTCTTCGTTTCAAATCTGCATATGACTTCTGACGATCTGAAGCAGCTTTTAAACTATCTCGAATAACCTGGACTTTCTCTTCAGTTTCTCGAATCAAATCAACCCCAACTATTTTTGATTCACTCAATTCAGACCAACACAATGGAGTTTTGCATTTCCTACCATAAAGAGCTTCAAATGGTGCCATTTTTATACTAGACTGATAACTATTATTGTAAGCAAATTCAGCCAAAGGTAAATACCTTTCCCAACTGTCACCAAACTCGAGTATATAACATCTTAACATATCTTCTAGAATTTGAATCACTCGCTCTGACTGTCCATCTGTTTGAGGATGAAACGCTGTACTAAAATTTAATTTGGTACCTAAAGCTTCTTGCAGTTTGTTCCAAAATCTCGAAGTAAACCTCGGATCCCGGTCTGAGATGATAGATACTGGAACTCCATGTAGTCTCACAATCTCTGACACATACAATTCTGCTAACTTCTCAAGTGAAAAATCTGTTCTGACTGGAATAAAGTGTGCTGACTTTGTCAATCTATCAACAATCACCCATATCGAATCTTTCTTTCTTGGAGTCATAGGCAATCCTGACACAAAATCCATTGTAACACGCTCCCACTTCCATTCAGGAATCATAATGGGTTGTAATAAACCCGTTGGCACTTGATGCTCTGCTTTAACTTGCTGACAAATCAAACATTTTGCAACAAATTCTGAAATTTCTCTTTTCATACCAGGCCACCAATATATCTTTTTCAAATCACCGTACATTTTTGTACTGCCCGGATGAATAGAATACATACTATTATGTGCTTCAGAAAGAATATTATTCTTCAAATCAGAATTGTTTGGAACACAAATTCTGTTATGATAACGCAACATACCTTCATCATCAATGCTGAACTCTGAATCTAAATTATCTCGAACCATTTGTCGTTTAAATACCAATTTCGGGTATTCATTCTGCAGCTTCTGAATTTGTTGAAGAAACATGGGTTTCACTTTCAATTCTGCTAATACAACACCTTCTTTATTAAGAGTCAAATGAGCATTCATTAACCGAAGTGCAAACAATGATGACTTTCGACTAAGTGCATCAGCAACTACATTAGCTTTCCCTGGATGATAGTCAATAACCAAATCATAATCTTTCAGCAACTCTAACCACCGTCTCTGTCTTAAGTTCAGTTCCTTCTGAGTCATTAAGTATTTTAGACTTTTATGATCCGTATAGATATAACACTTCTCACCATATAAATAGTGTCTCCAAATTTTTAAAGCAAAAACAATTGCAGCTAATTCAAGATCATGTGTAGGGTAATTCTTTTCATGTGGTTTTAATTGCCGTGAAGCATAAGCCACTACCTTGCCTAACTGCATTAACACACAACCCAACCCATTCAAAGATGCATCACTGTACACAACATACGGTATACCTGATTCTGGTTGAGTCAAAACTGGAGCTTCTGTTAACATTTTCTTCAATTGGTCAAAGCTCTGTTGACATTTATCAGACCATACAAACTCAACATTCTTTTGTAACAAACGAGTCATTGGTGAAGCAATCATGGAAAAATTCTTTACAAAACGGCGATAATACCCTGCTAGTCCGAGAAAACTTCGCACTTCAGTTACATTCTTCGGTGTTTTCCAATTCACCACTGCTGAAACTTTACTTGGATCCACACGAATTCCTTCAGCTGATACAATGTGACCTAGAAATCCAACTTCATGAAGCCAAAACTCACATTTACTAAATTTTGCATATAACTGTTTTTCTCTCAAAGTCTGTAATACAATTCTCAAGTGTTGTGCATGCTCGGATTCTGTTTTTGAATAGACCAATATGTCATCAATAAATACCACCACAAATCTATCCAAATAAGGCTGAAAAATCCGGTTCATTAAATCCATAAATGCAGCAGGGGCATTTGTTAAACCAAAAGGCATTACCAGAAATTCGTAGTGACCATACCGAGTTCGAAAAGCAGTCTTTGGCACATCACACTCTTTAACCTTCAGTTGATAATACCCAGATCTAAGGTCTATCTTTGAAAACACTGCAGCACCTTTCAATTGATCAAATAGATCATCGATACGTGGTAATGGATATTTATTTTTAATTGTTACCTTGTTCAGCTGTCTGTAATCAATACATAATTGCAACGAGCCATCTTTCTTTTTCACAAATAAAACAGGTGCGCCCCAAGGTGACGTACTCGGTCTGATGAACCCCTTATCCAATAACTCTTGCAATTGCGTCTTCAACTCTTTTAACTCAGCTGGTGCCATTCTATACGGTGCTATTGATATCGGAGCTGTACCCGGAGTTACATCAATTACAAATTCAACCTCACGATCTGGGGGTAAACCAGGTAATTCCTCAGGAAACACATCAGTAAACTCATTAACAACTGGCAATTGTTCCGTCTTCAATTCAGAACCCCGAGTATCAAGAATATAAGCTAAAAATGCTTCATTACCCTTCCGAATCAATTTCTGAGCTGTAATGGCTGAAATAATTCTGACATCATCCTTTTTATCTCCAAACTCAGCTGAAACTATTTCCCCTGTCTGACATTTTAAATCAACCCGTTTTTCTCTACAATTTACTATGGCATCGTGTTTAATCAACCAATCCATGCCAAGAATAACATCAAATTCTCGGAAAGGTAATAACATTAAATCAGCAGAGAATTCACAGCCTTGTATTTTCAGTGGACACTTCCGACATATTAAATTAACTAACACACTTTGCCCTAACGGATTAGTGACTTGCATATCAAAATCAGTGGACTCAACAGTCATTTTCTTTTCTGACACTAATGCAGTACAAATATATGAATGCGTAGATCCAGGATCAATTAAAGTATACACAGAATCATTAAAAAGATGGAAAATACCAGCTATCACATCTGGAGCAGAAGCTTCTTCTCTTGCCCGAGTAGCATATGTACGTGCAGGTGCCCTTGTTTCTGATCGGGTTACAGTATCTCTCATTCCCGAACGAACAGTCTCAGCAGCACTACTTTGACCCGAACGTCTACTTTTCTGAGGAGTATTTGTTTGTTTCTCGCTTAGCTCTTTATTTTCTTTTAATGATTGAGGACAGTCCCGAATAAAATGATCAGTTCCACCACATCTATAACAAGCTCCGATTCTTCTCCAACATTCACCAATATGAAATCTACCACAATTTTTGCATCTAGGTCTCGGAATATTTTGTACACTACCAGTACTAGCTGCTAGTTTATTAGTCACTCCGACATCTCTTTGAGTTGTTTTACTTTTATTCTATCGTTCCGGAATTGTAACAGATCGACTAGAATCATCTCTGAACTTTTTAGCCGGAAAAGTCGAAGTTGGTCTAGAGAAACTTCTTTTATATACTTCTTTGCCTTTTCTTTCTCTTTGCATCTTTCTATTATACACTTCTTCCATCTTTTGAGCTCGATCAGACAAAATCACAAATTCTCGAATCTCAGTGCCTCCTATCATCATTCTGATTTCATCATTAAGCCCTTCTTCAAATCTAATGCACATTTCTTCCTCTGTCGGTACAACATCCCGAGCATATTTACTGAGATACACAAATTCTCTTTCATATTCGGCCACTGTTTTATTCCCTTGTCGAAGATCTAGAAATTCCCTCTTCTTCTTATCCAAATATCTCCTTCCCACATACTTCTTTTTAAACTCATTTTAGAAGAATTCCCAAGTAAGTTTATCTGCAGGTACCACTGCCTCAATGGTTTCCCACCAATTATATGCTTCTTCTTTCAGTAATGAAACCGCACACCTCAAATAATCCTCCGGAGAACACATCATCTGTTTAAAAACTCTTTCCAAGCTTTTTAACCAATACTCTGCTTTAACTGGATCATCGTCCGATCTTCCTCTAAATTCTTCAGCTCCAAACTTTCTGAGTTTCTCAATCGGTGTTCTTTTGTTAGATTCATCTATTAAAGGAGGAGCAACTGGGGTTGTAACTGGTGGTACAGTAGGGGGAGGAGGAGGTTGTTGTGCCTGACTTCTTCCTTGTATTGTTTCACTAAACCACTGATTCATTACCCCGTAAATCAAATTTTTAAGTTCTTCCTCTCTCATCAAAGATATCGGAACATTATTACTTGTTCCCTGCTCAGAAGTCTGTACTCTACTATTAACTTCCTCTTCATGATCAGCACCCTCGGGTCTATCAGACATCTTTACAATCTATAACAAAAATTAATAGTTAGATCGGATCATTCACATCTCACTATCACAGATTTATATGGCATGCATTTCTAGACATTTTATACATCACATTCGTTCTGAGAATCGTCTAAACCAAAGCTCTGATACCAATAAATGTAACACCCCTTACCCGAGACCGTTGCCGGAGTCGAGCACGAGGCATTACTAAACTTTACTACTAATTCGGCATAAAATTTAAAACTGCCCATCTGCGTCATAGTCACTAAAATATTTATATCTGGAGCTACAGGACTCCAAATTAAGATCCGTTAATTTTCCCTAAAACTAGACTTATATATATTTTTACTATAATTTTTCCAGAATTTTTGGTATGGCCAATCAATACCAGATTTTTCTTAAAATTTCCCCTATTTTACTGTTTGACTGTTCTGACCTCTCTTCACTACGAATCAAATTACTCTTTGTACAGAACTTAGATGGCCTCATTGTTTAGCTCATTTGAAACTAGACTCATTCAGGATTTCATACATATAAATTTTAAACCACAATTATTTTTGTGCAATTTCTAATGATTTTTCAAAGGTAGAACAGGGGATCACGAATTCATTCAGAACCAGTTTCACTAAAATTTAAATATCTCATTATTTCCATTTCTTTTGCTTACTCTATTTCTTTCATATGAAAATAGACTCAAAGAGCTTTCAATTCATATCTCCTTCACTTTCTAATTCCATTTCTTCTATTTTTGGTGATTTTTCAAAATCACGTCACTGCTGGAATTCAAAAACTGTTTCATTGCAAAATATTGCTAACTAGTTTATAACATCTTTACTCCATCTCATTTAAACTCTATACATGCCATATAAATCTTCAAACATAAAACAAAAGCTACCGGAATTGATCTGGATAGTGAGCTTTGCTGTGATGATCCGATCTATCTCTTCTCTTTAACTCAATCTACATAAAAATATCAAACAAACACAAGTAAGCTTGATGAAGCTTAGTAAGTTCATAGGTTCAAAGTAATGCTTACCACACATAATATTTCCAAACAATAACAAAACATTTTCTAAAGTTCCCTGCCATTCACAACCATTGTTAAAATACTTCTCATAGTTGAGACATTTGATTCACTCATTTTATATTACTTTTTATCAAATTAGGAAACGTCTTACGAATTTGAGTACGTCGTTGCTCAGTGCCACGTTTCACAACTCAGTATGGTTAATACGATACCTACATTTCACAACTCAGTATGGTTGATACCATACCTACATTTCATATCTCAGTATGGATGATACCATACCTACATTTCACAACTCAGTATGGTTGATACCATACCTACATTTCATATCTCAGTATGGATGATACCATACTTACATTTCACAACTCAGTATGGATGATACCATACCTACATTTCACATTTGCCATGGATTAACCATGGTCTTATCCGTCAATTCATCACATGTCACGACACGAACATACTCAATTCTGCGTTTTTCCTAATTTGAATTACCGCCATTTATTCTTTCATTTTATCATATTTTCCACAATCCCACAGCAAATTCACATTTACAGCACATTATATGATTCAATCTTTCACAAATAAACATATAAATTCAACCATATGAACTTACCCGGCTGATTTGTAGAAGATTTTGAAATTTAGGGACTACTCTGCAACTTTTTCTTTTCCTCTTTCTTCTTTGGTTTCTTGATCTATAATGTAAAATATTTTCACTCATTAGCATATATTTCATTTCCATTTCACTTCACAAATTATGCTCTTTAAATTTTGAAATTGCACTTTTACCCCAAAATTTACAGTTTTTACAATTTAGTCCCTGCTCAATTCAGCCATCAATTGAACTAATTTTTCTCAATTAACACTTTATTCTATCATTACAAACTATTTCACAACCTTTTATATTCTGAATTTCAACAGCAACCTCTAATTCACAACTTTTTCACAATTAGGTCCTAAATATCATTTCCTCTCAAAATCACTTAATAAAACCACCTTAATATGAAATTATAATTTAATTTTCATAATAATTCACCATAAACTTCCATTTCTCAGCAAGGGTAACTTTTAATTTTACCCACCAAATCAAAAACTAATGAATTCTATAAGTGGATCTAGTTGTAAAAGTCATAAAAACATAAAAATTATCAAGAAAAAGCAAGAATCAAACTCACATGGTGTAAAAATATGAAAACCAGCTTTCTCCAGACTTTTTATGGCGTTTTGGCTGAGAAAATATGAAGATATCTCTAGGTTTTTCAATTTTATCTTTATTATACATATTAAAATCACAGAAATTCCAATTTTGCCCCCATTTCCCTTATCTCCTGCTGATTCCCTTGCCTTAGCCGTCCAACCTTCTCACTTTTAGGTTTAATTGCTCTTTAAATCCTTTTTCTTTTAACACTTGAGCTATTTAATTCTTGTAGCAATTTTGTATTTGTTACAATTTAGTCCTTTTTATTTAATTGACTACCCAAACATTTAAATTTCTCAACCAAACTTTAATATTAACTTAATAACACTCCATAAATATTTATAAAAATATTTATGGCTCGATTTTCAAATTCGAGGTCTCGATACCTCGTTTTTGACCCATTTGACTTAGTAAATTCTTTTAATTCACCAAATTCACCAATCCACAAATTCTTCTAAATTCTCATTTGACTCATAAATATTAAATTACTATCTTACTCAATTTTACTTGTCGGATTTAGTGAACTCATATCACCGTTTCCGACACCACTGAAAATTAGGCCGTTACACTCACGTTCCCTACGGGATGGTTAGGGAGTTGATTTCCAGCCATATTACCGGTGCGGTCAAATCGTAAAATCCCCGCATCGATAAGACCTTGAACCCTCCTTTTAAAGGCTATACAATTGTCCGTAGAATGCCCCTGGTTTCCAGCATGATACATGCAATTAGCATTAGGATCATACCACTTTGGGTATGGAGGCTTCAACGGTGCCATGTAATGCGAGGATATTAATTGTTTTTCCAATAATTTCAGGCACAGTTGATACGGACGCGCCTATGGCAGAGATTAACCGAGACACCCTTGAACTACCCAATGGACCAATTACGCGTAGCCGGGCTAAACAATTTAAGGAGGCCACTTCAGTTTTAGTGGCACAAATTTGGAACAAAGAAAGGAAGTACTCCAAGAACACGCCGAACATTTACAATTTATTTAAGACCGAATATATTAGCTAGTTTGGATGCTAATTTATTATTTTATTACATGTTATTTTCATATTAATTAAGTTGTTTAATTAGTATAATATTTAATATATCTAGTGTTTAAATTAAAGTATTTTAATTTTTATTTAAATTAATGTTTGGTTGTGTTTTATAGGAAATAATAAAAGGCATAGTGGTGCAACAAGCTAAAATTTTTAAATGCCATGAGTTTAAGAGAATGTGATGACAATTGTTGGAATCAAGCTACTTGGGTGGAGTATTAGGTGATGGATGGCTAAATGGAGAGCTAATGGGGGAATAATTAAATTAGGTATAAATAAACAAATGAAGATAAATGAAGTGGAAGCATGAATGGAAACAAAACATTAGCAACTTGAAGAATATGGTGGAAGACAAGATCAATTGGATTGAAGAAATTAATGTGCCATATTGGAATTAAATATTTATGTTTATGTTTTTTTTATTTATTTTTCTTTTTATTTTTCTTTTTTTTTATAGCCACTACAAGCTACCTATAAATAGCTTGTCAAACTTCAATTGTAGGCACTTGATTTTTATTGAATGAATTCTCATTTTGGTGAGTTTAATTCACTCTCTTAAATTCTTCAAGGTTCGAATTGATTTATCTAGTTTCTAGTGGCATCAATTTTAACTTTGTTATGAACTTATCATCCTCTCGGGTATGGCGTTCAATTTTATACCGTGGGTTCCTATCTTGCTAGATAGCGGGTCTCGGTTTATTCAACTTCCTTTCATTCATTTGAAACTTATAAGATTCGGGTCTTTAATTTTTATTAAAGGTTCATTCTTGTTTCAAATCCCTATCATCCACTTGATTATCTTTATTTTCAAGTCGTTACCATTAAAATTATTCTTTTGTTCAATTTAATTGAAAAACTACCTAATTTATGATCGGGCAACATCTACGACTCGTTTCAAACCTGAGGCGAACCGTATCATCTGGTATCAGAGCCAATTAAATTAGGCACGTTTTACAATCTCGAGCTTTTCTGAGTAAGTTCAAAAAAAATCAAAGTTTTAATTTAATTTTTTTTTCTATCTTTCTTTGTACTTCACATATAGTGCATTTGGTGTTGTAAAAAAAAGATACGAAAATTTAAAAAAAAATTGAGTTAAAAAAAAGAGAGAATTCAAAAAAAAAAGGTATGTAAAAAAAAATTGCAAGTTTTGATTCATTACTTCTTTCCCAATCTTCAAATCACCCTTCTTCACCCCAACGCCACTATACCGAAATTTTTTTTTGCCTACCCTTACTTTTTATCCTTTAACTCCTTGAAACCGACCTACAAGTTGCTAGTAAAAAAAAAATCGAGGACAACCTTCTAGAATTTAGAGAAGTGAATTCGAGTGAAAAAAAAAAGCTAGAAATTGAGTGAGAAACACGAGCGTGAGTGTTCAATATTTATTTTCTTTGTGAGTGAACAAGTGAGAATTGTGGTGAGGTTTCTTTAAATTTGTTCAATATGTCTAGAAGTTCCGAACGTCGAGTAATGGGCGACGAGGAGTCTGATGCCGCTGGTGGCAGAAGAATATTGCAACCACAAAGAAATGTTCCCGGAGGTAGAGATCCTGATTTACAAATGCAAGTTGCATTACGAGAAGTCACACGCTTGCTCCATTCTATCACCGAACGTTTGGACCAAAGAGATGAATGGAGACAACGAGCAAATACCCCTCCAATTCCGAGAATGGAACAAGAACAACCTTGGCTGCATGACAACGACACATACGAACAAAGTGAAGCTGACAGTAATCAAGTTTCGGAACAAAATGAACGAAGAAGAGGCCCACGAACACGTGAGCAAAGAGATCGGAGGCGGGAAGATGATGATCTCAAGAACATCAAGTTGACTATTCCTCCTTTTCAAGGCAAGTCAAATCCTGAAGCCTATTTGGAATGGGAAAAGAAGATCGAACTTGTGTTCGATTGTCATAACTATTCTGAAAATAAAAAGGTCAAATTAGCCGCCATAGAGTTTTCCGACTATGCCATGATCTGGTGGGATCAATTGACTACGAGTCGTCGGCGCAATGGCGAACGTCCAATCACTACTTGGACCGAGATGAAAGCGGCCATGAGACGAAGATTCATTCCCTCTTACTACCACCGGGAGTTACATCAAAAACTCTAACATCTTACACAAGGGACGAAAAGCGTCGAAGACTATTACAAAGAAATAGAGGTCGCGATGATCTGAGTCGATATCCAAGAAGAACGAGAAGCTACCATGGCTCGATTCCTAGCCAGACTCAACCGGGAGATAGCAAATGTTGTGGAACTACAACATTATGTCGAAATAGAAGATATGGTCCACATGGCCATTAAAGTCGAAAAGCAATTGAAGCAAAAGGGAGCATCCCAGAGTTATTCCAATGCTAAACCCTCGAAGTGGGGCCAAAGTACCAGCAAGGGGTTCCCCGTAAACAAGCCGAAAGACTCCACTTTTATTCCTAAGACGAACAAGCCTTTGGCCAAAACAAGCAAAGGCAAGGTTCCAGAAAGTCCTAATGCTAGATCGAGGGACATCAAATGCTTCAAGTGCATTGGCCGAGGACATATTGCAAGCCAATGCCCAAATAGACGAACTATGGTGATGCAAGTTAACGGTGAGATTGAAACCGAAGACGAAGAAGAAATTGAATTCGAACCCAATTCTGAGGCCGATGAGGACATAGAACAACCTGTTGAAGGCGAATTGCTTGTCGTGAAGCGAAGCCTCAATCTTCAAAGTGTAGAAAGCAAGGAGCAACGAGAAAATATCTTTCATTCGAGATGTCAGGTGCAAGGCAAGGTTTATAGTCTTATCATCGACGGAGGGAGTTGCACGAACCTAGCCAGTACCTTCATGGTGGAAAAGCTAGGATTGACAACGACAAAGCATCCGACTCCGTATAAGCTTCAGTGGCTTAACGACGGTGGAGAACTCAAAGTTACTAAGCAAGTCTTAGTATCCTTCAGCATCAAAAAATACCCCGATGAAGTGCTATGCGACGTAGTACCGATGCATGCGGGCCACTTACTTTTAGGACGACCATGGCAATACGATCGCCGAGTGATGCACGATGGCTACACTAATCGGTATTCCTTCAAGCATCTTGGAAGGAATGCAACACTTGCCCCCTTAGCGCCTAAGCAAGTCTTTGATGATCAGCAAAAACTCAGGATTTCCATTGATCAATCAAAAGAAAAAGAAAAGAATACAAAAGAGAAAGTTAAGAAAATTGAGCTAGATAAGAATACGAGTGCAAAAACAAATGAGAGAAAACAAAAGAAAGAAAAAGATGAAGATGAAAAAGAAAGTGGAAAAATGAGTGTTTTTGCAAAAGCAAGAGATATTTGAAAAACTTTGTGTGTGAGACAACCGATGTATGTCCTACTATACAAGGAATCATTTTTGAACACTAACGACTTACCCGATAATCTTCCTTCTTCTGTGTTGTCTCTGATTCAGGAATTCGAGGACATCTTTCCAGATGAGATACCAAGTGGTTTACCGCCCATTCGAGGCATAGAACACCGAACTGACTTGGTGCCGGGAGCTTCTCTACCCAATCGACCTGCGTACCGGAGTAATCCCGAGGAAACAAAAGAGCTCCAAAAGCAAATCACTGAATTGCTAGAAAAGGGATATATCCGAGAAAGCCTTAGTCCATGCAAGGTACCGGTGTTACTAGTGCCAAAGAAAGATGGTTCGTGGCGGATGTGTGTCGACTGTCGCGCCATTAACAAGATTACCGTCAAATACCGACACCCGATACCCCGACTCGATGACATGCTCGACGAGTTAAACGGAGCTCGAATCTTTACAAGGATTGATCTCAAAAGTGGCTATCACCAAATTAGGATGCGAGAAGGCGATGAATGGAAAACGGCTTTCAAAACAAAGTTAGGTTTGTACGAATGGTTGGTAATGCCATTCGGACTTACAAACGCTCCAAGTACTTTTATGCGACTTATGAATCATGTTTTACGAGCTTTCATTGGCAAATCATGTGTTGTTTATTTTGATGACATTTTAGTGTACAGTAAATCTTTGGAGGATCACATCCAACATCTACGTGCGATCTTAGAAACACTGCGGAAAGAGGTATTGTACGCCAATCTCAAGAAATGTTCTTTTTGTACTGACAAGGTTGTTTTCTTATGATACATCGTAAGTGCAAATGGCTTAGAGGTGGACCAAGAGAAGGTTCGAGCAATCTAAGAATGGCCCCGTCCTACAACGATTAGCCAAGTATGAAGTTTCCATGGGTTGGCTAGTTTTCACCGCCGATTCGTGCCCAACTTCAGCACGATAGCCGCTCCTTTAACGAGCGTGATCAAGAAGAATTCAGCTTTCCATTGGTCCGATGAGCAAGAACGGTCTTTTAATGCCATTAAAGAATATCTTGTTAAAGCTCCATTATTATCCCTTCTTGACTTTACTAAAACCTTTGAAATTGAGTGTGATGCATCAGGTGTAGGGATCGGAGCCGTTCTAACTCAGAATGGAAGACCGGTGGCGTACTTCAGCGAGAAATTGAGCGGAGCTGCACTTAATTACCCCGTGTATGACAAAGAGATGTACGCTCTAATAAGATCGCTTGAAACGTGGCAGCACTACTTGAGGCCGAAAGAGTTTGTTATTCATTCAGATCATGAAGCGCTCAAGTATATTAAAGGTCAGCATAAGCTCAACAAACGGCATGCGAAATGGATCGAGTATTTAGAATCGTTTCAGTACATAATTAAGTATAAGAAAGGTAAGGAAAATGTAATAGTGGATGCGTTATCACGAAGGTACACTTTATTAACCTTTCTTGATTCTAAATTACTTGGTTTCCATCACATTAAGGAATTGTATGCTAATGATGCTGATTTTGGCAATGTCTATAATGCTTGCGAGAGTGGTGCTTTTGATAAGTTTTACAGGCATGAAGGACTCCTTTTCAAGGAAAACAAGTTATGTATACCGCAAGGTTCTATGCGAGACATGCTTGTGTTAGAGGCACATAGTGGTGGCCTTATGGGTCACTTTGGAAGAGACAAAACATTGTCCACTCTTCAAGAACATTTTTTCTAGCCAGGAATGAGAAAGGATGTCGAACAGATTTGTGAACGTTACATAGCTTGCAAACGAGCAAAATCGCGGGTCCAGCCTCATGGTTTATATACGCCCCTTCCTATTCCAGACACTCCGTGGGCCGACATCTCCATGGATTTCATCCTTGGAATACCGAGATCAAAAACCGGGAAGGACTCGATTTTTGTTATAGTTGATCGTTTTTCTAAAATGTCCCATTTTATCCCTTGTTCTAAGACTGACGATGCTGTGCATATTGCAAACTTGTTTTTTAGGGAAATCATACGATTGCATGGAGTTCCGAAGATGATCGTATCTGATCGGGACGTAAAATTTTTAAGTCATTTTTGGCGAACTCTATGGGGAAAGTTAGGGACGAAATTGCTATTTTTGACCACTTGTCATCCTCAAACGGATGGACAAACCGAAGTAGTGAACCGAGTCCTATCAACCTTGTTGTGAGCATTGGTCCGAAAAAATCTCAAAACGTGGGAAGACTGTCTGCCCCACATCGAATTTGCTTACAACCGAGCTGTTCATTCTGCAACTAAATTTTTGCCTTTCGAGATTGTTTACGGGTTTAACCCTCTCACTCCTCTTGATTTATTGCTATTGCCTTCAGATAAATTTATCCATTCTGATGCTAGGAAAAAGGGGGACTACATAAAGGAACTGCATCGAAAGGTGCGCGAGAATATTAAGGCAAGAACCGAGCAATACGTCCAACGAGCTAATAAAGGTCGTAGACGTATTCTCTTTGAACTAGGGGACTGGGTTTGGGTTCATATGCGAAAAGAAAGGTTTCCCACACAAAGGCGATCCAAACTTCTCCCAAGGGGGGATGGTCCATTTCAAGTCCTTGAACGAATAAATGACAACTCATACAAATTGGACTTACCAGGTGACTATAACGTGAGCGTGAGTTTTAATGTATTTGATCTGTCTCCTTTTGATGTAGGTGTTGATTCGAGGACGAATCAACTTAAAGAGGAGGGAATGATACGGACGCGCCTATGGCAGAGATTAACTGAGACACCCTTGAACTACCCAATGGACCAATTACGCGTAGCCGGGCTAAACAATTTAAGGAGGCCACTTCAGTTTTAGTGGCACAAATTTGTAACAAAGAAAGGAAGTACTCCAAGAACACGCAGAACATTTACAATTTATTTAAGACGGAATATATTAGCTAGTTTGGATGCTAATTTATTATTTTATTACATGTTATTTTCATATTAATTAAGTTGTTTAATTAGTATAATATTTAATATATCTAGTGTTTAAATTAAAGTATTTTAATTTTTATTTAAATTAATGTTTGGTTGTGTTTTATAGGAAATAATAAAAGGCATAGTGGTGCAACAAGCTAAAATTTTTAAATGCCATGAGTTTAAGAGAATGTGATGACAATTGTTGGAATCAAGCTACTTGGGTGGAGTATTAGGTGATGGATGGCTAAATGGAGAGCTAATGGGGGAATAATTAAATTAGGTATAAATAAACAAATGAAGATAAATGAAGTGGAAGCATGAATGGAAACAAAACATTAGCAACTTGAAGAATATGGTGGAAGACAAGATCAATTGGATTGAAGAAATTAATGTGCCATATTGGAATTAAATATTTATGTTTATGTTTTTTTTATTTTTTTTATTTTTATTTTTTTATAGCCACTACAAGCTACCTATAAATAGCTTGTCAAACTTCAATTGTAGGAACTTGATTTTTATTGAATGAATTCTCATTTTGGTGAGTTTAATTCACTCTCTTTAATTCTTCAAGGTTCGAATTGATTTATCTAGTTTCTAGTGGCATCAATTTTAACTTTGTTACGAACTTATCATCCTCTCGGGTGTGGCGTTCAATTTTATACCGTGGGTTCCTATCTTGCTAGATAGCGGGTCTCGGTTTATTCAACTTCCTTTTATTCATTTGAAACTTATAAGATTCGGGTCTTTAATTTTTATTAAAGGTTCATTCTTGTTTCAAATCCCTATCATCCACTTGATTATCTTTATTTTCAAGCCGTTACCATTAAAATTATCCTTTTGTTCAATTTAATTGAAAAACTACCTAATTTACGATCGGGCAACATCTACGACTCGTTTCAAACCTGAGGCGAACCGTATCAACAGTTCTCCATACGACACGGGAATAGGGGTGAATTGAGGTTTTTCAGGATTGGGTCTTGTTGGTCTCTGTTCATTTTTAGGCTGACTTTAAGCGGGCGTGGTATTTGGCGGGGATATGGTGAACGGTTTTTGGTTATCAGCGGCATAGACGGGGTAAGAAGGGGGTGTTTGATAGTAGAGGTTTTGAGGAGGAAAATAGAAATTTGGGGGTGGGCAGAATTGAGGTCGTGGTTGGATTGGGTATGGATTGGAAGCGTAGTGGTTCCCAGTCCCTACCATATGGGTTTCAGGCTCTTTCTTCTTTATAGGTGCTGGCCTTTTCGAGCTCTCGGAACCTTCCATCCTTCCACTCTTGATGCCATTCTCAATGAGTTCCCCTGATATTACGATATCAGCGAAGTCTTTTGTGGCATTTCCCACTAACTTGTCATAAAACGGTGTCTTCAAAGTGTTAATAAAAAGGACTGTTTTCTCAGTTTTAGTCAGTGGGGGTTCTACTTGAACCGAGACGTCCCTCCACCTTTGAGCGTATTGTCTAAAAGTCTCTGATGGCTTCTTTTCCATCATCTGTAGCGTTAGTCGATCGGGCGCCATATCGGAGACATGCTTGTATTGCTCACAGAACGCTGAAGCTAAGTCATTCCATGATTGGATCCTTTCTCTGCCGAGCTGATTATACCACCGGAGGGCTGACCCGATCAAGCTATCTTGAAAGCAGTGTATTAACAATTTGTCTTCATTCACATAACCAGTCATTTTTCGACAAAACATGATAAGATGCGCCTTTGGACACCTTGTTCCATCATATTTTTCGAAGTCTGGCGCTTTAAATTTCGGAGGCAAGACCAGATCGGGAACCAAACTGAGCTCTTTGGCGCTCATTGCAGAGGAGACTCTAATTCCCTCTATCGCCCTGAGTCTTTCTTCCAGACTCTTATACTTGTCCTGAGATCATGATCCCTCATTCTTAGCTTGGCTATTTCCATAGGATCATCCAAATCTGGGACAATAGGGTCAGCAGGGTTAGCTCCGGGGTTTGATACGAATATTCCTGGTCCTAGATGAGCAGGTGGTGGTACAGATGGTTGTTCCAGGCCTGTAGATTCCCTTTGAGGCCAATCTCCTGGTACTGTATGGGTGTGAGGTGGAGTAAATCCTAGGGGATGGGGTGGACTTTGATTGACTCTCGAATGGGGTTCTGTAATATCAGGACTCTGCACAGGTCCTTTTCCTTTGACCAGGGTCGTCATCATCTCCATTAGCTTGGCCATTTGGTCCTTTTGCTCAAGAGATTCTTCCCTGGGTTTCACCATCAGGTCCCTTGTTTCTTGCTGCGACTGGGCCAACTGCTCTTGCAACTGTCCTTGGATTCTTTCCATTCTTTCGATTCTTTCGTTGAGTTCAGCATCCATGGCTCTAATTCTTAATCGGGTCCTATAAGGGTGACGCGATTCCAGATCCGTAATGTCGAACTGTAAGTTATACGATTTTTAGTCTTAGTGGATGATTAGGGTGATATGATGCTGTTGTATGGAATGCAATGCAAATGCATGGTATGAATGCAGAAAGGTGTCAATTCTGATTCAATTCCTTATAGGAAACTTCCTTAGAAAACAAAGCTCTTTACACAAAATAGATTACAGATATGGTTTGGCTTTAGCGCCTAGATCCTTAATCTTTTGGAGTAACGAAACCAACTCCTGTCCTTGGCTTGTCCGTGACTCATGCCGCACGCTTAATACTTCTGCTTCTGCTGCCAAAATTTGTAACTGCTCGGCCATCTCTCGAATCTGATTTATGGCTTCTCTCATGAGATAGTCTCTATTTTCGATTTGCTTCTGAGCCTTATGTAACTCCTCCTCTCGTTGCTCCCTACTCTCTTTCAAGTACCCAATATAATCCTGACAATCCTGCAGTGCCACTTCTAACTCTTCGGTCTTCTTTTCCATTTCTTCGATTCTGCTCAAGCTTGCCTTTAATTCTATCACCGAGTTGCGATTCTGATAATGATTTAAAGACCTTTCCACCTCCGCCACTCTAGTCTTCAACTCATTTCTTCTGTTTTGGCCTTCCGACACTTGCTTTTCTAAGATCTCTTTCTGGGCCTTCATTTCTTGGAATTTCCTTTCCCATTGCTCAGTCCTAGCTCTTTCCTCTTGTAACTCTTGTCGCCATTGACTCGAAGTCTTTCCTAGTCCCGCAGTTCTCATTGAAAGACGCATCTTTTTGTAGTATCTCTTTAGGCTATCCAAGTCTTCTTCAGTTTTGTTCTTCTCTTTCCTTATCTTTTCTGCTTCTGATTTCTGTATCTCTACGTCCAATTTCAAGAGCATCCTCTCCTCCTCTAACTGTTCAATTTTCTTCTCGAGCTCTGAACTCCACCGTACAAAATCTTGCTTTATAATTTCTAGCTCCGTTGGTATCATTTGCAACCATTCCTCCGTAGATTGAGTATTATCTGAACTCGATCTCGAGATATTGTCGTTGATTCTTTTGTTTAGCCACACTGTATACTCAGAAGTCGCCATTTCGCCCACAGTCAACCTCTTCATCCTGTAGGTTTGCTTCCAAGCATTTGTAATTTCCTTAATCTTCTTCTTATAACCTTCTCCTGTATAAGAGAATTCGCTTTGATCCAACCCATGTGTTGCTGGCACGAACTGTCTAGACTGGTATTGTCTTGCTACTAGCAAAGGGGCATACCCGATGACTCCCCAAATTTCGGGTAGAGGGACCTAACTAAAGTCTCCGCATCTGTAAAGGATCTCTCCAGGCACCATCCATGGAGCTCTCCACTCAATGTCTCCTTCCTGAAGATTCTGAAGAATTGTCCTCCATCCTTCTTCCGTTATATCTTCTTGTCTTGACACGGCTACTTCCTCTTTTATCGGTGAATAATCCTTATAAAAGGGTCGACAAGAGACTTTATCCATCTTCCAAAGATGCCCATGAAACCATACTATCAATAGCTGTGCGCATCCGATAAACCTTCCTTCTCCCGCTCTTCTGCATGCATTTAATGATCTGAAAGTCTCCGCAAGAATTGCCGGGACAGGTGTGACTTGTTTATCCAATCGGTCGAATAGATCCACTACTGCTTCATCTATGTGTCTCAGGGCTTTTGGGAAGACGACTAATCCGTAGAGGCTTAAGGCGAAGATATCAACTTTTCTTCTCACATCAGGATGCGTCAAAATCAGATCCCTTAAATTTACCCAAGGAATACATCTCCCTTCACCTTTCTGTTGAATCTTGGTCGAGATCCACTGTTCACTCATTCCTATAATTTTCATCAACTTCTTCGCCAAAGGAGGGACATAAGCAGGCCTAATATAAACCTTGTCAACTTGCATTCCGGGAATACAAAGAAAAGTGGTATATTCTTCTATTATTGGCACCAAATCCACTTTTCCAAAAGTGAAGCAACTGTATGCAGAATTCCAAAACTGGACCATAGCCCGAAACAGGTTCTTATCTATCTTAACATCCAATAAGTGAGAGATGTCGTCGTAACAGTGGCGGAACATCTGTTTAGCTTCATTTTCCCAATGGGTCCAGATATCTCGCAACTCTTGAAGCTCATTTTGTGTCACACTGACACGGGTGAAGTCCCTCAGCTCCGACGTATGACCTTAAACTAAGCTATCTCATTTTTCTAACTGCAACTTTTCTGACCACGCGCGCACAGCCGCATTGTCCTCTACTTTATCAAGAAAGTCGTTTTCCATGGCAAACTTCCTATCTCAGCAACCGAACAGAAATTGACACCTCTACTATATGGAATGTCATGCGCATCAAACAAATCAACACAAGTCAGTATGTCATGATCAAAACAAGCAAAATATCATTAAACACTTATCTGGATAACTATTTCGGCATTCTACCTAGGGTAGGTTCTAGGGCTTCTATATGGGGTTTGGTTCTAGGAAGGGATACCTGAACCAGCAGATTCCTCAATCCTCACCCATTATAGGCTCATACGGATCAAGTTCAGTTCAGGGGAACACATTTCCCTATGGCCATGCGGAGGTGAAAACCTCACGAAGCACATAGGTACAGATGTATCCCAGAAGCAATCCACTAGCCCATGCGGAGGTGAAAACCTCACGAAGGCTTAGTTTCTTACTCCACTTAAGGGTGTGACCACAACGGTCATGCAATGTAAATGCAAGTATTATGAGACTCAACAGTATTGCAGGCACAGCATAAGCAGATGCATCAAGAAGAAACATGATTTTTTTGTTTTGTAAAAAAACAATTTTCCAAGTTTTCAATCACAAGGACAAAAATCAATCAATTTATGGCCTGACTCTCGAAGTGTCCCCAGCGGAGTCGCCAAGCTGTCGTAACCATTTTTGAAAAAAAAAACGGGAATCGACTTTTAAAATATGGAGTCGCCACCGATCTTTTTTATTTAGGTGTGATCGGGTCACCTATAAAAATATTTTGGTTTGCGAAATTCGAGAAAACGGGTTCGGGAGTCGATTACGTGCAAGGAAGGGTTAGCACCCTTGCAACGCCCAAGGTTGGTACCAAATTGATTAATTGTAACACCCCTTACCCGTATTCGATGTCGGAATAGGGTACGAGGCATTACCGGAATTACAAATTTATTTATCAGACATTTTATTTCATCTAGCATTTATATTTGAAATCAATCAAAATCAAACATATTGTCCCTTAAACATATTTATTTTTCTCATTTCATGTCTTACTTGAATTTATTTCTCGTCTCAACATATTTAATTACCTTTTATTTACATATTAAAGATAATCACATATTTACATGTCATGACAAATATCATTCTCTTGCCGTTTATTCATAAACATAAATTAGTTAATTCATCATATCAATATTTCTCATACTATCAACTTATATTTCTTTATATCACATAATTAAAGTTATACGAACTTACCTGGCTAAATTTGTAGAAATACCAAGATTTAAGGGCATTTTGGTAATTTTCTATTTTCATCGATTTTCAACCGATCTTAATCTAAATTAATAATTTCATTCAATTTTGCAATTTTCAATAATAAAATAATCCATTCCATGTAAATTGGTCATTTCCAACATTTTTACAAAACTAATCATAAAGTTTTACTTTTATTCAATTTAGTCCCTGAGCCTAAAACATTACAAATTAGCCATGCTAGCTGAATATTCATACATATTTTCCTCCTCCTCCTCTCCATTCCACATCCTTAATGTATATAACATGCTATAAGTAACATTATCAATAATTTCATTAATTATTCATAAGTATATTCAAAACTGTCCATTTGAGTTATAGTCACTAAATTATTTATTTCCAGAGCTACAGAACTCCAAATGAAGAACTGTTAATTTTTCCTAAAACTAGACTCACATATCTTCTTACCATAAAATTTTCAGAATTTTTGATTTAGCCAATTAGTACAGTTTATTCTTTAAAGTCTCCCCTGTTCTGCTGTCTGGCAGTTCCGACCCTTCTTCACTAAAAATTAATTATCTTTTTATATAGAATTAAGATGATGCTATAGTTTATTTATTCTAAAACTAGACTCATTAAGAAATCTAACCATATAAATTATGTTTCCAAATTATTTTTATACAATTTTTGATGATTTTTCCAAGTTAGAACAGGGGATCTCGAATTCACTCTGAACCAGTCTTACTAAAATCTAAATATCTCAAAATACAGAATTTATTTTCTTTCTCTGTTTCTTTCATATGAAAATAGACTCAATAAGCTTTAATTTCATATCTCACTCAACTTCTAATTTCATTTCTACCATTTTAAGTGATTTTTCAAAGTTACCTTACTGCTGCTGTCCCAAAACTGTTTTCTTATAACTCATTTTACAATTTAATCCTGATTAAGTTTACTTATTTTCTTAACTTAATTCATACTTTGCTTCTTCTTAAATTCCTTCCATATTCAACTTGACTATCTAATATTCATATTAAAACTTTAATTTCTAATCTCTTCCAAATTAATCCCTCTAACACAGCTTATAGCATACTTTACAATTTAATCCTCTTACTAATTCTAACTTAAATTTCATTCAATTTAATCCCTGATTCATCTTTTTCTTCAACATCAACTACACTTGAAAACCTAAAACTCTCAAAATATCAACTTAGTTTCATCAAAATCTTGCTTTAAAGCTTCTAAAACATCAAAATTAAGAGAATAGGACTTGATTGACTTACCAATTTAAACTTCAAGCTTTAAATCCCTAGTTTTTCCTTTTTCTTTTCTTTCCTTCTCCCCTGTTTCGTATGCTCTCTGTTTCTTTTGCCTATTCTGTTCTCTTTTCCCCCTTTTTTTTTCCTTTTGTTTGTTTATATATATATATAATATAATATAATAATATAATAATATAATAAATAATAATCCTTAAAAATCTCAGATTTTTCAATGTTTTACCGCCTCACTATACAAAATGGTATAGTTACCATTTTGATCCTTCATAATTTCTTTTAATCTATAATTAAACTTTTACTTTCATTTTAATTTAGTCCTTTTCATTTAATTTCCTACCCAAACGTTAAAATTTTCTAACGAAAGTTTAATAATAACTTAATGACACTCCATAAATATTTTTAGAAATATTTATGGCTCACTTTATAAATTCGAGGTCTCAATACCTCGTTTTTGGCCCAATTTTTCTAATTAATTCTTTCAGTTCACAAAATTCACTAATTTTAAAATATTTCTAAAATCACACTTAACTTATAATTATCGATTAACAAAATTTTCTAACTTTTCGTCAGATTTAGTGATCTCGAATCACTGTTCCGACACTATTAAAATTGGGCTGTTACATTAATGTTGTCCTAATATCGAAAACTTGAAAATATTTAGGGTAAAACTTCGAAGAAGATAAAACGGTTAATTGAGTTAGGATTGAATCTCAAGATTAACTCGCTTCAAAGGAATAAAAGTATCATACCCAACACGTTAGGATATAACACTCTTATATTTCGACACTGAGATCATCTTTGATCTTCAAAGCATGTAAAAGAAAAGGATATTTGAGTATTTAGTCGAACGAAAAGATCGACACCCAACACGTTAGGATGTAATTTTCCGGCCTTCTAAACACACAAATATTACCTCTTTTTGTATGAATTAAAAATGTCAAGTTGCGATTTAAAACCGTTGATCCACATGAAATGACGAAAATACGAAATCAACAATACTGGTAATAAAAGATACAATAATATAAAAAATATAAAAGGTAAAAGACGGCATTGAAATAATAATAAAAAAAGCTAAAAGGTGTTAGTAAAGATCGAGATAATAAAAGTATATACAATAGGATAGCATAAATATAATAATAATAATAATAATGATAAATATAATAATAATAGTAATAATAAGATAATAATAGTACGGACACAAAATATGTACAACATGCCAATAATAAATATAATAATGATAATAAGATAATAATATTAATGCAAGGTGTATACAATATGATAATATAAATATAATAATAATAATAATAATGATACCATGATAATAATAATAATAATAATATGTACAACATAATAATATAATAAATAATAATAATAGTATAGTAATAATACTAAGGTAATAATAATGATACGAAGTATGTACAATATAATAATATAAATATAATAAATATAATAATAATAATAATAATAATAATAATAATAATAATAATAATAATAATAATAATAATAATATAAAGCAATAGCAATAATAAATAAAAATTGCAAACTAATAAATGGGCCAAATTGAATTTAAAACGGAAATAAAAGGGTCAAATTAGGTAACATAAACAATAAAGGGACTAAATTGCAATACGCGCGAAAAGCTAGGGGACGAGGAGCGCAATTTTCCCCAAGTGATTAAGCGCAGCGTTTTAAAGGACCAAATTATAAACTACGTGAAATTTATGGGCCAAAATTGAAATAACATAAAACTTAATTTTAAAGGCTAAAAATGCGGAAGGACTGAAAGCGCAATAAACCCATTGAAGGGAAAACGCGCGGATCCTGACCTGGGTCGGGTCGTGCGCGCGGGTTGGGGCCTAAACGGCGTCGTTTTGGCGCCTGGGCTCCCAACCCCAAAACGGCGTCGTTTTATTCTATTATAAAACCATTTTTTTTCTCCTTATTTTTCATTACTGATGTCTTCTTCAAAAAAAAAGGTTTTCCTTCCCTTTTTCTCTCAACTCTTTCTTTCTTTTTCTTTTTTTTATCTTATAATATACGTATATGCATGAGTATCAAAAGAAAGCAAGAAAAAAAAAACTTAAGAGAAAAATAAAGAAATCACCTCTCGAAAATTTCTAGTATTTGATGTTTGAAGTTTTTTTTTATTTTTTTTGTATTTCCACTGTTCGAATCCCCCCTCATTTTTTTTACAGTGTTATTTCATTCCAAAAAAAAGCCCCCTTTACAATGTTGTTTCTTCGGTTTTTTATAACCGATATTGAAGAATAAAATACAATAAATCTCTTTATTTTCGGCTATTGTTGTCCCTTTTGCGTGTTTTCAGGTAGTGAAGCAGTTGGAGGAGATGGTGGCCGACAAACAGGCGTGGTGCTGGTGGCTGTGGAGTTGCGGCGCTGGTGGCTAGGGTTCCAAAACCCTAGTCTTCCAAAACTCTAAACTTTTTGGGCCTCTTGGGCCGTTTGTAGATCGGGCCTGATTTTTGATTTTGTAACGGGCCCGGACAATTTGGACTGTTTACAAATATGGAAAAGCTTTTATCCACCCTTTGCAATGTGACAGAAAATATATATATTTTTCTAAAATTCTTAAATCCCATGATATCTAATAATTGTATTAAGCCTTACTTAAATTTAAATCGAATTAGATTAAAATCTTAAATAAGAGACAAATTGTTTCAATATTATTTTTTTCATTCACAATATTTTAAAATTAAACCTTAAATCCTAAAGTCAAAATATTATTTAAAAACATATTAAAAAATATTTTAAAATTTTATTTTAATTACAATAAATTTGTGCATCCCAAAACTAATATATATAACCAAAGTCTTTACAAAAAAATATTATTATGTGGACTATCTATCTACAATCTAAAATAATGAAATGTCTTTTATTTAATAAAATTTTCAGTAAAAAATATTATGTGAAATATCTATCTTTCAACGTGCAATATCAAATAATGCCATAGGTCTTTTATTTAATTTTTTTTTTACAAAAAAAAAAATTTATGTGGACTATCTATCTTTCAACATACAATCTAGAATAATGCCACAGGTCTCTTATTTAATTATTTTGATTTATTTAAATTTTAAAATATTTTATATAATTAATACAATATATTATTTTATTTTTTAAAAGGAAATTTATTAGTTCATTTTACGAATGGGATCGTACAAATCAAAAAGAAAATAACACACTTGTCATAGACTGTGAAAGCCAAGCTCCATCAACACTACAAAGGCTTCAGCCACAATATTAGTATAACATTATGACACGTTGACAATTGGTTCTGTTACAACTCAAGCACAACTTATTTGAAGTGATTGCAAACACTTAATGCGAAAAGGAAATCAGCTCTGGATGGTCCAAAGCGACAAGAAAAAATCGATAAAAGAACCAAGCATCCATCAAACTAGAGAGGACGGTGACAAAATAATCCTAAAATTACTTGTAAAAACAAGACTACACATATAAGTAAGACTAAAGAAAATATCACAAAATTAGATAAAAACTTCTAAAAGTAAAAACTTATTGAATAATAAAATTTTCTTCCAATTAATGCATCACTAGATTTTATTTCAAAAAAATAAAAATAAAAATATGGAAATAAAGCTAAAAGCTAAATCAATTAAAATATAGTGGTCCTTAGAAAATAACACCCTACACATGTTACAGTTGTTATTAAACTACAGCCACATTTGAAAACCATAGCCCCCACTTGTAGTATCACAAATTTAAAATTTAATTTTTATATTTTAATTTTTAATAATTTAATTTATTTACTTTTTTAAATTTTCAAATTTAAATTTAATTGTTAATACAGTTAATTTTATTATTTTGTTAAATTTGTTAATGTATTTTTGAAAAAAAAATCAGTTAATAGTCATATTGCAAAAAATAACATAATAAACTTAAATTTAATAAAATAGTTTTAACAATATTAACTTAAATCTTAATTTTAAATTTTAAAAAATAAAAAAATAAATTTTAAAATGAAAAAAAAAATTGAAATTTTAAATATGCGAAAAGTAGAATGAAGTGATCTTGAAATATTTTAACCATTAAATAAAATGAAAATGTAAGATGCGGCCGAATCAGTTGAACTTGAATAATATATTATATGCATTTTTCATCATGAACTGAAAGTTATTGAAAGGATGTTATGCCATGTATATACCAGCGAGCCCATTGATTTTCTTAGGGCTAGTTTGGATGGGCGGAGTGTTTACCTCCGGTGAGATTAAAAACAGTGGTAGCGGTGAGATTAGTTACTGTAGCGGTGAGATTGGACACTGTAGCAGTGAGATTAAAAACAGCGGTGGAGTGTGTGTTTGGATTCAAACGCAGCTGTAGCGGTGAGGTGAAAATAAAAAATGATATTAAGGACATTAGATTAGAATTGATATATAATAGAAGTTTTTAAATTATTTTACTTATATAAAATTATTAAAGTACGTGAATTTATAAATTCATTTAATAAAATATTAAAATGTATTTTCCAATATTTTATTATAAATATTTTAATGAATTATATAATTAATTTAAATTATTTATTAGATAAAATAAAATTATTTTTAATTTTTTATAGTTAAATATTTTTTTATAACAATGATAAATATTATTTTCGTAAATAGTAACATTATACTTGGATCAAATTTTGAAGTATCTAACCGAATGATTTTTAGTAAAAAAATATATAGTAACATATAACAAGTTTCATTATTACTAGAAATTAAGTTATGATACAAAATTATTTTTACAAATATTGATTCATTAAACTATTTGCAATGGTTTCCCTTAACATAGTAATTTCAAGGTCACTTTCATTGTTAGAAGAACTTGATTCACCTCTATCAAAATGGCCTGAAGAGATTGGCACGTCGGGTATATTCTCAAATTGTCGAAAATCCTCATCATTTGACCAAGCATGTCTTCGAATGTAATTATGCAAAACCATTGTTGCAATAACTATTAAAACTTACTTGTCGAATGAATAGCTTGGAATATCTCTTAATATTGGCCATTTTTTTTTCCACACTCCAAATGTTCGTTCAATCATAGAGCATAACGAAGAATGGGCATGATTAAAGATTTCTTTTTTTCCAGATGCTCGATGATTACCTCGATGAAAGTCAGGTAAATGATATCGTTCCCCCCTATATGGACCTAGAAAACCTGCCATTTGCGGATATCCAGAATCCACAAGATAATATTTTCCTACAAAAAAATTAAAACATAATATCAAGTTTAAAAATAAAATAAAAATTTTAATATTGTTTTTATGTAAATATTAATTAAAAAATTAAAGTTCGACCTGGTGGAGGGTGTGGAAACTTTAACTCTTGTTTTCTAAGTGCTTGCAAAAAAATTCTACTGTCATGTGCTGTTCCTTCCCAACCAGGAAATGCAAAAATGAAGCACATGTTGAAGTCACGAACTGCCATAATATTTTGAGTTGGTTCACCTTTCCGTCCGATATAAGGTACTTAAGAAGAAGGCGAAATGCATGCTTTTATGTGTGTTCCATCTATGGCCCCAATACAATCCTTTAAAATAAATACAAGTAATGAGATAAAAGTTAGAAATAATTTATATTTTAAAAATATAAAGATTGTGTAATTTTTACCTTAAAGTGAGGCCAATATCTTGTATCATGTCGAATATGGTTCGGTACTTCCTCGAATTGACCTTCAGTGGGTTTAATCGTGTATATTCCCATTCGAGCAAATAAATGCAACATATCAGTAAAAATTCGACTAACAGTTTCTCCAGATCGTTGAAATCGTTCTGCTGCATTTGAATTTGATTCTCTATTTCCAAGAATATACAATGATAATGCCAACTTCTCCATCGCAGATACCTTCCCATGCTTTAAGCCATAATTTTTTTGCAAATCATGCAATAAGATGTGAAATATATTTTTTGGCATCCTAAAACTATTCATGCAACGATCATCTTGCCCATTTAATACTTCGTCCACCCACATTTGACCTGTATAATTTGAATTCATACACGGTTGCATAGTGAAATAAGTTTCATGGTGTACCAATACATTGCTTAACACTTGTTCTTCCTCTTCATGATAATTGTTGTGCTCAACTTGTGTAACAATTGTGGCTATTCTTCGTTGAGCTTCTTCACTTAATTCATGGGTATCATAATTCATATAAAAACTATTATACATATTGTTAAATTCATCCATAACCTGAAAAGTAATAAAATGAAAATAAATTAATAACTTGTGACATTATATACAACACAACAAAATTGAATAAAAGCATAGCATAAAAATACCAAACATAAAAAAATATCATACTTTAATTTTACTATAAAAAAGTAGATCATACATTAGTTTTGCATATAAAAAAGTAGATCATAATTAGTTTTACATATAAAAGAGTAGTCTAGTTATATTACAATAATAAAGCCAAGGAGCTTATGGTGGAGGTTGTGGATGGTATGGTTGGAAGGGAAATGAGGATGTTGCTACCAAGGACGAAAATGATGCAATTGGATTTTGTTCAGCATACTCACGTCGGAGCCACCAAACCCTAACATTTGGATCTAAGTTCAAAAACACTTCTCGTTTCACCGGTATTTGGAACATTTTGATGGCAAAATAGTACAGTTCATCTTTTTTTGGAATTTCATCTTCCAAATCACGCAAAGCATCCATTGCACTTGAAATAGTATATTGAGAGTGAGGAAAAATAATTTCAAAAACTGACTTTCTTGGACTAGCCATACTCTCACTGTAACACCCCCTACCCGTATTCGTTGTCAGAATAAGGTACGAGGCATTACCAGAATTTACGAATTTTTTTTAAAAAAAACAAGACCATTCCAATTCAACATATTTTCAAAATAATTCATGCATATTTATAAGATAACTTTAACACATAAGCCATACCAATGGCTGACCGTACATTCATTTCATAGTAACATTTATTTTATTAGCTTATACATGCCATTCATTTCCAAACTAAAGTTTCTTTAAATACCGAAATACTGGGGTTGATAGTGTGATGAGTCTCCCACCAATCCGACCTCCGAGCTCTTAACACTACAAAACAGGGAAAAAGGAAATAGGGTAAGCACTTTGTGCTTAGTAAGCCCATGTAACAAGAATTATACTTACCTAATATTTACAATACAAGCGATAAACATTCATATACCCATTCAATGCATTATTACCCTAACATTTACAAACTCAACATTCAAGTCAGTCCAATAATTTCCATATATCAATAATATATACTATGATTGATGAGCTCATCAATATCATAATTTCCATATATTTTTTTATATTTATCCCATTGAATTACTCGGAATTTTGATGGATTTTCAGAGGTACACTTTAGTGTACAAATTCGGGTCCGTCAATTCATATTCATGTGCGCACATTTCCATTTCAGAGAGCACACTCCCGCGAACCTCATCCTTACAGCGGGATTACCGGTCCAGGCTAAATCCCCTGTAATATAAACTCATAGAGTATTGTCGGGATTACCAGTCCAGGCTAAATCCCCTGCAACGACAATTACTCTAATGAGCTTGGATCTGAATTACCAGTCCAGGCTAAATTCAGACCCTAATTCGGATTACCCGTCCGGGCTAAATCCATTTTCCACATATTCTTCGGGAGGGCTATATCAGGATAGGATCACCCGTCCGGGCTAGATCCTTTTTACCGTAAATTCCTTTTTCAGAGATATCATCGAATTTTCCATTCATTCAACCGGGATTTCTTCTTTTTTTTTTCATCAAATATACCAATGTATCATCAATTTTCATCATCAATAACATACATTTCAAGCATTTAAGAATATAATTCAAGTTACATGAACTTACCTCGATACTTGTTCGTACACAAAATCTACTAATCCGGGACTTTTTCCTTTCCTCGATCTAGCTTCATATTTGAGTTTTCCGAATCTAAATAAATAAATTCAATCATCAATTCAATACATTTCATGTTCACATGTAGCATTTTCTATAATTCTATTATTATTTTTAGTTTATTCAAAACTGTCTACTTGAGTCATAGTCACTAAATTATTTTTATCTTGAGCT
Organism: Gossypium australe; assembly: GCA_005393395.2. NCBI lineage: Eukaryota > Viridiplantae > Streptophyta > Magnoliopsida > Malvales > Malvaceae > Gossypium > Gossypium australe. The sequence continues at coordinate 12,250,742 of CM016622.1, read as the reverse complement.
ACAGAACTCCAAATGAAGAACTGTTAATTTTCCCTGAAACTAGACTCACATATCTTATTTCCATAAAAGTTTCAGAATTTTTGCTTTAGCCAATAAGTACATTTTATTCATCAAAGTCACCCCTGTTCTGCTGTCTGGCAGTTCTGACCCTTCTTCACTAAAAATTAATTATCTCTTTATACAAGATACAGATGATGTTCTTGTTTATTTATATTGAAAATAGACTCATTCAGGATTCTAAAAATATAAATTTAAGCCCCTAATTATTTTTATTCAATTTTTTATGATTTTCTAAAGTCAAAACAGAGGAACCCAGATTCATTCTGAACCAGTCTTACAAAAATCCAAATATCTCAAAATACAGAACTTCTTTTCTTTCCTTGTTTCTTTCATATGAAAATAGACTCAATAAGCTTTAATTTCATATCTCACTCAACTTCTAATTCCACTTCTACGATTTTTGGTGAATTTTCAAACTTACTCTACTGCTGCTGTCCCTAAACTGTTTTCTTATAGCTTGTTTTGCAATTAAGTCCTTTATCCAATTCTAACTTAAAATTCTTTCAATTAAACCACTAATTCATCATTTTATTCATCATATGCTATATTCAAAAACTCTAAAACTTCAAAAACTTCAACTTAAATTCATCAAAACTTTGTTCTAAAACTTATAAAGCATCAAAATTAAAAGAAAAGGACTAAATTAACTTACCAAATTAAACTCCAAGCTTCAAACTTTCTATTTTTCCTTTTTCTTCTTTCTTTTCTCTTTTTCTCTCTGTTTCGTCTTTACTCTCTGTTTCTTTTCTGTTTCTAACTCTTTTTTCTTTAGTTTGTTTGTATATATATAATAATATAATAATATAATAATATAATATATAATATAATAAATAATATACTTTAAAAAAATCTCAGATTTTCATAATTAAACCGCCTCAACTTTACAAAATGGTATAATTGCCATTTTGGTCCTTCATAATTTCTTTTAATCTATAATTTAACTTTTACTTTCATTTCAATCTAGTCCTTTTCATTTAATTTCCTACCCAAACGATAAAATTTTCTAACGAAAATTTAATACCACATTACTAACATTTTATAAATATTTATAAAAATATTTCCTATCATATAAATATTCATGCAAATATATTGAAATAAATTTCTATTTAAATCGGATTTATGGTTGCGAAACCATTATTCCGATAACCTTGAATTTAGGCCATTACACTCACACAATTTCTCAATATGAGTAGTTAATAATTTTTTGGATGATTTTCTACTTGAACTTGATTTTTTTCCTTTACCATGTACAACCCCAACTGTTTCCTTTCTTCAATTAGGAGTTTCATGATAAGAGTTTCATGGTACCTCATTAGTAGGAATACCTTCATTCTCGTTACTATTTTCATCTGAATCACCAAATCCCTCATTAGGTGTATCATCTCCCATAGGAACCCCACTTGGAAGAACACCAGACGAAGGTGCCCATGCATTCTCTCCAGTGGCTACAATGCCACCAAACATTTGCCACATTAAATCATTCAATCGTGGATCAATTCCTTTCTTCTTAAATCCTTTAAAATCTGGATTTTCCTACATAACATGTTAAATGTTAAATGTTATACTAAGATTTTAATATTTATAAATTATTAATTTCAATAAACTCTATCCATTAAAATAATGATAAAGTTAACACTAACCTGTATTTTTTCAGCCCACCATTCTTCTGTAGCATCGATCGTCTTTTTAGATGGACACCATCCAATACCTGTAGATTCCTTAAGCAACTCCCTCCATAACCTCCATTCCTTTTTTAATGTATCCCACTTATTTTTCAATTGAGGTTTTCCATAATATTTTTGTGTTTTTGGTGAAAAAGAGCAACGACGTTTTCCCATCCTTTTGAGTTTAGATGAGTTGTCGGTCTATTACCAGCATTGACTTCATTCACGCAGAGTTCACAAAATATCAACGTCAGCTCATCATCCCAAGTAGCTTTTATTGTTAAGGTAATTTCTCCCTCCACAAATTGTCGTGTCTTTACCATCTATTATTATTATTATTTGGATTTTAAATGTCAACCGACATAAAATCATAAATATATAATTAGATATAATAATATAGTTTCATAAAAAATTAAGAATAACACATCACAAATTGGTGAAAGCCATAAGATGAACAGTAAAGAAAAAATTCTAAAAAATTCTATAGTAAACAATAACGAGGATATAGAAAGGATAATTGATTATGACTATCTTTTCAAAAGTGTAAGCAAACTTGAACAGATTGGTTTTTCTTAGCAACACTAGTTAACCATATTATATAAAATTCAAATATTATAATAGAAAATTTTCATATCACAATTAAAAGCATAATATATTCAATGATTAATGCAAAGTAACATTGTTTAAAATAATAACTATTTAACATAATTAACTCTAATATCAACAGGGGCCGAGCCAAGGGGCTGGCAGGGGCTCTGACCCCCTAAAATGTTAATTTTCAATTTTAGTCTTTTTATAATTTATAAAATTTTAAATTAATATATGTAAAATTATATTTCGAGTTCAAAAATAAAAAAAAATGATTTAATCCTTTAAAAATTATAAAAATATAATCCATTAACCAACAAACTAAATAGGAAAAATACTCTACAAATGTAAATATATGTTGAAGCAATATAAAGCATAACAAATAAAAAAACTGAAAAGCACCAATGTCAATATATATATTGAAACTAGAACCCATACATTGCATTTTTACCGTATATAACTTGAATTTAAATAATAAAAATTTAATACCTCAAATTTAACTATCGATTAATATTAAATATGTTAAAACATTTGAATTTAGCATGTTAAAATTTTGATTCGAAATTTACAAGCCTGATCAAATATTTATTTTTAAAGTTTGAGCTGATTTAGCCCTTTTTATTCGACAATGTGGTTTACACCAAATTAATTGAGAGTCAGCTCTCTTGCTTTACACCACCCTTAGCTGGCCCTACATTGTTGTTAAATACATTGGTTGGGTTAAAGTTGAAGTTGAGAGCAAGAAACGCTTCATTTTGGCTGGCATCAAATCGAATCTCACTTCTCCACTTCCTTACCTTCCTCTTTATTCTTCGCCTCTTTCCTACCACTTTCTACTTTCAACCCCCAAGAAAAACCCTGCTATATAACTACGTCCCTTCATCCTAAATCCCACAAAACACATTCTCTTTTAGAGTTTCCTCATTACTTATTAATCAATTTCATCTATGGCTTCGTTTGCTACTTCCAATGTTGTTGTTCTGTATTTTGTTGTGTTAGTCTCTTGGGTTCATTTCAATGCAGAAGCGATGAGGCTTGGTGGGTCTGTCCCTGATGTGTCTTCTTATACTATATTGTGGACAAGAAAGGTAACATTTTTTTGAACTTTTTCTTTTAATGATTTACTGCTATTTTTCAATTGCTTTGTTTAGGTTAATGGGGTTTTGGAATTTGATAGATTTGAGGAAAATGAGGTGTTTTCTAGTTTTTGCAACTGCATTGGGATGGTAGAATGCATGGAATTTTGGCAGCTGAGAAAATGTAGGAAAATTATACTCAAGTAGTTCTCATTTTGTTTGTTTTCTTCTATGTTCTTTTCTGAAAATTTGAAGTATTGGAGGAAAATGTGGTGTTTCGAGATTAGCTTTATTCCTGATTTCTCTTATGAATTATACCTATTTTCTCACTTTGAAGGCTAAATTATACAGTTCAAAAAAAATTATAAATAAGAGAGATTTTACAGTTTACAAGATTACCATATTTTTTTTCTCCTACTGAAAAATAAGAGCCAAATCAGACCATCAAAGGCTGCTTGATAGGTTTCGCGTGAACATTATCTTTTATCTTCGTCTGTTTCATCTGTTTCTCTTTTGATTTTGAGGCAAAAATACTATTTTTGGGTTGCTTTGCTTTCATATCTTAATTTTCATAGCAACTAAGGTAGTATTACTAGTTTCATGCTTGTTAAGTGGTATATCACAGACTAAATATCACTCACTTAGAGCCTTATGCATCACTAGTTACTACTTGGTTTAAATACGGTCTCTCTTGTTTTATTTGCCCATTGCTTTCTCTTTGAATGTTATAGTCTCCCCCCTTTTTATTTTTCTGGTAGTCCTGATCAAGAGCCATAAAATTAACAGTGCTACAAGTAAATCACAGTACAAACTCTAAATTAACAGCTCTAGGTAAAATAAGAATCAAGTTTAGTTCCTCACCCTGTCCCCTCTATTGATATTCCTTTTGCATTATGTTTTAAGAAAAGTAACTAACAAAGTCCATTAATAGAAATCTCACCAATTTAGTTACCTCAGTTCATTTAGCTCCAAATTAGCCCAGAAAACATGTTGATGTATTAATGGATTATAAGATATAAGCCAATTATGACATAAACTTTAGAAAATATATCATCACTAGAAAGATGTAGCTATGAAAAAATAGTGATACCAATAAGTAAACCATGCCAACTCACACAGCACAAACATGACTAATGCCCATGTGATTCACCACAAACATGACTACTCTTCAACTCCTCTAATAATAAACAACATTATTGCCTTAGTTTTAGAAATTTCTAAATTATGGAGCATGCAAAGTAAGAATCACCCTTGAATTTAATCAGGAAAAGAAATACCTCTTTGGGATGATTCAGATACCAATAGTTTCTCAAAATAAAAATGAGCTGTTTCAAAGGTCTCTTATTGATTTCCAGCCTTGCAACAGACAACACAAGTATTCCTTAAAGTTTCAAAATTGCATTTTAATTTATAATGGAAGCAAAAGGAAACATAAAAAAGGGTAAAGAAATGAAAGAATGAAACGAAATTATAAACAGAAATTTAAAAGAAATTACATACAAAAAGCATCAAGAAGAAACAGAGATACTTTGCGCCAAAAACACAAATGGCAGCATTGCTACAAAGGTGAGCATAGGTAGGGTGATCAAGAATTAATTTCAACAGATAACATTCACCTCTAGTCTAGTATAGGAAATTAGAAAGCAAATACACGTTCTATTACTTTTCCTATCCATGCCCCAAAACAAACTCTTCAGCAATGAAAATCATAACATTTCAAAAAACTGCGACAAAGAAGAGTAGAAGAAGCCAGAACTAGAGACAACAAGAAATTAATAAAAATACCTTCAAAAAGCTGTCACAACCAAGAACAAAGCAAAAAAAGAGGGGAGAAATCAGTGTTTTACTTCTCAAATATGAAAAAGAAAAAGGCTATTTCGTTCCAAAAATAATAGTAATAATAATAACAACTGCGACAAAGAAGAGTAGAAGAAGCCAGAACTAGAGATAACAAGAAATTAATGAAAATACCTTCAAAAAGTAACCACAACCAAGAACAAAGCAAAAAAGAGAGGAGAAATCAGTGTTTTACTTCTCAAATATGAAAAAGAAAATGGCTGTTTCGTTCCCAAATCTGAAAACAAATAAGGTTTGGAAAGAAATGAATTTAAGTTTCAAGGATAAAATGGTAAAATAATAACTAAAAGTATGGGTATTTTTGTCTCTTGAAAATACCAAATTTCTGACTGGGGTCAATTGCTACTGAAACCCCCAGCAAGGTTTCAGCATACCAGTGTGTTTACCTTTACTTTTCACTGGACTGAGCTGTTGATCCAAATAGCATTTCAGTGAGTTTCATACCTTCAGCTGCACCTCACTGGCACCAACTGGTGAACCAAAGGCAGCTTTAATCTGTGTTCCAACCCACGAGCACAACGATTTCAATGCTCCTGGTATATACCCAAAAACAACTATATCACACCAGGCCACATCTAATCATCTCTCATTCTTTAATGACAGAAATGAGAACATTACAACATTCTGAATAGGGTACACTTGACCCATGTCAAAACCCCAATTCCCTCACAATCACTCTACAAATAAATACATTTACACATTGGGTTAAAAAATGAAAATGGTTGAACTCTATGGCTGACCCTTGCACTTGAGAATAGCCATCCTCCGAGATCTTCAATAGCCTTGCCTGTTTCTAGGAAAATCAATGTAAGTTCGGAGTCTATTCCGGTCTAGTTGATACCCACATTAGAAGAACAAGTTAACCCAAAATCTTCACTCCAGTCCCAACTATTCTTTACTAGGGGTGTGCAAAAAAATTCTATATTGAAAAAATCGAATTTATTCAATTTTTCGGTTTAATTAATTTTTATGTTCAATTTAATTAGTTTATTTGGTCAATTTTCGGTTTTGACATTTTAAGCCAAATAAGTCATACTCTATAAAGACCAAAAGCTCATAACCCATTTACATATCCAAACTTAATACTCTTAAAAGCTTAGCCCATTAATATTTAAAACCCAAATTGATAATTTATTTTTTTATGATATTCGTTTTAATTTTTATTATTTAATATATAAAAAAAAACCAAATTGATTTATACTTATTAAGAACAATAGAAGACATGAAAATTGTATATTGAGAAAACAAATATTTTGAGTTGATTCAAATTGTTTGATTTAAATTTTTAATTTTTTTTATAATGAACTTGAAATAAAAATAAAATTAAAAGTACTATGATATACTAAATTGAATAAAGAAGATAATTATGTGAAAAAATTAAAAGAAATAAAATTATAAGTACCTTAATTAGAATTTTTGGTTCAATTTATTCATTTTACTCCCTAAGTCAATTCGGTTTATATGGATAATTTGGTTTATTCGGTTTATATAGATAATTTAGTTTATTCGATTTTTGGTATAAAAACTCAAACTGACCGAATGCACAACCTTATTTTTTGTAACTTTAAAACTACATTAATAAATAAGAGATATAAAAGATGAAATTCTCTTGCAATATCTAAGACATGAACAACAATACTGATTTTATCATGACCAACTTCATCAAAATAATGATACAATAAAAGAACTAATGGCAAGTCAATGTCCCTCACCTCAATTTTAAAACCAACAAGATGAAGCTTCTTCTTCCCTATATTAATAAATAAGAGATATGAAAGATGAAATTCTCCTGCAAAATCTAAGGCATGAATAGCAATACTGATATAATCTGTAATACCCCAAAAATTATTACAGTAAAAAAGTAAGATATTATCCTTGATATAGTTAAGTAAGGAATTAAAGTGACAAAAAGGGAAATTTTGGATTATATCAACATTGGGAAGTATATTATGATATAGTACATTATTAATTCAAGAAAGGACTAAATTGTAAAAGTTAGAAAAGTTTTGTTGCCCAAGTGTAAATACTAAAAATTTGAGGGGTTAAAGTGTAAATATGAAAAAGTTGAAGGACCAATAATTTAAATATTTTAGGGGTGGAATAATCTAGAAACTAAGTAAAATGGATGAATTAGGACCAAATCGAATAGGTAAAGAATTATGAGGGACTAAATTTTAATTTTTCCAAATTAAGTGATGACTCAATGATGTAATTTTAAAAGATCATGAAGGGCAAAATGGTCAATTAGTAAGAGAGATAATTCTAGAATGTAATGATGATTTTGATGGCATTTTGGTGATTTTTTTAATTAATTAGTTAAATATTATTTTATTACTATTTTACTTAGATATTTATTATTATTTTATTATTTTATTTAGTATATATATATGTGTGTGTGGGGAAAAAAAACAACAACACACCAATCATCCATCTTTCCCATGCACCAACGTGAGAAGAAGAGAGAAAGAAAGAAAGTTTTGCTTTCTTTACAATTTGGTCCTTTCACCAAAAATCTACCATTTTCACTTAGAATTCAAAAGAATTTCCATTGCCATCAGGAGAGAAAGATGACAAGGAGACTATGGGGAGTAAGAATATCAAGTTAGATTCAAAGAAATAGAAGCTGGAGGAGAAAGAAAATCAAGCTAAAGATTGAAATCAACAAGACAAGGTAAGAACATCAAGATTTCAATATATTTTTAAGTTTGATATTGTTGAAAAAGCTTGGAAATGATGTTATAGTAGAGTTTTCTTATATATGGTCCTATGTTCTTGATATGTTAGTGAAGGAAAAATAACAGAAAGTGATGGGAAATATTGTAGAGAAAGTAAATAAAGGTGTTACAAATTTGGAAATCAACACTTTGCACTAAAACAGTTTTAGACAGCAGCAGTAGTCTAACTTTGAAAAATCACCAAAAATTGTAGAAATCGAATTAGAGGATGAATAAAATATGGAATTAAATCTTATTGAGTCTAGTTTCTTATAGAATAAACTTTGTGAGTAATGGAATTGTAAATCATGAGATATAATAGGTTTTGTGAGACAAGGTTAGAATGATTTCGGGTTCCCCTATTCTGATATTTAGAAAATCATAAAAAAATTGGAGAAAAATATTTAGGGACTTAAATTTATATGTTAAAAATCCTGAATGAGTCTATTTTCAAGAGAAACAAATGGAAACATTATTCTAATTCTGTATGAGGAGATAATTAATTTTTAGGGAAGAAGGTTCGGAACTGTCAGACAGCAGGATAGGTGTGACTTTAAAGAATAAACTGTACTTATTGGCTAAACCAAAAAATTTGAAAATTTTATGGTAAGAATATATGTGAGTCTAGTTTCTAAAACATCAAGCAGAACTTAAATTGGACTTCTGTAGCTCAAGATATAAATAATTTAGTGACTATGACTCAAAATGGACAGTTTCGAATAAATTTATAAGTAAATAGTGAAATCATAGATAATGTTTGTAACACCCTAAACCCGGCCCAAACACTACAACCGGATCTGGTATGTCACTAAAAAGATTTCGTAAAAGATGTCGCGGTTTCGGGAAATATTTCTTCAAAAATAAAGTATTTAATCTTTTGTTGAGGAAAACTTAATACTTGGTAAGTTTAAATAAAATATAAATTTAGTTTGTTGATTTAAGTATAGAAACCAAAATCTTAATACATGCCTTAGTTCAATTGAAGTTTAAGATACAATAATAAAAACCCGAAATAAAAGCTCAAAACAAAGTATAATAGTCTAGTGGCCCATGGCCTTATTACAATAAAACTTAAAACCCATTAAATGAAAATATAAAAATAATAAACTAAAAGCCTTTTGCTGAATCCAAGCGTTCTTTTGCATGGCCACCTTGCGCTCCTCTCCAGCCCGGTCCGATGCACTAAGTGTCACCTGAAAATGTTAAGTAATTGGTTTAGTCGCGAGACTCAGTGTGCAACCCTTATGCACCATTAGATTTGGGCCTTAGCCCACAGAACAAAATAACAGATTAACACATATATACATATATCAAACATTATGCAGGCCCAACCCAAATCCTAGGTTTCCATCCGCTACACGCCACTCGTACCAGCCATTCACACCATGGGGATTTCTACAATCAACCCACATCGCTACATGCCGTTGATGGCAGTCGTGCTGCTCATCGTCAGAGTTGTGACAGAGTCACCAGGCTGAAATGGCATAAGCCATCAGAACAAATCACTTCCCCTTTTCATCAATTACCCAACCCCAAGCATACAATGAAATGGTCATACAAAGCATATCAGGAATAATCACGGAAATAGGACAAAAGTCACTAACCTGTTGATTAGCCTTTACCTTTCAAGGGTTTTCACTTGTTATGCCGGGATTACGGCATTTAGCAGGGTATAGCAGATTTATACATATGAATATATACATATATTATCAAACAGTCTAACAGTGAGAAAGGTTACACACCTGATTAATGTCGATACTCTTGTTAAACCGATCTACAACTTGCTTAAAAAGCCGAAAAAGTATGAAAAATAGGCCTTCTCCTATAATCGGCCATGGTTAGTGTTCTACCCGTTTTTACATACTAAAATCAATAGACTTTCTTACCTTGAAATCCCAGAAGTACCTTGATTCAAGTGTTACCGAACTGTAACTTAGAGATCTATGTGATTGGCCTTACTTCAGATCCCAGTATGCCGAAAATAAGAGAAAAACGGTAGATTAGTCACTAGATAGCCATTCGACTAGGGACTTAGAAAAGCCGGAAAAGATTTGGATTTCACAAATCGACACTTACCTAAAGCTTCCTTTAGATTTCGGCACAAGTAGGCTCCACTACAGAAGATTCGGCAACTTCAGGAGGTGAGATCCTAGGGATTTCGGCTTTTGGAAGAATAAAAGATTGGAAAAATAAAAGCAAGGGATGGGTAGAGAGATTCGGCCAAAGGAAAAGTGGAAAAAGAATAGCAGGGTTTCGGCAATTGAGTCTTCAGAAGTTTTGGTTTCTGTCAGAAAAAGAAAGGAGAAGAGAGAAAGAATGGAGTAGAAATTTCGGCAGATAAAAGAGAAAAGATGAGAGCTTTTTCAGCAAATTTCGGCGTCCCCCCTTTATATAGAAAACCGATTCCTTCCCTTAGCAGAGATTGATTTTCGGCCAACTCTGCAATCAAGAGATTAACCTCATCCCTTTCCCTTATCTTGATCTATTATCTCCTTAAAAATAGCCCTAATTCCTCTATTCATTATCTGCCTATTATCCTTATAATTAAACATAAAATAAACATTAAAAATCCCTACAAAATAGCCTTGTGCCGTCCCCCTTATTGCTCCCTTTAAGTGCCGACATTTAGCCCTAAAACTTGGGCTTCAAGCTGCCAAAATTTGGGCCTTCCTCATGCACAAGTGACGCCACTTTTAGCTTCCCCTTACTGTGCCCCTAGTTGCTGGGCCACAAGCCCAGTATGTCACTTAAACTACTAATACTTTAATTTAAGCCCCTATAGTGTCTAAATAAAATATTTATTCAAAGCCTCAGCCCAAACCTAAGCCCCATTTGCACCTCAAATCCTTAGATTAATATTTTAAGCACACACTACACAAAATGCACAAGCCCTAAAATTCAGGATGTTACAGTTCTACCCCCTTAAAGAAATTTCGTCCTCGAAATTTCCAACTAACTAGTAATCGTACTACCTAAGTCTCACCACTATGCTTTCGCTGCGCACTCTAATTCTAAAACCAAAATAAACACTTAGTATACTATGGTAGGATACGCACCATTGTTCGCATCTGAAGCGTCTCCTTCCCCTTGGCGACGTGCTGCATAGACCAACGCTGGCTGCCTTGCCTCAGCATAACCTGCACCTCTACCTGGTGCTCCACGACCGCGTTCATTACCATTATCGCCCCTGGCTTGTCCGCGGCCCCTTGGTGGTTGTTGATCACCTCTCTTAGCCTGATCAGAGCCTCGTCCCGCGGGCTGTGCTTGATCCACCAGCGGACAGTCCTCAATCATATGCTCCGTCGATCCACACCTGAAACATCCACCCGTTCTTCTTCTACACTCTCCAGAATGTGCTTTCCCGCACCAATTACATAATTGATTCTGATTCCCCGCAATAAGTGTCGGGGCATGGGCTGGCCCATCAGACCTAGGCCTTTTCTGAAAATTTCCAGATGATCCCGACGGCCCAACATTCCTCTTATCCCAATTCCTATCCTTATCCTTATCCCTTTCTTGTTTTTCAATCCGTTTTACTTCCTCAGCTATCTTAACTTTCTCAACCAGGACAGCAAAATCTCTCTCTCGCTGCGGAGCTATCAAAACCCTTAACTCATTCCGTAATCCATCCTCGAACCAAACACAATGTTCATATTCGGTTGCTACCATTCCTCGAGCGTAACGGCTCAAGCGCAGAAACTCCACCTCATATTCAGCCACAGATTTACTTCCCTGCACCAGATTCAAAAATGCCTTCCTCTGCGCATCCACGTAGCTGGCCCCAACATACTTTCCCTGGAATGACTCCTTAAAGAAGTCCCAGTCAATTCGATCTGTGGCAGTACCTTCCTTCACCATGAGCCACCACTGATAGGCCTCGTCTCGAAGAAGAGACACGACCCCTTTCAACTTCTACTCCACCGTGAAATCAAATTCATCCATTATGCGCTCAGTCGCTTCCATCCACTACTCAGCGGTGTTAGGGGTTACGCCAGAAACTCCCCTAAACACTTCTGCCCCATTGGCCTTAAGCCGTTCCAGTACAGATTTCCGGGCTTCTGTGCCCATGCCTACTCCAGCAACTTTCTCTAAAACCCTTAACATCGCCTGAGATACAGCATCATCTCCGGTCGCCTGATCTCGTAATTCTCCCTCCACAGCTGGAGGATCCGGCATTTCGTTTCCTAACCCGTGGCCAGACCCTGCTGGCTCAGACAAAGCCATCTTACCCCTACCGCGTCCACGCGGCGGACGTCCTCGACCCCTCGTACTCATTCTTCCGATCGACGTTTATCTGATTAAGAGTTTTATGAATCATTAATTTGTTCCACTGATTAACCACGAACAATCTTATGAATAATAGTTTTAAAAGTAGTTCTTTCGAATTCGCATTCACAGTTCAGTCTCAAGTTCGTATCCCCTACTTCTTGGAAACACATACATTCAATCATCAACATACAAATAACATCCATAAATTTACATTCATCACGTAAGGGTGTTTTCGTTGTGTCACTACCCAGGGGTATTTTCGTAATTTATCCTATAGGGGTATTTTTGTAATTTTTCAAAATTAGGTTCCTTGGTGATTTTGTGAAATAAGGGTATTTTGGTAATTTTGCAATTTCGGGGGTATTTCGATAATTTTGAAGTCCAGGGGTATTTCGGAAATTTTGCCAATCAGGGTCGTTTTGGTCATTTTGCAAAACAAGGGTAATTTGGTAATTTTACAAATCAGGATTATTTTGGTCACTTTGCAAAACAAGGGTAATTTGGTAATTTTTACAAACCTTAGACATTTTGTTGTTGTTGTTGTTGCTGTTCTTTTTCTAAGGAAAAATTTTGTTGACTTTGTAAATCGGGGTATGTTTGCAAACCATGTGTATCTTAGTAATAATAATTTTTTTTTGTAAAAATAAGGTGGCTGGTCCCTTTTGGGTTTTAATTATAGAGTTAGGCCCGTCAACAAATCCTCGTGGCTAGGGTGAACAGTCACTACGCACCAGGTAGGATTCTAGCGAAGAGGAGGTGAGTCACTAGGACTGCTTAAGTACCAAGCTCTTCCAGATCCAATCCTAGACATGCGCATGCCTGTTGCCACACCCTAGTCTTGTGACTTGTTCACGGGTTTGTTTAGTGAAGTTAAGTCTTATGAGATTTAAGGAGTTGTTTAAGCTAAGCCTAGAGTCCATCAAGTTCTAATCTAAATAATCTACGTCCCATAAAGCCCATCAAGCTCACATATATATATCACACAATGGTTCAGAATACTTACCTGGCAGACTTGGGTCAAAGACGCAGGTGCCATGCAGAGCTAACAAACCTGTTATTATTAAAAAACATGCATGTTTTAAAAGCCCATATTTAGAAAACGTTTTGAGCCCAAAAACCCCCAGAGCCAAATTTTTAACCGGACTCTGATACCAATTTGTAACACCCCAAACCCGGCCCAAACACTACAACCGGATCTGGTATGTCACTAAAAAGATTTCGTAAAAGATGTCGCGGTTTCGGGAAATATTTCTTCAAAAATAAAGTATTTAATCTTTTGTTGAGGAAAACTTAATACTTGGTAAGTTTAAATAAAATATAAATTTAGTTTGTTGATTTAAGTATAGAAACCAAAATCTTAATACATGCCTTAGTTCAATTGAAGTTTAAGATACAATAATAAAAACCCAAAATAAAAGCCCAAAACAAAGTATAATAGTCTAGTGGCCCATGGCCTTATTACAATAAAACTTAAAACCCATTAAATGAAAATATAAAAATAATAAACTAAAAGCCTTTTGCTGAATCCAAGCGTTCTTTTGCATGGCCACCTTGCGCTCCTCTCCAACCCGGTCCGATGCACTAAGTGTCACCTGAAAATGTTAAGTAATTGGTTTAGTCGCGAGACTCAGTGTGCAACCCTTATGCACCATTAGATTTGGGCCTTAGCCCACAGAACAAAATAACAGATTAACACATATATACATATATCAAACATTATGCAGGCCCAACCCAAATCCTAGGTTTCCATCCGCTACACGCCACTCGTACCAACCATTCACACCATGGGGATTTCTACAATCAACCCACACCGCTACATGCCTTTGATGGCAGTCGTGCTGCTCATCGTCAGAGTTGTGACAGAGTCACCAGGCTGAAATGGCATAAGCCATCAGAAACAGAGTATGTGACAAGGTCACCAGGCTGAAATGGCATAAGCCACCAGAACAGATCACTTCCCCTTTTCATCAATTACCCAACCCCAAGCATACAATGAAATTGTCATACAAAGCATATCAGGAATAATCACAGAAATAGGACAGAAGTCACTAACCTGTTGATTAGCCTTTACCCTTCAAGGGTTTTCACTTGTTATGCCGGGATTACGGCATTTAGCAGGGTATAGCAGATTTATACATATGAATATATACATATATTATCAAACAGTCTAACAGTGAGAAAGGTTACACACTTGATTAATGTCGATACTCTTGTTAAACCGATTTACAACTTGCTCAAAAAGCCGGAAAAGTATGAAAAATAGGCCTTCTCCTATAATCGGCTATGGTTGGTGTTCTACCCGTTTTTACATACTAAAATCAATAGACTTTCTTACCTTGAAATCCTGGAAGTATCTTGATTCGAGTGTTACCGAACTATAACTTAGAGATCTATGCGATTGGCCTTACTTCAGATCCCGGTATGCCGAAAATAAGAGAAAAACGATAGATTAGTCACTAGATAGCCATTCGACTAGGGACTTAGAAAAGCCGAAAAAGATTTAGATTTCACAAATCGACACTTACCTAAAGCTTCCTTCAGATTTCGGCACAAGTAGGCTCCACTACAGAAGATTCGGCAACTTCAGGAGGTGAGATCCTAGGGATTTCGGCTTTTGGAAGAATAAAGGATTGGAAAAATAAAAGCAAGGATGGGTAAAGAGATTAGGCCAAAGGAAAAGTGGAAAAAGAATAGCAGGGTTTCGGCAATTGAGTCTTCAGAAGTTTTGGTTTCTGTCAGAAAAAGAAAGGAGAAGAGAGAAAGAATGGAGTAGAAATTTCGGCAGAGAAAAGAGAAAAGATGAGAGCTTTTTCAGCAAATTTCGGCATCCCCCCTTTATATCGAAAACCGATTCCTTCTCTTAACAGAGATTGATTTTCGGCCAACTCTGCAATCAAGAGATTAACCTCATCCCTTTCCCTTATCTTGATCTATTATCTCCTCAAAAATAGCCCTAATTCCTCTCTTCATTATCTGCCTATTATCCTTATAATTAAACATAAAATAAACATTAAAAATCCCTACAAAATAGCCTTGTGTCGTCCCCCTTATTGCTCCCTTTAAGTGCCGACATTTAGCCCTAAAGCTTGGGCTTCAAGCTGCCAAAATTTGGGCCTTCCTCATGCACAAGTGATGCCACTTTTAGCTTCCCCTTACTGTGCCCCTAGTTGCTGGGCCACAAGCCCAGTATGTCACTTAAACTACTAATACTTTAATTTAAGCCTCTAGAGTGTCTAAATAAAATATTTATTCAAAGCCTCAGCCCAAACCTAAGCCCCATTTGCACCTCAAATCCTTAGATTAATATTTTAAGCACACACTACACAAAATGCACAAGCCCTAAAATTCAGGATGTTACAATGTTACTTATAAGCATGTAATATAAATTAAGGATGTGGAATGGAGAGGAGGAGGAGGAATATATATATATATATATATGAATATATATATGAATATTCGGCTAGCATGGCTAATTTGCATGTTTTAGGCTCAGGGATTAAATTGAATAGAAGTGAAACTTTATGGGCAATTTTGTAAAAATTTTAGAAATGAGTAAATTGCATGAAATGGATTATTTTATTATTTAAATTACAAAATTGAATGAAATTATTAATTTAGATCAAGATCGGGTGAAAACATGTTTTAGGGATTAAATTGAAAATTATTAAAATTATGGAAAATTCTGATATTTCATAGAATTCATAGGCTGTTATCAATATATATGAGAATAATTAGGCTTGAAATAAGGATTAAATTACAAGAATTTTATTTTTCTGAGCATAAGGATGAAATCGTCATTAATTAAAAGCTTAGGGGAAAAATGGTAATTTTTGCCTGGAGTATTAATTGAATGTATCAGAATATGAAATGAATGAAAATGATGATCAAATTTATTTATAAAGATCCGGATGACTCAAATACGAGACTTGAACGTGGAAAGAAAAGACATCGGATTAGTGAAATTATAAACACGAACAAGCAACGAGTATTGATATTTTTGAATAAAATGGAAAATAAATCCCGGTTGAATAAAAGGAAAATTCGATGGATCTCTGAAATGGAAATGTGCGCACATGAATATGAATTGACAAACCCGGATTTGTATCACTATAATTCAAACTTTACCATTATTACGTATTTAATTTACTAATTATGTTATATAAAGAAATACGAGTTGATGGTACATAAAATATTGATATTACGAATTAACTAACTTATGTTTAGGAAGAAAAGGCAAGAGAATGATATTTATCATGATATGTAAATATGAGACTAACTTTGATACGTTGATACAAGGAAAATTATGTATATTAGGACAAGTAATAAATTCAAATGAGACATGTCAAGAAAATAAGTTTGTCAATATTAAAGTATACTAACCAATGTAGGAAAATTTCAGGATTTTGCGAAAAATTTCCTATGATCCCGATTTAGTCCTGATTGGTTCCTAATGTATGTTTTAGGCTTCAAGGGCCCAATAGAGGGACGTTATGATTATTTTCAAAATATGAATAACAAATGACTCGAAATTATTCGAAAATGTTCAGTAAACTCCGGTAATGCCTCGTACCCTATTCCGGCAACGGATACGGGTAGGGGGTGTTACATAATCATGATCAACTTCATCAAAATAATGATACAATAAAAGAATTAATGTAACATCCCCACCTAAAAAGAAAAAAAGAAAAGAAAAGAAAAATATTTTTGATACAAGTTCATGAATAAGTTATCTATAAATAAATAGTAGTATAAGAAATTATGATCGCTTTTAAAGGAAACTGTCAAACATGAAAACATAGATAATTATTTATAGCAGCATGTGGTTAAGTTAAAAATTCGGTATCGAGTTCAGGGACTAAATTGAATAAGTTGGGAAAGTATAGAGATTAAAGTGCAATTATCCTATTTTTATTTCGATGGAAAGAGTTTAATGACAATTTTACAATTACTTAAAAAAATATCAACGGTTTCATGATGGCTTTTAAATAACATTTTATTAATTAATATTATAATACATAAAAAGAGTGAAAGATGTTCATCTTTCTCATCTTTCTTTCTTTTTAAATAATATTTTATTAATTAATATTATAAGGTGTGGTTTTTCTTCAAAATTTTCATAAAATTTGAATCTTTGAAGCTTGTTTTACATATATATACCAATAGTTTTTTTTTTATCAAGTATATTGAAAGTTGTCATTAGATGACATGGATGAAAGCTTAGAAAACTTAAGTGAAATATGTACATTTTTGGATAGGAAATGATTAAAAGATGAACTCTAGCTTGTTAGAAGTGTAAAGAAAAAATAAAAATGGATGGAAAGTTTACTTGGTACATTTGACCATGGTAAAGGGAAAAGTAGAGAACCTTAGCCTCTTTATGTAATATTGGTGCTAAATGATAGCTTGTGAAGCAGTAAGTATTATGGTAAAGATGGAATTGAAAACGGATAATCGAGTCGAAATATATGCGAATTTCAGACTAGGAAACTTAAGTTGTCAACTTGATTAACCATGCATATTTAAGTTTGTTTTTATTAATTTTGATATTAGAATAGATAAATGACATTATTTTGTATTCAATTGTTCCTATTGTAGCTAAAAACGAAGCAAGCATCTTAAAGGAGAAAGGCAAAGAGAAGGAGTAAAGCGATTAAAACTTTGGTTTGTGCTACACAATATAAAACATACAATCTCATAAATCATTCAACACAATCACTTTGTCCCTTATAAGGGCATACGAGGCCTTAAACATGCTTTAGAAGTGGTTCGGGACTAAACCGATAACATACAAAAATTTTGGAAAACTTAGAAATATTTCAATCATACAAGGGTCACACGCTCGTGTCAACAGGCCGTGTGCCTCACACAGCTCCAGACACCCCCGTGTCTCAGGCCGTGTGAAAACAGGGCATACATACAAACTTGGGTTACACGGCCAACCACACGCTTGTGTGTCTAGCCCGTGTGCCCTTCGAAGTGGCCACACACGCCCGTGTGCCAGGCCATGTGCTAGGCCGTGTGCCAATTAGGGGGTATACTGACTTGTACCATGTGTGGGACCGTGTGGAGCATACTGATTTCAATTCAATTTCAACACCAGAGGACACACGGTCGTGTAACATGACCGTGTGTCGCACACAGCCGAGACACACGCCCGTGTGGACAAAAATAGGTCATTTGCAAGGCCAATTTGCCACCCTATCTCATGCTCATTTAAACAACCAAAATAGTACCATTTCATCATACAATTAAACAGCCAAAATCATCAACCAATTGCACAATTCATACTATATCCATCCAACCAAATTCAATATTCAACTCAATATCATTTACCTAATCAAATACTTATCAACTTAACTTCTAAAATCATACTTCATCCAAGCATTTCTCAAGCATTTATACTCCAAAAATCAATTAACCATTTGAGCAACTACAAAACCATAGCCATATTCATACCAAATATGCCAAAATAAGCCATCACTCACGACTATATAGACAAACCAAAACATATATAATTACAAGCCATTTCTAATAGCCAAACACACATCAAAATTTACATCATTTACAAGCCAACTCTCATGGCTATAATCACAACCAAAATACCCTATCTAGCCTGTAGATGCCATATGTCATATATGTATAATTCAAAAGTACCAACTTAGATGTTTGATAGTGCGATGATGTTCCTGACGATTCTCGGATCCGAGCTAGCCTTGATTCACTATAAAACATAGGAAAATAACACAAAGTAAGCTTCATGTCTCAAAACATGATCAATTGCAATTTCATCGAACTTTCACTATTTAATACTCGAATAGGTTCTGTACATACCTGTATAGTCTCATAGTAACCTCTTTCTCAATCACATCATTCATTTACCCATTGAACCATTCGGAATAGAAATCGGATATTCAATGATCTCAATCGATAAGTACCTATACCATGGCCTGTAGCCAAATCTAGGTAACTTATCCCCTAAGTACCTATACCATGGCCCGTAGCCAAATAAAGGTAACTCATTTCCGAAATACCTATACCATGGCCTGAAGCCAAATCAAGGTATAACTTGCACCTGAAGTATCGATATCATGGCCCGAAGCCAACGCAATAACCTAATGACATGTCAGTAGCATTCTAACTATTCCTAAGGTTCAACCAGGATTTCACGCTTGTCGAATCATCGTCGAACTTATCCACAGAGTCGTATTCACAATTCAAACATTATCTGTAATCTCATAATCACATTTTATGCAATATCAAAGTATTAAGCATACATGTATAATGAAATTACCATATACGAACTTACCTCTTATTCTTAATTGACGGATCAGGTCGACTACTCGATAACTGTAACACCCTTTACCCAAGACCGTTTCCGGAGTCGAACACGAGGCATTACTAGACTTAACTTACTAGTTCGGGACATAATAATTAAAACGGTCCATCTGCGTCATGTTCACTAAATCAATTATAACTTGAGTTTCGAAACTCGAAATCTAGATCTGTAAATTTTCCTTGAAACTAGACTCATATATCTTCCTACTGTAATTTTTCCAGAATTTTTGGTGTGGCCAATTAATACAGTTTATTAGTTAAAGTCTCCCCTATTACACAGTTCGACAGTTCTGACCTCTCTTCACTAAAAATTAATTATCTCATAATATACAACTCTTTTTCCTACACCGTTTTTTTTTTATAAAAATAGACTCAATAAGCTTTAATTCTATATCTCATGCACAACCTAATTCCATTTCTACTATTTTTGGTGATTTTTCAAATTCATGTCACTGCTGCTGTCCAACTATTCCCCTGCATATAATATCACCAACTTAAACATGATAAAGCCATATTTATGCATATAAGTATAGCCATTATCGCATGGCTTCCATACATTATAAGTTTGTTTTTATACAAAACTCCAAGAAGTAAATTAGCTTATACATGCCATGGACCTTGGGTTCAAAAACAAAAAGGTACCAAAAGAGAGGATAATGTGAATGACTTCGACGACGATCCTCGAGCTTGAGCTTCAACTTCAAAATCTAATGAACAATACATAGAACACACCAAGTAAGCTATTATAGCTTAGTAAGTTTAAGCAATTTAAATTCATTGAATAATATAACCAAAATTTTATTCAAGATTTCGAAACCTAATCTCTTGATAACATCCATACCAATCATCCCAAACTAATAGGTACATTACATACCTTTAATTTATTTACCCTTTCCCAACTAAATCGTTCATAGATAACCTGTAATAATACACTTCTTACATTTCCATATGCATAATAACATTTCTCATATAAATCCTTTAACAAATCTCATAGTTACAATTGTTGGTAAAATCTAGTAACGTACCGTCACATAGAGCCGTTACTTAACACTTCTCTTAACGTATCGCTCACATAGAGCCGTTACTTAACACTTCTCGTAACGTATCGCTCACATAGAGCCGTTACTTAATACTTTATGTAACGTATCGCTCACATAGAGCCGTTACTTGACATTTCCGCACACTTAGTGCCCTTAAGTCCAATTACTCTTATTCCATATAGACATATGTTTAAATCCACCAATTCTTCCCATGAATTTCCAACATATTCGATACCTTCATATACTAAAAAAAAAATAAATGTATATATATCTCATACTTGAATACATACTTCTTTCTCAATTCATTTCCACATATACTTATCATTTAGTACATATGTATAAATTCAATTCACCATTCAGCTATCACTAATTCAATCAATTGTCACTTTCGGCATTAAAGAATTAAATATAATAACATGAGCTTAACCAGTACATGTTCATATAGATAACTTCTATTTAATCAAATGCTTAAAATCTTACCTCGATAGTTGTCAAATTAAGCTTCCCGACTACTCGTTTAGTTTAGCTTTTCCTCGCTCCAAATTCTTTTCCTTTTGTTCTGGATCTAATTTGGTTCAAATTAAACTCATTTAGATACATTTCAATTCCATTTAATTCACAAATATTTGTTAATGCAAAATTTCTATTTTTACACTCAACATTTACAAAGTTACATTTTAGTCCAATTCTTACAAAATACAAAATATAGGAAATTTAAATTAACCCCCTTAAGGCCGAATACTCTCCATCCCCATACACATCACTATTAATCATTTACAATATACAATAATATAATTAATCTCATATTGGCCGACTATATAAAAATTCATTACCTTATTACCTATGGCCGAACATTAACTATATATATACACAATATATAACCAAATATAACAGCTCAACAAATATCCTGTTTGTTTTTAAACCTATATTAACCCTTCTCCCATCCAGCACAACAAACAAAAATATACCCATCTATGGCCGAATTTAAACATGCTCAACACTCAAAATTTTAATATGGTTTTGATAGTACTCAAAGTAATCAACTCCAATATGTAAAAATTTACTAAAACTAAGCTCAAATACCTACCTTGGTATTACATGCAATGACCGAATATGGGGGTTCAAGTTTTCTTCTTTTCTTTGAAATAAAATCGGTGAAGAAGATGGGGGGAGAAGGAGAGAGAATAGAATTAAAGCATGCTTCTTTTGTTTAATAAAATATGCTTCTTTTGTTTAATAAAATAACACATATTATAGCATGCTTAAAATATAATAATACTTTAGTTATAATATACTAAGAAAATATAATATTCATAGCATGCTTACCGTCCACTATATTAAAATATGGGGAATTTGACATGCAAGTTCTCACATGCAAGAAAACAATTCAATTAACCCCTCTAACTTAATAAAGGCTACTTTTACTACTTTAACAGTTTGATCCTTCCTCTTAATTTAAGCACACCAAAGCAATTAATTTAACAATTTTCAACACATACCCATTCATAATTATTTCACACAAAAATAAAATATTATTAGGAAATTTTTCGGCTCGGATTCGTGGTCCCGAAACCACCGTTCTGATTAGGGTCGTATTTGGACTGTTACAATAACCTTATTTTTTCCCCGATCTAAATCTGAATTCTTTCTTTCTTGATCTATATGAATTCAAAATTAACTTATTCAATCACATATTCTTTCAGTTTAGTCCATATCACAATTTAAAGACTTTTATACTTTTGCCCCAAGTATTTCACAACTTTTACAATTTAGTCCTTACTTCACAAAACACAAAATTCACATAATTTCAATAAAACCCATGCTTGGCCGAATTACATATAGGTCCCTAGCAGCCAAAAACTTTCATTTATTTCACATTTCAACCACTCAATTTGCATTTTTCACAATTTAATCCCTATTATGCATTTTCATAAAAAATCACTTAACAAAACATGTAAAACTATCATCAAGCTTTCATATTTCAACATTAAACATCAAAGAACACATAGATTCAACAATGGCAATTCTCAAAATCTTTAACAATTTCGAAATTAAAGGTATGGGCTAGCTAGATTGAGCTGCAACGATTACAAAAACATAGAAATCATCAAAAATCGAGCTAAAACCTACCTTAATCAAGCTTACAAGTGCCGAACCCTAAAACACACAAAAAAATTTCTTCTTCCTCAATATTTGGCCAAAAAGATGATAATGAAGTCTAAAATTGATTTTGTTTTATTAATTATAATATTTATTAACTATTTTACCAAAATAACCTTTGTTATAAACATATAAAATCATATAATGGATGGCCATAATTTTCCACTTACACTAATCATGGACTAATAACATTATAAGGACCTTTGATTTAATAAATCATAGCAATTAAACATCTTTAACAAGTACAATGTAACTTTTGGATTTCACGCGATTTAGTCCTTTTTATCAAATTAACCATTCAAACAGTAAAATTACTTCAAGAAATTTTCACACATACATGCTATCATGCTGTAAACACATAAAATAATTTTCTAACATCGGTTTGTTGGTTTCAAAACCACTGTTCCGATTTAGCTAAAACTGAGCTGTTACAAAGTTAGACTAAATCAGATATAGTTGGCATGTCACTGAGTCTTTATATCAGAGTATTTAGATATCCCCAATTCCCAGAGGATCGAGGGGGGGGGAAATCAAATTGGTCAAATTTTATTATTGTTAGCCCCAATTCCTAGAGTGTCGTGGGCAGTCCCAATTCCCAGAGAGTCGTGGACTACTTTGATAGCCATAATTGCCGAACAACTCGGGGTGGCAGATTCGTGTATCTGGTTATGAGTCTAAACTTTAGTACGAGGTCTAAATTAAAAGAAAAACAAAAAAAAAAAGAGTTGAATTTATTTGAATTTTCATATGTGTGAATTAACTTAATAACATGATTTTGAATTTGATTAAAAAAACTTATTTTTTTACTCGGTTTGTCAATATTGTAATATTAAAGTTTATTAATATTAGAATTTTCTTTTATTATGATATTATTAATGATATCTCATGATGTTTTAATTTATTTCTATCAATTAATTTATGTTCAATACTTATGTAATGATCTATATGATATTAGCGCTACTGATCATAAAAAATTCTCAGCATACGATTTGTCTATTTTTCCGTACACAGGTGGTTAGGTTCAGTAGGTCATTCTAGTAGCATCTGAAGATCAACTTAAACAATGTTGGCGAAAATTTTACTTTATAGTTGATATAAATTTCATGTACCTAGACTTATATATATACATATATATATATATATATATATTGTGAATTAAATATTTTCGTTATGTTTTCTTTGCTAGTAGTTTATAACTAATGTTTTGATGAAATAGTAAAGTGTAGAAATCAAGTTTATTGGTATGTTTTGAGAAATCGAAGCGTTGGGAATTGACTTGGGAGATGATTTGAATGTGGATATATTATGAAATCTATATTTTTGTAGAGAATTTTTACGTAAAATAGGTAGAAATGCTTCCGAAAGTTTTATAAAATAATTTTACCACTACGTTTCCTATTCAAAAGAAAAAATAAGATAAAAAAGTAAGTTACTTCGGTAACAAAATATGTCATTTTATATTTGGATTCAACAACTGAGTCGAGTATAATATGTTACAACTAATAGCAAGCGAATGTCCCCCCACCACAATTTTAAAGCCAATAAGATGATGCTTCTTCTTCCCTACATGCCCAAGTTTAACCCACGCTTGAAATATAAACCTAGACAAGTTCATCACCAGCAACATCAGGCATGGCAAGAGAAAATGGAAGCTTTGAGGCGCATTATTCAATCATTGAGACTTGATATTAAAAATATAGATTAGATCTTTTGCTCGAATAATCTCGTAACACATGAGGTTATAAGAGCCAACCCTCCTACCAGTTTTAAATACCAGGAAAATTATGCGTGAAATAAAGGCCCAACTACTCATCTATGATGATTACATTAACATGAAACCTCTGACGCTTGGAAATATAAAGCTTTCCCAACCATGGAAGGGAGTGCGAATTGGTATTTGGCTCTCTGAGAGCTATATATATTCAATAATAATTATAATAATGTCACTGGGCTGTGGTGTCTGGGTGGTGTAGTTGGTTATCACGCTAGTCTCACACACTAGAGGTCCCCGGTTCGAACCCGGGCTCAGACAGGTAATTTTTTCAGTCAAACCTGACTTAATTCTTTGACGCTGAACCTTTTTTCAATTTTTCCCAGGTGTCTCCAAAACACTCTTGTCAAACAAAACACGCTTAGCCAGCGGCCCTCCTCTTCCCTCCTTCACTCAGTTCTCGATTGTGTTTCCCTCAGCTTCACTTCCTCTTAAGAATTTCCTCTCTTTTTTTCGCCTCTAATATTTTTAATTTCTAGGGTTACGTTGAGTAATGGATTGGGGAAACGTTACCGCCGAGGATCTGATCGACGCTCTTCGTGAAGTTGACTGGTCATCACCTCCGCGACCTCTCTCCGAATTCTTCTCCCGCTTCACCATCCCTCGATCATACGTCAAATGGAACAGCCGCATTAAATGCAACCTCTACTAGTAAATTATCTTCTTCTTCTTCGGATTAGTTTGAATCTTGACTGGTATTGTTTGGTTTCCGGGAAAAAGAAAAAGAAACGAAAAGAAAATGTTCGAAATAGAGGGAAATCTCGAATATTGGCTGTGCATGTGCTTTTTGCAAATTGTAGCATTTCTTTTAGTTTCTCACTTGAATGTTATGTTTTTTTTCCCTGGCAGCTATCGCACTAATTATTTCATTCTGATTGTTCTCATTCTCGGTAAGTAGAAGAAACCAGCAGTGAGCTCAATTTTATTTGCACTATATTTAAAAAAAAATTGCGATTTTGTAGGTTTGGGATTCTTGAGGAGACCGCTTGCTATTTTAGCTGCTATTTTGACAGCACTTAGCATTGCTTTTCTGAATGATAGGTAAGCTGTGTTAGATCTCCTCTTTGCTAGTGTTCTGATGTTAAGTCCCTGAGGTTGTTGTTTGAGTGTTATCTTTGAAATGGAAGGATGAACCCTAGTATTGAATGTTGTTGCTGTTTGGTTAGATAGTTTTCTCATCCGTGGTTGCTAACAATTGTTTTTTTTAGTGCAGCTTTGCTAGTACTTTTAGTGAGAAGGTGACAAGAACTGTGAGGCAGTTCTCTCCACATTTAGCAGCTAAGATGAGACCTCCCTTTACGTAAGTTTATATATATTTGTGTCTTTAGAATGTATGTTCTTGATTTGGTTATTAAATATTTCTTTACTGCCAGACCTGTTATTCGTGGGCGTCCTTCAGCAAAAAGAGTGATTTACATATGTGGTCGACCTCGTTGGGTGTTTGTCTTCATATTTTCTTCTGGTATCAATTTGCTTCAGAAATGTTTTCTTTCTATGTAAAGCTGAACCGATCCATTTTCCATTGTAAGAAACTAATTTTACACATCTATTTACAGTGAGCTTCATCCTTTGGTATGTATCATGTGGTCTCTTGACTGTATTATGGGCACTGGCTATTGCACTTCTCAGTAAGTTGCCTCCTTTTGTCTTTTTTCTCATCCTCTCTCCCTTGAAGCATGTTATCCTATTTATATAACACACACTCTCTCTTTCACAGCTACTGTTCTCCATGCAAGTTTTAGAACACCTAACCTGAAGGCTCGTCTTAACACTTTCCGAGAGGAATTTCGTGCAGTTTGGCGTAATTACAGTGAGCTGTAGCTTGCATAGTCTATAGTGTGTGAGTATATCTACATCAAATGTTATTTTGGATTTTGGTTTCTTTATCTTATTTCTATTAGTGTTTTTTACTTGATTAAAAGTTTAGTACCATTGTTCTTGTTTTACTTCTCTAGTTTTCAGCTGTTAGTCTGCTGATTAAGTTCACCTTCTTAATTTATTTGATTATCAAATATTTTATATGTTCACATGTTACTCTTATGTATTACAAGATTGTAGACCTTCTAGTTACAATCATGATATGCACAGTAGTGCATTGGTCTCTATTCTAAATTGTTTCATCTGTTTAACTTGTCCATGATGTTACGAAACCTTCTCTGTATAGCTAAGTGTCTATAACTATAAGTATCTTTTAGTGCTTTAATTCTATCCAAGTAGGGCAACTTTGCAATTGAAATGATGCTTTTTTACTCTAGCGTTAAAGACTAGTTTGTTAAAACAATTTCTTCTGCTGTCGAATGGAATAATATAGGGAGATTCAAACTAGTTCCCTTTAGCTGTTGCTGAAGGCTTTGAGTCACTTCCTTGGAGAGAGATTCTCTTGAAAAATCTCATTGCTATTAGCTAAAAGGCTTAACAGCATTAAATTGAGTAGAGATCTGCAACTGAGTAAATGCTTTGGATCACTGCCATTGGATTCTACATGATGATACTTAGCATAGTGATCAAAAGGAAATTTACTGTACGTGTTATACAACCAGAAAGGGTTTAATTCTCTAAAATCACTACAGTGGCTTTGGATGTGGTAAAAAAATTTCTTATGGATTAGATTTTAATTTATTGCTCTAGTTTGTGCCGGCTCTTGTCAAAATACTTGAGTTTTGATGTAAAGGGGTCAAAGAGCAACTCTCCTTGAAATATTGATGTAGTAATAAATCCTTTATATTCATAGTATAAATAAATCCTTCTAACATTTGATTTGTAGTCTGCTTCTTGCATATGGGTTGTGTGGCTTAAACATAGGGAAGAGTACCTGGTGTTCCATTTATGCTATTCTGATTGTTACTGCTGTCATTGATTTCAGGCAGGGATGGTTCTGATGATCTGAAACTCTTACACCCTATTATTGTAAGGTTGCATCTAGCTGCTGTTGATCAGTTGATGTTTCTACAAAATAATCTGAGGGGCTGCATTGAAGTGAAGGCTGCTAATCTTTACCGGTAACGGACAAGGTCTAAACTCTCAGAACCTCTTTGTTTCTCTAAAGTAGATCATTTCTGTTTTTAGTCCATATTGGAGACGATGGACATCTTTATTGACACCCCTCTCATAAGGAAAGGAAAAGTATCCCCCCCCCCCCCCAAAAAAAAAAAAAGAGAGAAAAGAAGTGTAGAATTTATACAAGGAGTTAGGTCAAATACGTTCTCATGGTTCGTGGGCTAAAGCTGGCTGTTAGTGTTTCTTTTAGCTGTACTTGATCGTGCCTTTAGAAAGAATGTTTGTTGTGAATGATGTTAAACATGCTCGTTAATTTCCAGCTAATTGAAGTAGTTTCTTGGTTAGAGTGAAGGGAGATTTTGCTTTGCAATATTAACCTTTTTTATTCTTTTGGGTACAAAAATGCAATCAATAGATATCACGGGCAGCTAAACGATAGGTCAACCGTAGACGCTATTGAAGCTCAATCCTGGTTTCCTTTTGTATATCACTCATATATTGGGCCGATATTACTAAATCCATTCTCTGTAAAAGACTTTGGATGTCAGTGAATGCTGGGTAGAGTTTCCAATTGACTTTTGATCTACTTTCTATAACGTTTCTCCATTGTTTCTACAAACCAAAATGGTATTGTTGTTGAAATCGTTTGCGGCTCTAAAATAGCCATTCTCCTTTTCATTCACCATTTTAAGTACCAGATTCCACCTATCAATTGCATCTTCTTCTTTGGGGATCTTCGTAGCACAAAAAGTGTGTTCTCTTAACCAGGGAGGGGTCATCTGATCCAAGGGTGTGGAATATTTAGAACCATAATTGCCTGATCCGGTGAAGAGTGGAGAGAGGGTCGGGGATGCTTTTATTAAAAATCACTTTATTATGAGCTTTTCAGATGCCTCATAAAATAGAGGTGAAGTGCTATGGCTTTATATTCTTCAGGTCATCTGAGTTGTAGTTATCGAAAAATCTGATCAGGTCGTCTGAGTTAGGAAAGTCACATTGCACAAACAGCTGTTCAGAGTCTCCTCTCCTTGCATAAAGGACAAAGCGTCTCCACATTAATGGACCTCCTCCCGAGTTCTCTCTCATAGGATACCATTTTCTCTAAGTTTTCCATAAGAATATAACAAGTTTGAGAGGCAATTTCAGGCTCCAAAGGTTTTTTGGTTTCCTGTCCCCAATATTTAACCAATCGCTCTTGTTGAATCTTTGGCTCCATAGAGTGTTGTAAGCTGATTTGATAGAGAACTCCCCATAATAGTCAAATTTCCGCACCACTTTATCATCCTTACTGAAGGAAGAAAATGAGCATGCCAACTGAGTTCTCTCAGAGATTCTCATATAAGCCTATCATTCCAAGACCTAGCATCAAATTTCATCAGGAATTTGGTTGGATTTCACAGTGCATTAAAGGTTGACAAGGTCACAATTCCGGCCTCACCAAATCTAAATATTCTCTCTAGTTACAGACATCTTGGCCAATAAGAATTCCTTTTCATAGCCATGATTAATATGATTTCTTTACAATTGAATGAAAATCAATGTGTTTACAATATTTTGTTTTCAACAATTTTGTCGGTTCAGAGTCTGCATTTGTTAATATTCTGCATACTTATTTGAATGAAAAATAAACATGCAAAGACCCTTGATTGAATGAAAGCGTTTTAGAAGATTTTGTGCATGATCTCTTTTTACTGACTGATAAAGTACTTTTGATATGATTTTATATGTCACATTGAAAAGACTAATCGAACGAAAATTAGAAACTTTAAACGGAAAATCTCACTTAGAAATAAGGGCGATAATTGTATTTTTCATTTCTTATGAGAGATGACCTGAATTCAATAAGCCTAATGCAACTTCTGTGGTAAGAAGTCTCTTGATATCCCAGAACTTCTAAAAGAAAAGTCCAAAATTGCCATCAACTCTGGGGCTTTTAAGACCACCTGTTTGGAACTCCGTCTCTTTGACTTCCTTATGGGAATATTTGCCACATGTCTGTACTTTTAGTCTTTTTTGAATTGTACAGCTAAAAGTTACAGATAGACAGACAAACACTGTTTTTTTAGTAAATTATATAAATAATCACTCAATTCAATTATATTCATATTATTGTTTTAGTTATCTAAATTAAAAAATTTTCAATTTAGTTATTAAAGTTTGTATTTGTTCCTGCTTTGGTCACAGTTAAATTGATAACGGAAAGTTTTTTTAATTGGTATAGTAATACATTTAGTTTTTGATACTTATATATTCTATCAATTTATCCTAATTCTAAATAATTTAATAAATTTAACTTTTCATATTTACAAATTTTATTAATAAATTTATATATTCTATCAATTTATCCTAATTCTTAATAATTTAATAAATTTAACTTTTCACGTTTACAAATTTTATTAATTTGATCCTTAAAGTTCCTAATTAAAGCTTTTAACTTTTAAAACTGAGACATTTTACATTTATAAATTTATAAAACTCAAAAAAAAAAAATCTTCTAATTGTGCAAATATAACATTCTTGTAATATAAATAAAGAATGACACTAGTGGTAAAATTTATAGTCTCAAAATGTAGCAAAAAGTTAATGTAGCTATGGATGAAGGAGTTGTTCCTCGAAATTGAAGATCGTACTCTCACACTCTCGTCGAAATACAAAGCAACTTGGGTGGAAATGTATGGATTTCCTTTGTATGTGTGGAATTATAACAACACCTAAAAAGAAGATATCAGAGCTATGGGGGATTGGAGGTGGTGATACCTTGAACTTTCATGAATTCTACATTGTTGATTGTGTCGAAAATTATGAAAAGTTGTGGTGCTACAGTTTGAGTAGTGAAGTCTGGGGTTTAAAGAAAATTGGGAGCAAGGTTATTTCTTGTTATGTCTGCGATGCTCAAATAGCTAGTCAGAAACAATTATTTTATAGATGTGACATGCTTTTGATTCAAGAAACAAAGAGCGATGGATTAGCCAATTGGAGATTTTTTTTTTTTTTTTTTTTAGTTTCACAAATTTTAAAAGCTGAAAGCTTTAGTTAAGAAGTTAAAGGATCAAACTGATAGAATTTTTAAATATGAAGGGTTAAATTATTAAATTGTTTAAAATTAAGATAAAATTGATAGAATATGTAAATGTTAAGGACTAAATGTATTATTATACCAATTAGAAAAAGACTTTTTATTATTAATTTAAGTGCGTGCAATCAAAACAGGAATGATACAAATTTTAATACCTAAATTGAAAATTTTTAAAGTTGAATGACCACAACAAAAATACAAACATAGTTGAGTCAACTTTTCTATAATTTATTTATTTATTGGTTTTTTAAGATTTTTTTGTCAACATTGGTGTTTATACTATTAATTATCTCATATTCTCAGCTAAAAGAAAACAATATCAATCAATAAAAATGTGATGGTGAGAATGGAATACACCACTTGCTTTAATTCATTGCCTGGAAGCTTTGCCTAATGATTTTGTAATTTGTGCTACTCATCATCCTGTTTTGGCATCTGTCAACAATGAGTTTCCCTGAGGCAACCAATGATTTTCTTTTAATCTTTCTTTTGCCCTTTGCCTATAACCATGATGATACTGTCAATTAATCAGTATGACATGACTGATTCTTTTACCCATTATAATAAACTATATATTCTCCTTTGGAGAGAATGATCAAATACAGCAACTAAAGTGGAATCTAATGCTTAAATCAATCATTTTAATAAAAAAGAAGACATTTTCTTTAGTATAAAAAAGAAAGACATCTTTAAAGGTCGGATTAGGATCTCATTTATATATGGAATGCAGTATGAAAATGGCGTTTCCAAATTGACAACCAATAAAACCATCAACCTGCGTGTGGGTTTAAAAAGAAAGAAGAGTAGGGGGTTAAATGACAGGCTGGCCCCATGTTATATTGCCCTTCTTTTAATTCTTAACCCATGTGATTCACTCTTACCTGTCTAAGCACCCAACAGATCCTTTATTTTCAAGTTTGAACACAAAAACAGCCAACTAATCCTAAATGGGACATTAAACTTGGCACCCTCAGGTTGTGAGATGATGAGCAGCAGCAGCAGAAGAAACAAGACGTATGGAGCATTACCTGAATTGGGTTCAAGCTTTTGCATCCGCTTGGGCTTTC
This sequence comes from Gossypium australe, assembly GCA_005393395.2. Lineage (NCBI taxonomy): Eukaryota > Viridiplantae > Streptophyta > Magnoliopsida > Malvales > Malvaceae > Gossypium > Gossypium australe. Next base: position 12,219,068 of record CM016622.1, on the reverse strand, counting down.
ATGTTATTGGTAGGCCTCGTTTGCTGTTGCCTCAGCACACACCCAACCCAACACGGAGACGTTAACAGCACCAACGCCAGCTGCTCTTGTGACGGCGGATATACTGGTGTTTGATTTTCCTTTTCTGTTTTTTTTTTTCCTCTCTATTTATACCTTCATTAGTTTAGGCATAGAACATGACTTGATTTTGGGTGATTGTTTTAATGGCATGTTATATAGTTTGCTTAGAATTTACGGTTTCCTCTTTTGTACTGTCATGAATTTTTTGTACAGAACTGTCTTCTGCTTTAGAATTTTATTTCTTTTGTTCGCTTTGCTAAGCTGTTAAATTCCTTTTTCATTTCAACTGTTAAAACAAGTTGTATGTTTCTTCACAAAAATGGTGATGGGGTTTCAGCCTGGGTTTTGGGGTAGCTGTATGTTGGATGCTTAGCAATCAGATGAGAAAAAAAGCTAATAATAGCTCAAAGGTTAGTGTGGTGATGGCCTGTCATGGCAGGATGATCCATAACATTAACTAATGCCGTTTTTTCTCTTTAACTTAACTATCTGAAGTCGTTTTCTGGAATTTTATTAAGATATGTCCAAGTAGAAAACTTGACCTAAACTCTTAAGTTCCAGTTCGGGCAGATTATTAGTTTAAATATATCACAAAATTATTCCAAACTCAACTCGAATTAACCAAAACCAATACTAACCCATTTTGAAAAACCAATCATCAAAGCTAGACAGTCCAAAACTGAAAACCCACACCCAAAAATATTTAGAATACTCCAAAATCCGAATTAACCCAATCCAAGTACATAAGACGCACAAACAATCCCACTTGCCCAATTGACATGCCTAACAGGATCATCATTATTTTTTCAAATATTAAATACATAATCCATTTTAAAGTTAATTGTGCTTTACATATTATTTTTATAATCCATTTTCAACGTATCAATCATACAAGTCATATACGAATACAAATGCAACTATATATCTTCGTTATATACATCCATATGTTTCTATGCAGAATAAATTTCCATCTGCTTGAATCCACTTAATAGGAGTAGATATCAACAAATAAACAAAATTTCGACTTCAAGGCTTTAAGCTTATATAAATGTCTATGCCAATGCTGGTTCTTGTTTACCGGTGGAACATGTAGACAATCTCAAGTCATTGACCATAACGTAAACAAATCTGCAAAGCATATTCACTAATAAACTAAGCAAAAAAAGGGCTCAGCAACCCCTTTCAACTTGGTGATAGGCTCAAAAAATCAAAATTGCATATAGATAATTTTTTCCCTGACTTTGCTTTTCACTCATGTACCGTAGCTCCGGTCTCCTGCATCTCCAAGTCCAGGAATTATAAACCTGACACCAACGAAACCACAGTTGTCAAATATAAAATCTTCTCACAACAACCATAAGCCAAGTCCAGTGGAAAGAGCAACCTTACCCTTTCTCATTAACAGTAGGATCGATAATTCCAGTATATACATGAAGCCTGAAAATCAGAAAACCAGTAGAAAAAAAACATCTAAATGCTATAAAACTGTCCAAGTTTTCTCTACATGGAAACTACATTCGGAATTTAATTACCCAGGGAATTTCTCGCTCAGCTTTTGAAGGGCTGGAGGAGCTGCCAGAGCAGATATCTGTTATAGAGCAGCACACTTCATTAGTAAAGTGTTTTTGTAGTCTGCATATACTTGGTATGTGGGAGATTTAATGGCTGAAGCTTGACTGCTAATAGGGGCTCAACCTAAGAGTTTTGTCTAGAAACTTCTAAAAGAGGTCATGATCTTCTAATATAACTATGTATTAGATGAACAAGCGAGCAATATAAGATACTATTTATACGCATTTTAGCCCAAGGCAATGAGAATTTGATATCATAAACTAAATGCATTAGTGATTAACTGAAATATTTAACAACGAACATGTATACCTAAGAACTTCCAAAATGTAAATACAACTGAAACTAAAAAGGATTCTTCCAAATTATTTACCACTTTAATTTGCTTGTTGTCAACTCCACGTTCCTTTATGAGGTTGAGTGCAGCCACAATTGTGCCACCTAAAATTTTTAACACAAAAATTAGCTAAAGTAGAACAATTACAAAGCACACATCTGTAATAATTTGAGAAACACAGGTACAAGAAGAATAGGTATATTATATTGACATTGAGGGAAAATGCCAGAAAGCTTAATAGTTATACAGGATGGATATAATATAAGATATCAATATGTTGGATGAAGATTAGAACCTGTTGCTAGCATAGGATCTACCACAAATATTCGAGATCCTTCAGGAAATTTGTCAGGCAACCTACAGAGGAAATTAACATAAGTTACACACACTATAACATAAGTAACAGTAAACAGCCACTAATGAGACTTAACAAGAAATTAAGTCGGCACTGAAGCAAAGCAAAAGGATGAAATCAAGCTGATCAAACTAAAATGCTACAGTATACTTCAACTAGAAGGTAAAGTTCCAATTGATTACAATACCAAGAAAAGTGAAGTGAATTCTTACTTATTAAGATAAACACTTGGCAAGAGCGTCTCTTCATCTCTGCTTAACCCTTCATACATGAACCCACAAGTAATCAATCATAAAGAAGGTGAGGGGATAAAAGCTACAGTCTTAACTAACAAGTAGGAATCAAAAGCTGGGCTGGGAAGTGGACGGGGAGAACTTGGTAGCTTTTACACCAAGCTTACCTAAATGGTATGTTTTTGTAGCTGGCAAAATGGATGATGCGTGTTCAGCCAAAGCAAGACCAGCTCTTAGGATTGGAACAATCTGAGAAACTAAAACTAAAAGGTATTAGATACTGACTTAACATAAAATTTTCTGCTCAACCAACTCAGAGAGACATCAGGAATAAAAAAGCTGGAGCAAAAACTAACCGCCAAAGGTTCCCTTGGATCGACAAATTCAACTGAAGCAATAGCCATTGGCGATTGAATCTCTCCATTTACAGTAGGCTGGCAGCAGTAAACCCAAAGATACATATAAGTTCCAAGAAATGCCACTACAATTTAGAATGAACATAGATGATTTTTCCCAAAGCATAAAAAGGAAAGGCATTCACAACATAATAACTTACGAGCCAATCCCTTGAAGCTTCATACATAAGTAGCCTCCCCAACTCAGCCATGGCATTTTCTGATAAAAAGAAGAACAAAAATTGATATTGAGATCTTATCCTATCAAAGACAAGCTTATTATAATCTAAATTCCAAGAGAACTCACTGAAAATGGGGCAAGGAGTCTGCTCATTCCTCAAAACCGAAATCCAGTGCTTAATTAACGGATGTGGAGGCACAAACACCTTAAAGAAACATTATTTAAAAAAAAATCCAAACTCAAAAGAAGAAACTACGTCGTATTCAGGAAAACAGAAACCAAAGGTAAAGAAGAAAACCGACCAGCATTCTATCATCGGAAATAGGCTTTTCCTCGGTGGCCATATGAGAATTGACCGTCACAAAGCCCATCCGTCGCCTCCGCAGCCACCGAGAAGTCGATATAGAAAGCTTTTAAAAAGGAAAAAGAGAAGATTAGTGGAGATCTTGGTGAATGAAATGGCGCCAAAGTTAGAGAATAAGAATAAAATAAAATAAGGGTGGGGATTGAAGTTTCACCTTAAAGGGATGGCTGTGGTGGGTATGGGAGTGGGGTTTAAAAGGAGGAATAAGGAGCGTAGGGTTTTTGAGGGGCACGAAACGCGGCGTATGGGAGGAAGGACACCGGAGACTAAAATTAATACGGCAAGCCATGCATCCGATGATTTCGAAATCTCTGGCCAAACCCAAATCGCCCAAATTTACGTTTAAGTGGAGTAGTTGGAACTGCCTTTTTTTCGTTTTGCCTTTTGCAAGATAAGACCCTCTCTTTCCTTTTTTTTGGGTCCCAAATCGAGGGGAATTTGTTCTCTTCCCTCTTTTGGATCAGATTTTAGGCCACTTTGGGCCGTTCCTACACTTTCTTCTTTAATTTTAAGGCAGACTTCACTTTGGGTTTCTTAATTCAATATTTTTTAGGTAATATTTTTACGATTAAATTTTTTTAAATTCTTATTTATAATAAAATTTAAAGAATAAAGATTTTGATAGCTAAAAATTAAAACATGATTTAATGGGACGCAGGGAGTAGCAAATATTGAATTTTTTTAATCTAATTTATTTGATAAATATGAAATATTATTTCATTCAAACAAAAAAAATAAATCAGGTCTGTAAGACCACAACCTAATAATTGACTTATAAGCACACAAACAACAAAAAAGAAGAGAAAGGAACAATCCAGAGAAGATCAAACAAACATACGAATAAAACAACCCCAACATAGGCAAAGTGTGAATCCGTAAAAATCTTTAAGCAGAGCAATTAGATATGGTTTTCATAACCAAATAGTAGCTTAAAAGTCGGGGCCCATTTTGCGGGGCACTTGTACTATCAGCTTCAACTTACAAATATGTTTTATTTAAGAATTTATTAATATTTTTAAATCTTTAGATATTTTGATAAAGTCTTAAAATATTGATAAATCTTTAAAAATATTAGTAAATTTTTAGATATTTTAGTAAAAGTTTTTCCTATTGTTTTTTTAGTGGTCCTCACCCTATAATTTCTTTTAGCGCGGCATGTGATGCATAAGGATCATCCTTTGAGGCTGCAGCCATCGGTGCCTGGCAAGTGCATGGTCTGCAATGATACATGCACGTCTTTGCATTATAGATGCGCCCTTTGCTGCTTCGATCTTCACCTCAAGTGTGTTTTAGCATCTTGTGAGGAAGCATCAACGACATCCACAGCTCAATCTTTGAAAACATCAACTCAACCACCATCATCAGCTCCGCCTGCTTTTGGTGCTTGTTATGGTTATGGTTATCGCTGTGGGGCATTTCCACCACCTCCAAATTTTATGTATGCTTACGGAGCCCCTCTTGCACCGCCCCATTTCAGTCCTTATGCTAATGGCCATGGAATCCCATCTAGCTCGTTCCAGAATAACTTCCACTATCAGCATGGTAATAGTGGTCAAGGTCAAGGAGGTGGTGGAAAGCTCGTTGTTTTTGGAGCCTTGTTCACGTGATCGAGCTCATAACAGCATTGGTGTTTCAGCTGCTTCCCTTTCATCTAATTTTCTCTCTCCAAACATTGTAATTTAAAGCTGTTAAGAACAATGTAAAATTCCTGGAGTGTATAATTCCAACATGGAATTGGACATTTAAAGTTATAATCTGGAGGAATAATTCATTTCTTTAGACGATAAGCAATCAAAAGGACAACAATTCATTGTTCCTAAGACAAAACTTTGCCCCTGCCTTGTCTTTTGTGTAGAGAAAGTAGAACGAAAACATAATAGAATCAGCATCATCTCATATTTCACCATCCCACAGTTCTTCAAGGCTCTTGTAAGGACTACAAGTTGGATGTAATGCGAATTCCCCGCGGAGGAGTCTTTGCTGCGAAAGAGAATCGAGAATTCTTTAGTATAATAGTATGCATTCATGTACGTCCATATATGATGAGTCATTTTTTTTCTTTTTCCAGCAAAACACAAATATGAGACAAAGGCATGTTTTACCTGATGGATGCTTGAGAATTTGGGGAAGATCTCCGGAGGTATAGACCAATCAAAAAGGCTCAAGTTTTGCTTGATCCTAGACTCGTTCACACTTTTCGGAAGGACACTGTGACCACTATGAATACCCCACCGCAGAGCAACTTGTGCTGGAGACTTGTTAAGTTTTTCAGCAATTTCAACCAAAATTGGTTCCTTCAGTACTTCTCCTTTAATCCAAGACCCTGGAGATCCTAGAGGGGAATATGCCTGCAACAATATTCAAATTCATATGCTTCAAATGTAAAGAGTCTCTGTACTATATAACATGATTGAAACGAAATTGATTATGCGTTGTTATACCGATAGATGAACACCAGTAGACATGCACAAGTTGTGTAACCCAGGTTGCTGCCAAACAGGATGGCATTCAACCTGATTGACAGCAGGAGGAACTTTGGCATACTTGAGCAGATCCTGCAACTTCTTAGTCGAGAAGTTGCTGACTCCAATGGCTCGAGCCTTACCAGATTTATACAAGCTCTCCATTGCAGCCCATGTCTCTGGAAGACAAAGGGGAGCCATCATTTCAGGGTCCCATCCTCTCATGCCAGGCTTTGTACGAAATGGCCAATGTATCTACATTTGTGAAAATCAAGGTAATGGGGAAAAAATGAACTAAAATAGCATATTTTCTTCTTATTCTTTTTTTTTTTTTTGAAAGATTAAAATAGCATATTGTCATTGATGGTTTCAGTGGTAAACATACAAGATAGAGATCAACATAGTCAAGTTGAAGGTCTTCTAGAGTTCTGGTCATTGCCTTTGGGACGTCTTCAGGTGCATGATCACAACACCTTTCAAAAAAAAGGGAAAATAAAAATGGAATTGAATTCATCTTTAACCTAAATATAAAATCTGGGGTTTTACTTTACCATAGTTTTGATGTGATGAACAATTCTTTGCGCTTCACCACTCCTGAAGAAAACAATCCCTTCAATGCAAGCCCAATCTACATTTTCAAGTCACTTCACAACTTGGTAAATCAAATTATATTAAAAAAAAAACCCAAAAAAGAAAGTGGAAAATTTTACCTCTTTTTCATTATCATAAACATGGGCACAGTCGATGTGTCGATAACCAGCCTACAAAAAAATGTCACCATTTCTTTTATAATACATATCGTTCGTAGGGAAAGCAGAAAGAGAAAGTAGAAATCAAAAGGCACCTTGACTGCAGTCACGACAGCTTCACCAACAACACCTGGAGAAGCTTTCCAGGTTCCCAAACCAACAGACGGTATTTTAGCTCCAGTGTTGAGCTCAAAATAAAAAGGTCCATGTCCAGTTCCCTTGTCCATTTTTCCCCTACACTGATTAACTGGTACTATGATATTGGTATTGCAAATGTGAGACAATGATATCAATGATTTTGCTGGCAGAAAAGAGAGAAGAACGATTCTTCAGCTTTGGTCCTGGAATCCGGTGGTTTAGTTCCGTATGGAACCTATCATGCTCATTTCTATTAGAATCCTATACGTAACAAAGTTCGAAACTCCCACAACTACAATCAGAAGACCTTGTTTGACACACGTCTTTCTAAGGTTCAGTTTTATCATTTTTCAATATACTACCTAGTTTTAACTTACATATATGCTAACACACTTCTCTTGTGATAAACAGTTACGAGTTAAAAGACCATACATATTGCTTGTATAATAAATATGGGGTTAAATTGATAAATATATGTATGGTTTGGGTAGGTCCTTCACTTATTTATGCAGCAGCCCTTATGGCATGGAATCTGCATCTGCTTTGCTAATGCTAGAGCTTTCTTATTTTAGTAGTAGTCTTTGATTGATCATTAGACATGGACATACACAGCTTATAGTGACAACTAAAATCTCTTTCTTCATTCATTTCACGAGTGACATGTGTAAATTGTAGATTTAATTATTGTATTTTTAATATGGTCATTTTTAACTTATGTACTTTTTAGAATTCTAAAATTCTAATTTTAGTCTAGTAATAGTTATTAAATTCATTAAGGGTATTCGAAGAATGAGAAGAGAGTGAAAAAGTGGAAAGAAAATAAATTTTGGGAGTGCTTTATTAGAAAGAAAAACGAAAAGGAAGAAAATGGGATAGAAAAAACATTTTCCATCCTAATGTATACAATTACATGAAATTAAAATTTATATCATAAATTTATAATATCAAATGTACAAAAAGATACCAGTTGAACTTTAGCTAACTTAGCCCCGTATTACTATGGCAACAACAATAAAAACATGATTTTGAGTTCATTTAAGTACATAATATTTTCCTATTTCCTATTTCGGATCAAGTAACAAAATTTATATTTATGTCAATCAAATGTCTGGATAAAAACTTCATTATTTTCTAATAGTTTAATACTATAAAAAAGTGTATAATAAGATTCTGTAAATGTCGGTCACAATTTTTAATTGATACTTTTGATGGCTGATAGTTTTCGTGGTTAATTTATGCCCGTGGAAAAACTGGCAGGAATTCAGAGCCGACCAATTGTAGGCTCCCTTCCCGACCTCATCTTTGACTCTTGAACCTGTATTTTCTAAGCCAATTTTTAGCTGAATCTCACTTTCAATGACCCAAAGTTGCAATTAGCAAAGCAAACTCACCATGAAATGATGAATTTCATTATCGTCTACAAAGAGTCCGCTCTAAATACCCCCATATAATATATGCATTAATGATACTAATGTCTTAGATTCAGTTACATGCAGGTAGACATAATCACCGAAAGTTAGTAGCATGTCGACTCAGATTTCACCATCCCAGAGTTCTTCAATGGTCCTGTATGCACCACAAGTCGGGTGTACAAAATTACTGCCTCTAATTAGCTTCTCCTGCAATGGAATGTTATATTCAATACTTATCTCATGAATTAAAGACCTTATGTTACGTCTCAGAAATGAAGTTATACAGGGTGCACAAAAGCAAACCAGTAAGCTAGTCAGGAGTAAATATGCATGCATAGGTAAGAGAGACAACTGAAGGGAAGGAAGCAGTGATAACGACGAAATGAAGTTAACACTTGCCTGCTCGATTTCAGAAAACTTGGCAAACAGATCGTCTGGGATAGACCAGTTAAAAACATCAAGGTTTTCCTTCAGCCTTGCCTCACTATTGCTCTTAGGCAGTACACTGTGGCCCCTTTGAAGTCCCCAACGGAGAGCCACTTGTGCCGGAGATTTCCCCAATCGCTCTGCGACCATTTTAAGAACCGGGTTTTCCTGAACTCTTCTCCTGATATTTTCTCCAGCTTGGCTACCCAATGGTGAATATCCCTGTGATCAAAGAAATTAACATCCATTACCAATACAATCAGCCTTCTTAGCTGATTCAAGATGGTTAAAAAAAATTATGCTGCTTTAAATCTGCAAACTCACAGACAAGTGAATTCCCTTGGAATGACAATATTCATGCAGCTTAGGCTGCTGCCACACAGGGTGAAGTTCCACTTGATTGACGGCAGGAACTACGTGTGCTACTTCCAACAGATCTCCGAGCTTCTTCGTAGAGAAATTACTCACACCAACAGCCCGAGCCTTACCAGAATCATACAGTGCTTCCATTGCTCTCCATGTACCGGATATGTCAGGTTGAGTTAAGTTTTCGGGCAGAACTCCAACCGAACCCTTTTTCAAACTGGCAGGCCAGTGTATCTTCACAAGTCATCACAAATATCAACAAATTTAGCTTTATTTTCAATGTGCCATAATATGCAAAACTTCAGCTATTTGACATTTAGCTACAAAGAGGAACAAATAACATCATCAACTTTAACAAATCAACAAAAGAAATTTCTGGTCCATATCTCAATTTTCAAAAGGAAACGGAACTTGTGTACTACACACCAGGTAGAGATCAACATAGTCAAGCTGCAAATCTTCCAAAGTTTTATTTAAAGCCTCTGGTACATCCTCAGGCAAGTGATGGGTGCACCTGATCATCATTTTATATGTAGCTTAGAGAATAGGAACCAACTACTTGAAAATATCAATTTTTAAGTACGGCTTAATTACTAAACCCTTCAGATTATAAACTGAGACTAAATAAAGGGGGAGAAATGAAAAAGGGGGAAAAAGCCAAAAACCAGAGCTTGGAGGTGATAAATAAGTCCTCACGCTTTACTACACCATCATCAAATAACTCCTTCAAAGCAAAACCAATCTGCATGCATGTACCAGAAAAATAAACAGTTATATTAACTGGTTGGTGAATCTATTAAATCAAGACTGAGAACTTAAAGAAAGAAGTGGAAAATAATCACCTCCTTCTCATTGCCATAGATAGAAGCGCAATCTAGGTGTCTATACCCAACCTGAATCCAACAAATATATTTGTAAAACCCAGATATTCAACTGAAAATCACAAACAAAAACCACCCAAAAAAGAAAACAAGAAGAAGAAGATACCTTGACGGCAGTAGCGACAGTATTTCTAGTAACAGCATAAGTGCCGAGCCCAACAGAGGGGATCTTAGCTCCCGTGTTTAGTTCAAAGAATCTGATTTCGTCCGCCATTTTCTTGCAACTATTGCAGAGAACATAAAGAAGAGAACATAAAAAAACCAGCACTTACTAGAAGATATGTACGTTTCAACAGTTTGAACTTGGAACCGGAAGCTGGCGAATTTATTTCTGGATGAGTCGCCTGTCCTCAGAATCAATTATCGAGGAAGGTTATTAATGGTTGCACTTGCTCCACGTATTATTCCTGCTTTGGTATCAAATATTGGAGTTTTCTCACCCGTCCGATGTGGAAAAATGTAAGTTTCAAAAATGGGATATTTTATAAAATTTAGTTTAAAGTAAATGTAAAAAAAAAAAAGTATAACACATTTTAATTGGTTGCAATGATGTAATTATTATTATTTTTTTTATATATAAGTATAAACTGTTGACTTAAAATATAACAATTAAAATTGAATAAACAATATCAATATAAATTTTTAACTATTAATATTAAATCCAATACAATTATGCAATATAAGAAGTTGACTTTTGGGAATTTTATAGTTATTATAATTAGCTTAATATTAATTATTATAATTTTTTACACATAATTCAATACAATTATGCTGAACAAGGAGTTGAATTAGGGAATTTAGTAGTCAATTTTTAACTATTAATTATTGTACAAAGCATGATCAACAACACATAAACAGATATACTTCCAAAGTATGTTTGTAAATTTAATATTTATAAATATTATTGTTAAGAATTGAATGTAAAAGTAAAAAATCAATTTACCATAATTAGTTTTGTTCTTCATTTAAATATTTTGGTTATGAGATTGTTGAGTGTTTTTGAGTATGTCCTTCAAATAGATTAAATTCTATATTTATATGATACGGTTATTGTTTATGGATGAGACGTCGTAAATAGGTTCCCATGCATGTCAACACATATCCTATTTTAGGGTCAACACATGTTTCCTAGAGGTGAGTTCGCTTCGTGTATTTGAGAATGAAGGCACAATCAGTTGTATACAACTGTACCACTCCTTAACACGTGGTGAAGTGTATGTGACAATCTAAAGTAAAAACCAAACGTGATAAGTTTCTCTCTTGGTGATATCTCACCTCGCGAGGTCAAGTTCTCATAAGAGTCACTTTGTAACTATTCCTTGAAGTAGGTGGGGGACAAGTTGTTACGGTACTCATCATTATTGACCCGCTACCTGATTAAGTCCTAACTTGTAGTCTATACGGTTCGCACTTGAGTTTGCACCAGAGGTGTTCATTCCGAACAGAAATGTAGGTTTGAAATTTGATGTCAACAATCCCTTAATCGAGTGAAATAATTTTATTATTAAATAAATAAAAATCTACTTTATAAGAATCAATTGAAATAATAAGAGAGTTGGTGGTGGAAATGAGATAATAACTTTTATTTTTTTTATATTTAATAGATTAATACTCTGAACCAAAATAAAATAAGATTAATTTTATCTTTTATTTTCTTTTTTAACTTTTCAACCTCAGATTTTATCATGAGAATCATATTGTCATATTTATGAGAAAGTAATTCTTAAAGAAAGCTAGATTCCAAAAAAAAAAAATTTTGACATATCAAACATTTCAATAATTTATAAGGAGAAAAATTATCATTTTCCATAAATAGCCGATTATCTACTTATGGAAAAAAAATTCATTATTTGTTACTTTTATAAATTAAAAAATATGCTTAAAATCAATTGATTTAATTTTTGAAATAGGTATGAAACAAGCTTAGATTTCAGTGTTGATTTTAATTTTATAAAGGGATAATGATATATTTGGGTCTTGTACTTTATCAAATATTCCAATGTGGTCCTCTGCCTCATCTTTGTGCCCCTCCAAAATTAAGGTGACACCTGTAACATAGTTTCATGTTGAGTTGACGCTAGTAACATCCCTTCAGTAGTTCAATTCTTGTTGCAGAGTAAAAGAAATGTAATAAAAATGAGTAAATAAAAGCAAAAGACGAATATTATGTGGCGTAGACAATAATTTGATTCATCAACCTCCATTTTCTCAAGAATAGTGTCTGATGGGTGGGAAAATATAAGTTATGGGGTTGAACTTTTCTTCTCTTCTTAATTGCATCCTATTTAGTATTGGGTTACTAGGACCATTTATGTCAAGCTTCAGATGATTTTATTTTACTTGTTTGTCAGAAATTTGAAATTTTAACATTGATTATGGATTTATGCACCTTGATCAAAATCATTATTAGCTTAATTTCAATTATTTTTAAGAAATGATAAATTATTATGTTCTAGATGTTTTATACATATATTCTTGTAATATCTTAGCTTTACAATTTGTGTTTTTGTATTCTTTAATCAAATAGAACTTAAGTCTAAACTACAGATTTCATCCTGTGGATTTCAACTATGATTTTTGCGGATCTTATTCAATCTGATAATATCGTCGGTATTGATTCTCATCGTTTGTTTCTCACAGAGCATCCGATCAATTATAAGTTTATGGTGGCTTCTTTTGACATCATAATAGTTTTGATCCAAAAGCATCTTACAATTGATTGAAATCTCTGCATTGGTTTTTTAAAGCGCAGACGATTTATTTCACAAACTGCTCAAGGCATTAATTACTTTTTGATTTCTTCAACTTTCTGGCAAGCAATTTGAGATTTGGTAATTAATATTTTCTTTAGCATGGTGGTCGAGTCGAGGTTGTAGGAATAAAATGGCGTTTAAATCGAACAAGAAATTTACCAATTTTTCTTTACATTAGAACAGAGTCTCTTAACTGACTCTAATCCATTTGTCTATAAAATAAATGAAAAAAAAGGAGGCATCCACGGAGTATATATGCTTGGACTCACTCTCATCAACTCAACCCAACTGAAAAAGTAAAGCATTCTCTCTCTTTCTTTTCCTTCCAAAACCATCAATTATGATCTGCTAAGCTCATCTTAATTTTCTGGCTATTTCTTAAATCCTATGCTTTTAGTTTTTAGTTGGGAAGGTCCAAACTCCAAGTCTTCAAATCCCCATTTCCATATTTGTTATTATTATTTTTTGCCTTAAAATATGGAACCAAAAAGAAGCTGATTTGGAACTGGATTTGGGGTTGTCATTAATGGAAGAAACGGTTTAAGATTCTAGGGTTTCTCTTCTCTTCTATTTCCTGTGAAAGGAGGGCCCTTTGATTTTCGGGGATAGAGGGTGCCCTGCCCTTAGCTTGAAGGAACAAGATGAAGGTGTTTATAGGAAGTCCAGGAACGGTGAGTGGGTTAATGCTAAGGATATATCAATGTGCATTTGCTGCTGCTTCCATTGCAGTCATGGTCTCCGCCTCTGATTTCTCTTCCTACACCGCTTTCTGGTAGTTTCTGTTTTTACCTTTTTCTTACTTTCGATTCTGCTCTCAAATTTTACGTTTTTAGATTCAACGGGGCTTTTTTCCTTTTTGTTTTTCCTTGTTTCGGTTTATGTGGAAATTTTAATCTTCTTTTTATTTTTTGCCATTATATCAGTATTCCGAGGTTTGATGATTAACATAATTTTAGGTGAAATTATGTGTTTGAATCGGATTACTTATCAGCTTGGGAGCATAATTTTATTAGGCAAAAACTATGGGTGAAAGATAATTACCTTAGCTGATTTGTAGACTCGTGGATTATTACCTCTTTGAATGTTGGTGCAAATCTGTTTCTAGTGCTAATATTTAAAAGAATCCTGCAGCTGTTTTTGCTACTCTGGGTGTTCTGGTTTCAATTTATTGGATGTTGTTTAGTTTCTAGATTTGAAATCTGGGTATGTTCAGTTTTTAAGTTAAGATCAATTTTGGACCGTAGTATTTGTGCTTTCTGTTTCTTATGTCAGCTGAGAAGCTTTAAGTATTGACCTTAGAAGCTTTAAGTATTGACCTTGGAGGGTATCATTCCAAATTCCAGTTTTGTGTTTTTGTTAAAAATGGAGATGAATGAGAATTTGCTACCTTCAATTTTACAGTTTGCTTGCATGAATGTTTAGCCTACCTATTCTTCTGAAATTTTATTTTAAGCTGAATAAGAAGATTTAACAATGGTGTCTGGGGAAATAATAGAAAGTTGGTTGTTTCAAGTTTACTTTTGTTCTTAATAGCAATTTTTGTTTCAAACTGAGTGATTATGTTGGGGTTAACCGCACAGCAGGAAAAATGAACTGATCTCTATGGAACTTTTCTTCTACTATACATAATGCAGTGATGATGGTTTACAATATAGTAACAGCCTTTAACACAGCCCTTCATTTGTGTTAATGACATTCGAGACAGAAATATAATATAGGTTTGAATGAACTTGAGTGAATAGTTGACTAAAAGTATATAATCTCTTTATGAGTCTTCTGTTTTTCATGTCTGATCCTTCAAATATGCAACTCTGTTGGAACTTGTTCTTGTTCATTTTTGAAGTCTCACGAAGTGTGGGTTTCTGTTGTGAAAATGTTGAAATCAGCTGTTTTGACATGTAAAATAGCATTTAAGCTTATCTTGTGTGGAATCTTATAGTTCTATATATTCCTGGGAAAGGGGGGAATGTTTAGGTTTGATGGGGTGGAAAGGATGGTTAAAGTAGAGAAGAAATGCACTGCAATAATTGTTATTTTGTGCAGCTTTGATATTCTTTATGTTCTCTGTTTCAGCTATTTGATTGCATCTATGGGGCTTCAACTGCTATGGAGCTTTGGTCTTGCATGTCTCGATGTTTATGCTTTGAGGAGAAAGAGAGATCTTCAGAATCCAGTTCTAGTGAGCCTATTTGTTGTAGGTGATTGGGTATGCAGCTTTTCTCTAAGAACCCCCTCTAAGCTCCTTTAGTCCATAAATGGATGTATGAACATTGATGTGAATTAGGTTTTTTACAAAAATTGCCTGCTATAGTGCCATTTGGTATTTGCCATTTTTCAAATTAGTTATCCCTTATTTTCCCCATATTATTATTATTATTGTTATTATTATTATTATTTCATGTTCAGGCTGTTTATGATTCCATAAATGGTTTACATAACTCTTTAGACCTCTTCTTATTCTATCAAATACAGCCTTTCTGTTTCCTGTATTGCTTGTTTCTATGGCGACCTGTCTCCATTTGTGATTGACAATAAAGTGACATCTTACATGGATGGAGGACCAGCGTCTTCATAATCTGTTTATGAACTCTAATGCATTTTGCTTTAATTTTTTAAGAATGGTGCTAGCAATTGTTATTTCAGTCTTCAAAATTCAATCTTCTCAGTTTTCTATTGGTATTTCCTACATGCACCTTAATTTTTGCGCATCATTTTTTTTTCTTGATACTCTTTCGGTCAAAATTGTATATCACTTGTCTAACCCTTCTTGAATATGCAGGTTACAGCTATGTTATCACTGGCAGCTGCATGTTCGTCGGCAGGGGTTATAGTCCTGTATGCAAGAGACTTGGACTTCTGCAGGGTTCAAACTCGTCTCCCATGCAATCAATTTGAAATATCGATAATTTTGGCGTTCATCACATGGGTTTTGGTCGCAATGTCATCTCATGTCATGTTCTGGATCTTAGCCTCTTTCTAAAGGATTCGAGGGTTCCCATGCTCGTAACATATGTCCACATAATAGCATCTCGTATTTGACATGTAAATGCTTCTTTTTCTTTTGCTTCTCATTCCTTGGTTTTTGACAATTTTGGAGCATTGGAGTAGTTTTGCCTCTGCAAGTTAAGGATTTTTGTTTTAGTATTCAATTTCAATTAAATCTTACTTGTTCTCAACAACTTCCAATCATTAACAAACAATCTTGTCAAACTCCTGTGGATGGATCCCTTGTCATTGTCGGTTGCGTCTTTTGCGATATTAAATAAGGTCTTGAATTGAAAGGCATGTGAACTTGCTCTTTCTTACATCTTCCAACGGACATCACATTTTGCCTGGTGTTTTATACTGTCATGTCTGATCAAGATATATGCACTGAGATTCGTCTATGTATGCTTGAAAAATATGAAGTTGGTGGTCTATATAAATTTCAGATTTCATCTAAGAAATCTTACTATTTTCCAGGGCCCGTTGATCATCCTAAACAAATCCTGGATCAAGCTTGATTTCTTGAATACCTATGGATTTGAAATCGTTAACATGCTCTTTGAAATCTTTCGGTTTAATAACTACATGTGGTTTACTGCTTAAACATGTATGGTGTCTTGCTGCTGTAGTCCTTAATGCAGTGTAAGTGTGGGGATTGAACCAGAATCTTCATGTTGTGCAAAATATGATTGAAACTGCATGTTTTACTTTTAAGGATAAGTTAGAAAATCAACTCCGGGTTACTTTAACAATTGATTGCGGGTGCTAGCTATTATGGCATTTACTTCTCTGAAACCTCACCAGCAACAAGGCTGATAATGTATTCAATCTCATCAGCGACTTCCTTCATGGAAGGTCGGTGTTGTCTCTTGTCATCCAAACATGATGCTGCTAATAGCCCCAATGCTTTAATGGTTTCGAGTTCTAACTTTTTAGCTCCTTCTTTGATCACTGGATCTACAGCATCCATCAGTTTCTCTTCATTCATTATATTTTTCATGTAAACCACCAAACTCACGTTCTCATCTTCTCTGTTAAAATCTATGGCCTTCTTTGAAGTCAAGAGCTCAAGAAGAACAACCCCGAAGCTATAAACGTCACTTTTATCAGTAAGCTGAAAACTACGGTAATATTCTGGGTCAAGATATCCAACAGTTCCTTGAGCCGAGGTATAAATGTGACTATCACCACCTTCTGTTCTTTCAACCAGCCGTGACAGACCGAAATCGGAAATTTTAGCATCAAGCTTTTCATCAAGTAAAATGTTGCTTGATTTCACATCACGATGGTAAATGGGCGGAACTGCTGCTGAGTGGAGATAAGCAAGGCCTTCTGCAGTCTGGTGAGCAATGCGAAGCCGATGTCGCCATGTGAGGGGAGCATATTTGCCGGAAATATGACAATGGAGGTTATCAAACAAGGTCCCATTGGG
The DNA here is from genome assembly GCA_005393395.2 of Gossypium australe. Lineage (NCBI taxonomy): Eukaryota > Viridiplantae > Streptophyta > Magnoliopsida > Malvales > Malvaceae > Gossypium > Gossypium australe. The sequence goes on along the minus strand of CM016622.1, from coordinate 12,201,970 downwards.
GATGAACTCGTAAACCATGAGAGGCTGTTCAAGCTCAACACAACAGCCTAGGAGTCTTACCAGGCACCTATGGTTTACCTGGCAAAGTATTCGGACCTCATTGAGGACTTGATCAGTTCCTTTGGTGTTCCCAACCTTTGCACGTTTGATTGCTGTTACAGTTCCGTCATCAAGAATGCCCCTGAAGACCTCACCGAAACCTCCAGATCCTACAAGGTTAGACGCAGAGAAGTTATTGGTCGCTTTCTTTATTTCTTTGCCAGTGAAAACCCAGGCTGATTTGCCATTGTTTCTGGCATTTAACATCTCTTCCCTTTCCTTGATCAGATTCTTCTGCGTTTCTTTCTTTATGCACCGGTGTTGCTTGTAAAGTATAATTCCGATCATTATAGCAAGTGAAAGTCCTCCCAGTACAGCCGTTATACCTGAAAAGAAATAAAAAAACATACAGTCACCATCACAATCACTACTTGGCAGGCATACATCAAATAAGAGGTCGGCACATACCACCAATGAGCACTATCTGCTTCTTTTGTTTTTTGCAGCGTTTCCCTGGTCGGCATTTCGTACCTAATTGAATAGAAGACAATATCTTAATGCTTATGGCTGAATGGAATAGTAAGAACTGTTCTTTAGCCATTTTCGCCGGTTTCAAGAGGTGAAACTTTTGCTGTTTTGCTATAATTTTCTATAATCAACTTGGTTTTTTCACAATCAAAGGAAAACGGTTACTTACTTCGACATAATCCGTTGACAGGATCCCAGGTAAATCCTTTGTTGCACAAGCACCTTGTTGTTCGAACATTTGCTGGATCGGCTAAGCACTTGGAATGAAACAAGTTCTTGCAATCCATAGGTGCCTTGCAAGCCGGTTCTAGTGGCAATGCCCACTCGATCTCTAAACCAGGTTGAGGCCATTTCTTTGGAGGATTTACAGTGTCAAAGTTCACGAAGCTCTGATAGGCTAGACAACCTCTATCATGAATTCTCACCACATACGCGGTTTGTGAACCGCCAGTCTTGAACACACAACAGATAGGACTCCTCATGCATGCCGCTGCATTATCCTTTATATAGTAATGACATATGCTTGTTGATGTACAATTTATGGGTGCTTGCAAGTGAAACATTGCGTCGGTACAGTTCAGCAACAAAATGGTGTTACTGCTAGTGATGTTGAAAGGGAGATTATCATCAAGCTGGATTCCTTGTGTGCTGATATCACTCGAAATGCAACTATTACCCAAAAGACTTGGGGGCCGGAGAACTATCCGCTGAGTCATGGGGTTGATGGATATGATCATGTAAGATCCCTTTAGAGCATCAAACCATAGTGCCCCTGCAGTGCACCGAATCTTGTAGGCTTGATCTCCACAATTAGGTCCCGTGCTGAGAGGGTAAGGTACTGGAATGCGACCACAATTACCACAACGCACAAAGGCAGTTGCACACCCTGCAACTGAAAGCAGTACTACCATAAAGATCAACATTGAGAATACATATTTCTCCATTGTAGGAAAGGTTGGTGGAACTTGCAGCTGCGGACTCAAAGGATCTATTTCAAGTATTTGGTTACTCAGGATTCTAGAAGGACAATATTGGCCAGATTACTTGTACATACCAATGCGAAACTGTGTGATAGTAAATGAAGAAATTCTAGTTAACGTGGTTCAAAGGATATATTGGCAATTTACCTACGCTTAGTGTAGTTTGATGTAGAAAACTAGTTTAGGTTTCTTAAATACAGATCAGATTTTCTTGGGAAGATATGTGGGTTCACTGCAAATCATATGTTAATGCTCCTAAGTTCCACCGCATGGTGATGATTATACTTTCCTTAGATCTCGGGCTCCCCATATCTCTATGAAATTACTTACCTTCGAAATGGTTAATTTAAGGTAGTTTACAAGTAACTAAAAATATACAAATTCCACACTGCTCAAGGTGAACATAGTTTCTCTCGAGGATAATGAAGTGATGCATTCGAATCCTAAGCTTCGTTATATGAACCAACTGGGCTAAATCCCAAATTTGGTTTTTCTCAACCATTTCGTAATCAGCATAACACGAATAGGTTCAGAACCAATGGCACATCTATTGGCAGGCCAAATATGAATCTTATTTCATTTTTTACGAGATTTTAACTAATCCTATACCGAAGAAACAAATATTAAATAGCTAGAAATTATATCATTCATTGTCCATGATATTGAGTTTCCCATTCCCTCGGGTGAAACAAAAAGAATCTGGCATGCTGATATGCATCATTTGTACCATGCATGAATTTGTTCCAATGACCTGTGGGAATCTCAAGATCCAAGAGAAGCAGAATTTCCATTTAGTTTCCCATAACACAGTGTTCCCTAATCCACCATTGCAAGTGTGTTTTCCCAGACAATTTTCGTTGTTTCAACTTACATTTGTCTCCTTTGCATTGGAAGCTAATGTGTTTAGAATACGAATAAGCTTCCTATCATATTGAAAAGCGCGAAGATCCCTCCGATTTTCGTTTCCATTGGAAACAAGCCATTAATAACTTTTTTGCCATAACCCCCCATGGCACAAAATTGAATGGTTGATAAAACAACCGGTAGATGCATCTTTTTTATATTATTTGAGAAGGGCTTCCAGTATCAAAATCCATATTTAGATTAATACCACAACAGAGACTGCGATTTTGTAAGAATCAACCATTTTTCAAATGACAAATCTTGACAAATAGAGCTTTGGGTCCCGAATACGGACAATTATTTCATGGCAAACGTGGCCTATAACAATCTTGCATCAAAAGTAGAAACCAACATTCAGAACAACAGGAAAAAGATACTTGTTCATTATTGACATCGACCTTGGGTAAAGGACTTCCCTTCCTTTCCTTGTCTTTCAAGTATATAATCAAAATTCCTTTTTAGGTCTAATGATTGCAATTTTTAAGAGCGATAACGTTCTTCCATCTCGGAACATGGCATTCAAATGCAATTTTTTTTTCTACAGTTACTAAAGGATGTTATGTTACTGGTATAATTTCATTAGTGAAGGGATAGTTTTGTTTTTAACTTAGTTTGATTCTAAATTGTTGTTTTTTATGATCAAGATATCATTCATGTTCGTTTTACTATACATGAAAACTAATCTTTTCAAAGCCGTATTTGTCAGCTTCGATGAACTAGGCAGACAGCTTCGTTTATGAACATCTTGACTGGAAAACTGGTGAGGTGAACTCCCATAAGGCTGATGAAAGAAAACTCTACTTTGATGACCATTCAGATGGTTTCCATGGAAAAAGAAAGACCCAAATGAAGTAGAAACCAAACTTTTATGAATTAATGGCTCATTTTCGTTCATCCAACAATCTGGTAATAGAGATGGCGAACCTTTTTCCTTTTCCCTGGAAATATTAAGCACGCGTGCTCAAAGTGTCCTGTATTAATGGAAATTGCATAGATGATGCAGAGCAATCTTCTGTTTAACTTAAAGTGAAGGATTTCATGGATTTCAATGCCAAAGCAGGGGTGGTGTTGCTCGCATGGTCCCAAAAGGAATATGCAGCATACAGGGAACCTTTATGTAAAGAATAAAGATGTTTTGCTGCAAAAGCTCAACGGTGGAGAAATATGGTAAAAAAGTGACAAGATGCAAGTTATAACAGTTGTGAATTATTATGTTGGCAGTACTACTACTAAACATAAAGCCCCAAGCCAAGGGCTAGGGCTGGCTGGTAGCTACCCCTCATTTGCTTACCAATGGCTACAATATATGGATTTTATAATATGTTTGATCAAGATTTAATTTCAAGCTGATATAATGTTCTCTCAACAGAGAGCACGGTTTCCAATGGACAGTCTCTGAGTGCTACTTGAACCAATATGAAATCAGCATTTCAGCAGAGAACTTCATTTTCCATTGCAGGTTTCGAGGGAGCCGTGTATGGCCAAAGCTCGTCGTGTCCACTCGGGAAAGTGAAAGTGGGCCTCAAAAATCCATGAGGAAGCATAGTGAATTTGCTTTTAGTCCTAGTTCAATGCTTTTTTTTTTCTTTGCTCTATTTGCCTTAATTTTCACTCCACAACATCCTTTTTCCTAATCTTACTTTTAGGGGCCCCTCCTCCTCACAACTGGTCCCTGGTTTTCCCCAAACAGAGACCTTGATTCTTCACTTTTTTGCTTTTATTTTCCCCTCTTTTGAGGATTCAATTCTTTCCGGCAATGATCGGTTTGTTTTTACAAAAGGGGGCTTCGATTAAGTTTCATGCATATCAAAATGATGGGTTGCTGCCAGCAATGAGTGTCATGCCTAGATCTTTTGCTTCAAGTTATCATTGTTAATAATTGGTTACAAGTACAAAACAAAACAAAACAAAAACCTTGTGCTAAAATTTGCACTAACTGCGGTTTTCTTTATAATCATGGCCGACGCTCGGACATAAACATCCATTTTGTTCGTCTCTTGTTCATTCTCTACCAATACTCCTCACTTCAATAAGTATTGCAGGTTTATTAAATGCCAAGGCATAGTGATAGACAGAATCCTTTTCCGTTTTCAGAATTTTTTTCTGAATCGAATAGTAATAATTAAACTCCTTAAATAAAATTGTTGATACATTATACAATGAATGAAGAGATAAAAGGGGAAACAATTCTAGTCCAGAAGTAGAGAAGAAGAAACTCTCCCCTCTGGAATGTCTGTATAAGGTCGGACCTCGAGTCGGATTGTAAATATAAGACCTTTTTACAAGTGCCATATAAAAGTAGCAAGCTAACCTAACAAGTTTGATAGTATATTCACTCAGATAAAATTAAATTAATGAATCTAAATATAAGGAATAAATATTAAATTTATATATGAATTTTGGTTCACATGAATATTAATTTTGTGCGATTTTATATATAAAATTTTAATTTGATTCAATTTTTACAAATCATTAACAATATTATCAAATTAGCACTATTTTTATGTCGATATATTGCATATATAAATAATTATATTAGTCTGATATAAAAAATAAATGTTTATACTTATTTCTTTAAATGTTACAATTAAATCAAAATTAAAATTTCAGAACCATAATTTAAATTTGATATATATAATTATGCCAAATTAAAATTATGTATCAAATTACATATTAAACCTAAATTCATATATAAATATGATATTTCTCCCCTAAATATAATTAAAATAGAATACAGGACCGGAACCCGAAAAGAAAATAGAATACAGGAGCAATTTAAGTAGGAATTCTTTTTCTTTTTCAACTTCAACCTCGTAAACTAGTTATTCAATTAAAACCAAACACGTGTTACTTGGCACTGATCTGTTGCCTGCCGCCATCCCAACACCATTCGCTCCCTTTATTTTGTCGGCCCGACTTTTATCTTTTTATATTGCCTTAAATGCACAATTCGACGATTGAGTTATATATTTTTTAGTTTACTATTTTTTTACAAATTGATATTTAAAATTATATTTCACTAATCAGTTCTAAGATCAAATTTAACCCACATCCTAAACCAAATTTACAATTAAACCCAACACAAAGATCATCACGAAGGTGGGCCTACTTTAAGCTTGGATTTATTTGTAAAAACCCTCTACTTTAATAGAAATAAATATATATATATATATATATATGTAAAAACTCTATTTGGATAACCTTTGAAGAATAATCGTCTATCAATATTAATAGCTCTTCGTACTCTTAATAATGTGAACCACCATTACAAGTCACTTTTTTTTTTTTTTTGTAACAAATTGATATTATCTATGATAATTAAGCAGAAAGTTATGGTTCAACTAGTTGAGAACATCCCAAAAGCACAAGTCAATGAGTTGGATCAGTACTATAACCAGCTCGAGCAAAAGGAGGATGAATATGATGAAAAGCATTACTATAACTAAGAACAATATTACCCAAAACAATAAGAAGTAGGACAGTCGGAGCACTGAAACTTCAACCAGCATGGCCAGCTTCATAAGCTTATCGGTGTGGTTCATGGTATTTCACAATAATAAGGGCCTGAAAAGGGTGTTGCCCCCTAGCCACATGGTTTGCACCTGTAAATCGTTGTTGTTAGGCTACCTAGTCTTCAGCGATCAAACCTTTCTTGAGAAGAAGCATTAGAATAGTGGATTACTTGGGTTTATTATATGTATAGCCAAACATAGAGAGTTGGGTTGAAGTTTGGTGGTGCATTTGTTTAATTATTTTTTGTCAACATTTCCGAAAAAGTTGGAATATATACAAACATGATTTTTTAGACTATTAAAATATGTCTTCACTATATTTTTATAAACTGTTTCGATATTAAGAAAAAGAAAAGAAAAGCATAAATTGAAGTGGTTCTTACTTTTCTTTCAACTAAAATTATTATAATGACTTCTTATTGATTATTATTAACGTCACGATCATGTTTTACTTTTTTATGTTTTATAATTTTTTTGAGGTATGGAAATTATGTATGTCGGCGTTACTTTATTATTTTTTAGAAAGTCAACTTAACCTACAATTATATTCCCTTATCTTGCTTTATAACCCAAAAAATTAATTTAAATATGTCTCATTAAATAAAATTTGGGTCAGCATTTGGTTGTAAAACTAAGATTGCTAAGCATATTGCTCTGTATGTTACTTTTTAGGTTTTGTTGATTTAGTTGAAACGATTTTTTTTTTTGTTTGGTTGACTTTTGTAAATTTATCATAAAACCATATTTTATTAATTTACTCTTTTTTTTAACATGTACAAATAAAAAATTAAAACAATTTTAGACCATGCAAATTATTTCTTTCGATTTTAAATTTTACAATAAAATTAGTAAAATAGCATGTCCCACTCAAAAAATATTTAAAATTTAGTTCTTCTACCAATTGATATCGATGCAAATAGGAGAATAACGGGCTTCAACACACTTGAACTCATATTCTCCTGTATTGACAATAATACCTATACCATTCAAGCTATGACTCAACCGGCTTAGTAATATAATTTTGAATCTTATATTATTGTAAAAGCATAATGATAGATTTAGTCCTTAATATTTACATATTTATCATTTTATTTTTTATTTTTTAAAACTAAATTTGACCATTAACCTTTCAATACTTTCAATATTAAAAGCATATTTTATTTTACTCTTTTCAATACTTCACACATCATTGCTTTTAATATTAAAAATAAATGGAATCCACAATTAATTATTTTACAAAATCAGTTTAAAAAGCACTTTTTATAATAAAAAAATTGTTTATTTTAGATCACCACTTTTAATAAATATTTTTAATTAATTTTTATAAATCAATTTCTTTTAAAAAAACGTTTTCTATTTTAAATAATCACTTTTACTAAACATTTTATTTTATTAATAAGCTAAATTTATTTGTAAATTAATAATATATTAAATATTATTTTAATAATAAAAAACAGTTTAAGACGAACCTTTTAAGATAGTTGATAACCATTCAACATAATTGACAGCCAACATGATAGAAGCATGGTTTAAGACAAGCCTTTAAAAATAGTTAATAACCAAATCAGCAAAATGAAAGATTCGGAAACTAAGTATATGTTAAGTTTACTTTTCTTGGACCGGAACCAGGTAAAAGTTTTTAATCTTAAATCACACCGTTAATGGAATAATTAAATACTGACGCATAAGAATCATTTTTTAACATTAGAAATTGATAAAATTTTTAATAAAAAAATCAATTTATTCTTTTGATTTAACGTAAAGAGTCTAATTTATCTTTTTTTTTTAGTACAATGAGCAAAATGCAATCTAATTTTTAGTATTTAACATATAAAAAGATAAAAACATTCTCAAAATAATATAATTTACTTTGTAAAATAGCGGGATTTTAATTATTATCTAATTAAAATTATACTTGTTTAACTCATGATACCAACTTAATTAGATATTAGTATAATAGTTTTTAACAAACAATATTGGATTAGCTTAGTAATTTTGCCATCTAAGAATAAATAGTCAACTTTGTCGGTCCAATCCAATCAAAGTCTTTAACAGAAACATTATTAGCGAGACCAAATTTTCTGAATTCAGTATTCCCATCATTTTCTCTACTTTGCTTGATTTAGCAAAGCATGATGAATCATACTGATGAGGCTATGCTTATCTTTTGAATTGCAAGTACTTTTGAATTAATTTAACAGTAATTTTTTTAATTGTCGTGTTTGTTTTTACGTATGATACGGTTTTTAAAAAATATTTCTAAAAATATTAAATTTTATAAAAAAAATCTTTTCTAATGTTTGGATTATTCTCCAAATTACTTTCTATTATTTAATTTAAAAAAAAATCATTTTTGAAATTTATTTCACGATGAAACAAACACATCATAACTTATATTTGTTACAAAATATTATGAAATATTCTTCTTTAACAATAGAAATTTATTTTATAATAAAATAATATCTTATAGTAAATAATATATTATATATACTTAATAATAATCAATATATAATTAAAACTTAAATTGAAGTTTGATATGAAAGTGGACAATGACACATTGAAATTGAAAGGGATAAATTAAATTAAGTAGTATTTAAACAAACACTCATATTTATATTATTAAAATATTTAATTATTTTATACTATAAAAATTAATGGTGAGAAAATTGGTCACTACTGTCGACGGTGGATACCCTCTGGTTCCGACAAAATAATCTTTACTACGTATTTATAAATTGTAATATATATTTTTATTAAATATTGATATAACATTTTTCAATAGAATATTAAGAATTTTACTTATTGTAATATTAAATATTTTTTTAAAACAATAGATTATATTAATTACATTAATAATTTATTATATAATTAAATATAAATATGTATGTTTATAATGTTTGAAATTAATATTTTAGTATTTCTAATTATTTTAAAAATTAAAATTAAAATTTTATTATTAATATAATAAAATTTGATTTTATTAAATTAATTTTTATATAAAAACCAAATCAGTCTTGATCGGAATATGAGTTGTGTTGTTAAAAAAGGGAAGTCATTTAAAAAAAAAATTAAGACTTATTCTCCATTGACAAATAAATTTCATGGAATAAATATAATTGGAAAATATAAAATATATGTTTCGTAAGTATATTTTTTTAAAAAATATATCTTTAATTTTAGGGTTAAATATAAAATTGGTACCTGAACTTGTCCACTTCTATCAAATTGATACTTAAGGCCTTTTTGTTATTTTAGTTTGATACTCGAAGTTTTTTCCATCAACTAGTTTAGTACTTAAGCCTAACGACATTAAATTTTTGTTGACATGGCAGTGTTGGTCTTGAAAAATTGTCTTCCTTTAATTATTTTCCATTTCATTTTATATTTTTAAAAACCCTTTCATTTATTTTTTCTTTTAAAATTTCCTTTCCCCATTCTCTTCTTCTACCTCTTTGGCTGTTGCAACTTTTTTTTTTTTCGTTTTATCCTTTCATTATCTCTATTTGACTTCTTCGTCTTCTACCTCTCTTTTATTTGTTTTGTTTTTTTTTCTTTCACCAATTGTTTAAGTTTGTAATTTGCAATGACTTTATCTACCCAAAGTAGCCAAAAAAAGAAAAAAGTAATGATGAGGCTAACAAGGAAGCATCAACGAGCACCAAGAACAACAAGATTTCTATTGATATGTATTGCCATTGGTCTTTTATTGATTGGTTTTATTGTCGATATTTTATGGGCTTCATCTTCTTGTTTGAAGCTTTCATCTCTTTCGATTTCGAATAATTGGTTTCCTCATCTGATTTTCCCACTACATTTCCGTTCCAGTTCAATGACCCAAGGTGAAAAAACACTCTTTTTATTGTTTCGGTGGTGGAAAAAACCCAAGATGGTTCCTGCTTTTGTTCCTCATTTAGATTGTGCTGATATTTAGATTAAGAATCCTCAACTTAACGGTCAAGTTCCATGATGATTCAAAAGTTGAGCGGTACCATTATTTGGATTGGAGAACAAACGTCGATGACAATGTCGGAGTGCAACTGTGGTTCATGTTGGCGGCGAATAGGGTTGGGAAAGAGAAAAGGAGAATAAAAAGAGAAGAAAAAAAAAATGAAAACGGGAAAGAATAAAAGAAGAGGGAAAAGGAAAATAATGGGAAAGTGAAATAGAAAATGGACTATAATATCATCATGATATTTTTATGCTACGTGTCACAAGACTCAACGACGTTAATATTCTATTTTTAAGGGCGGAAATACTATTATCACATTATTTTATTATATTAAATTTAATAATGTATGTGTTAATATTTTATTTTTATCAATGAATTTTTTTGACACAATGTAAAAAATTATTCATAGTCCCTCTTCAATTCATTAATAAGATGATAATGCGCTTCAGCGTATTCGAATTCACGTCCTTTTGCATTAACAATAATATACATGCCAATCAAATTAAGACTCAATCGGTATTTATCGATGAAACTGATTAAATTCATTTATGAATCAAATTATTTATTAAAAAAAATCGAGCTAAAATATAGTTTAATAATTTAATTTAGGTAATTTTAAAATACTAAATTAATGACAATAATATACACATTTACCAAAGACATAAGATATAATATTTCATTGAAAAACAGAATATTAGCTAAGGGAGTTGGCATTGCTTATACGACACAGTCAGGAAAAAGAAAACAAACTGAAATAAAATAAAGAAAATAGACGACATACCATACCATCTTTTACAATATAAAATAAATTTGCTGGAATATCAACACTTCTTTTTTGTATTATTAAATTCATTGAACCCTAATCTATAGCACTTCATAATTTTCTTTTTGGAATTTATAGTGAGTTCAAGTGACATTATTGAAATAAAACTTATTATTATTTATTAAAATGGAGACATTGGAAGTTGCGGTTTCGAATCTGACATACATATATGTGCATAATATATATTATTTGTTTTGCTGATTCTAAAAATAAATATTTATTAATTAAGCTTAAATTCTCAGTTTTTTTATTATTATAAAAAATTGCAACTTGGAGTTCATAAAAGAAAGAATAGTATGTGGGTCAGCAGATGCACTAAAGAGTTATATATAAAAAAAATGTAGTTAGTGGGTCAGGGAAATGCACTAAAGAGTTATAAAATCTGACTTTGGGCGAGTTTGAAATCCGTTTTTATTTATTTATTGTGTTAATTTCACTGAATATTCTTATATTTTTTTAAATTTTAAATTAGGCTTTAAATTTTAAAATATCTTAATTGAGTCTTTAAAAATTAGTATTGTGTCAATCAGCACATTTCATTATCCTTGCAGTGAATTTAGGGGTTAAATGTCTAGGTTTTATATTATACAAAATAAGTATAATAATAAATTTAATTCTTAATATTTATATATTTTTTAATTTGATTCTTCTTATCAATTTAGTTCTCAAATTTACATCATTAACCTTAAAAAATTTAAATTGTTATTTTTTAATTAAAAATACTTATTAAAATATTATATTTTTTAAACGTGACGGTTCACGTGAAGAGACATTTAATCAACCATATTAGCATGAAGTACAATACTATAATACGAATTATTACTTCAATATTATTAAAAAATAATATTTTAATAAACATTTTTACTAAAAAAATTATACTTAGTATATGAATACTTGATGCGACATTATAACAAAACAAATAATATAAATAAATTTTAAAAAATTAATTTTTCGCCTATTAAATCTATACACGCGTTTAAAACTAAAAAATGATTTGAAGTTGAAGACGGAGACATAATTTGGCCCCAACCGATGCAATTAACCCTTATCTATTTAAAAATGTGTTCATAAAGAGACCGGTCACCGGTGGCGCGAACAGCGAGTCGGCTATTCCTATATATAAAATGCAGAACTTTAAAGTCATTTCGGAACTATAGAGTGCGGTGCCGTGAAAAGCCACTCTCTCTCTCTCTCTCCTTTTTTTCTATAGTTTTTGATTAAGACCTGCCTGAAGCAAAGATAATGGAATCCAACGAATTTGAACATCTCTTTTTTCTTTGATCCATCACAAAGATCCCCCTTTTTCTTCGTTTCTGAATACCCAAATCTCTCAACTTTGTTTTAGTTTCCAACTTTAAGTTTTCAAGCTCCATTTTTTGCTTAAAAAGTTAGGATTTTTAATGGACTGTTCATTTGAAATTGCAAAAACGGAGATATGTTTGGCGTTTTATGTTGTTTAATTGTTTGTAGTGAGAGTAACCTCTTGTTCCTTTGGTGAGAACAGAAAAAAAAAAAAGTGGTGTGTGTCTTCTTTAAAAGCCAAGATGAGGTTTTTGCTGCTTTGTTCAACGGGGCCACCGATCAAACGAAGGGCAGGATTGAGAATAAAACAGGCGGGTCGAGGGTCATACCGAGGAAGCTAGAGGAAGGTTAAAATTGAGTTTAGTGTGAGTATTTGGTTTTAGAGTGTAACAGAAATCTGTGGTTTTTTCTTTTAGTTGAATATAAGTTGAAGAAAAATGGCGAATACTGCTTTAAGGCAGTTGTTGAAGAGTTTTTGCACTAATTCACTTTGGAAATATGCTGTGCTTTGGAGGCTCAGGCACCGAAGCCCCATGTAAGTTTCTCTTTTGAATAGTTATAAGCGGTCACGTAGTGCTACTAAACTTTTGTTAAACCTGAAATTCAATTTGTTTCCATGTCTTGGTGTTGGTTGGGTGGCTTTATTTTCTTTGAAGTTCTACTGGTTTTAGGCATAAACTGCTCTTATTAGTACAATTTTTAATGCAAATGATCTCTTTCATAGTTCTTATGCCAACTCTGGATTTGTTTTCTTTTTCTTTTTCTTTTTCTTTTTAATATGGCAAAAGCATTCATTTAGACTATTGTCATGAATCCAGTTTTTGTTAAATTAACCCCCCTCGCCTTCAAATAAAATTCTCCATGCATTATATGTGGGATTAACTTTGTGTGTTGATTGCAGGGTTTTGACCTGGGAAGATGGGTATTGTGTTTATCCAATACCAGGAAAATCTGTGGAAAGTATCTCAACTGATGTTTATTCTAACAGTGAGAATATCCCATCACACTTTGAAATGAGCATCCGTGATGGCTGTTTTGGAGAAGGATACCCAATTGGCCTGTTGGTGGATCATATGTCGCATCTTAAATATGCATGGGGAGAGGGGTAAAATGTTGCTCTCTACTTTAGTGTCCCAAGTAGTATTCTGTTCTTGTGATACAATAATATTCTTGTTTTTCTTTCGGTCTATTAAAAGTACCCTCAATAATGGCCCTTCCTGACAGGAAGTTTTAGTGTTAAAGTTCAGGAAATTTATCATGCTGGCTTTCATGCTACCCTTATCCTAGATTTATGGTTTTGCACATCACCATCTGCCTGCACCTCTCTGTCTCTGTTGCTTGGGAAGCTGTAGCATGCCAAACTGTACAATTGCAAGATGATTCTCTAGTGATTAAAACTACTATTGATTTCGGATCTCTATACTTACAGGTTTGTTGGTAAAGTAGCATATACGGGGAAGCATTGTTGGGTTTCCTATGATGATATTTTCGCTGGCAAAGCTAACTCGAAGTTAGTTCCCGAGGTAAATTTCTTCTAAAGATATATGATGCATTTAAGATGGTTGAGTTCTGCTAATGATGGATAACATACACTTGAACTTACCGGCGTTATTTTTCAATTGTTAGTATCCGGAGGAATGGTTACTTCAGTTTGCATCTGGAATCAAGGTAATATAATCCTGGACTGCACTTTACTAGCTACTCTAGATCCATATTTTAGCTACTCTAGATACATGCTTCTGTTTGCACACTGGTACACTTGTTTGGATGTGTTAATTGGTGTTGGTTTGATGGTGAAGTTAATACCCCATTGTATACCTTTAAAATGGATATGATGTTGATAATTTGTGATGCTCCTGCAGACAATAGTGCTCGTACCTGTGCTTCCACATGGAGTTCTGCAGCTTGGTTCATTGGAGATGGTGTGTACTTTTTTCACAATTTGTCTTATTGGCTGTAATAATATCCTGTGTCTCCGTCAGTTGTAGACTCTGTAGACGTAGTCACCTAAACCATGTAAGAGCACCAGGATGGTTTCTAGCTCATGATTTCCTGAAGTGTGGTATTGAGACCCATGTGAACAGCCAGTGCATTAATTGATGGTGCCCAGATAGGAGATAACTTATTTTCCCTGCCACAATCACTATTAGACAGTCTGTATGCTGCTACATATTAGATTCTTGCTCTCTCTTTTTTTTTTTTTTTACATGTCTTTGACTTCATGTGAGTGTGGTTGTTTGTGGAGAAGTTGGTGGCTGATTGCATTAATGTAAGCGGTGCTCTTGTTGTATGTGTATATATATGTATGTATATCTTATATTCTTCAGTTTGTTTCTTTGTACACCAACAGGTAGCTGAAGATTTGTCTATTCTTTCATGCATCAAAGATAGATTTGCCTGCAAGAACATTCACATCCAGTTGACATCATCAGAAATATCAAGTCCTTTCGAGAAGTTAGAAGCGTCTTCAAGTGCATTGATGGGCCAACTGAACTCTAAAGATTCAAATGCTGTTAACAGTGTTGAACTAAATAAGCTTTTAGCTTTAGATCATATTGTGCCACTGTTAAGTATTCAGAATGAATCGAAGGTGCCTGGAATAATTCTCCCTGAGATTTTAGAAAGTGAGAGTGAGAATAGGATTAGTGTCCCACCAGTTAGCCTTTGTGAATTACCGTCACCACTAAGCCAATCTGTAAGTGTTGATCAGCTTGCAGTAGGGGAGAGTGAACTGTTTGGTTTCTATTACCTTAAGGAGGAATTGCAAGCTTATCCTGAATGTAATGCTTACAGAGTGGGAGAGTGCGGAGAAATCTTAGATGAAGTTATGAATCCTTACCCTGCTGGATACTTTCTTGAACCACTTGATATTGATGATGTCGATTTCCTTAAGTTTCCCAATGAATGTGAATTGCAGAAAGAACTAGGAGCAGCTTTTGAAAGACAGAGCTATGAGTATTTGTGGGAGTCATCTTTTTTGAGTGAGGATGTATTTAGAGATCACGTTGATGGCATTGAGCCGTCATTGTCTGTAAGAGGAGGTGATGCAGAGTATCTGTTGCAAGCTGTGGTGGGCCATGTATATGATGGTTCTATTGGTATTCCTAATAGATCTACTCATCTCATGGCATCTACTGGACAGCTTCCTGTATCTTTTCGACCTCAAACTGTAAAGAGTGATTCAACTCCATCGAGCAGACTTACATCTGCTTCTGTTGGTGGGGCCAAAAGTAATGCTAGTTCTAAAATATTGACTTCTTTCAAGAGTACAGTAAGCATGTTAACTGATGCTGAGAATCTTAGAAAAGATGGCTATTACACACAATCTAGAAAAGGAAAAAAGCAGTCCAGCGTCAGCAAAAAAAGGGCTAGACCTGGTGATAACCCAAGGCCAAGGCCAAGGGATAGGCAGATGATCCAGGATCGGCTTAAGGAGCTTCGAGAACTTGTTCCAAATGGTGCTAAGGTCAGTATCCCGCTTCTGTTTCTAATATGTCAGTTTCCATCTATATTTTTTGTACTTGTCAAATTAATCAACATACTTTTCTGACAAATTCAGTATAGCATTGATGCTCTCTTGGACCAAACTGTTAAACACATGCTGTATTTGAGGAGTGTTACCAACCAAGCTGAGAAATTGAGGCAGTGGGTGCATCGTGAGGTATGTGAAATCCATGTTAGTAAGATTTAAATGTAACGGTTGCATCCTAATATTTGCAAATATTAACCTTTACCTATGCCCTCTCCAAGTATATATTTTTTACCCTCATTTTCAATGGAAGTCGTACTCTTAGATTTTTTCTTCGAGTTCAAGAGCCCAGGAGTAAATGTGAAAATTTGCCGTGTAATTCCAGTGTAGCATGAATTCATGATTATGTGAAGTTAAAAGGAAATAGGAATTTCAAATTCACAGGTATCTGATCTCAAGAATACAAGGTCATCTCAAACCAAAGATGGTTACCAAACTGGAACAAGCTGGGCTTTTGAGATTGGAGATGAACGGAAAGTATGCCCCATCGTTGTGGAAGATCTTCCATATCCAGGACACTTGCTCATAGAGGTTGGATCTTCGTGGCATACACAATGAATTTTTTTAAAAAGAAAGAACTTGAATGTTCATACATATTGGTTATCAAACAAATCACTAATTTCGCTACTACATCCACTGCAGATGCTTTGCAATGAGCACGGTATGTTTCTTGAGATTGCTCAGGTGATTAGAAGCTTTAACTTAACAATCTTGAAGGGTGTTACGGAGAGCTGTTCAAACAATACATGGGCTCATTTCATTGTGGAGGTATCACTCATATAAGATAGCTTTTATGCGTTCTGCAATAGTATTTGTGCTTACAATGTCACGTTTTCTGAGACAATTTAAATTTCATGCAGACTTCTAGTGGCTTTCACAGACTGGATATTTTCTGGCCTTTGATGAACCTTTTACAGCGTCAAAGAAACCCTGTTTCAAGCAAGATTGAACGATGAAAACCTATTAATCTGTGTACTGTAGGAATGTTGCAAGCGATTGTATCAGTCAGACCAGGCTGCTTGCATGCATGCAAGCAAGGGTACGAGTTGAATATTTGTGCGACGTGGCTGTTGGCTTGGTGGATAATCAAACCCAAGCCCTGGTTCAGAGCTTAAGTTGATCTCTAGAATGTGAATTATTATTGTTGTTTCACGAATCTACTCCGATTTCTCCTCTTTTTTTTTTTTTTTTTTGTTGCTAAGACTCAAATTCGTGCTTTGTTGAAACAAGAAATTATAGTCTTGAGTTGAAGGTATTGGAAGTTGACAACCATGGCATTGATATTCTTATCATCAAGCAGTATTAACCACTAATAATCCAATTTGGGTTCATCCAATCACTATGGACTTATTCTTGTTGCTTAACCTTCCGTTATGGAAGCCTGTAAGAGGATCACAAACGGTGACAATTTTCAACCCAAGAAGAGCCCAACTGTTCCAGTTAAGTTAAAACAATTGATCCACATGAGACTCTTCATCAAACCCCTATTGCATAGCTTTTTGCACAAAGTTCATGTCTAAACATGCTCTACGCTTGATGCTAAGATTTCAAGAACTGAGTAAATTAAAGCTAAAGTTTTGAAATGGCCAACAGCCACCTGCAGTATACCCTCCATCTACAGAAATAACCTGTCCATTGATGTATGATGCAGCTGGAAGGCAAAGGAATGCCACCATTGATGAAATCTCTTCTGGTTCTCCTATCCTAGGCATTGCTGTTCCAGCTATTAGCCTCAGAAATTCCTCAACGAAAGGGGCGTCCGCCTCCTGAAATCGAAACAACACGGATCTTAAAACAAATCAAAACATCTCTATATTCCCCTCATTGAAGGTACGTTAGAGGTAATTTACTGGCTTTGTAATCGATGTTCTAACACCCCATGGTGAAACAGTATTGGTCCGAATGTTATCCTTTGCCCACTCACATGCCAAGTTCTTTGTAATCTGGTTAATTGCTCCTGAATACCAAACAACCATGGTTAATTTGTAAGAAACTGAAAGTTGGGTGACGGACATCTATAGCCCTATATATGACACACACCTTTAGATGCTGAATAAGCTGATAATCGAGGTAGAGCCATTGAACCAGCAACAGAGGAGATAAATACAATACTTCCATTTCCTGATGCTTTAAGTAAAGGATATGCAAGTTGGCAAAGATGATAAGGAGCCTCAACGTTGGTATTCATCACGGTTGTGTAGTCTTCCAGGTTGTGGCCCTCGCAAGGCTTAATCACTGTGGTGCCTGCATTATTAACCTGTGGACAGAAACTTGCTTTCAATTAATCTCTTGAGTTCTTCTACTTCCCCACAAAAAGCTTAATAAAGGTGGTTGCTGATATAGTTTAGTTTAGCCGGCTTGGTATGGTTAGAAAAAAAATTTCTTTAGAACTGAAAAAAGGGAAAAAAAAAAAAAAACTTACGAGGATGTTGAGTTTGCCATCAAAAACAGTTGAGACAGTCTCCATAAGCTTCTCTCTTTGCTGTCTATAAGAGAGATCACAAGCAGAACCACTCACTTTAAACCCTTTGCTCTGCCATTCTTGTAACCTTTCATGAAGTTCTGTCTGGTTTCTGGAACATGTATGAACTACTGCCCCTAGTGTTGCCAGTTCTTCCACAGTCGCATATCTGAAATACAATTGAACCATCATATTCAATGAAACTAACATATAAAGAGCATAAAAAAAAGAACAAAAGAGAAATAAAAAATGGAGGTCGAACCCTATGCCTCTTGTTCCACCAGTGACAAGGGCAGTCATACCCTGAAGAGACCACCTTTGTTTCTTATAACCTGCTTCTGTTCCAGCCATGTTAAACACTGAAACTCTTTTCTCTTCTTTTCCCTTTGGTTTCCCCCTTCAGTTTTTGAGCGAACTGAAACACTAACTACTGCCAGTTTTAAATAGCTTAACCTGAAACGTGGGTAAATAGTAGTAGTTTAATAATATTAAAAGTTGATTGGGTATTGTCAACCCCATTGTTTACCAAAACAAAGAAAATTAGAATCCAGAAAAAGACAAACGAAAGATCGAAAATATCGAGCTAGCTACCAGCTTTATGTTAAATGGGTTTCAAAATTTTCTCCCTGGAAATCTAGTTAATGACTCTCTCTTTTTTAACTTGATTCCAGAACAAGATTACTACTTATTGGGGCAAAAAGGCACCCTATTTAATGAGGAATTGAGAAATAAAGATATGAGCTTTAGATGAAAAGTATAGGACTATAAAATGGTTCAAGAATCTTTGACAATGGCTTAAAAAATCTGAAATCACATCTACAATGATATGATTCTTTTATTAGAAAAACATTTGTTAGTAAGGATCTGTAAAAGTAACCTATATTTGGATTGTTGGTGTAGAAAAATTTCAGAAAGGAGTAAAAATGGTTAGGAATTGAGAAAGGCTAGCATCTTTGACCCTGTCATTCATGGTAAAGCAAGTTCTAGAGCGAGCCAGCCTGCCCGCTGAGAAACCTAGCTAGCTACTGCCTACTAACGTATTTCCACACACAAGTAACGCTCTTCTCTCTGCTTTTTTACACATAATGCACGAAGAAGATTACATATAATATTTTGAGTGGAAGCGATATCATATGATATTAGACTACGCTAAATTAGCATCAACTCCACAACACTATATCTCACTTGTAGTCCCTGTAATATCAAAAGGAAGCAAACAATTCCCTTAAACTACAAATTACAGCAATTAAGCCTTTGTGTTTTGGGTAAACTATATCACAGTTTGCACTAAAATAGCATCCATCACTTTAATCCAATAATAGATTATTGCCGCAACATTTTTTAATTTAATATGTTTATTTTTTGTCACTCATATATATATATATATGTTACATCCAACTACGGAGCCAAGTAGAGGCTCAGAGGGGCCATGACCCCCCAAAGTTTATTTTTTTTTCAATTTTGTCTTTTATAAATATATTATAGCCCTCCCAAAAATAAAAGTAGCCCCCCAATGTTTAAGATTTTTGTAATTTTTCCTTTGTGTATAAATTATAACCCTCCTAAAAATATAAGTAGGCCCCTTCCAAAAATATTATTGCACATCTACTTTTAGCTTGCCCCTTAAGATAATATTGTCTGTAACTACAATGCCGATGTAGCTGGCGTGAACATAATAAAATATTATTATTTTTGTATGATATGAAATAATATGTTAGCAAGTTCTTTTTGTAATTTTTATTAGTCATTACTTTAAAAAGTAAATAATTAAAATAAAATTAAGAAAAGAAAAACACAATTACTTTGAAATTAGAGAAAAAGAATCACGTGTCCCACTAAAAATTGAAGCCTAAAAAAACGAAGTAGCCCTTTGATGTTTCACTCAGTTTGCTAGAAACGAAAAGGAAAGAAATTCTCCTTTTAGAAATTACATCTTAATCTCATTGAAATTTGCTTTTTGGAATAGCTGAAACTCTAATCATTTTCCAAAGTTTTCAGAAATTCCCCTTTCATAAAGTTAAGCTCATGTTTTTTCTTTTTGGGTATCTTTCTTTTTCTTTCATGATTATAATTCATGTGTTCCTGAAACAAAAACTCCATTGATGATGAAAAATAGTAATTTGATTCCTTTCCCTGTTTGATTGCTTTACAAAAAAAGAACCCATTGTTTTTTTTTTAATCTCAATTTCACCCTTTACAAAACATCTTGGTTAAATGGAGGAGGTTAAGCTAAAAAACGACAAGCACAAAAGAGAAAGACATACGCCCTTATCAAAGCAACAGTTTAGGAAATTGTGTCATAAGCTTATTGCCCATTTCAAAACCTTAGGTTCTACATTCAAAGACACAATTCCTAGCACTGAACACTATGCAAATATGGACTGCCCGGCTATTATCGTGCTATAGTAGCGCCATTGGCGACTGCCTTACCTCCTATTCTGGCTGAATGTCTGCAAAATTTTATGCCCAATGTTGTTTTTCTAATTTTTTTTAAAGTAATGACTAATAAAGAGTAAAAAAAAAAGATTCTTTTAATTTACTGATATATTATTATAATCCGTCATGATTCATTGAATGTATAATTATTTTATATTTTTTTAACATAATAAAAACGTTTGAATTTTTTTATGAATGCTACCTTCAAAAACTTGTGAACACACACACAAAAAGATGAAGCCCTTCCCTTCCAATTTTAACTACTTTCTGTTAAAGCAGTAACAACAGCAATGTTTATGTAGTTGTTAAGTCATGGGATGTGTCCCTAATTATAGTGAGTTGTCATGGGACGTGTCATTAATTTTAAGGGTAGTGATTTGTTATGGGATGTAAATTTATATAAGGCGTTCAGTTAATTTTAAAAATTATTGATCAGTTCAGTTTAGCTTCTTTTTGTGTTTTGTTTTCTTTTATTATCTTTTGCTTTTTCTACACTTTCATAGATGAACTTTTTAGACTTTAATATTTACTTAAATTAGATTTTCAAAATAATGTTACATCCTCTTGAATTTGCATACAAAATTTTAATCGAAAATGCTTGAAAGGACTCGTAAGTGTATAATTACTCCAAATAAAACTTATAGTTGATTTACACTGTCAAACTCAAATACACTCGTTAAGCAAGTAAAAATAAACAAGTATAGTCGATTGAGTCTTAGCTCAAATAGTAAGGGCATTGTTGCCAATGCAAGAGGACGTGAGTTTGAGTGCGCTAAAGCGCGTTATCCTCATATTTATGAGTTAGGGAGGGGCTATAGATAGTTTTAGGCATTGTGTCAAAAAAGACATATGATCAGAACCTATAATAAGATTGTTAAAAAAATAGACGAGTGTACATTTTCTATCGTAAGAAAAAACGTATCACATGCAATGTTGTTTGAACGAAATCAAATTCATAAGTCAAATTTGTTAGATTGAAAATTGATTTGAGTTTCAGTTTAAGAAGAGGCAAAAAAGAAGAATCAATATGGACTGATTGGATTAGACTAAAAACTGGTTGAACTAAATTTTATAATTTTATAAAATTTATGAAATTTTTAATAATTTATTTGATTTGAACTGGACATGCCATATGAAATTACACTGAATTATATTTTATTAATCAAACATGCTTAAAGAATTATAATTCCTTATTATATTTTATTAATATAAAAAATTAACACAAATGAGAACATAAGATTACTGATTCAAAGTAATCTTTGTGAACCAAATTTAAAAGAGAATATATAACTTGTATTATTATAATCCCAAAATCTATAATTTTTAGATACCAACAAAATAGTGTGACGTGCTCAATTTTTAAATGCATTCAAATTTTATTATACACCTATTCATATTTAATAACTTCTCTAATTTAATTAAACTACTTAATTATAATTTAAATATTTTTAACTTTCTTTTAAAATTCTAATAGTATTTTATTTATTTATAAGAGTTTTAGTTTTTTTAGTTTCTTTTATAATGCAGCCTTTTTTTTTAAAAAAAATAATCCTTTTTAAGTAGATTTTTAATCTAATACCAAAATCATGCTTTTCAATTATTAGTTTTAGGGTTTTTATCCTTTTCAAAATTTTGATTATGTATTCTTATCAATATTTCAAATTTCAGTTAAATTTCTTATTATTCTTTCGTGTTTGTTTGTGATTTTTTTTTTCAAAATTTTAATTATATTTAAGTAAATTAATTGAATTAGAGATTTTTTTTAACAAAAATTAACTTAAAAGAAGTTATTAAATATGAACTAGTGTATAATAATATTTGAATGTATTTAAAAATTGAAGATATGACATTATCTTTTTTGTGCCTAAAAATTATAAAATATCATCTTAATGTAAGATATCCTTAATATAAAACAACTCAGAAAAATAAAGTTAGCAATTGAGTTTACTATTGTTAGCTTAGGTTTGAGCTGGAAGTAGGATTTTATATTTTTATTTAAAAGTTTTGAACTTCCAAGTTTGATTCTGACATTTGGGGCTGGGTTAGACTTTCTTTAATTCATAGAATCATGAAAAAACTCATGTTGCGTATGTGGGATAGTAGAGATCTTACAAATTAAACTCAACAAGCTTTGAGGGAAAAATGGAAATAAAATAAATTTTGAGTATTGTTGGTGGGGAAGAAAAGCGAGAGGAAAGAAAATATGAAAGAACGATTGTTTTTCATCTGATGCATAAAAAGCAATACTTCTAAATTGGAATAATAAGAGAAGAGAAAAAGTTAGAGATGTGCATCTTAGTTCAAAATTATGTACTTTTCAAATGTTTTATTTTCTTTCTTTCCATTTTCAACTCTACCAAGCAATGGGCGGAAAGAAAAAGTAAATTTTTTTTCCATTTTCCTATCTCTCCTAAACACATCTATGAAAAGAAAAATTATATTTTCCATATTCTTATTTTCTATCTTTTCACTCTAACAAGCAAAACCTAAAAAATAATATTATGTAATTAGGGATCAAAATCAGAGGAACTTGAATCATGACCTATATATTTCTAGTGCAACTTGCTAAGTATGAAAGTACATCCCATATATTATTTATCAGAAATACACAGCTGCACAGCAGACTTTGCGTCCATTGTAGTACATCCCACTTGTAAATAAACTTCTATGCTTTATATTAGTTTTGTCACCAATTTTCAAATACCATGCACTTAGATCAACCTCTTGGCCAACCTACTTTCAAACTTCCCTTCTAGAAGGTAAATTTTGACAACCTTTATCCAATATCCACCAATTTGGTCAAATTCTGATCTTGGTCTCTTTACTATATTCAACTTTGCGATTCAATCCATGTAATTTTGATCCTTTGTTTTTATAATGTCGGCGGTTAATTCAAATACTTAACCCCATTATTTTTTTTGGTATATTTTTTAATTGAAACAATTGAGGTGTTAACTATTTGAGCTAATTAATGAAGTAATTAAAGTAGAATAATGAAATTACACCAAAATAAGATATAAAGCCTAAATTTTAAATTTAAGCATAGCTCAAGGATAAAAACTATAATTTAACCAAAATACTAAACATGTGAATCATGGTCAACTTGGAAATAGGGGGAAGAAAGGAAAAGATGGTCATGTGGGATTTGAAGTCAGCATTTTTTTTTTAGATTAGTGATGTGTTTGCTTTAAGTGAGCTTAAAACTCACTTAAAAATAATATTGAAGGTAAGATTAATTAATATAATGATAATATTAAAATTAGAGGTGAAATATGTGTTTAAATTCAAACTCAATTATAAGGGTATGGTGAGATTATTAAAGACATTACATTAAAATTTATATATAATAAAAAAATTATTATAAAATTTATGAAATTACTAAAAACATGATAAATTGCAATTTTATTTAATAAAATAATATATATCAAAATATTAATTGTTTTACAACCATTTTAAATTATTTATTATATTGAATGATAAATAATTTGTTATAGACTAAGTACTATTTCAACAAATAAAAACATAACATATATATTTGAGGGAATAAAAAAACACTATACTTGAATCATATGGAGTAATAAAATATACTAAAACAACATTATAATAATAGAGTTAAAATGGTGGAAGGGGGTAAAATAGAGATTATCCCCTTCATTGGAGATTATCCAGCCAAAATTTTTATATCAGTGGGGTAATCTTGCTACACTGGGGTGTCCCAAACAGCCAAACAAAAATAAAAATAGGGTGCGATGAATCATAATATATCACTTATGAAAAAAATTAAAAAAATGTATTGATTCACTGACAGCAAATAACAACAAGATATTTAACAAATTTAACATCATTATTGGTATTGAGAGATTGTTGAAAATTGAAATTAGGATCCACAGCAGACATTTTGGACTAGTTAGTAGCATGCTACGAAATTAGGTGGATACTGGTGAGGTTCACATTTGACAATCGCAGAACATTCCGAGCAACCCCACACACCTCACCTGTCTGTCTGGCGGCCATGGACGATGAACAGCCTTCCTTTTGGCAGCATCCAAGAACAAATAACACAAAAATCCAGGTTCACCAGTATTATACTAATAATATTTTAAAAGAAATGGTTATTCAAATAAGTAACGTTTACGCAAAGTAATGGATTACAACTTATTAACACTGAGAACAATTTTACAATCATCGACCTCCAGAAAGTAAAGAATCTGCAACTGAACAATGGGAGAATCCCTTGCAAACGGAAGATGAATACGACATAACATAATCATCAAACCCTTGTCGATGTCCAAATGTTAGTCCACTGGAAGTGAGACTGAGTGATGACATTTCTGGAAATGGGGCATCCCCTTCTAAAAACTGAAGGACTTGGCGCATGGTTGGCCTTGCTTCAGGTTCTGAGTGAGAGCAGAGCAACCCAAGTTTTAAAACCAACTCAACTTCCTCTGCCTCATAATCTGAACCCAGATTCGGATCTTTGGCCTCCATAATTTCACCTTTGGACCAACATGAATACACCCAATCTACCAAGATTACATCTTCTGTCGGAGATTTTGCCTCTATTGGCCTTCTTCCACACGCAACTTCAAGCAAAAATGCCCCGAAAGCAAACACATCGGTGGACGGAGTGGCTTTCCCGGTTCGAGTATGCTCGGGAGCCAAATATCCAAGAGTTCCCACAACGTGAGTTGTTTGGGGATCCGTTCCATGGTCATATAATCTAGCAAGCCCAAAATCTCCCAATCTTCCATTTAATTCGCCATCCAGTAAAACATTGCTGGCTTTAACATCTCTATGAACCACAACTTGCTCCCATTCTCCATGTAAATAGAACAATCCTGATGCTACACCTTTGATGACCCTGAATCTTTGTCTCCAATTTAGGGTGACTTTTGGCTGGTCATGCAAATACTTATCAAGACTTCCATTAGGCATGTAGTCATAGACCAAAAGCAGCTCACCTTTGCGCCGGCAATATCCCAAGAGTTGGACTAAATTCCGGTGTCGGAGACGACCAATACTCACAATTTCCGCTACAAATTCCCTCATCCCCTGCCTTGATTCATGCGAGACTCTTTTCACTGCAACCTCAAGTTTATTGCTTGGAAGAACTCCTCTGTAGACCCTTCCAAATCCACCAGCACCCAATAATTCCTTGTCTTTGAATCCTTTTGTAGCAATATATAGATCTTTAAACTTGAATCTATGAGGCCCATACTCAAGCTCCCAATCTTCAACTACATCAGCAAACTTCCTTTTCCTCCTTACCAAATAAGCAGCACCAGAAACTCCTGCCAAAGCCAAGCTCACCAAAATCAAAGGCAACCCAATTGTCAAAACTTTCGGCTTTTTCTTTGGTCCTAACGGAGGAAGCTTGGGAAGTTGAGAAAGGGTAAGCTCTTCTGCCTGACCATTAACCTTAAAGCTCCAGCCCAAAACATAATGAGATGTGAGGACCGAACCAGTTGACGATGAAAAACCAACATACATCTCACGGTTAACAATTGAAGACAGATCACGAGACAAGGATAAAAGTGGGGTGTCGGGTTTAGGAACCTTAAATGGAGCTAAAGTGACATCCATTCTCTTCTCTAGACCATGATATTCGACCCAAACTTGCATCTGTTTACCACTGATCAAGGTCAGGTTTTTAAAGTCATGGCTATCGTCCTCAAAATATCCAGCTGGAAAAGAAGTAGCAGACTTCAACCCATTAATGTCAATCCCAACGTGATTGTCATTGATATCATCGAACTCCGTACTTTGTATGGTGTCGAGTTCTACAGCAACAACATGGTTTGTATTATTGCCATTGTTGGACCCATTGAACAGTCCGAGATACTGACTTGGAAGAGATCCGGGGAGGCCTTTGGTTGGTGCAATCACGAAAGCGATTCCATGGCCGCTGAGAGTTGGATACTCGGGAACTATGGCGAAGACAAAGGTGGAAGAGAAGGAAAAAACAGAACCGTTGGTAGAGTTCTTGAAATCAAGGAGGCGAGGGTAGAAAGCATGACCTTTTTGTTGCACGGTTTTATTGGTGAGCTTTAGGAGTCCATTGGAAGTGAGTTCTGCAATGCCATCAAGATTTAGATTAGCCGACCGGAATCCGTTGTAGATGAAACCAACATCCTCGGCAGCTGCAAAGCTAATCAGAAGAAGAGTCAGCAGAATTGAGAATCTGAAACACATGGCCAATGTCTGCTAACACTGTTGTCTTTGTCTTCGGTTCTTCTTTTTATTTTATATTCTCCAACATATAACACAGCTTTAGATTAGTATGAAATTTCAAAGAAGCTCTCGCCCATGCCATAGAAAACCTTCACCAGTATGATGAATCATTTTCTTAAATAAATATATATTTTTTCGATAACTAATATTTAACAGAGATGGCAACGAGAAATTGACTTTTAATAGAGATGGCAACGAGAGATTGGTATTTTTCATCCGATTTTGATTTTAGCTAATCTTTTAGGGTAAATTTCACAGTTGGTCACCCAACTTTCTTCAATTTTCACTTTTGGCGCTGAAAATAAAAAAAATTGCAAATGGTTACTGCTGTTTCATTTTAGTCATCTAACTTTAATAAGTCTTCATTTTGGTCACCCACGTTAATTCAATGGTACTGTATACTCATTTTACTCCTCCAACTTTAATAAGTTTTCATTTTATTCACTCATTTACTTTGTAAAAATTAATTTTATTTTAAAGAAAATACTTGAGCTTTTACTGGAAATTGAGTTAATTCAACAGTGGAGATGAAACTCAAATTTTGTCATGCAACCCAATTCACTATAAAAACCTAGATTTTTCCCCTTTTTACTGGAAAAAAAAATTTATTCTAAAAAAACTAAATAAATTAAAAAGATAAAATGAATTTTCCCTAAAAAAACCCAAGGAAATTAAAAAATAAAATAGTTTTTCCCTATAAAAACTCAAATAATTCAATGTAAAATCTCATTTTTTATTGGAAAAAAATTAATCTTAAAGAAATAAAGGAAATTAAAAAGATAAAATATTTTTTCTTTCTAAAAATCCAATTTTTTCTATAAAAACCCATGTAATTCCCTATAAAACACCAGGCATTTCCCTTTTATTAGGAAAAAATTAAAAATTAATTCTATAAAACGAAAAAAAAAAGACAATTAATTTATAAAAAGATAAAAATGAGTGATTAAAATGAAAACTTATTAAAGTTGGCAAACTAAAATGGGTGTATAATAACATTGAATTAACGACGGGTAACCAAAATTAAAATTTATTAAAGTTGAGTGACTAAAATGAAAATGGATGTTAATGATAGTGCTCAATTTGCAAATTTTTTTATTTTTAGTGCCAAAAATAAAAAGTATATATATATAAAATTTGAGTGATCAACTATGCAGTTTACCCAAAAATTTAAAACTCAAATCTAATTCTAAGAAAATTAAAACTTTCAACTTGACTTGTCCGGTAACTTTTTATATTATACTATAAAATTAAATTCTATTACACGCTTATGGAAATCTCGTATTTAAAATACATGGGTGTGTTTATAAATAACATACAATAAATAAGCTTAAATTATGTCATTAGTTCTTGTACTTTGCAAAAGTTGTTAATTTAATCAGTATACTTTTATTTGGTCATTTTCAGTCACCGTACTTTTTAAATTTCAAAATTTCAACCCTCACTAAACAATACCTCTTAAATTCATTAAGTAAAGTTCTATTATTTTTAAAATTTGATGCGCTAAGTATATTACCGTATATGTACTATCATATGTCAACTTATTATTTCCACATATTGCTCACTAAAAATCCATAAAGTGGATTAACAACTGTTAATTGCATCAGGACTGAAATTTTAAAATTCGAAAAGTAAAGGTATTTAAAAAGATCCAATTAGAGAAAATTGACTGAATCTATAAATGTATGCATAGAACAAGACTAGTAATTGAATTTAACCAAGTGAATTTAATTACTACTACTTGGGTAGGGACTAAAATTTCAAAATTTAAAAAGTACAGAGACTAAAAGTGACCAATTCGAAAAGTAAATGGACTAAAATTGATCAAATAAAAGTACAAAGACTAAATCTACAACTTTCGCAAAGTACAGAGACTAATAGCAGAATTTAATTTATAAATAATGAAATGTAAGTTTTAAAATTAATAACAATAATATACATGCAATGAATACCAAATGTTACTTTTGTTGAAATGATAAAGTTGAGAGAGTATATGTACGGCGTTTTGGGTTTAAATCCGCATGATTTTTTCTTGACTTTATATAAAAAGATAGAAAATTATGACTGAGTTATTCTCT
The DNA here is from genome assembly GCA_005393395.2 of Gossypium australe. NCBI lineage: Eukaryota > Viridiplantae > Streptophyta > Magnoliopsida > Malvales > Malvaceae > Gossypium > Gossypium australe. Next base: position 12,173,202 of record CM016622.1, on the reverse strand, counting down.
TATTTTAACAATGCAGTAATTATTAAGGGTATAATACAATTTAAATATTAATATCATTTTAAAGTAAAACTTTGATTTAATGCTATATCGATGTAAATAGCATGAGTTCAAATTTTATCATATGTTTATTTTTATTGCCATTTTCTAAAATATAAAATAATTAAAGTAATATTAAATAATATAATTTATTTTTATTACAAAAAGATCTTTCTATAATTTTCTAATTGAGTTGGTGTCCGATTAACATGTGACATTAATTCAGTCAGGAGCTTAAATAATAATATAGATTATACAAAATTAAATAATACAAGTATTCTTGCTTCAAAATTTTATAAAACTAAAAATAATTAATTAAAAATAATTTTAAAAAATCATCAAGGGTGGAGCCAAAATTTTTTTTGAAAGGGGTCGTAATAAAGTTGTATATTTTTATGATAACAAAAGTGAAATATCACTATTTTAATAATTTATATCTTTATAATTTTTAAAAAATTAAATTAATATTTTTTTATTCTTAAGAGATTAAAATATAATTTAATATATACTAATTTAAAACTTTTAAAATTATAAAAAGACTAAATGTGAAAATTTCCTTTTTAACAGAGACGAGAGCACTCCTAGGCCCTAGCTCCTTCACTCTGCCCCTGAACATCATAATTCTACTAAAAGTTTTGCAAAAACTTAAATAATGATAGTTGGAAATTAAAAAAAAATTAATAACTTTTTAAAAAAAAAAACTAAACTTTGGAAATTTTAAATAAAAATTACTCCTCTATCTCAGAACCCGATTTTGAAAACAAAAATAAACATAAAACAATGATGTGAGATCAAAATCAAACAGATTGGGATTATTTTAGAGTATCGCGTGGTAAAGAGAGTGGGGACAGGATCGCTGGATTCGATGCCAGTTTGTCGACGAAATTCTTGGGGACCCACGTGCCTTGAAGTTTCAAAGATAAGAGCTTTAGGTCAACCCTTTTGCTGCTTGCTTGCCTTTCTTTTTTTAAGTGGTTAATAAATAAATTCAGACTCCCATCTTAACATTCCGAATCCAATCTTAACATTTCGTCGTTAATAACATTGATGGCTGAATTCACTTTTTCTAATTTGATTGCTACCTGCACTGTAAACAATAATACCTTATTCATCCCTCCCAACTCTTTTAATGCCATTAGTTTCTATTACATGCTCAGATTTTGCCACGACTTTTTCTATGTACTAAACTATTTCAATTTTATTTCCATCAATCAAAAAGAAATTTACAATATATTTTTATTTTAATTACCTATACGTTAAATGTTCAATGGGACTGCACATTTTTCATTTGCTCTCATTTTAATCACCTAAAATAAATCCTTTTTTAAGTATTGATCTGCGTAAAAATTGAAACACCTAATTCAGTGGGACCTATCAATTACAATAGTTATCCAAACATGTCACGCTTATGTAATTACAAGCAATTACATCCAAATCTAATTACTATGTAGCTTTCCAGACACTACTTAAATAAATTGTTAAAAATTTTCTATTCTTTAATAGTGTCAACTAATATGTTACTATAATGTTGAAATTAATTAAATTAATATCCTCCTAAAATTTTATTTTATGTTTCTAAATTATCCTTAACGGAATTAACTCAAATAACTCATATCTATCATTATTTAGGAATTCCAAATTTCTTTTGATTATCTAATCTTAAATATTTCATGTTAAGTTAAAAGTAAAGAAAACTTCTTACAAATAATTAAATTAATTGTTTGTTCTTTGTTTGGGTAAAGAAATGATGGAGAAAATCCTTGTAATTAATTGTTTTTAACTTAGCATGGAAGATTCAAGATTATTTAATAAAAAAATTAGATTTCATAGACAATTATTAAATATGAACTATTTGAGTTTATCTCATTAAAGCTAATTTGGAAACATAAAATAAAATTTTAAATTTTAGGTGATTAAACTAATTAATTAATTTCAGTATTATAGTAACAAATCAAATTTAAGTGATTAAATTGGCTTTTGGAAAAAAAAGAAAGATTTACAACTGTTTGAGATCCCTCAAGAGGAAGCTCTAGAATTTCTTGAAGCAAACAAAGAGAGGAATATTTGTATCCCTCCATTTTTTCATGTAACTTAGTTTAGTAATGTCTTTTCTATTCACCAAAAAAAAAAAAGTTTTCAACAAATGATTTAATTGATCTTGATGTTTTGAAATTTAAAAGTTCAAGATTGAAAAAGAATTAAAATTTTCAGTAATGGGATAAGCAAATACAATTTGATAAAATTTTAATGCATTGTTTTTGTTTATACTACTTTTTCACTTTAATCATTAGGGTTTTTTTTTACCAAGATCAATATTAAAAAAAAAAAAAGATTTTTTAAAAAATGAAGCGGCCTAGAAGTTGTGTGGCCAAAATGAAAGTGTAAACATGATGTGGCATAAACAGTCAACTGCCATTAGAGATTTAATACTTAGATGACTAAAATAAAAGCGTTCTCTAACAACGGTGATGAAATTGCAAGAAAATATTTTTAAGTACCAAAATGAAAACACTTTAAATATTAGGTGACCAATTAAATAGTTTACCCTTTAGTTTATTCAAACTGTCTTATCTTAGTTATTGCGTTATTAAAAATTACATGGCTGACACATGTTCTTATAAAATAAATGAAAATTTTAAAAAATTTTCAATAATTGAATTTTAAAAATGTAATGGTTACGTAGAATGGAAAGAGAAAGAAAAAGGATTCGATATGATATTATGGAAGTTAGTACGACTTTTCTGCATCTTGAGTTTTAAGAGGCTGCTTGAGCTGATTATTTAGTTATTCGCGGTTTAATTATTCGAGGTTACGTTATAGATTCTTTTATACCCTCCAATTTTATAAAAATAAAAATAAAAATTTAGTCCTTGGTTTTTTTAGTTGTTGAATTTTTATTATTTATCAAATTATCTTAAAATAGATGAAAAAGTTGAGATATATTAATTTTATTGACATGATATTTACGTGTATGTCACACTAACAATTAATTTTTTTATATTTTTAATTTTTTTTAAAGTTTATTTTTTTGAATTTTTTAAAATTTAAAAAATAATTAATTGTTGACATGAGAAAATTAGGTGACTTGACAAACAATACAATTAAAAATTAAAAGAAACAGAAAATAAAATAAAATGTTAAAATGACTTTTTCTTTTTTACAAATTTAAAGGATAAAATAAATCATTATGCAAAAAAAAAAAATATAAGTGTTACATGATAATATTTCAATTTTTGCTTAGCCTGGAATGATTATTTTGTAATCTTCTCTCTCTTTTCTAATAATAAAAAACAAAGATAATAGATGAAATAATACCAAAAAAAAAAAAGTATACACAAATTTTAAAGTGTAACATTCCATGAATATAGAATTTGTATCATATAAATTCAATTAACTTAAATGATTAAAATTAATTCATTTTATTGCTAATTTCATATCAAATTAAATAAAGGTAATCTAGGTATTTTAAATTATTAATTAATTAGTTAATTATTATATTATTTTTATTAATAGTTTTTAATAGTTATTTATTTTATAGGAATTACATTTTACAATGTTATTGTACAAACATTTTATTATTTCTTGATCGTTTTATTGATTTTGTTATTTCTTTATCCCGATTAAGACATATGGCAATACGAGATGCGGTTTAAGAGACTTTTGCAAACAACCGCTGATTGGCACCACCTGACTGATCATAGGATGATCAGCCATTTGCACATTTAACACATCCATCAAGCCACATGCTTTTAGTGGACCCTCCATTAATTCAATTGCTATTAACTACATGCTTCTATCCCTGGAAGTGAATCACTAAAGGACTACTAAGACATAACGATCTTATGCTACCTCAACAAAAATAATGTCAGAATGGAACCCCATTTGACGACAATTGACATATAAAATACCAACCACATGGTTGGGCTGCCGTCACTATTGTTGATGACATGGCTCTACCAAGCAATGAGACATTTTCCTTGTATATAACCCTAATACACGGTAATAAAGAGATCTTTTTCTCCCATAAATGTTTAAACATAAACTTATGACTATATATACAAATTAATTTAATAATATATTGTATAAAAATAATTTAATATACTTTCATAATTATCTTATTTTTATGACAAATGACACCTCTCATGACACATCCGTAATTAGTAGTTGAAATTATTATTACTCTTTACTAAATTATTTATGAGTTAAATTTGTAATTAATGTTGAACAATTTTTCAAAATAAAAATAGAAATATATGAAAGTAAATGGAAGCTTATCATAAACACTTCGAAGTAGGTGTTTCCCCCCCCTTTTTTTATGTTTAAAAAACTACCAAAAAGAGTTATATGTTAACGTATAAACAATGTTTTTTTAACAATTTTGTAAATTATTTTAATATATTACCTTAAACACTTTAATTATTGAAAAAAGTTAAAATTATTTAAAAATATTATTTTTAACATTATCAATATTTTGAAGTAATATTTTTAAATTAAATTATTTTTAAAAATGTTTTGTAGATTGAAAGTTTTAACAGAGTTTTTAAAAAATAAGACTTTTTAAAAAAATATTTAAAACAACTTTAATTTTTTTTAAATTATTAGAAATTTTACTTAAATGTTTAAAAAGTGATTAAATCATGTTAAAAGCATACTACAATTTGTTATTTTTCAAATTATTTAAAACTATTTATATTTATAATTTTTTAATAAAATAGTTTTTTTTTCAAAAACTAATTTAAATTTATATTATTTATACAAACATTTTAATTTAAAAAGATAGAATTAATATATATTTAAAATATTATTATAAAAAATTACAAAATGATTGATTGATATACATGGTATACAAACTAATTTTTATTATTATATATTTACATCATACATATTTTCATCAATATCGTCGTGAACCCATTGAAATATTGTACTAGTTTTCAATCTATTTTCATCTAAATGATCTCTAAAGTCACCACCCGTATCAAATAAGTCCCTATATATGTTGCAGAGGATAGCATAACAACTGTTATCAATGAGATCCTCAGAATAAAAGACTTATATTTTACTTGAGATGAAAAAAACATACGACTCATCAAGTAGATGTTGTCTGGTGTGAATTAATTGCAAGAAGCTGACACTTGTAAAAGCTAATTGATCTTAGTAGTTACATTTGAATAACACAACATTCTACTTCCCATGATAATCTAACTCAATATTTCCTTCCACAGGTTTACTATCCCTTACACTAGCATAACTTGTAGTTCCAAAGTAATAACTACTCCACAATTTTGTTTTATCCTAAATTTTTCACAAGATTTTGAGTGGAATTGAAATCCATTGATTACATATGTACGGTTGAGTAATTTTCTGTATGTCTCATTAAAGGGAATATTCGGGTATTTATAAATACTATTATTGTTCATGATTTGACTCCATTGTTCATGGACTTAACCCCAATATTCATAGGACTGACATTGCGAGCAGGCCTCGGGCATGCTGGACACGTGTATCATTCTAGGTCAACTAATGAACCTCGCAGCTCACCACATGCGAACTCCTTAGGTACATGTGAATTGAGACTGCGAACTTCGATCGACTTGTGCGAGTTGATTCTACGAGTTCCCCTGACTGTCCTCTCACTGTATGTCTCGCACACATTCATCTGGCGAGGCCGATTCGGGTTGCTGGTAGGCTACCCGAATCTTATCTGGGTTTCGAGTTGGTGGTCATTGGTGTATAACATGTACTACATCTTTTAACGATTTTGTTCGGCCCTTTTGCAAGTGTATGAACTTCGTCACTAACACCCCTTCCACTCCAAACCTATAAAAAAAGAAAGCAATAATATAAGCTCGTGAATATCTAGTGACTTAAATGAAAACTTTCAAATGATTTAGTGATTATTTGTAACCTTTTGAAGTTGAGTGACTAAAATGTAAACTTACTCATAGTTTAGTGATATTGAGTGTAATATATCCTTTTAAATTTTGCCACCATAAATTCTAGTTAAAAAAAATGTGATTGGTATTTTTAGGCAGCTACAACACTGGCCTTCGGGCTAGTTGCTGATCGTGGTTTCTTCACCATTTTCTTTTCTTCATAGTTTTATTTTGTTTTTAATTTTAGTCCACATTATTATGGTTTTGTTCATAAGTTCATGGTTTTATTTTGTCCACATTTTTCATGATTTTTGCTTTGTCAAATTTGTTTTCTTTGAAAATAGATTTGATTTGATTTTAATTTTAATTTTAATTTTTAATGATGTTCTAGCATATATATGAGATTTGTCAATGTAAGAATGTCGTCAGATCTATTATGAATAGTTCTCAAAGGGCTTTATCATAATAAATTATAGTGACAGTTATAGATTCAAGATCATGATGATGATAAACCATCCAAAACTTATCTTTTATGCATCAATGATGTGGTGTCTCAAAGGCTTTTGGTAATTTTTCTTGGTTGATCTATTTTTCAAGTTGATTTGAAGATGACAACATTAGAATGAAAATTTCAGCAATTTGATTAAGCTGATACATCTTTAGTTTATTTTGAATTATTCCAGTATTGCATTACTATCAATTTGTTTTTCTTTTTGTTTTTAGATTATTCTACAGATATAACATTTATATATATTATTTTATAACAATTTATTTATCATTTTTATATTATTTTCGTTTACTGTTGTTATTAATTAATGAAGTTAAGCAGGATTCAAAAAGAAAATGTGATTGGTCACATGGTTGTAGGAAAAATTCATGAACCGGGGTGAATCCTTTTAAATTTAAGTATTCAGTAACTGGATCAATCCATTAAGCATCTGATTTGGGTTAGTTAATCCCCTCTTAAAAAGTAATTAAAAGCGTATAGCCCACGCTTAATTAAACACCACGCGCTAACACTGTTGAGGCTTCCACGCCCCCTTTTCCATTTCTTTTCTTATTCTTCTCCTTTTCAGTTTTAATTTAAGCGTTCGATCTCTCACTCAAATTCTAGGGATTTTAATTTTCTCCTATTTCTGAAAATTTTCGGCTTTTCATTTCATTTCCATGGAATCGATTACATCACCCTATTGGTGTTACAGATGCAATCGCTTTATACGAGTCCGGATCCGATCCCCCCATGATTCGGTTCATTGCCTCCACTGCGGCGGAGGATTCATCGAAGAAATCCAAACACCCTCTCGATCTCCCATCGACCACCGTTTCCCCGTCGCATCCTTGTACTCCGGCACTCCCAGTCTGAGCCCCAGCCCCACCACCACTCCTCGTTTCCGTCGAGCTCGACGAAACGCTGGCGATCGCTCCCCTTTCAATCCCGTCGTCGTACTCCGTGGACCCTCCTCCGAAACGGACGGTGAACTTCCCGAAAGAGGGAATACCAGTTTTGAGCTTTATTATGATGATGGGTCCGGGTCGGGTCTTCGTCATTTACCCGATAGCATGTCGGAATTTTTAATGGGTTCTGATTTTGATAGGCTTCTTGATCAGTTATCCCAGTTACAAGTAAACGAAGTTGGTCGCTTCGAGCAGCCGCCCGCTTCAAAAGCAGCGATTGAATCAATGCCGGTGATAAGAATCGTTGGAAGGCACATTAGGTCGGACTCTCACTGTGCAGTTTGCAAAGAACCTTTCGAACTTGATTCGGAAGCTCGGGAAATGCCTTGTAAGCATATTTACCATTCGGACTGTATTGTACCTTGGCTTTCGATTCGAAACTCTTGTCCAGTTTGCCGCCATGAACTGCCAATGGAAGATAACAATTTAGGGGAAAACGAGGCTGTGGGATTAACAATATGGAGACTGCCTGGAGGTGGGTTTGCAGTGGGGAGGCTTACTGGAGGGAGGAGAGCAGCGGAGAGGGAGTTCCCATTGGTGTTTACAGAGATGGATGGCGGGTTTAATAACGCGGCTGCTCCTAGAAGGATTTCATTGGCGCCTAGTGGGAGAAGGTCGCAAATAGAGAGCAGAGGATTCCGGCGGGTTTTCCGGAGTTTTGTTTCTTTTTTTGGGAGGTTCAGGAGTTCATCTCGTTCAGGCTCAGATTCTGGGTTTACAAGGAGAAGTCGATCGCTTTCGGTGTTTAATAGATCTTCTAGAAGGGATAGCGACTGAGATTTTGAGGAATCGAATGCAGTTTTTGTTAGGTATTCAGTTTTAGGTTAACCTTTAATGCCATAATGTTGCAGCTTTCCGAGGAATGGAATGTTTATAGATTGCATGATTTTACTTGGATGTAAATAACAACACTTTTGGTGAAGCTATGAGTCGTTATGTGCACCATTGAGGAAGAAGGAAGTGGATGAAGGAGAAAGTTTTGTGGCTAGTAAGATCCTTTAGTGTTTGCTTAAAGCACTGATCCTTGCTGGCTAAAAGTACTCATTAGTAGGTTTTGTGATGATAACTTATGCTCTTGTATTATCAGGAATTTTGTTGTTTATTTGTTAATGCAAATTATTCATAGGTTCATGTCATTACTTTTGGGTTTACTTGACTGGAAGCCAATCTACCTGCAACAACTGATTTTGGGATTTCGTTTGAATTGCTTAACCATGTGATGGATTCTATGAAGTTTTATTATGTAGCCATGTGATGGATTCTGTAAACTTTTAATGTTCTATCTATTCAATTATTTATTATTGAGCATAAATGTGATGTTGCAGCAAAGGCTATGTAATTAGTGAATTAATTGTTTCTTGAAGAACACTATGTCTTGGAGAGATAGGGCTGTTTATTACAGCATGAAAATTTTCCTATAGGAGTGGTCTTGCTTGTGCATGGTTTTTCAGTGGGGTTTGAGAGTTCGAAAAGGTAAAAATCAGTAGGCATATGATGCATGTTGTTGTACCTTAGAGTTTTTGGTGTAAAACCACGGTGCTCCGGAGAATTTAAAGGTAAAGGTAAAGTCTTCTCAACAAACGTGTTTTTTAGAGTTCAAATATGTGTGCTCACCATTACAGGACAAGACTGCTACTGCTACCACCTTGCTTGGAGTTGTTATGTTGGTGAAAGGCAACCAAAAGCTGCAATCTATTGGACATAATTTGAACCTGTGGTGGTAGTAACATGGCCGACTGTAAAAGGTTTAAACAGCTCTTGACTTTGGTTTCTGTATTTTTGGCTGGTAGAAAGAGGGGATACTATTGGACATCACATATGAATAAATCTTTGGAGGGGACCATCCTTATCCAGGAAACCACAAGAATCGTGAGTTCTGACGTGGCCTTATCCAAAATCTAAATCCATACAATACACATGCTTAGATACAAGTACAACCCTGGTAAAGAACCTGCATATGTGTCACTTCTAACATCCACAACCTAAAGCCCCCCCATTTTTATTTCTCCAGCCGATATAAGAACGCTGTAGGACTGAATATCTTCTCCAACTTGCTCCCTTCCTTACCGAGGTGCTTTAGCTATTGAGTTCAGTTGACAATGGCATCTTTGCAAGCTTTGTATGCAACAAATCTGAAACAGTCGCCATTGCAAGGGTTTCTTCCACTATCATCCCGTTATGCTGTGGCTGCGCCCCTGAGATCGACTGTTTTGTCGAGGACCAAGACCAAAGGCCAGAACAACCAAAAAAGATCTCTAACAGTGGTTGCAGCAGTTGGCGATGTATCAGCTGATGGTACCAACTATCTGATTGCTGGTGCAGCCGTTGTTGCTCTGGTTGGAACAGCTTTCCCTATCTTCTTCTCTCGCAAGGACACGTAATTAACCCATTCCTTTTTTTTTTTTTCTCTGTGTTCAAAATTGCACTATAATAAATGGAGCCCTTAGGGTGTTTCTATGTTGTGGTTTTTATTTCAGATGTCCTGAATGTGATGGGGCTGGCTTTGTTCGTAAAGCTGGAGCAACATTGAGGGCAAATGCTGCACGAAAGGACCAGGCTCAAATCGTATGCGCTCGTTGTAATGGGCTTGGAAAATTGAACCAAATTGACAAATGAATACCTTTGATTCCGTGATTTTAATCCAAATTCCTGGTGTAAAGTCCGAAGACCCTATCTTTTACTAAGCTCAGAAATTCCTCTGCGGTTCACACAAAGTTTAAATTGTTGAATGTCCTCTTCCATGTGTAACTTATATATAAATAACAGAAACATCTTTGATGTTAATCATTCTTAGTTCGTTTTTCTGTCTCATTCTATACTTGATGGAACAGTTTCAGTTTCTATAATAAGATTTCTCCATTTTTATATATTTGCAAATGCTTCAAGCTTGGCGGCTTGAGCAAGTAATGTTGCAATTTATCAGGAAAAAGAAAAGATTAAAGAAACCAAAAACCTTCCAATTGACAGCCAAAATTCCTTGTGGTTTATATATGACGTGTTGATCATACTGGGATTTTGAATATTCTTGTAATAATGTCGAAACGGGAAATGCCATGGTCCTCTTTTTAAATAACATTCTTCATATACATGGATGATGAAAATATATGTAATTTAAAAATTGGATAATATAGATGATGAGAAGATAAATGTTGATACAGAAGGCCTAATTGTATATAATTTGGAGAGGGAATTCGGGGTCAAATCTCCAGGCTTGAAAAACTTCACCTGATTGAACTCTTCTTTAAGATAAGAGCGTTGCAATTTATTATCATGATTTCTTGCACCGGATTTGCTTAGATTGATTAGTTTAATCGTTCAACAAATGTAGCTTATAAATCCTCCCTACTACAAACTTCCCTAGTTCCCAAGCAAAGACAGCCCAATATCTAAGAGGGAAAAACAAGGTTCCAACGTCACAAATATTAATCCCCACAAGTTGGGATTTCCTTAAATTACATAGTTTCTATGTAAGCTACCTCCAATAAATATATATATATATATATATTATTCAATGACAGCGGTTCCATGCATGAAGAAGTTTATAGCATTAAGGACATCTACATTCTGTCATCTCCTTATCTTTCGGGGCGTCATCATAAACTAAAGTAGAAGAAACCAAAGCAACCTCTTCTTCTTGTTTGTGGTTCCATCATAGAAAACGCCCCCGCGACGGGTAATTAACTCAGTTGTATCTCTGTTGTTCAAAAAAAATAATAAAAAAAATAAGTTGTATCTCTGAGTTGAGAATATAGTGTTAATAGATATGAGGAGGAGTGATAAGGAATATTATGATGTGGAAGGGGATGATGATGCATTCCAAACAGACGATGAAAGGGTATGCGTTAACGTAGATAATGGTGAGGATGATGAGAGTACAGAATCTGAGACAGGCTCCCCATCTCCAAATTCATCCCCTAATTGCCTTCAACTAAACCATTCACCTTCATGGCCTCAAAGCTACAGGTTCTCTTCTTTCTTCTTTTTCTTTGCCCTTTTCTCTCTCAATTTCCAATGCTTAGAGATAGCGTTTTGTTATTCAACAATTTACAACTAATGTGCTTAGGACCGACAACAAAAAAATCTATCTGAATCGAAGCTTTACACTATTAATCAAAATTCTGATAGATAATAGTTGTCAATAACTTAATATACAACTAATTGAAACACATATTTTTGCTAATTTTTTAAAGGTTAATATTTGATATACTATCAATTAACCATAAAAATCCACCTCATCATTTAGTAAAATAAACAATAATTGAAGTACCTATAAATAAATGACGATAAATTTATTTATAAAATGCAACCTTCAGAATCAGGCAAAACATGCATTAGAAATCAACGGATATACTGTTGCTGTGTGGTTAAACCTAGTACTGACTTATAAAAGAGCAAAATGTAAATCCTTTTCAAAAAACCTGAATTACATATGTTGCCATGGTTGAATACATGCAGGGAATCAATGGATATGTTCAAAGGCCTTAGACCTCCATCCATTAGTTTCCCCAAGGGAAATAACACCACCGGACTAACAGGCACTAATCCATTTGGCGACTATCAAAGTAGCGATGATGAGACTTCCCTCGGTAAACCATTCATTTCTGAAAGAACTTTAGATGAAGAAGTGCCGGCCACTACTCTCCCAGAATCGCAGCAAATAATATCTGACAATAGATCAATGCCATCACCGAAGCAGTGTTCATTTACGCAAGCACTTGTTAATGGTACTGAACAATTTATTATCTACTGTCAACGTGTCAATGCATGCTGTTTTTTTATCCTTGAGTGTAAAGGCTTTCTCATTGTTGTTTTGTTTACCAAGGAATCAATGTTCTGACCGGCATAGGACTCCTTACAACACCTTATGCTGTTAAAGAAGGAGGGTGGTTGAGCCTCATATTGCTCTTAATATTTGGTGTCATTGCCTGTTATACTGGGATTCTATTAAAAAGATGTTTAGAAAGCTCTCCAGGTCTACAAACATACCCAGATATCGGACAGGCTGCTTTCGGTATAACCGGTCGCTTAGTTATAGCTGTAAGTGTGATAAGCGCATATTGAAATTGAATTGTCCTATGTTCTTTTTGCATTGACAGTGACACTAACATCAAACACTTCTTCTTTTTAATTTATGAAATGCAGGTAACTTTGTATGCAGAATTATATGTAAGTACAACGAGTTCTTTCATCTTTGCTGTTGATCTATCATGGTTCAGTATATATAACTGAAAGAGCGCCTCTGATATGTAGGCAGCATGCGTGGAGTACGTAATAATCATGAGCGAAAACCTGTCCACGATTTTCCCAAACACCAGCATAGAATTCAGCGGAATATATCTTAACGCTCATCAAATATTTGCTATCATAGGAATTCTCATTGTTCTCCCAACTGTGTGGCTACGAGACCTTAGTTTGCTGTCATACCTTTCGGGTTGGTTTCTCATCATCCTTAAACCACTTTAAACCTATGAGGGCTGCTGATATTAATCTTTTAAATGTTCAGTTGGTGGAGTAGGAGCATCAATTTTAGTGGTGATTTGCTTGTTATGGGTTGGGACTGTCGATCAAGTCGGGTTTCCTCGAGCTGGAACCACTCTTAACCTCGCCAATATACCCATTTCAATTGGTATATATAGTTTTTGCTATTCAGGCCATTCAGTTTTCCCAAATATATATACTTCCATGAAAGAACCATCACGTTTTCCACTCGTACTTATAGCCAGGTAACGTAAAATTCACCTTCATCTTATGTATGAACAAAACCTGTGGGAATAATGAACTTTGTTAACTTCAGTTTCTTCTCTTTCAGCATTATATTTTGTTGGTTCATGTCCACTGGGGCAGCAATCTCAGGTTTTCTGATATTTGGTGACTCTGTTGAATCTCAGTTTACATTAAACATGCCAACAAAATTTGCAGCCTCTAAAATCGCTGTCTGGACAGTGGTATGTATGTAAATCTGCTATTTAGTTTCTTTTATGTATTCATTCTTGTTTACAGTTCCAAGGGCTGAAATGTAAAATGGTTTTGGTCAGGTAATTATAACAATATCAAAGTACGCTTTGACACTCACTCCCATTGCATTGAGTCTAGAAGAACTTGTACCTACGACATGGTTGACATCTTATGGTGGTTCCATACTTATCAGAGCTGCTTTAGTGATTTCAACTTTAGTTGTTGCATTGAAAGTTCCCTTCTTCGGTAAAAATAAATAAAAAGTAGATTTAGATCATTTACAGTTCAGTATTGCCTTGGTACGTGCTCATTTGTCGACTTTCTTTACTGCAGCTTTTCTCATGGCATTGGCTGGATCTTTGCTTACGATGCTAATTGTAAGTTCATATTGTTCTTTAGTTAGCTTAGAGACAGTTAAAAAGGAAATGTATTTTGATCTTATATTTTATTATTATACAGACTATTATCTTCCCATGTGCCTGTTATCTCAGCATACGTGGCGGTGGATTAACCAATTTACAAGTAAGAATATCCCTACTTACAGCTTTCCAAGATTAGTTTATATGTATATGTTTACAAATTATTTGACTCTAATGTTTTGTACCATTCAGAGGGCAGTCTGCATTTGCACTGCTATGCTGGGATTGTTGATTGCTTGTGATGGCACATATTCAGCGGTCATAAGAATAGCTGGCCAAAATTGATCAAAGGGGGTTTCAATTGCTCTGCTTTTGCCTTGAATTCCATCTTTGTATAAAATGTGAAAATAAACCCCAGTTTCCCACATCCAAAGTCACAATTCCATGAGGTTTTGCTTAATCATTCAGGTGTCAGCTCATAAGCTTTGTCCTAAGTGTCTTTTTGGCACTTCTCCCCTCCGGCAATTCTTCAGTCCATGTCAAATGCCAATGGAGTATTTATTGCTTCAAAAGCTAATATATATATATATATATATATATATACATATATATTTATCAGCAAATTAATACCCTGTCAAATGTGTTACAGCAACATATATTAAAAACATGCAAGTTGTGCATGGCTCTTTATTCAGAATGTCATTTTATATTAAGAAACACTATTCCCCATCACTGGTGTGGAAAAGATGACTGTAATCCTATATCTTAATTGATTGACTATTTTTTTCTTATATTCTTTCAATTTATTGTTTAGTCATTTGTATAGTCATGTACTTATTTAATCTGCTTCCATGGCCACTAATTTGTATTATAATTAGGTAACCTTAAGAAAAAGTTAACCACGGGCTTGCTTTGTGAAAACCCAAAGGCTTCAATGCAACCTCAAGCCTACACCGCACAGGACCCAAAGGCTTCAAGTAGCCTCAACAACGAACAACATTATGAAAACATAGAAGAAATGAGCTAAATGAAGAACAAACATTTACTGCTGAATGAACTTTCTTGCTTAACCTAATTCATTCTATCTTCATCAACTTATATACTATGTACATGAAGACTAACCACTGACGACTCATGAACAGATTAACTGTATTTAACATACTAACTATCGGCTGACTGAGTTACTCTAATAAGCAAATCATGCAGGCTAAAACTGTCACATTCAATATTATCTTAGTAAAAGTACTATATGAGTTTTAAGTATTGTTCCAGTAATATATTCAATTAACAAGTCCATATATAAAAATCAAATTACAGGAAGATTTATTTATTAAATCAACTAGATGTATTCTTAGCAAAAAGATAACCCAAGTTTAAATCTTACAAAAAAATGGAGTGAGAGCATACAAATTCATAATTTTATTAACCTAACAAAACAAATATAATCAACATGTTATGTCAGACTCCTTAAAGTCCTACACTTCACTATCTATAATATATATATAAGCACGAGTTTGGAAAAATTTTTAAACTAACCAATGTAATATTTGTTGTTCATTATATAATTAAATTTTACATTTTATATTTTTTTATTTATAAGATTTATCACATCTATAAATAAAAATTTTAATTTTACTAAGTTATTTGAGGGATGAAATTGTAATTTTTCATACTTAGATAATTAAAGTGTAAACTTATTAATAGTTAAGTCACCATGTATAATTTATCCTTTTGTTTATTTCTTTTATTTTTAACTAGCATTTCCACCCTGGTTACATCAAGGATTTTTTTAAAAAAAATTATAATTCATTTAATATTTAAAGTTAACTTTAAATAAATTTTATTAAATAAAAATTTTCAATTAATTAAATTAAATTTATAATAATTTATCTACAATTTTTTAATAGATTCATAAAGCAAGTGAATATGAGACAAATATTATAACAAAGCATAATATATTTTTTTGGATACATCAAAATCTTAGAATAATTTTAAAATAGAGAATATTTGATGTATTACTAATGTTTTAGTTTCATGCATAAATGAATAATAATATGATATATCATTATTGAATAAAATAAAAAATAGTGAAGGATTTACAACTAAATACTAAAAAAAATTATTTAAACATAATAAAATAATAATTAATTATAAATAAATACTAAAACTGTTAACCCTAAACTCAAAATATGAGTCTAAAATTTACCCAAACTTACCTATATTTGTAAAAGATTAACCAAAACTCATTTTAAGCCCACCCATATTATTTTTATTTTTTAAAATATTTATATTATATTATTTTAATTTAATATTTAATAATTTTTATTTATTGAAAATTTTTATATAGTCATCTTAACATTATTTTAATGTCTACATTAGAGTAGTATAATATTGAAAATATATAAAGATAACATAATATAAAATATTATAAACTTAAAAGTGAGTTGGGCTTTTAGGCCTTAAATGTTCAAGCCTGAGCTTGACCCATATTTTAAATGTGTCTATTTTTTTTTTACTCAAGCCCATTTTTCGGGCCTAATATTTTTACCGAAATCCTTCCAAATTTCAGGCGGGCTTTCAGGCTTAGGCAAGTAGGCCGACCCATGAATTGATCTACTAAACTCTAAATCCAAGAATTGGTAAAAGTACCACAAAACCCCCCAATACTATACTTTGGATTGCATTTTAACCCCTCTATCGAAACAATGGGCAAATTAGTCCCTATACGTTAGATGAGTGAGAAAACAACCCCTCTGTTAAAATTTGGAGTTTATATATAAAGTATAATAACAAGTTTAACCCTTAATCTTTACACATTTATTCAAATTGACCCCTACTTTTTTATTTTAAGTAAATTATAAATTTTTGAAACTTATAAGGCTAAATGGTCATAAAAGCCTTAGTCGCAAATTTTAAAAAACTCAATTAATCACTTTTAAAATTTAAAATTTATTTAAAAATCATAAAATTATAAACAAAATTTATAAAAAATTCTAAAATTATTAAAATTTAAAATTTAACGGTTTTAAGATTTTAAAAAAATTTGACCCCTACTCTATTATTAGGTCAGTATTATTTTTTTAATAAAATTTTTATATTTGCTTTTTCTAATTTTTGATAATTTTTAAATTTTAAAAGGGCTTAATTGTTTTGGTTTAAATTTGTTAATAAAGCCATTTTTACTGTAACGACCTCAAAAGTATGGATATTGGAAAATGAGTTATCGGGTCACCATTTTTAGTAAACGGACTCATAAAATATTTACGAAGTTAGTTGTGTGCTTAATAAGGTTTTATTTAGGTGAATTTGATTTAATTAGAAGTATTTGGAAAAAAGGATTAGATTGAAAAAGGTGTAAAAGTTTAATTATAGATTAAAAGAAAGTATAAAGGACTAAAAAGGAAATTATGCCATTTTTAAATGTTGAGGCTGTTTAAGTATGAAAAAAATCCTAGATTTTTTTTAGTTAAAAACGTGTATATAGATAAAGATATAGATATATATATATATTATATATTAATTATAAAGTATATTATTATATTATTATATTTTATTATTATATATATAAATAGACTAAAGGAAAAAAGAATAGAAAGATATAGAAGCAGAGAAGCAAACGAAACAGAGAGCAGGGGAAAGAAAGAAAAAAGAGAAAAGAAAGAAGAAAAGGGAAAATTCAAAGTTTGAAGCTTGGAATTTTGATTGGTAAGTTAATTTAGTCATTCTCTTTTAATTTTGATGTTTTATAAGTTTTAGAACAAAGTTTTGATGAATTTAAGTTGAAGTTTTTGAAATTTTAGAGTTTTTGAATATAGCATATGATGAATAAAATGATGAATTAGTGGTTTAATTGAAAGAATTTGAAGTTGGAATTAGATAAAGGACTTAATTGCAAAATAAGCTATAAGAAAACAGTTTTGGATAGCAGCAGTAAACTAACTTTGAAAAATCACCAAAAATCGTAGAAGTGGAATTAGAAGTTGAATGAGATATGAAATTAAAGCTTATTGAGTCTAGTTTCATATGAAAGAAACAGAGAAAGCAAAGAAATTCTGTAATTTGAGATATTTATATTTTTGTAAGACTGGTTCAAAGTGATTTCGAGATCCCCTGTTCTGAATTTGGAAAATCATAAAAAATTAGAGAAAAATGATTAGGGGCTTAAATTTATATGTTTAGAATTCTGAATGAGTCTATTTTCAATAGGAATAAACGAGAACATCATCTGAATTCTGTATGAAGAGATAATTAATTTTTAGTGAAGAAGGGTCAGAACTGCCAGACAGCAGAACAAGGGTGACTTTGATGAATAAACTGTACTAATTGGCTAGGCTAAAAATTCTGAAAATTTTATGGGAAGAAGATATGTGAGTCTAGTTTCAGGAAAAATTTACGGTTCTTCATTTGGAGTTCTGTAGCTCTGGAAATAAATAATTTTGTGACTATGACACAAAAGGACAGCTTTGAATAAGTTTATGAGTAAAGGATTAAATTGAAATGTGAGCAAAAGTAAGAAAGGATGAAATTATTTTATTATACATGTTTATTTTATTAAATAGTATAGAAAGATTATTTGATTATTTTAACATATAAATGTTATATGTTTATATGAAATTGAAGAAAAAGAAAAGGAAGGAGAGGACCGAATTGAAGAAAAAGGAAAAGAGAAGGTTAAGGAGTGAAGGAAGAATAACATATATCATTTCAACCTTTTTGCTGTAAGTACTACAAGAATTTTAAATTATTGTTATTTATCTTTTTTAAAATATTTATGTGAATTATTTAAATATATGAGATTCAGCTTTAATGCCCAAGTAGACGAAATTTAGAACTACTGGGATATTAGTGGCATGCCATTAAGGAACTTTAGCGCGTCTCTGATATTAGCACGTTGGTGCTCTCTGATATTAGCACATTGGTGCTCTCTGTTCACTTGTGCATCATAATGCACCTCTGTATCTGTTCCGTATATCCGGTGTGTTCTATAAAGTCTACTTTGGGCTAAGAAAGTGAAATGAGAATAAAAGTGAATCACTAATGCGTTATGGTAATTTTTATACCTTACAAAAGATAAGTTAAATTTATTTAAAAGCAATGCATAGTTGAAGAGACTTATATGTGAGTAGATATGCAATAATTGATTGAGTTTAAAATATTTTGTTATGATTACTTATTTAATTATTCTTGTAGTGCTTACTAAGCCTTCACCGGCTTAACGCGTTTATTTTAACGCGTAGGTACAATTAGACTAGAAGAGAAGTCCAACTAGAAGATCTCTCATCTCATCACATCCTCAAGGGCTTCAAAAGTAGGTACTAAATTTTGTATTAAAATGGCATGTACATATGTAGTTCAAAGGTGTTCCCATGTGATAGGGACTAAAATGTAGATTCTTGAAATTTTATCTATTTTCAGTTATTTGAAGTATTTTGGTATATATGGAATGAATTAATAAACAATAAATATGTTAGCAAAAATGGTTGGTAAGTTAAAATATTATATACAAATGTTTTAATTAAACAGTATCTGGCCATAATTGTTTTGGCACCAAATGTAATAGTCTTATACCGGGTCTGCATGATTGAACCGGGTATAGGGGTATTACATTTACTATTTAACCTAAATAGTTCCAAATATTTCCAATATACTTCCGACAAAAGAATAAGGGTCAAATTGTATAAATATGTAAAGATTGAGGGCTAAATTTGTTATTATAACTTATATATAAACATCAAAACAAACATTTAACGGTACAATTTTTACCTCCAAGAGTTATTATAACTCATTTAACATACAAGGGTTAATTTATCTATTTTTTTAGTAGAGGGACTAAAATGCAATTCAGGGTATAGTATAGAGGATTTTGTGGTACTTTTACCTCCAAGAGTTATTTATATATATATATATATATATATAAAAATATAATAGTTATAATTAATTAGTGTTTAATTATGTTTAATAAAATCATTAATGCTTATTTATAAGTCATCCATAAATTTTTTTTAATTTATTTAACGGTGATGTATCATGTTATAAATAAACAAAATAAATTTGGTGCATCAAATAGTATTCCTTAAAAATAAACAAAATAAAATTTTGCAAATCGATTAAGTACGAAACATAAATCAATTTGTGAATGGATGTGCAAATCATCTTTTAGATACACTCTGAATTGACTCTTTTAGCAAAGGCAACTATGAACATTGAATAGATTTGTCTTCATGAACCGTAAAATATAATGCAACACAAAAATAATTTAAAAATAATAATTAAAACACAACATAAAATAAAAAATAATATAAACATTATAGATATACACATACATGTTAAAATATGCGCCCATAAAAAATTCATATGATTTTGATTAGTATAATAGCTCTCAATGTTTAAATATTTTGTCAATTTTGTTTTAAATTTAAAAAAAATTAACAAATTTAATCTTTAGCATTTAAATTTTGTTGATTTTTTTAGAATCATGACCAAAACGACTTGATTTATAAACATTGAAGATTAAATTTGTTATTATATCAATCAATAGTAGGATATAAATTGATGAAAAAAGTCAATGTTGTGATTAATTGTCCTTAATTGCTCATTTTTGAAATTGATAGGGGCTAAATTATTTACTCCCTTTTTAAAAGGGATCAATTTATTCAATATCAAAATTGAGAGAGACCAAAGAGATGTTTTAACCAATTTTTTTCCTCTTCCCTTTCCTTCTCTCCTCCCTTTTCCCTCTCCCTCTCTCCCTTCTTTTTCTTTAATTGTATAATAGTAAAGAATTGATTAGACACTGAAAAATAAGAAAATTTGAGAGTAAATACGATTTACTAGTGGGGTATAAATTAATTTGTAAAAGGTCTAAATATGTGGTTAAGCATAATCGCTAAAGTTGGAAAAGGTAGAGCCTATAATTGCAATTGAACCAATAAAGGTCGACGAAGTGATGTTTTGGAAATAAACCAAAATGTTATGTTAGTGCTCATAGCTAACCGTTAGATTTGCACCAAAATGTGCCTTGAATGATGAATGACCGTTGGATTAAGGTGGATGAGTTCAAATTCATAAACACATGTCAGGATACGAGCTAAGCATTATGTTATATAAATTTGATGATGGTGAGAGGGAAAGGAAACAGCCGCTTCCATGATCAACTATTCTCCTGCTTAATGGTGAGGGAACATTTTACGTTTCCTTTATGTTGACAAGTCATTATATGTTCTGTACTGAAATCCTGGACAAGCCTGGAGTAAAAGCAAATTTTATTTACGGTCCACGTTCAATTTTCTTTTTTCTTCCATTAAAACGTCGTCGCTGAGATATAAAAGTGAAAGAAATCCCAGCATGGCGTAATGGGTTACCATAACCAGAGAGGTGGACTCCCCCACACCACGACCATGTGTTTGTAAACTAATCAGCACAGCATGTGCAACCACCTGATAACTATGTTTCTAAACACCATATGCAAGGAATTGGATCCAAGAATCTATTGTACTACTCATGCACGTGAATGTTTACATAATTTAATCCTACTTTTTTTCCCTTTCCACCGTAATACTTTGCATTGACTGCATCCATATACCATGACAATTTTCCATCGTTGATTTTCTTACTGATTTCTGGAAACCAGACAAATCAATTTTCCTATAACTTCATAACTGCAGGATTCATGTTGCTTGGTCCTCTTATTGTCACCAAGTTCCTTTTTGGTTACATGTCTCTGTCAGTGTTTTAGTTGTGCGAAGTCCATACACGAGATTTCACATTCATGTATTTCAACCATAGTTATTAGCATAAATTATTAGATAATTAATTCAACTCAAATTAATTTATCCACATATGTTTTACACAAATAAAACTCCAACAGAATATCTCAAAATTTTCACTTCTTAAAACTTCAATTGAAATCTTTAACAAAGACATTAAAATTTAAATATATATTAACCAATAACATAAAATCTTATATAAATAGTTCCACAAACACTCATTTTAAATTAAATCCTAAGAAAGCCAACATTATACCTTTCATCAAATCAAGAAATCATCATCATATCTTCTCATACTCATCAGCTATAGTGTATAGTATGAAATAATATGAGAAAAATTCACATCTACCCTTTTACTTGGAAGAACCGTATTTGTATATGTAAAAGAACCCACTAACCCTTCAGTGAAACACAAGCCACAAATACACCGCAACAAGATCTAGGTTATTGATAAGAAGTAGGTCCTATTTATGAACTACACAACAAGTTGTCAAAAATTTAAAAAAAAAAAGTTATTTTCATATACATCTATATGTATCATAAATACACTTGAATGTTTCTGGTTATTTTATAAAGACACTTGAATAATTATCAGAAAAATTCTATATTTTTTATTTCTATATAAAAAAGGAATATTACCAGTGTCAATGTCAGGTAAGTAAGTTTGATGGGGGAAATAGAGAGCAAAAGCACCAATTCGAGACTAAGAATAACAAAGGAATGAAGGAATGAAATGCAAATAAGACAAGAAATCAGGTGCTTTAATCAGAATGCACGATTCAAATAAAGGAAAATTTACCTTGTAATTAAAGACTTAAGAAAGAATAAAAAATTTAGTCATACATATACATTAGTGATTAGATGAATGTGATTAAAAGAATTTAAAATACAGACAATATGATTTAATATCTCAAATAAAAGGGGATGATCAGTCTTGATCAAATACTGGAAAAAGAAGAAAAGGAAAAATTTGGAAATTCATGGCGGGCCAACACATCAACAAACAAAACAGGAAATGTTAAGCAGTGTCTGGTCGAAAACATTCCGAACGGCACCGTCTCACTCACTCCACTGCACCATGTAATCTCTAGTTTGCATATCTCAGCCAGCCTCAAGATATTCTTTCTGAAGCTAACTGACAGAAAAAGAAAGAAGAAGCTTCTTATTTTCATACCAGAGTTCCATGTTTGAAATATTTCACTGCACTCAAAATAGATTCCTTACCCTATCTCCCAAGAAAACCAGTTTCTTTGTCACCAAAAAACACATCTTTCTATCTTCATTTTCATCTAATTATACTTTACAACTTCCAAAACCTTTACTTAAATGTTCCATTCCTGACATTTGAAGAGCAAAGCTGTCAGTCAAAAGACACTAAAATAAAAACATCATGAAATCTTACATCATCTCCAATTCTAAGTCTAACCCATTTCTCAAAACCCTATACCTTCGAATTTTCTTGTTTTTTCTTCTTTTTCAGATTTGTTCTTGTTTTTCTTCTTCACCAACACCCTTCATTTTCCCCCTTAAAACTCAAATCCTAAGATCTCCGAGCAAGCTTCAGTTTCAGCACAACGTTAGCCTCATTGTCTCATTAACAGTAGGCACTCCACCGCAAAATGTTTCCATGGTTCTTGACACCGGAAGCGAGCTCTCTTGGCTCCATTGCAACCAAACAACCCGAAACAACCAACCAGACCCGACAATATTCAACCCGAATCAATCAACCTCGTACAAACCAATCCCTTGTTTTTCTCCGACGTGCGTAAACAAAACCCAAGATTTTCCAATCCCACCTTCATGCGACTCCGACAACCTTTGCCACGCAACTCTTTCCTACGCCGACTCTTCATCTTCCGATGGAAATCTCGCCTCCGATACTTTCCATCTCGGGTCATCTGGCAATATCTCGGGCCTTGTTTTCGGTTGCATGGACTCCATTTTCAGCTCTAACGCCGACGAAGACTCCAAAACCACCGGGTTAATGGGCATGAACCGTGGGTCCCTCTCTTTTGTTTCCCAAATGGGATTCCCCAAATTCTCGTATTGCATCTCGGGTTCCGATTTGTCGGGTCTCCTCTTACTCGGTGATGCCAATGTCACGTGGCTTACACCGTTGAACTACACGCCGTTGGTCCAAATTTCCCGACCGTTGCCGTATTTTGATCGGGTGGCTTACACGGTTCAGCTGCAAGGGATCAAAGTATCGGGTAAGTTATTACCGATTCCGAAATCGGTTCTAGTTCCGGATCATACTGGGGCAGGTCAAACCATGGTTGACTCGGGTACCCAATTCACTTTCTTACTGGGACCCGTTTATAACATTTTAAGAAGAGAGTTTTTGAATCAAACGGCTGGGGTTTTAAGGGTTTTGGAGGATCCGAATTTTGTGTTCCAAGGAGCAATGGATTTGTGTTACCGGGTACCACTGGGTAAAACCCGGCTACCAAATTTGCCGTCGGTGAGTTTGGTATTTACCGGAGCGGAAATGGTGGTGTCGGGTGATCGGGTTTTGTATAGGGTTCCGGGTGAAATAAGGGGGAATGATTCGGTGTGGTGCATGAGTTTTGGGAATTCTGATCTGTTGGGTGTGGAGGCTTATGTGATTGGTCATCATCATCAACAAAACGTGTGGATGGAATTTGATCTTGAGAAATCAAGGATCGGATTGGCTCAAGTACGGTGTGATTTGGCGAGGCAGAGATTTGGTGTGGGCCTGTAGGGAAAGGAACAACAATACACACGGTGCTTTTTAATTCCAAGGGGTTAAAACATTAGCCGTGTGATGATCAACTTGATCAGAAGGCTGCAACCAATTTGATGAAGGGGGAGTGAGAGACATGGGAAGGCATAATTTCTTCCAATTTGTACAACGGATTTTTATGTTTATGACCTCAAAATTTCACAGGTTTATTATAAAGTGCAATTCTATTTGTTTTCATTGTTGTTGTTTCCAAATCCCAATGACTAAGTAAATGAAACAGACTAAATAGAGTCACGTCCTGGGTTGCTGCCATTAAACCAGTAACATTGACCATGTTGAAGGAGATCATGGGACAAGTTTATAAAGTGTGACACTAATAAAGAAAAGGCTAGCTCAATATGCTGGTTTGTGTTCTACCTGTAGTGGCTCAAAATGGATTGATAGGCACAGTATAATTGGCCCAAATGTTGCAATTAAAAACGCTATTTATAATCGAGTTTTTTTATAAGAAAAAACAAATAATTTATATCATTTTTAGGTTACATTTAGTTGGTTGAATGTTACATTATAACTATAATTTATACATAAATTTTAATTTAATGTATAATTATATACATGAATTTTAATTTTGTGTAATTATACATGCGAAACTCGTGGTTCAAATGTATACTTAAAATTTTATTTTTAATTTAGTCATGCACATTCAAAAAATGAATAAATACATCAATTTATCTTTACATTGGATAAATATAATTATTCATGTATGCAATATATAAACATAAAAAGATGTTATATCAATAATTATGCTAATAATTTACAATAATTTGATCAAATTAAAATTTCATGTACAAAATTACACAAAATCAAAATTCATATATGTAATTACACATTAAACCATAATTTATATATTGTTTTGGGATTTATCCCACATTAAACCATAATTTATATATTGTTTTGGGATTTATCCCATTTTATATCTAACCTTGTTTGATGATTTTATAATTAAAATGTTAGAATATAGATTTTAATCTCAATACTACATATAATCTTAAATTTTAGATTAATTTATTTTTTATTTAATTTTTTTAAATAAAATTTAAATCTAATTAAAAACAAATATATCTTTTTTATTAACAGTAGAATAGTAGATTTCATTCCTTAACGTTAAAATTATTACATTTACTTTATATATTAATAATTATTATAAGTTAGTCTAACAAATTTTAAAGGAATTAAACTTGTTAAAAAATAATAAATTTCATAACAACAATAATTTAATATGCTTTGAACCAAACACTTGTATTGGAACTAAATGAACCAAATAGGATAATATAACATATTAGATATTCTAACCTATAATTTTACATTCTCATAATTCTATTAACACCGGTTAAGTTTTCAATTCAAATATCTAGAAACAGTGAAATTAAAATTTCGAGTTTAATCCATTAATTCTATCGTCAATTTTTTTAAAAAAAATTAGATCTTAATATATCAATTTTTTTAAAGATATTCTTATTAAAAACACTTAATTTAATTCTCATAATCTATAGTTTATTCCCACTTAGTTTTCAAATCTAAAATGTAGTCATCAATGAAGGCAACAAAAATTTAGATGAATTGAAAGAAAGGGGCAGTGAAAGTGATGTTGCAATCAGAATTTGTTAAGGAACTTAGAGATTAAACAGTTTGGAACAACCGACAGCTAACAAAGATAATCCAATTTCATTCTGTTTTGGCTTCATTAACAAGTATTAATGGTTGGAGATTGAAGGCTACCAAGCAACCATGCCCACAATAACCCCCACCCCCCTTGGCTTAATCAAATCCTTCCCTTTTTTTTCTTTTTTTTTCCTATTTTTAACAATATAATTAAGTTTTTTTAGTTATACTCAAATAATTTTGGCTTAAATATTAAAAATAAAACAAAATAATCATCCCACACCCAAGATCATTTTATTGTTCATCAACCTCATGTCAGCTTCAAAATTTTTCTTAATTTTTGGAACTTTAAGATGAGGAATTTACTGTTAATACATTAGAGAAATTGTTAATTGGCTTGGACCTCACTCTAAAGTGATTCACCAGCAGCCTTTCGGACCAGACATGTAAGTTGCTGCTTAAGATGCAAACCTGTCTAGAAGCTAACAGGGGATTATCTGAAACTTAGTTACCTAATTAACAAACTAGTCAGTCCTCTCCCACTATATAAACTGATTGATTCCTTCTTTTTTTCTCAGCATCCAAACATTTTTGGCTACATATCTCACAAAATATATTGCTAAAGAAGACAGAAAACACACCATGGTTTCACTTGTTCTTACATCATCCGACATTTTCAGGGCTTTGTTCCTAGCATTGTCTGTTGTCTGGTTATTATCTGATTTGGCATTTGCAAAACATGCAGGCATTACCAGGCACTACAAGTTTGATGTAAGTAATTTTTGTTTACCCTTTTCTGATACTGCAATTTTAAGTATGGTTATAGCTTAGCCTAACATTTCTACTATGTTTTTGCAGATTAAGATGCAAAGTGTGACAAGGTTGTGCCAAACGAAGAACATTGTGACAGTAAATGGCCAATTCCCGGGGCCTCGGATAATAGCACGGGAAGGTGATCGCCTTTTGATCAAAGTGGTTAACCATGTTAAATACAATGTCACAATTCACTGGTATGAAATTTGAGTTCCCTAATCCTACTGATTTCCTTCATTTATCAATGGTTAGCATTTTGGTGTAAAAATGTTGGCGGTTCATTTGTGAAACTAGGCATGGAATCCGGCAGATAAGGAGTGGATGGGCTGATGGACCTGCCTATGTCACACAGTGTCCGATTCAGACAGGGCAATCCTATGTATACAATTTCACTCTTACCGGCCAAAGAGGGACCTTATTTTGGCATGCTCACATCTCTTGGCTAAGGGCTACTCTTTATGGACCTATTGTCATCCTCCCCAAAAAGCATGCCTCTTATCCATTTCCCCACCCCTACAAAGAAGTTCCCATCGTTTTCGGTAACCGACACGATTTCTCATATCAGCCACTATAACAGTAATAATTTTATTGCATCTCTAATTGATTTGTTTGAGTTTTTGCCTTGAATTGCAGGGGAGTGGTGGAAAGCTGATACCGAAACAATTATCAACCAGGCACTGGCAACCGGAGGAGCACCAAATATCTCGGATGCCTTCACCATTAACGGTCTCCCTGGGCCTTCTTACAACTGCTCAGCAAAAGGTACCTCATCATCATGCATTCACAACATTGTCAATTTCTATTGGAAAGGTTCCCATTTAGTGACATACTAAAATCATGTAAACGAAACTTATACAGATACATTCAAGCTTAAGGTGAAGGCCGGTAAAACTTATCTTCTCCGTCTCGTCAATGCTGCACTCAACGACGAGCTGTTTTTCAGAGTCACAAACCACACCCTTACCGTTGTAGAAGCCGATGCAGTGTACGTCAAACCCTTCAAAACGGATATTGTGCTTATCACTCCAGGGCAGACCACTAATGTCCTTCTGAGGGCCAAATCCAAGACCCCAAGTGCCAAGTTTGCAATGTCAGCTAGGCCTTATGCCACGGGCCCTGCCACTTTCGACAATACCACTACAATTGGAATTCTGGAATATGAGAAATCTGCTTCTGCCTCAAAATCTAATCACAAGAACTTGCCACTGCTAAAAGCAAAACTTCCACAATTCAATGACTCCAGCTATGCTATGAAGTTCCAGCGTAAATTCCGCAGTCTTGCCACTGCTAAATTCCCGGCAAAGGTCCCAAAAAATGTTGATAGACGGTTCTTCTTCACGGTGGGGCTAGGGATACTCCCTTGCTCAAAAAACCAAACATGCCAAGGTCCCAACAACACCAGGCCAGCAGCAGCAGTTAACAATATCTCATTTGTGCAACCAAATATTGCTCTTCTCCAAGCTCACTTCTTTAATAAATCAAAGGGTGTTTACACCACAAACTTCCCAACCAACCCACCTTTCAAGTTCAACTACACAGGCACACCACCCAAAAACATAATGTTGAGCAGTGGCACCAAGGTGGTGGCGCTACCTTTTAACACTAGCGTGGAGTTGGTGATGCAGGATACTAGAATCCTTGGTGCAGAAAGCCACCCTTTACATCTTCATGGCTTCAACTTCTTTGTTTTGGGTCAAGGTGTTGGAAACTTTGATCCTAAAAAGGATCCGGCCAAGTTCAATCTCGTCGACCCTGCGGAGAGGAACACGGTAGGTGTACCAGCTGGTGGGTGGGTTGCCATTCGGTTCCTTGCAGACAACCCAGGTGAGTTAATTATAACTCTGCATTTCTTTCAATTAATGATTTGCAACTCTTTTGTATCAACTTAGAATGTTAAATGGTGCATGAATAGGCGTTTGGTTTATGCACTGCCATTTGGAAGTACACACAAGCTGGGGCTTGAAGATGGCTTGGGTGGTCAACGACGGAAAAGGGCGCAAACAGAAGCTACCATCTCCGCCTGCCGATCTTCCTAAATGCTGAAACCCCACCCATCGTTGTCGTCTTTACCATGTTACGATACAATTTTCCACTATATTCTCTTATTTCCTTTCCTATACACTTTATATACGAAACGATATAGCACTTGTTAGGTCCCCCAGATCTTCACTGTTTTCGGGTTCCATATATACAACGCCAGAACAAGAACTGGTGCAGATTTTGGTATAGATTATCAGGCTGTGTAATGCACTACCATCACAACTATTGATGTCTGAAAGGATCTATATACATTTATATAGATTTTCTACAAATACAATTATTCTTTTTCTTTTTAACTTATCCAGATTTCCATAATCATTACCGAGTTTTGCTTTAGTATATGGTTATATATAGTGGCTATTTCTGCCTGTTTTCATGTCTAAGTCCTGGATACACAATGGAAAAATGTACATACATATGTATGCGTATTAACACACAAACTCAAAAAAGAGAGAAACCTACCTATTGGGTTACTGTTAAAAATGAAGATCATAATTGGTTTACGTTTAATTCATTAGGTAAATCATAATAAAAATATAAATAATATTTTATATAGTAAAATTTATAACTAATGGAAAATTAAATAAATAAATGAAAATAATAAATTTACTATAATATAGGTACTTATTTAAATATTTTGATTATAATTATGAAATTTTATTTAAGTTTAAATAAAAATAGCCTTAAACTATATCATTTTTTCATTTAGGTACCTAAATTTATTTTATTCCTAAACTACCTAAACCGATAGTAATAAAAATATATATTGTCGAAACCATCCTAAAAAGAGGGTTTTAAAAAACGGGAATCGACTTTTAAAAATATGGAATCGCCATCGATCCTTTTTATTTAGGTGTGATCGGGTCACCTATAAAAATATTTTGGTTTGCGAAATTCGAGAAAACGGGTTCGGGGGTCGGTTACGTGCAAGGAAGGGTTAGCACCCTTGCAACGCCCAAGGTTGGTACCAAATTAATTAATGTTGTCCTAATATCGAAAACTTGAAAATATTTAGGGTAAAACTTTCGAAGAAAATAAAACGGTTAATTGAATTAGGATTGAATCTCAAGATTAACTCGCTTCAAAGGAATAAAAGTATCATACCCAACACGTTAGGATATAACACCCTTATATTTTGACACCGAGATCATCTTTGATTTTCAAAGCATGTAAAAGAAAAGGATATTTGAGTATTTAGTCGAACGAAAAGATCGACACCCAACACGTTAGGATGTAATTTTCCGGCCTTCTAAACACACAAATATTACCTCTTTTTGTGTGAATTAAAAATGTCGAGTTGCGATTTAAAATCGTTGATCCACAAGAAATGACGAAAATACGAAATCAACAATACTGGTAATAAAAGATACAACAATATAAAAAATATAAAAAGGTAAAAGACGGCATTGGAATAATAATAAAAAAGCTAGAAGGCGTTAGTAAAGATTGAGATAATAAAAAAGTATATACAATATGATAGCATAAATATAATAATAATAATAATAATAATAATAATAATAATAATAATAATAATAACGATAATAATAATAATAATAGTAATAATAAGATAACAATAGTGCGGACACAAAATATGTACAACATACCAACATAAATATAATAATGATAATAAGATAATAATTAATAATAATAATAATAGTAGTAGGTATATACAAGTGATAGTACAATAATAGTAATATATAAAGAATAATAACATAATAATAATAGTATGATAATAATAATAAAGTAATAATAATAATGATACAAAATGTGTACAATATAATAATAATATAAATAAAGTGATAATAATAATAATAAATAGTAATATAATAATAATAATAACAATAATAATAAGATATGATAATTAATAGATTAGCAAAAATGTTAAGAATAGTATTTAAAATAATTATTAAACTCAATCTAATAATACTAAAATAACAATATAAATTAATATTAACCAAAGATAATAAATACAATAATAATAACATATAATAATAATAATTGAAAGAGAAAAATAATGAATTTAAGGGTAAAATAATTAAGATAATAGAAAAAGGACTAAAATTGAATTAAAAACGGGTTTTTGGAGAAAATCTAAAATAAAAATAAAGTAAAAGGGGCCTCTTTGAAGTGTGCGAATTACATGGGGGACTAAAATGGGCAATAACCCATTCCCTCCTAAAACGCGCAACAGCACAGGGACCAAAATGGAATCAGAATGAAATTTGGGGCCAAAATTAAAAAATCTGAAGAC
Organism: Gossypium australe; assembly: GCA_005393395.2. Taxonomy (NCBI): domain Eukaryota; kingdom Viridiplantae; phylum Streptophyta; class Magnoliopsida; order Malvales; family Malvaceae; genus Gossypium; species Gossypium australe. The sequence continues at coordinate 12,142,288 of CM016622.1, read as the reverse complement.
TTGATTTTAAAAGCTGAAATTGCGGAAGGATCGAAAGCGCAATAAACCCCTTTATAAAAAAAACGCGGATCCTAAGGCGGGTCGAGTCGGTCGGATCGGGTCAAGGTAAAAACGGCGTCGTTTTGGGCTTAAAGGCCAGCCCCAAAACGACGTCGTTTTAAGAGGCTATATAAGGCCTAAAACTCAAAAAAAAAATCATTTGAGATGTGTGCTCTAAAAAAAAAAAATCCTCTGTTCTCTCGTTTTCTCTCTCTAGGACAGGACCCAGATTCCGGCGCAAGGATCGCCGCCGGCCACTTCCAGCCACCGCACGCGGTGGCCGAAATTCGCAAAATGGTGAGTTTTTTATTTTTTTATTTTATATTTTTTATATATACGTATATTTGTGAAATAAAGGATTCAAAAAAAAAAGAAAAAAAAAAGGAAATACCTTCGAATGTTACAGACCTGACTTTGCGTTTTGGATTCTTTTGTTTAATCTCTGCTATTATTTCTGTATTTTTTTGAGAATATTATGCTTGTATTTGATTGGAAAGGAAAAAAAAAAAGAACCCCTTCTACATTGTTTTTCGATGGCTTTATAGCCGAATAACAATAATAAAAAATACTATCTTTTTGCTCATGGTATTGCTGTTGTTTTGTCCCTTTTCGCAGGTCATGGGGAGCAACAGAAAGTGGTGGAGGTCGAGCGGCGCTGGTGGCGGACAAGTGGGCATGATGTTGCGGCGCAAGAGTTTCTTTTTCTTTCCTTAGGGTTTCTGAAACCCTAAAATTTGGGATCATTTGGGCTTTTAATTATTTGAGCCTGTTTATTATTGGGACCGGACAATTTGGGCTGTTTACATATATTATGAAAATAAAAATTATTAAAATACATTATAAAATTAAAATTAAATTGTTTAAACGATAATTTAATCTCAGTAACAATTAAATGTCTATCTCATCCCATCCCATTTGTTCTCACGACATTTTTTTCTCTTCTTTCTTCAACCTAGGGTTTAGGTGTTTCATATTATCTTTGTATCAACTCACAGAATCTGAGGTATGTGCAGTGAGAACAAAGTTGGAGCTGAAGAGAATATCGACTGGAAGCTCAAGTCAAATTGATTCAAGGCTTATTTATTGTTACTGTAGATTGAAATCTGGTTAAATAAAAAAAGTATTTTTTTCTTCTTCTTATTTATTCTCAAGGTATCTCTGGGGGGAAGCCATTTCTCCTATTTATGTATCTCTTGTGTAAAATAGAAAGTATCTCTCGTGGAGGAAATCATTTTTTCCATCGATTTGGGATTATAGGGTTTCTCAAATTGATTAAGCAAGACGAAGAAACTATTTGAAACACTTAGGGTTTCAAGAAACAAAATTGAAAAAGAAGAACAAAGGAGAACCAGAGGATTTATACTTTCAATTGGATGATTAAACCATGGAAGCCGATGGATTTTTTGATATCTGATTACAATTTTTTTTTTTTTGGTACACGATATCTGATGAGAATTGAAACAGTAAGGAACGAGAATGAGTAATCTTTTTGAGTTTGGGGTAAATTAATTACGGTAATTGTAATTATTTTTAATTTTTCTATTTCCTATTTTTATTTCTTTTATTTCAAAATTTTATAATTTTAAAATATAATTAAAATATGCCACATGTCAAACTTTGATTAGTTCAGGAAGCTTTTTAAACGACATGTACAGAAGGATCGATGGTGCAAATAAAAAAGGAAAATTAAGTTTTTAACTGGAAAAAGCCGTATAGTTTGGGAGACATTTTTTCATGTAAGCTTTTTATTTATTATATTAGATGGAAAATGTTGAAAGCCTTTAAATGAAAACAAATAAAAAATTAAAATAATGAATAATTTTAGAACTTTTAATTTAAAAATAAAAACTGAAATAAATATATCTCGAAATATGATAATAACATATTATGAATTAAAACAATAAAGTTATTTAAAAGTTTTAAATAAAAAATGTAAAAAGTGAATATGTAGTATAAGCCAAGAAAAAATATATTAATATGTGTTGGGCAGAGAAATTTTATTTCTAAGAGAAAATGTAATTTTGATATTTGAAGATTGACATTATTAAAAAAGTAGTCATAAACCCTTTATTTAATCGGTAGAAAAGACAAAAGGAAATTAAAAAGTAACTCTTGGAATATATGGTAAGAAAAACCAACTCTTGTTGTAAAGCTGTATTGGGTAAAAAAGCTTTAATAATATTAAGAGTAATTTATATTCAAGAATACTAAATTGTTAATAAGTTTATATTTTGATTACTTAATTTTAAAAAATTATGAAATTGTCATTGAGTTATTCAAAATTTTTTATTTAATTCATTGGGATGTTAAGTTTTTTTTAATAAAATGATTCGGCTTGTGAGCTCTAAGCGACGATTTGATAATTAATATAGTGAACCAATACCTACTGAATAGTAGACAAGCATACCTTAGATCCAAGTCAATATGACAATCATTGTCGGAAGTAGAATAGAAGTTGTTGCATGAAAAAAAAAACTGAACTGTAAAATAGAAGAGGAATGAGAGCTTTTAATTGGTGTAGAGGTTGCAAGTAAAAAGGTCATATAATAGCATTTTTAACTAGGGGTGAGTACTCGATCGAGTCGAGTCAAATTGAGTCAAAAAATTTCGAGTTAGTCGAGTTGAAGAATCCTATTTTAGCAACCGAACTCAATTTGAATTTTTTTCGAATCGAATCGAATCGAGTCAAAATATTTTGAGTCAGGTCGAGTCGAGTTAACGAATTCTATTATTTATACTTAATGTTGCATTTGCATGAACCAATTATTTATCTAGTAAACGAAGTATAAAATTATTTAACTACATAAAGAATATAATGGTTTTACCTTTTAACTTAATGAGTAAACATTTATCAAAACAACGTAGTTTTGACTTTTAACTTAATGATTTTGACTTTTAACTTTAAAAAAGGTAAGCATTTATCAAAATGGCGTAGTTTTTCCTTTTCTTATTCGGATTTTCGGATAACTCGAATTGTGTAATTCACATTCGAGTTAAACTGAAAAACTTAATTTTTGATTCGAGTTGATCCAAAAAACATGATTAACTCAAATAACTCGAACTATTTAATTCAAAATTTGAAAATTTTATCGAATTTTTCGAATCGGATCGAATTTTGCTCACCCCTATTTTTAACAGCCTAATTTAAATAAAAACTTTTGTATAGTTTAGTAACTATTTTGTAATTTTTTGAAGTGACCAAATATAAACTTACTAAAAATTTAGTAACAAAAAGTGTAATTTACCCTGACAGTAAAAAGAAGATTAGTGGGATGAAAATGGAATCGACTAAGATCTAACATTCAAGGCAAAACTACTCCAACTCGATGAATTTTGAGTCGATATAAGTGGATTCTTTTTCATTTTAAAAAATCGAGTATGGGGGCAAGGAGGGACAATGAAGATTTTTAATTAACGAATTATGAGATCAAATAGGGATTGAATTTTCATCAAACCAATTTTTTTGGAATTGGAAATGTAATCGAACAAGTAAGACCACATATCTAGGATATTCAAATCAAATAAATATTAAAAATTTCAAAATATAAAAAAAATAAAAATCGATTCAATTCATTTTTTAGTCTGATTTAACATATCTATATTAATTCATGGGCCAACCAATTTTATATCTCTCACTAAACCAATACATTGATTGATTCCTAATCTAGCTGGTTGATTCAGTTCAATTTACACAAACACAAGATCAAAACTCATATAGTCTTGGTAAGAAAATTATTAAAATATCCCTCTTCTAATTTTATAATTAACTTTTAAACTTTTATTAGATTTTATAAAAAAATTAACTATTTTTTGTTTATTTTAGTTAAAATATTTTTTTTTTATTTTTGTAATTCAGACTTTATAAAAGATAATATAATACAAAAATTATTTAATATTTTGGGTAGAAATCTGTGAAAGCCAAAGATTTAAAAAAGAACAATTTAACAAGGATGGGTTCGAGTATTGAATTTCTAAATAAAATGGGATTTAAGACGAGATCCGAAACGAAAGGTATAAAAAATTGAGCCGAGGGCAAGCAAGCAAAAATTGGTCTCCTCCTTCCCGCTACAATCCCCAAATTGAGGACATACAGTCCAAAAGGATTGGTATGACATTTGAATTATAAAGCTTTCGAAGCATATCGCACTAAAGCGTCTTTTAAATCCAAATAAATCTTAAATCAGATTGTTTTGAATAATCAGTTACCCAGATTTTAAATCTTTGTTATTTTACTCCTATTGTGATTGAATAAGAATGAACAAGAAACTCATAAAATTGATGTGAGAGGTAAAGATGATTATATTTCTAAAAGCTAACTTCAAGGGAACATGAAAAATGATAAAACCCTTGTGTTTGAAAATATAATAGAAAAAAAAATCACAAATAAAAGCTTAAATGCAAGCTTTTCTTTTCTTACCATTTCCATGTTCATCAACTACAATTAAGGGGAATTGTTACTGTGCTGTGGGAATGCTGCTGCAGTTGGCTAAGTTTTACGCAAAAACCTGCTGCATTGGATTCCCAACATCATAAACTTATCCCATCCTCACTCACTGACACCACTTCACATTTGTTTCATATTCCAGCTTTGCCAGCTATTGCATCGAGCGGGAAAATCATTGCCCTGACAACCCCCAATCATTCATTCCCACATTCCTCAATATTTGAATTGAACAACAGGAAATTACTAATATCTTCCACCAATTTCTCTTTTATTTCATCTCACTACTAAATAAATCTTTGGATAATAGGTCAACCCTAATATTGAAGAATTAAAAATTGGAATATAAACATTTTCAAAGGTAAGCATTTATATGAGACAAAAATTAAAAAAAACCAGCAATTTATAGCTTCAAAAGTAGGCTAAAATTATTAGCAAGATTAGTATCATAATCAAAATGGGTGGAACATGTCGGCCTAATTATGCTAGCACCTTACAAGAAAGATAAGCTTTTTTAGGTTAAAAAGTCCATAGATTAAACAAGAAATGTGTAAGTCTGTTACGTCGACATTGAATCGGAAAAAGAATCGGTAGTAATAAAATTATTGAAAAAAAAAAAAGAGAACAAGATAGCGAAAGGGGAAACAAAACAAAATTGGATGACATAATAGAAACCGAAACGATAGCAAAGACAATAAAATTAATACAAATAAATTTAATATGCTTCTACATTAGAAATTTGAAGAAAATAGATAACACTACTAGTTTCTAATCATCCTAAATCATATATTTACGGATGGAATTTATAAAAATAAAATAAATAAGCCAATAATGCAAAAAGCTTTTTTATTTTTTTTTATTTTTATTGCTATAGTTTGAACCATAAGGCTTCTCGTCTAGGCTGCATAGTGAAAAGAGCATCGAGATCAGGCGGCTGGAAGTAACCGTTCTTCGGTGGCTCCCTCTTTGCTACGCCCTGTGATTTCTTCCTTGGCGGCGGCGGACATTTGAATGCCTCCGGAATTCGATGCTTCGGTGTCGTACATCCTTCTTCTATCAAGCCGGCTCTCTCCATTAGTCTAAGAACTTTTAAAAAAGCAAAAATCTAGAGACTTGAAACCGCTATATATATATAAGGAATTGAATTTCGTATAACTTTTTGAATGTTTGAAAATTTGGTGGGAGAGGAAAAAAAAATGGGGAATGTTCGTGGAATCGTGGGCGGTTTTTTTTAAGCTGTTGAAATATATAAATAAATAATTAATAAATTAAAAAGATTGGCCAATTTTGATCTCGCGAGGGGGATTGTTGACAGCTAAGCACGAATTGGTTTGGTTGACGTGGCGGATGATGACTGGAAGTTAATGAAAATTACACGTGGCTTACGATGAGCCGCGTTATGTGTTAATGGGGACATTTTTCAAATAGGGCGGCGCCTGACTTGGGTCGGCGTTTGGGCGGGAAATATTAGTTGCTTTGAATGTCGACCGCCCGTTTTTGGGCTTTTATATTAAGATTTTGGTTGAGAGAATTTTTAATTGGATTTTATGATGAGGGTTTATCATATTTGAGTCGGTGGATATGAATTGGTGGACTGAACCCACTGTCAATGGGGCCACTGGCGACTGAAAAAAAAAATAACAATGGGCTTAGATTTGAAGCATGCCTTCAATTTGTTAAACATGTTTTAGTTTCTTGTTAAAACCATTTTAACCCCTAAATCCATTAAAAAAAACATACAATTTTATTTTTCATGCATTGCTCCTCCAGTAGGATTCCAACCTACAACTACCGGTCATTTACAAATGTATAATTTAATTAAATAATTTAAATTCTGCTAACTAAGTTTTAACTCATTTTACATTGATATTGTTGTCTTGGCAGGAGAACAGAAATTCGAGCATGTTGAAATGTGTTTATCATTGTATTTAAGAGTTGGGATGGGTTATGGGTAGTTTTAAGAGTTATGTAAAAAAAAAGTTTAAATTGGTTAAATTTTGACATAAGTTCCTATACTCCTCGAAAATTTAGAATTTAGTCATTATACTTTTATTTTTAAGAATTTAGTTCCTGTACTTTTCATATTTTAAAATTCAAGTCCAACAGTTACCATTAGTATTTTTTTTTTAAATTTGTTAATATAACATTTTTTTTTAAAATACTCACTTGGTAGTCATGTAACTAAAAAAGTGACATTGTAATGAACCTGAATTTAACAAAATAATTTTAATAGTGTTAATAGTTGGACCTGGATTTTAAAATCTAGAAGTAATGGGTTCTGAGAAATAAAATTACAATGACTAGATTTTGAATTTTCTAAGAGTACAGTGACTTATAGCATATTTTAAGCATTTGGATTCAATACTTAGTAGTAAATTTGAATTATAAAATTGTTTGGTATATTAATAAAATTTAAGAATTTAATATAATTATATTATTTGATAAATGTGAATATTAAAAATTTAAAAGTAAAGTATTTAAAGGTGAACATAAAGATAAAATAAATTAAATTAAATTTAAAAAATTCTATATTATGAATTATCAAACTGTTTAAAAAATTAAATCATTGAAATATTAATTTTTAATTTATTTTTTTCTTCAATGGGTTATCAAACATGAATTTATTTTTAGAAATTTTAAATAATGTACCATCACCTAGATTATTGATAACACATAAAGTTATCTATGTTAATGTATCAAATATTAATCCAAAATATGTCATGGTAAAAAAATTGTGATATTAATTTTTTATTTAAATTTATTATAACAATTAAATTATACAAGGTATTGCATTAACTGGGGTGGTGGTTCAAATCATGTATGGTATAGAGGACATTAAAAATGAAAGTAGCGGAGTGTAATTAAGAATAGTTTCATCTTGTGTTGGGAAGAGATATTTGTAAAGAAATGTCATGTAATAGCCCGGTTTAGACCCTAGTCGGAATAGTGGTTTCGGGGCCACAAATTCGAGGTTGGAGATGTAACGCCCCAAACTCGGCCTATGAGCCTTGACCGGATCTGGTATGTCATAGAGTAAAAACGTCTTGAAAGATTTTGATTAACAGGTGGGAATCGGAAAATTGGTTGAGGCTATAAAACAGTGTCTATTGAAAACTCAGGTGGAATCGATTATATAAATATGGTTGAGTTGAAATTTGAAAATATTTGATTATTTAAATTTTTAGAAACATCAGAGTTATTGTTAACTTGGTAAATTTTGCTACCCGATGGTAACATCTTTGAAAACTCGTAAAAGTTACCTATTTTGAAAACGTTACTTTTAACCGATATATTTAAAGAATTTATAAATTCATTAGTAAGATAGTAGAAGTAAAATAAAAACAACTACTTGAACATCCGAAATAATAACTAGCGGCCTTATTACAATCCAAACCAAAATTAAGTAAATAATAAACTTTAACTGTGCTTAAATAAAATTTTAAATCCAAGGAACAAGCATGGCCGCCTCGAGTCCTCTCCGGCTCCATCTCCGCGATCTACTCATCTGTAAAATGATATGGGAAGGGGTGAGTCACCAAGACTCAGTGTATAAATCCCCAACCCGGAAGTGCAAACTCATACACAAAATATTAGTAAGACATGCAAAACATGCAACCCAAAACTAGCCATCCATACTCCTTTAACTACCCCGTGTGGTCAAAACCACTGATGACCATAGGTCACAATTATCAATATGTGGTCAAAACCACTGGTGGTACCAAACCACTGGGACTTAGTCACAATTTATATTAACGGTGTGGTCAAAACCACTGGTGACCGAAGTCACAATTAAACTGATGGGGCTAACCCATTTTGTGGTCAAAACCACTGGTGACAGTCCATAGAGAATATTCCCCCTCCTCTCTTCAATCCCATTACCAACATGCTCATAACATGCTTAACATATTATCATAAATCATGCATATAAGTCATGGCATAGCATCTTACCCATCATGTCATTCATATACATATTTAAAGTCGCAAGCAACTTACCGGGAATCCATGTTCATGCCCTCAAGGCAAATCACTATCACAATAATTAATGGTAACATAATAAGCAATGTCGACTAATAGAGTGTGTAAGAGTTTTACACACCTGCTTTCTCGCGAGACTAGCAAATCCCGAACTATACTAGCGAAGTCCCGCGAGGTTGTTTCCCCCTACAATCGGCCAACACCCATACTTTTAGATCTAATAGCCATTAAGCTATACTAATAATCCCGAAGGATTAATCGCACCTAAAATATGGCCTTAGGCCGAAACTTACTATCACTTGCCAAAGTGAGTTTAAATCCGGAAGCCTTTGTCGATTAGCCCCTAAAACCATAACACACATGTGGTAGAAGAAAAGAGAATCAGGGCACTTGAGATTCGGCTAATTACAAGAGGTATTCGGCTACAAGGGAAAGGTGTAGAATCGGGTTTTGCAAGAAAGAAAAAGAGATGAAGAGGAAGACTAGAGGAATTCGGCCACACTATAATACATAAAAATTTAAATAACTCACCTATAACCCTCTTGGCCGAAACTTGAAGAAAAAGGAGTAAAACAAAACTATTAACTTATGAATTTTCGGCACACTTTCCCTTATCAAAATCCCAAAATCAAATATGCACCTCAAGAGCCCCACATTCGGCCATTAGCTCCCTCCCTTAACAAACCCCGCATTTTTCTCCTCCTTTATCTCTTAACACCCATTCAAATAAAATAAAAATAAATCCATAATTATCTTTCAATCTTAGCTTAAAATAAATAAACCTTTATCACCTTAATAAATAAATAGAAATAAATAATCCCCCACCTTAACTCCCATACAAAATAAATTAATATAAAACTACAATAACCCCATATTGGCCACCACGTCAACTCCTTAACATTTCCCACTTTCATCTCCCTTATCACTACATTTTAAAAAAATAACAATAAAACAAAACACCCTTCATTTATCTCTTATCAAATAAAATAAAATAACCCATCACCATATCCCTTATCTCCCTATTTTTTTTTGGTGTAAAACTGAGAATAGCTTAAAAGCTTCTAAGATACAATATAATCTTTGTCCTGAAGGAGAGTCGTAGTCACCATATCGGGTGGTACATCAAAAACTCGAAGAGAAGTCTGCCAAGAGAGTCCTATCTTCGCAAGTTGATCTGCGGTTAAGTTGCCTTCCCTGGGAATATACTTGATTTCCCATTGGCCTTCAGAATACATAAGTCTTTTAATCCTTCTGAGAAGTGTATTCCCTGAGTCTACCGTGTCTTTCATAGCCAAAGCCCTGATTACTTCAAGATTATCATTTTGAATCTTGACCCTCTTGTATCCTTTATTCAATAGGATGAGTACTCCATCAAGTAAGCCCCAGAGTTCTGCTTCCAATGGTGAGCAGCTGCCCAAATAATGAGTGTATCCTAAGATCCAATTCCCCTCATGATCGCGTACCACTCCACCCGCTGCAGCATTTCCAGATATTCTAGTCACTGCTCCATCAGAGGAAAGATGAACCCATTTATCGGAGCAATGTTGTTGATTACCTGAAGAAATCTCGATAGCCTTTGGTCTTTTGATAATGGGCTTGAGGTTTCGTGCCCAGCTGAGTGATGCTTTAATGAGTTCGGTAGGTGACCCATCAATGTTTTGAAAGATGAGGAGGTTCCTATTTTTCCAAATCCTCCACGCTATGATCCCAAAAAGGCACGACCAAGTAATACCTTTGTCCTGCAATTTAAGATGACAACTGAGGTTAGTTGTTAGCCAAATATTTAGAGGGGCAGAAAAGAACCTGGGTTGTTTCTCTGGAGGGACTACAAGCATCCAAGTTTCCTTGGCCATCAAGCAATCGCGGAGGACATGCATGGTGTCTTCAGAATTATGTCCGCTCTCCTAACTAAAATAAAAAAATAAAGCAAGCTTTATCCTCAACTATATGAAAGTCCATGTGCCGTCCCACTAACTCTTTCTCCCTTCACGCCAGCATGAAAAAATAAACCACCCATGTAACACCCCTTACCCGAGACCGTTGCCGGAGTCGAGTACGAGGCATTACTAGACTTAACTTACTAGTTCGGGGCATAAAAGTTTAAAACTGTCCATCTGCGCCATGTTCACTTAATCAATTATAACTCGAGTTACGAAACTAGAAATCTAGATCCGTAAATTTTCCCTGAAAATAGACTCATATATCTTCTTACTATAATTTTTCCAGAATTTTTGGTGTGGCCAATTAGTACAGTTTATTAGTTAAATTCTCCCCTGTTACACAGTTTGACAGTTCTGACCTCTCTTCACTAAAAATCAATTATCTCATAATATACAACTCTTTTTCCTACACCGTTTCTTTCATATAAAAATAGACTCAATAAGCTTTAATTCTATATCTCATGCACAACCTAATTCCATTTTTACTATTTTTGGTTAGTTTTCAAAATCACGTCACTGCTGCTGTACAAACTGTTCCCCTGCATATACTTACATAATTTCTTTCTGATAATTACCAACTAGGCATTACATAATATCCAAAACATGCTCTTAATTAGCCATTTTAATAGCTAATCATTACCAAACATTTATAAGCCAATCTTAAGCGATATCATAAGGTTATACACACAAGATAGCTAAGTCCCTATACATGCCATAACTTAAAACGTTCGAGTCACAAAATACCAATATAATCCTTTGATAGTGTGTAACGATCTCCGACGTCCTTTCGATCCCCGAGTTGGCTTGTAATACTATAAAAAAATAAAGAATGGGTGTAAGCATAAAGCTTAGTAAGTTTACATGTAAATAGATAACAACATTCTTAATGAATTATCTTATGTTTTTCTTATCAAGATCACTTAAGCTTTTAACTCAATATACTTAAACTTGTATTCTTACCTTGCCTTTTAACATGAATTTATCTTACCTTACCTTTTTAACATGAATTTATCTTACCTTACCTTTTTAGCTTGAACTTGTCTTACCTTTACTTTTTAGCTTGAACTTGTCTTACCTTACCTTTTTAGCTTGAACTTGTCTTACCTTTACTTTGGTTTACTCTTGGAATGTTCCCGTTGAACCACTTGGAATACTAAGGATACGCGGGTACCTTTCCTTATGAAACTTAACCATTGCCATGTCTTGACATGGTCTTACGTGGTATCCTTGCCTTATGAACTCACCAATGCCATGCCTTGGCATGGTCTTACATGGGACCTTTGCCTTATAGTAACATATCAATGCCATGTCTAGACATGGTCTTACATGATTTCCTTAAACCCTAATGTCATGACATTTGTATCCTACACATTCCTAAGGTTCAACCGGAACTTTCTGAGATAGTTTTTCCGTCAATTCATACTTGAGTCTTTAAATAATAAATTTACAGAATAAATATGTAAATGCTGGAATTTAACAATATTAAATGTAAAGTAATAGAATATTGCATTTATTTACTGCAAACTTACCTCGAAACAAAATACGATCAACTATATCGATTTAATCCTCTATCTTTTTCTTTCCCCGATCTAACTCTGGATTTCGTTCTTCTTGATCTATAATAGCAAATTTAGCTTATTTAATACTCACATTTATCAAAACAGTCCTTAACTCTAACTTTGGAAAAATTACAATTTTGCCCCTAAACTTTTACATATTTACGCATTTGCCCCAAAGCTCGGAAATTAAAATTTATCCCTTATTCTTATGTTTTATTACATGCTGATCATTTTTCCCTTCTATGACAACGTCAAATTCTCACTCTAACATGTACTTATGAACATTAGGTATTTTACCGATTAAGCCGTTTTACTCGTTTTCACTTAAAATCACTTAGCAAAAGTTGTTTAACATAATTTCAGACTTCATATTCTATCATAAAACATCAAAATAAACACATTTTACCTATGGGTATTTTTCCAAATATGAACCCTAGCATGAATTATTAATAGAATAAGCTAAATCGAGCTACCGGGGTTTCAAAAACGTAAAGAACATTAAAAACGGGGCTTGGAATCACTTACTATGGAGCTTGGAAGCTTGAAACAAACCCTAGCTATGGTGAACACTTGAAAATTCGGCCTAATGAAGAAGATGAGCATATTTTGCCATCTTTTCCCTTTTAATTTCATTTTTATTACCAAATGACTAAATTACCCTTCATTAAAAACTTTGGTTCTTTCTACCTATATATGTCCATTTTTGTCCATTTAAAGATTCCTACTTCAAACCTCCATTTCAATCAAGTAATTTACAAATTAGACCCCCTATTTAGCAACTTTTGCAAACAAGTCCTAATAGGCAACTTAAGCATGAAATCAATAAAATTTCTTATCAATATTCTAACACATGTATTTAATCACTCAGTCAATCATAATAATTAATCGTAATAAATTTTTCTATCTCGGATTCGTGGTTTCGTGACCACTATTCCGTTTAGGCCCTATTTCGGGATGTTACATTTCTCCCCCCTTTAGGGATTTTCGTCCCCGAAAATCTTACCTGTAAAGAGATTTGGGTACTGTTTTCGCATAATCTCTTCGGGCTCCCATGTAGCCTCTTCCATCCCATGCCTATTCCATAATACTTTCACAAGTGCAATACTTTTGTTCCTTAATTGCTTAACCTCTCGAGCTAGAATTTTTACCGGTTCCTCACTGTAAGTCATATCTGGCTGAATCTCAACCTCTGTTTGCGAAATGACATGCGATGGATCTGAACGATAACGACGTAGCATAGACACATGAAACACATTATGAATCTTCTCTAACTCAGTCGGCAAAGCTAATCTATGTGCCAATGGCCCAACTCTCTCAATCACCTCAAACGGTCCAATAAAACGTGGACTTAGTTTGCCTTTCTTGCCAAATCTGAGAACTTTCTTCCATGGCGATACTTTCAAAAATACCCTGTCACCAACTTGAAATTCAATTTCTTTTCTTTTCAAATCTGCATAGGATTTCTGTCTATCTGAAGCTGCTTTCAAGCAATCTCTGATGACTTTTACTTTCTCTTCTGTTTCTTTGACTAGATCAACCCCGTAAATTTGATTTTCCTTAAGCTCTGTCCAATACAAAGGTGTGCGACATTTACGTCCATACAAAGCTTCATAAGGTGCCATCTTCAGACTCGATTGATAACTATTATTGTAGGCAAACTCTATTAACGGCAAATATTTCTCCCAACTGCCTTGAAATTCCAATACACAACATCTAAGCATATCTTCAAGTACCTGAATAACTCTTTCTGACTGACCATCAGTCTGAGGATGGAAAGCTGTACTAAAACTCAACTTTGTACCTAAAGCTTCCTGCAATTTCTTCCAAAACCGTGAAGTAAATCTCGGATCTCTATCTGAGATAATCGATAACGGTACTCCATGTAGTCTCACAATCTCTGAAATATACAACTCGGCCAACTTGTCAAGTGAATAATCCATACGAACTGGGATAAAATGAGCCGACTTCGTTAACTTATCAATCACAACCCATACTGCATCTTTCTTTCTCGGTGTTAAAGGCAATCCTGTCATAAAATCCATAGTAACTCGGTCCCATTTCCACTCGGGAACTAATACAGGCTGCAATAAACCTGAAGGTACCTGATGTTCGGCCTTTACCTGCTGACAGATCAAGAATCTAGAAACAAACTCTGATATATCTCTTTTCATTCCTGTCCACCAATACATTTTTTTCAAATCATTATACATCTTTGTACTACCTGGGTGAATAGACAAAGAACTGCTATGTGCTTCCTGTAAGATATTCCGAATAAGCTCATCATTCTTTGGTACACATACTCTATCTCTGAACATCAAACAACCGTCAGAACCGATCTGAAAATCAGACTCTACACCTGACTCGCACTGAACTCTTTTGGCTTGCAACTCACTGTCATCCTTCTGAGCTTCACAAATTTCTTCAAGAAACGTCGGTTTAGCTCTCAACTCAGCTAAAATAGAACCATCATCTGATAAGGCCAAACTAGTGTGTAAAGCTCTCAATGCAAATAACGATTTTCTACTCAAAGCATCAGCAACAACGTTTGCCTTACCCGGGTGATAATCGATAACTAGCTCATAATCTTTAATCAACTCTAGCCATCTTCTTTGCCTTAAGTTCAGATCTTTTTGAGTCATCAAGTATTTCAAACTTTTATGATCAATGAATATTCGACATTTCTCACCATACAAGTGATGTCTCCAAATTTTTAATGCAAATACAATAGCAGCTAACTTTAAATCATGTGTTGGATAATTTTTCTCATGTGGTTTTAACTGTCTAGAGGCATAAGCAATTACCCTTCCTTCTTGCATAAGTACACAGCCTAGTCCATTTAAGGATGCATCACTGTAAATCACAAACTCTTTACCTGGTTCTGGTTGTACTAAGACAGGAGCTTCAGTCAACAATGCCTTTAACTTGTCGAAACTTTACTGACACTTCTCAGTCCATTCAAACTTGACATCTTTTTGTAGCAATCTTGTCAATGGAGTAGCTATCATGGAAAATCCCTCTACAAATCGTCGATAATAACCGGCAAGACCAAGAAAACTTCTAACCTCTGATACATTCTTGGGAGGCTTCCAATCGACAATGGCTGAAATCTTACTCGAATCAACTTTAATACCTTCATCTGAGACAATGTGTCCAAGAAAACAAACTTCCCGTAACCAGAACTCACTTTTGCTAAACTTGGCATAAAGCTGATTATCTCTCAAAATCTGTAAAACTGTTCTCAAATGCTCTGCATGCTCAGTCTCATCATGAGAATAAATCAAGATGTCATCAATGAACACAACTACAAACTTGTACAAGTAAGGTCTGAAAACTCGGTTCATTAAATCCATGAAAATGGCAGGAGCATTAGTTAAGCCAAATGGCATCACAAGAAACTCATAGTGACCATACCTAGTTCGAAAAGCAGTTTTTGGAACATCTGACTCTTTAACTCGCAACTGATAGTATCCGGATCTCAAATCTATCTTAGAAAACACAGTGGCTCCTTTCAATTGATCAAACAAGTCATCTATTCTAGGCAATGGATATTTGTTCTTTATGGTAACCTTGTTAAGCTGCCGATAGTCTATGCACAATCTCATTGAACCGTCCTTCTTTTTCACAAATAACACTGGTGCACCCCACGGTGAACAACTAGGTCTTACAAAGCCTTTATCAGTTAATTCCTGTAGCTGAGCTTTCAATTCTTTTAATTCTATTGAAGCCATTCTATAAGGAGCAATAGAAATAGGTGTGGTACCTGGAATCAATTCAATACCAAACTCAACTTCTCTGATAGGAGGCAAACCTGGTAATTCTTCCGGGAACACATCAGGAAACTCATTTACCACAGGCACTGATTCAATTTTCAACTCTGGATCTTTAGCATTCAACACAAAAGCAAGATAAGCTTCACATCCTTTCCTCAAACATTTCTGAGCGGACATAACTGAAATCATGGTAATTGCACTATCTGACTCATCTGAATTAACTCGAAGGATTTCACCATTTTCACATTTCAACTCAATGAATTTCTTTCCACAATTCACTATCGCATCATGTGCAGTTAACCAATCCATACCAAGAATCACATCAAACTCATCAAATGGCAATAGCATGAGATTAGCCGAAAAATAGTAACCTCTAATCATCAAAGGGCATTTTTTACATACTTTGTTTACTAACACATGCTGACCAAATGGATTCGATACTCTAATCACAAATTTCGTAAACTCTATGGGCATGTTCATACTAGGCATCAATTTTATACAAACATAGGAATGGGTTGAACCCGGATCAATCAAAGCAATAACATTAATATTATGAAGAGAAAATGTACCCGTAATTACATCGGGGGAGGATGCCTCTTCACGATTACGGATAGCATAAGTCCTTGCGGGTGCTCTAACATCTGATCTCATTGCTGTATCTCTAAATGCACCTCTACCTGCCCCTACTCCCGGATTTCTCTGATGTCTGCCTCTAACGGGGGCATTACCTGATCTTGCACTCGGTATTACTTCTCTTTTAACCATTTCGAGACACTCCCGAATGAAATGATTCGGTGCACCACATCGGAAACAACCAATCTTAGTTGCTCGACATTGACCTGGATGACGTCGACCACATTGAGGACACTCGGGTCTATCAGGTTGAATACTGCCAACACTCGTAATAGAAGTGGTTTGAGCTTTTGAATCCATAAATCTTCCACCTCTGTTCCGGCTAGAATACCAGCTGAAAAATTAGATCTCGTAGAAAACTCTCTAGGCCTCTTGGATGTAGACTGAAACGACTTGCTCATCTGTCTTTTCTTCGAGTCTTGTATCTCAATTTCAGATTTACCCTTTCTTTTTAATAACTCTGTAACACCCCTTACCCGAGACCGTTGCCGGAGTCGAGCACGAGGTATTACTAGACTTAACTTACTAGTTCTGGGTATAAAAATTGAAACTATCCGTCTGCGTCATGTTCACTAAATTAATTATAACTTGAGCTATAAAACTCGAAATCTAGATCCGTAAATTTTCCTTGAAACTAGACTCATATACCTTCTCACTGTAATTTTTCCATAATTTTTGGTATGGCCAATCAATACCAGATTTTTCTTAAAGTTTCCCCTGTTTTACTATTTGACTATTCTGACCTCTCTTCACTACGGATCAAATTAATCTTAGTACAGAATTCATATGACCTTCTTATTTATTTCGTTTGAAAATAGACTCATTCAGGATTCTAAACATATAAAGTTAAACCCCTAATTATTTTTCTCCATTTTTTTATGATTTTTCCAATTCAGAACAGGGGAACCTGAATTTATTCTGAACCAGTCTTACAAAAATATAAATATCTCAAATTACAGAATTCCTTTGCTTTCCTTGTTTCTTTCATATGAAAATAGACTCAATAATCTTTAATTATATATCTAATGCACAACCTAATTCAATTTCTACTATTTTTGGTGATTTTTCAAAATCACGTCACTGCTGCTGTCCAACTATTTCCCTGCATATAATTACATAATTTCTTTAAAATAACTATCAACTAGGCATTTCATAACCTCCAAAGCATGTTCTTAATTAACCATTTTAATGGCTAATTATTACCAAACATTTACAAGTCCATAATAAACCATATCATAAGGTCACACACATAAAATGGCTAAGTCTCTATACATGCCATAACTTAAAACGTTAAAGTCACAAAATACCAATATAATCCTTTGATAGTGTGTAACGATCTCCGACGTCCTTTCGATCCCCGAGTTGGCTTGTAATACTATAAAAAAAAATAAAGAATAGGTGTAAGCATAAAGCTTAGTAAGTTTACATGTAAATAGATAACAACATTCTTAGTGAATTATCTTATATTTTTCTTGTCAAGATCACTTAAGCTTTTAACTCAATATACTTAAAACTTGTATACTTGCCTTACCTTTTAACATGAATTTATCTTACCTTACCGTTTTAGCTTGAACTTACCTTACCTTTACTTTAGAATACTCCTTGAATTTTCCCGTTGAACCACTTGGAATACTAAGGATACGCGGGTACTTTCCTTATGAAACTTAACCATTGCCATGTCTTGACATGGTCTTACGTGGTATCCTTGCCTTATGAACTCACCAATGCCATGCCTTGGCATGGTCTTACATGGGACCTTTGCCTTATAGTAACATATCAATGCCATGTCTTGACATGGTCTTACATGATTTCCTTAAACCCTAATGTCATGACATTTGTATCCTACACATTCCTAAGGTTCAACCGGAGCTTTCTGAGATAGTTTTTCCATCAATTCATACTTGAGTCTTTAAATAATAAATTTACAGAATAAATATGTAAATGCTGGAATTTAACAATATTAAATGTAAAATAATAGAATATTGCATTTATTTACTGCAAACTTACCTCGAAACGAAATACGATCAACTATATTGATTTAATCCTCTATCTTTTTCTTTCCTCGATCTAACTCTGGATTTCGTTCTTCTTGATCTATAATAGAAAATTTAGCTTATTTAATACTCACATTCATCAAAACAGTCCTTAACTCTTAACTTTGGCAAAATTACAATTTTGCCCCTAAACTTTTACATATTTACACATTTGCCCCAAAGCTCGGAAATTAAACTTTATCCCTTATTCTTATGTTTTATGGCATGATGATCATTTTTCCCTTCTATGGCAACATCAAATTCTCACTCTAACTTGTACTTATGAACATTAGGTATTTTTACCGATTAAGCCGTTTTACTCGTTTTCACTTAAAATCACTAAGCAAAAGTTGTTTAACATAATTTTATACTTCATATTCTATCATAAAACATCAAAATAAACACATTTCACCTATGGGTATTTTTCTAAATATGAACCCTAGAATAAATTATTAATAGAATAAGCTAAATCGAGCTACCGGGGCTTCAAAAATGTAAAGAACATTAAAAACGGGGCTTGGAATCACTTACTATGGAGCTTGGAAGCTTGAAACAAACCCTAGCTATGGTGAACACTTGAAAATTCGGCCTAATGAAGAAGATGAGCATATTTTGCCATCTTTTTCCCTTTTAATTCATTTTTATTACCAAATGACTAAATTACCCTTCATTAAAAACTTTGGTTCTTTCTTCCTATATATGTCCATTTTTGTCCATGAAAATATAATGGTCTAATTGCCATTTAAGGACTCCTACTTCAAACCCCCATTTTAATCAAGTACTCTATAAATTAGAACCCCTATTTAGCAACTTTTGCAAACAAGTCCTAATAGGCAATTTAAGCATGAAATTAATAAAATTTCTTATCAATACTCTAACACATGTATTTAATCACTCAATAAATCATAATAATTAATCATAATAAACTTTTATAGCAATTAGATACCTCTAGCTTCTAGAACTCAAGTTTTGCACTTTTTATAATTTAGTCCTTTTGACTAAATTGAGTGCTCAAACACCAAAATTTTCGAACGAAATTTTTACGAAACCATTTCATAAAGTTGTAGATCATAAAAATATAAAAATATTAATTTAATTTTTTTATCGGATTTGTGGTCCCGAAACCACTATTCCGACTAGGCTCAAAATCGGGCTGCTACAACTCTCCCCCCCTTTAGGGATTTTCGTCCCCGAAAATCTTACC
The DNA here is from genome assembly GCA_005393395.2 of Gossypium australe. Classification (NCBI taxonomy): domain Eukaryota; kingdom Viridiplantae; phylum Streptophyta; class Magnoliopsida; order Malvales; family Malvaceae; genus Gossypium; species Gossypium australe. The sequence continues at coordinate 12,122,694 of CM016622.1, read as the reverse complement.
AGAAAAGAGGTTTGGGTACTGTTTTCTCATGGCTTCCTCTGGTTCCCACGTAGCCTCTTCTACTCCATGTCTTTGCCACAACACTTTCACTAAAGCTATACTTTTATTTCTTAACTGTTTAACCTCTCGAGCCAAAATCTTAATCGGTTCCTCATCATATGTCATATCCGGTTGAATCTCAATCTCTGTCGGAGAAATCACATGTGAAGGATCAGAGCGATAGCGTCGCAACATTGACACATGAAACACATTATGAATTCTTTCTAACTCTGCTGGTAAAGCTAGCCGATATGCCACTGGTCCAATCCTTTCGATAACCTCATACGGCCCAATGAAACGAGGACCTAATTTGCCTTTCTTGCCAAATCTGAGAACTTTCTTCCAAGGGGATACTTTCAAGAATACCCTGTCACCAACTTGAAATTCAATTTCTTTTCTTTTCAAATCTGCATAGGATTTCTGTCTATCTGAAGCTGCTTTCAAGCAATCTTGATGACTTTTACTTTCTCTTCTGTTTCTTTGACTAGATCAACCCCGTAAATTTGATTTTCCTTAAGCTCTGTCCAATACAAAGGTGTGCGACATTTACGTCCATACAAAGCTTCATAAGGTGCCATCTTCAGACTCGATTGATAACTATTATTGTAGGCAAACTCTATTAACGACAAATATTTCTCCCAACTACCTTGAAATTCCAATATGCAACATCTAAGCATATCTTCGAGTACCTGAATAACTCTTTCTGATTGACCATCGGGCTGAGGATGGAAAGCTGTACTAAAACTCAACTTTGTACCTAAAGCTTCCTGTAATTTCTTCCAAAACCGTAAAGTAAATCTCGAATCTCTATCTGAGATAATCGATAATGGTACTCCATGTAGTCTAACTATCTCTGAAATATACAACTCAGCCAACTTGTCAAGTGAATAATCCATACGAACTGGAATAAAATGAGCTGACTTCGTTAGCTTATCAATCACAACCCATATTGCATCTTTCTTTCTCAGTGTCAAAGGCAATCCCGTCACAAAATCCATAGTAACTCGGTCCCATTTCCACTCGGGAACTAATATAGGCTGCAATAAACCTGAAGGTACCTGATGTTCAGCTTTTACCTGTTGACAGATCAAGCATCTAGAAACAAATTCTGAAATATCTCTTTTCATTCCTCTCCACCAATACATTTTCTTCAAATCATTATACATCTTTGTACTACCTGGGTGAATAGACAAGGAACTGCTATGTGCTTCCTGTAAGATATTCCGAATAAGCTCATCATCCTTTGGTACACATACTCTGTCTCTGAACATCAAACAACCGTCAGAACCGATTTGAAAATCAGACTCTACACCTGACTCGCACTGAACTCTTTTAGCTTGCAACTCACTGTCATCCTTCTGAGCTTCACAAATTTCTTTAAGAAACGTCGGTTTAGCTCTCAACTCAGCTAAAATAGAACCATCATCTGATAAGTCCAAACTAGTGTGCAAAGCTCTCAATGCAAATAACGATTTTCTGCTCAAAGCATCAGCAACAATGTTTGCCTTACCCGGGTGATAATCGATCACTAGCTCATAATCTTTAATCAACTCTAGCCATCTTCTTTGCCTTAAGTTCAGATCTTTCTGAGTCATCAAGTATTTCAAACTTTTATGATCAGTGAATATTCGGCATTTCTCACCATACAAGTGATGTCTCCAAATTTTTAATGCAAATACAATAGCAGCTAACTCTAAATCATGTGTCGGATAATTTTTCTCATGTGGTTTTAACTGTCTAGAGGCATAAGCAATTACCCTTCCTTCTTGCATAAGTACACAGCCTAGTCCATTTAAGGATGCATCACTGTAAATCACAAACTCTTTACCTGGTTCTGGTTGTACTAAGACAGGAGCTTTAGTCAACAATACCTTTAACTTGTCGAAACTCTGCTGACACTTCTCAGTCCATTCAAACTTAACATCTTTCTGTAGCAATCTTGTCAACGGAGTAGCTATCATGGAAAATCCCTCTACAAATCGTCTATAATAACCGGCAAGACCAAGAAAACTTCTGACCTCTGATACATTCCTGGGAGGTTTCCAATCAACAATGGCTGAAATCTTATTCGGATCAACTTTAATACCTTCACCTGAGACAACATGTCCAAGAAAACAAACTTCCGTAACCAGAACTCACTTTTGCTAAATTTGGCATAAAGCTGATTATCTCTCAAAATCTGTAAAACTGTTCTCAAATGCTCTGCATGCTCAGTCTCATCATGAGAATAAATCAAGATGTCATCGATGAACACAACTACAAACTTGTCCAAGTAAGGTCTGAAAATTCGGTTCATTAAATCCATGAAAATGGCAGGAGCATTAGTTAAGCCAAATGGCATCACAAGAAACTCATAGTGACCATATCTAGTTCGAAAAGCAGTTTTTGGAACATCTGACTCTTTAACTCGCAACTGATAGTATCCGGATCTCAAATCTATCTTAGAAAACACAGTGGCTCCTTTCAATTGATCAAACAAGTCATCTATTCTAGGCAATGGATATTTATTCTTTATGGTAACCTTGTTAAGCTGCCGATAGTCTATGCACAATCTCATTGAACCGTCCTTCTTTTTTACAAATAATACTGGTGCACCCCATGGTGAATAACTAGGTCTTACAAAGCCTTTATCAGTTAATTCCTGTAGCTGAGCTTTCAATTCTTTTAATTCTATTGAAGCCATTCTATAAGGAGCAATAGAAATAGGTGTGGTACCTGGAATCAATTCAATACCAAACTCAACTTCTCTGATAGGAGGCAAACCTGGTAGTTCTTCCGGGAACACATCAGAAAACTCATTTACCACAGGCACTGATTCAATTTTCAACTCTGGATCTTTAGTATTCAACACAAAAGCAAGATAAGCTTCACATCCTTTCCTCAAACATTTCTGAGCAGACATAACTGAAATCATGGTAATTGCACTATCTGACTCATTTGAATTAACTCGAAGGATTTCACCATTTTCATATTTCAACTCAATGAATTTCTTTCCACAATTCACTATCGCATCATGTGCAGTTAACCAATCCATACCAAGAATCACATCAAACTCATCAAATGGCAATAGCATGAGATCAGCCGGAAAACAGTAACCTCTAATCATCAAAGGGCATTTTTTACATACTTTGTTTACTAACACATGCTGACCAAATGGATTTGATACTTTAATCACAAATTTCGTAAGCTCTATGGACATGTTCATACTAGGCATTAATTTCATGCAAACATAGGAATGGGTTGAACCCGGATCAATCAAAGCAATAACATTAACATCATGAAGAGAAAATGTACCCGTAATTACATCGGGGGAGGATGCCTCTTCACGATTACGGAGAGCATAAGTCCTTGCAGGTGCTTTAACATCTGATCTCGTTGCTGTATCTCTAAATGCAGCTCTACCTGCCCCTACTCCAGGGTTTCTCTGATATCTGCCTCTAACGGGGGCATTACCTGATCTTGCACTCGGTATTACTTCCCTTTTAACCATTTCGGGACACTCCCGAATGAAATGATTCGATGCACCACATCGGAAACAACCAATCTCAGTTGCTCGACATTGACCTGGATGACGTCGACCACATTGAGGACACTCGGGTCTATCAGGTTGAATACTGCCAACACTCGCAATCGAAGTGGTTTGAGCTTTTGAATCCATAAATCTTCCACCTCTGCTCCGGCTAGAATACCCAGCTGAAAAATTAGATCTCGTAGAAAACTCTCTAGGCCTCTTGGATGTAGACTGAAATGACTTGCTCATCTGTCTTTTCTTCGAGTCTTGCATCTCAATTTCAGATTTACCCTTTCTTTTTAATAACTCTTCTGCCTTACAGGCTCGTTCAACTAAAGCAACAAACTCTTTTATCTCTAGAACACCAACTGACAGTCGGATATCATCATTGAGCCCATCTTCAAATCTTTTGCACATGATAGCCTCTGTAGACACACACTCTCGAGCATAATTGCTGAGTCGAACAAATTCACGTTCATAGTCGGTTACAGTCATCTTGCCTTGTTTTAACTCAAGAAACTCTTTTCTTTTCTGGTCAATAAACCTCTGACTGATATACTTTTTACGGAACTCCTCCTGAAAGAAATCCCAAGTAACTCTTTCTTTCGGTACTACTGATACAAGTGTCTTCCACCACTGGTAGGCTGAATCTCTAAGAAGTGACACTACACATTTAATACACTCTTCCGGTGTGCAGGATAACTCGTCAAAAACTCTAATAGTATTTTCGAGCCAAAATTCAGCTTTTTCTGCATCGTCATCTTTGGTAGCCCGAAACTCTTCAGCCCCTTGTTTTCTGATCTTGTCAACGGGTGGCTTCTCTCTTCTGACTGTATCTGTGACTGGGGAAGCTACATGGTTGGTTGTGGATCATGAGGGGGTGGAGGTCTAACGGCCGGGTTCGTACGAACGAACTCAGCAAACCATTCATTCAAAGCTTGGAAGAAGGCTTCTCGAGCCCCTCCTCCCTGACTAACTGTAACGGGCCTTTCACGACTATCTTGTGGCACCGTCCCTTCAGCGGGAGTGGGTGCACTACTCTCTACATCATCTGCACCAGCTCGTTCAGGATCCATAACTAAAAAAAATTTAAATCGTCAAGAGTCGTCACACTATCAAAATATAAGTATGGCATGTATAGATAGACTCTTACTCATACTAAATATTCCGAGAACCGACTAAGCCTTGCTCTGATACCAATAAATGTAACACCCCTTACCCGAGACCGTTGCCGGAGTCGAGCACGAGGTATTACTAGACTTGACTTACTAGTTCTGGGTATAAAAATTGAAACTATCCGTCTGCGTCATGTTCACTAAATTAATTATAACTTGAGCTATGAAAACTCGAAATCTAGATCCGTAAATTTTCCTTGAAACTAGACTCATATACCTTCTCACTGTAATTTTTCCATAATTTTTGGTATGGCCAATCAATACCAGATTTTTCTTAAAGTTTCCCCTGTTTTACTATTTGACTATTCTGACCTCTCTTCACTACGGATCAAATTAATCTTAGTACAGAATTCATATGACCTTCTTATTTATTGCATTTGAAAATAGACTCATTCAGGATTCTAAACATATAAAGTTAAACCCCTAATTATTTTTCTCCATTTTTTTATGATTTTTCCAAGTCAGAACAGGGGAACCTGAATTTATTCTGAACCAGTCTTACAAAAATATAAATATCTCAAATTACAGAATTCCTTTGCTTTCCTTGTTTCTTTCATATGAAAATAGACTCAATAAGCTTTAATTATATATCTATGCACAACCTAATTCAATTTCTACTATTTTTGGTGATTTTTCAAAATCACGTCACTGCTGCTGTCCAACTATTTCCCTGCATATAATTACATAATTTCTTTAAAATAACTATCAACTAGGCATTTCATAACCTCCAAAGCATGTTCTTAATTAACCATTTTAATGGCTAATTATTACCAAACATTTACAAGTCCATAATAAACCATATCATAAGGTCACACACATAAAATGGCTAAGTCTCTATACATGCCATAACTTAAAACGTTAAAGTCACAAAATACCAATATAATCCTTTGATAGTGTGTAACGATCTCCGACGTCCTTTCGATCCCCGAGTTGGCTTGTAATACTATAAAAAAAAATAAAGAATAGGTGTAAGCATAAAGCTTAGTAAGTTTACATGTAAATAGATAACAACATTCTTAGTGAATTATCTTATATTTTTCTTGTCAAGATCACTTAAGCTTTTAACTCAATATACTTAAAACTTGTATACTTGCCTTACCTTTTAACATGAATTTATCTTACCTTACCTTTTTAGCTTGAACTTACCTTACCTTTACTTTAGAATACTCCTTGAATTTTCCCGTTGAACCACTTGGAATACTAAGGATACGCGGGTACCTTTCCTTATGAAACTTAACCATTGCCATGTCTTGACATGGTCTTACGTGGTATCCTTGCCTTATGAACTCACCAATGCCATGCCTTGGCATGGTCTTACATGGGACCTTTGCCTTATAGTAACATATCAATGCCATGTCTTGACATGGTCTTACATGATTTCCTTAAACCCTAATGTCATGACATTTGTATCCTACACATTCCTAAGGTTCAACCGGAGCTTTCTGAGATAGTTTTTCCATCAATTCATACTTGAGTCTTTAAATAATAAATTTACAGAATAAATATGTAAATGCTGGAATTTAACAATATTAAATGTAAAATAATAGAATATTGCATTTATTTACTGCAAACTTACCTCGAAACGAAATACGATCAACTATATTGATTTAATCCTCTATCTTTTTCTTTCCTCGATCTAACTCTGGATTTCGTTCTTCTTGATCTATAATAGAAAATTTAGCTTATTTAATACTCACATTCATCAAAACAGTCCTTAACTCTTAACTTTGGCAAAATTACAATTTTGCCCCTAAACTTTTACATATTTACACATTTGCCCCAAAGCTCGGAAATTAAACTTTATCCCTTATTCTTATGTTTTATGGCATGCTGATCATTTTTCCCTTCTATGGCAACATCAAATTCTCACTCTAACTTGTACTTATGAACATTAGGTATTTTTACCGATTAAGCCGTTTTACTCGTTTTCACTTAAAATCACTAAGCAAAAGTTGTTTAACATAATTTTAGACTTCATATTCTATCATAAAACATCAAAATAAACACATTTCACCTATGGGTATTTTTCTAAATATGAACCCTAGAATAAATTATTAATAGAATAAGCTAAATCGAGCTACCGGGGCTTCAAAAATGTAAAGAACATTAAAAACGGGGCTTGGAATCACTTACTATGGAGCTTGGAAGCTTGAAACAAACCCTAGCTATGGTGAACACTTGAAAATTCGGCCTAATGAAGAAGATGAGCATATTTTGCCATCTTTTTCCCTTTTAATTCATTTTTATTACCAAATGACTAAATTACCCTTCATTAAAAACTTTGGTTCTTTCTTCCTATATATGTCCATTTTTGTCCATGAAAATATAATGGTCTAATTGCCATTTAAGGACTCCTACTTCAAACCCCCATTTTAATCAAGTACTCTATAAATTAGAACCCCTATTTAGCAACTTTTGCAAACAAGTCCTAATAGGCAATTTAAGCATGAAATTAATAAAATTTCTTATCAATACTCTAACACATGTATTTAATCACTCAATAAATCATAATAATTAATCATAATAAACTTTTATAGCAATTAGATACCTCTAGCTTCTAGAACTCAAGTTTTGCACTTTTTATAATTTAGTCCTTTTGACTAAATTGAGTGCTCAAACACCAAAATTTTCGAACGAAATTTTTACGAAACCATTTCATAAAGTTGTAGATCATAAAAATATAAAAATATTAATTTAATTTTTTTTATCGGATTTGTGGTCCCGAAACCACTATTCCGACTAGGCTCAAAATCGGGCTGCTACAACTCTCCCCCCCTTTAGGGATTTTCGTCCCCGAAAATCTTACCAGAAAAGAGGTTTGGGTACTGTTTTCTCATGGCTTCCTCTGGTTCCCACGTAGCCTCTTCTACTCCATGTCTTTGCCACAACACTTTCACTAAAGCTATACTTTTATTTCTTAACTGTTTAACCTCTCGAGCCAAAATCTTAATCGGTTCCTCATCATATGTCATATCCGGTTGAATCTCAATCTCTGTCGGAGAAATCACATGTGAAGGATCAGAGCGATAGCGTCGCAACATTGACACATGAAACACATTATGAATTCTTTCTAACTCTGCTGGTAAAGCTAGCCGATATGCCACTGGTCCAATCCTTTCGATAACCTCATACGGCCCAATGAAACGAGGACCTAATTTGCCTTTCTTGCCAAATCTGAGAACTTTCTTCCAAGGGGATACTTTCAAGAATACCCTGTCACCAACTTGAAATTCAATTTCTTTTCTTTTCAAATCTGCATAGGATTTCTGTCTATCTGAAGCTGCTTTCAAGCAATCTTTGATGACTTTTACTTTCTCTTCTGTTTCTTTGACTAGATCAACCCCGTAAATTTGATTTTCCTTAAGCTCTGTCCAATACAAAGGTGTGCGACATTTACGTCCATACAAAGCTTCATAAGGTGCCATCTTCAGACTCGATTGATAACTATTATTGTAGGCAAACTCTATTAACGACAAATATTTCTCCCAACTACCTTGAAATTCCAATACGCAACATCTAAGCATATCTTCGAGTACCTGAATAACTCTTTCTGATTGACCATCGGGCTGAGGATGGAAAGCTGTACTAAAACTCAACTTTGTACCTAAAGCTTCCTGTAATTTCTTCCAAAACCGTGAAGTAAATCTCGAATCTCTATCTGAGATAATCGATAATGGTACTCCATGTAGTCTAACTATCTCTGAAATATACAACTCAGCCAACTTGTCAAGTGAATAATCCATACGAACTGGAATAAAATGAGCTGACTTCGTTAGCTTATCAATCACAACCCATATTGCATCTTTCTTTCTCAGTGTCAAAGGCAATCCCGTCACAAAATCCATAGTAACTCGGTCCCATTTCCACTCGGGAACTAATATAGGCTGCAATAAACCTGAAGGTACCTGATGTTCAGCTTTTACCTGTTGACAGATCAAGCATCTAGAAACAAATTCTGAAATATCTCTTTTCATTCCTCTCCACCAATACATTTTCTTCAAATCATTATACATCTTTGTACTACCTGGGTAAATAGACAAGGAACTGCTATGTGCTTCCTGTAAGATATTCCGAATAAGCTCATCATCCTTTGGTACACATACTCTGCCTCTGAACATCAAACAACCGTCAGAACCGATTTGAAAATCAGACTCTACACCTGACTCGCACTGAACTCTTTTAGCTTGCAACTCACTGTCATCCTTCTGAGCTTCACAAATTTCTTTAAGAAACGTCGGTTTAGCTCTCAACTCAGCTAAAATAGAACCATCATCTGATAAGTCCAAACTAGTGTGCAAAGCTCTCAATGCAAATAACGATTTTCTGCTCAAAGCATCAGCAACAATGTTTGCCTTACCCGGGTGATAATCGATCACTAGCTCATAATCTTTAATCAACTCTAGCCATCTTCTTTGCCTTAAGTTCAGATCTTTCTGAGTCATCAAGTATTCAAACTTTTATGATCAGTGAATATTCGGCATTTCTCACCATACAAGTGATGTCTCCAAATTTTTAATGCAAATACAATAGCAGCTAACTCTAAATCATGTGTCGGATAATTTTTCTCATGTGGTTTTAACTGTCTAGAGGCATAAGCAATTACCCTTCCTTCTTGCATAAGTACACAGCCTAGTCCATTTAAGGATGCATCACTGTAAATCACAAACTCTTTACCTGGTTCTGGTTGTACTAAGACAGGAGCTTTAGTCAACAATACCTTTAACTTGTCGAAACTCTGCTGACACTTCTCAGTCCATTCAAACTTAACATCTTTCTGTAGCAATCTTGTCAACGGAGTAGCTATCATGGAAAATTCCTCTACAAATCGTCTATAATAACCGGCAAGACCAAGAAAACTTCTGACCTCTGATACATTCCTGGGAGGTTTCCAATCAACAATGGCTGAAATCTTATTCGGATCAACTTTAATACCTTCACCTGAGACAACATGTCCAAGAAAACAAACTTCTCGTAACCAGAACTCACTTTTGCTAAATTTGGCATAAAGCTGATTATCTCTCAAAATCTGTAAAACTGTTCTCAAATGCTCTGCATGCTCAGTCTCATCATGAGAATAAATCAAGATGTCATCGATGAACACAACTACAAACTTCCAAGTAAGGTCTGAAAATTCGGTTCATTAAATCCATGAAAATGGCAGGAGCATTAGTTAAGCCAAATGGCATCACAAGAAACTCATAGTGACCATATCTAGTTCGAAAAGCAGTTTTTGGAACATCTGACTCTTTAACTCGCAACTGATAGTATCCGGATCTCAAATCTATCTTAGAAAACACAGTGGCTCCTTTCAATTGATCAAACAAGTCATCTATTCTAGGCAATGGATATTTATTCTTTATGGTAACCTTGTTAAGCTGCCGATAGTCTATGCACAATCTCATTGAACCGTCCTTCTTTTTTACAAATAATACTGGTGCACCCCATGGTGAATAACTAGGTCTTACAAAGCCTTTATCAGTTAATTCCTGTAGCTGAGCTTTCAATTCTTTTAATTCTATTGAAGCCATTCTATAAGGAGCAATAGAAATAGGTGTGGTACCTGGAATCAATTCAATACCAAACTCAACTTCTCTGATAGGAGGCAAACCTGGTAGTTCTTCCGGGAACACATCAGAAAACTCATTTACCACAGGCACTGATTCAATTTTCAACTCTGGATCTTTAGTATTCAACACAAAAGCAAGATAAGCTTCACATCCTTTCCTCAAACATTTCTGAGCAGACATAACTGAAATCATGGTAATTGCACTATCTGACTCATTTGAATTAACTCGAAGGATTTCACCATTTTCACATTTCAACTCAATGAATTTCTTTCCACAATTCACTATCGCATCATGTGCAGTTAACCAATCCATACCAAGAATCACATCAAACTCATCAAATGGCAATAGCATGAGATCAGCCGGAAAACAGTAACCTCTAATCATCAAAGGGCATTTTTTACATACTTTGTTTACTAACACATGCTGACCAAATGGATTTGATACTTTAATCACAAATTTCGTAAGCTCTATGGACATGTTCATACTAGGCATTAATTTCATGCAAACATAGGAATGGGTTGAACCCGGATCAATCAAAGCAATAACATTAACATCATGAAGAGAAAATGTACCCGTAATTACATCGGGGGAGGATGCCTCTTCACGATTACGGAGAGCATAAGTCCTTGCAGGTGCTTTAACATCTGATCTCGTTGCTGTATCTCTAAATGCAGCTCTACCTGCCCCTACTCCAGGGTTTCTCTGATATCTGCCTCTAACGGGGGCATTACCTGATCTTGCACTCGGTATTACTTCCCTTTTAACCATTTCGGGACACTCCCGAATGAAATGATTCGATGCACCACATCGGAAACAACCAATCTCAGTTGCTCGACATTGACCTGGATGACGTCGACCACATTGAGGACACTCGGGTCTATCAGGTTGAATACTGCCAACACTCGCAATCGAAGTGGTTTGAGCTTTTGAATCCATAAATCTTCCACCTCTGCTCCGGCTAGAATACCCAGCTGAAAAATTAGATCTCGTAGAAAACTCTCTAGGCCTCTTGGATGTAGACTGAAATGACTTGCTCATCTGTCTTTTCTTCGAGTCTTGCATCTCAATTTCAGATTTACCCTTTCTTTTTAATAACTCTTCTGCCTTACAGGCTCGTTCAACTAAAGCAACAAACTCTTTTATCTCTAGAACACCAACTGACAGTCGGATATCATCATTGAGCCCATCTTCAAATCTTTTGCACATGATAGCCTCTGTAGACACACACTCTCGAGCATAATTGCTGAGTCGAACAAATTCACGTTCATAGTCGGTTACAGTCATCTTGCCTTGTTTTAACTCAAGAAACTCTTTTCTTTTCTGGTCAATAAACCTCTGACTGATATACTTTTTACGGAACTCCTCCTGAAAGAAATCCCAAGTAACTCTTTCTTTCGGTACTACTGATACAAGTGTCTTCCACCACTGGTAGGCTGAATCTCTAAGAAGTGACACTACACATTTAATACACTCTTCCGGTGTGCAGGATAACTCGTCAAAAACTCTAATAGTATTTTCGAGCCAAAATTCAGCTTTTTCTGCATCGTCATCTTTGGTAGCCCGAAACTCTTCAGCCCCTTGTTTTCTGATCTTGTCAACGGGTGGCTTCTCTCTTCTGACTGTATCTGTGACTGGGGAAGCTACATGGTTGGTTTGTGGATCATGAGGGGGTGGAGGTCTAACGGCCGGGTTCGTACGAACGAACTCAGCAAACCATTCATTCAAAGCTTGGAAGAAGGCTTCTCGAGCCCCTCCTCCCTGACTAACTGTAACGGGCCTTTCACGACTATCTTGTGGCACCGTCCCTTCAGCGGGAGTGGGTGCACTCTCTACATCATCTGCACCAGCTCGTTCAGGATCCATAACTAAAAAAAATTTAAATCGTCAAGAGTCGTCACACTATCAAAATATAAGTATGGCATGTATAGATAGACTCTTACTCATACTAAATATTCCGAGAACCGACTAAGCCTTGCTCTGATACCAATAAATGTAACACCCCTTACCCGAGACCGTTGCCGGAGTCGAGCACGAGGTATTACTAGACTTAACTTACTAGTTCTGGGTATAAAAATTGAAACTATCCGTCTGCGTCATGTTCACTAAATTAATTATAACTTGAGCTATGAAACTCGAAATCTAGATCCGTAAATTTTCCTTGAAACTAGACTCATATACCTTCTCACTTAATTTTTCCATAATTTTTGGTATGTCCAATCAATACCAGATTTTTCTTAAAGTTTCCCCTGTTTTACTATTTGACTATTCTGACCTCTCTTCACTACGGATCAAATTAATCTTAGTACAGAATTCATATGACCTTCTTATTTATTGCATTTGAAAATAGACTCATTCAGGATTCTAAACATATAAAGTTAAACCCCTAATTATTTTTCTCCATTTTTTTATGATTTTTCCAAGTCAGAACAGGGGAACCTGAATTTATTCTGAACCAGTCTTACAAAAATATAAATATCTCAAATTACAGAATTCCTTTGCTTTCCTTGTTTCTTTCATATGAAAATAGACTCAATAAGCTTTAATTATATATCTATGACAACCTAATTCAATTTCTACTATTTTTGGTGATTTTTCAAAATCACGTCACTGCTGCTGTCCAACTATTTCCCTGCATATAATTACATAATTTCTTTAAAATAACTATCAACTAGGCATTTCATAACCTCCAAAGCATGTTCTTAATTAACCATTTTAATGGCTAATTATTACCAAACATTTACAAGTCCATAATAAACCATATCATAAGGTCACACACATAAAATGGCTAAGTCTCTATACATGCCATAACTTAAAACGTTAAAGTCACAAAATACCAATATAATCCTTTGATAGTGTGTAACGATCTCCGACGTCCTTTCGATCCCCGAGTTGGCTTGTAATACTATAAAAAAAAATAAAGAATAGGTGTAAGCATAAAGCTTAGTAAGTTTACATGTAAATAGATAACAACATTCTTAGTGAATTATCTTATATTTTTCTTGTCAAGATCACTTAAGCTTTTAACTCAATATACTTAAAACTTGTATACTTGCCTTACCTTTTAACATGAATTTATCTTACCTTACCGTTTTAGCTTGAACTTACCTTACCTTTACTTTAGAATACTCCTTGAATTTTCCCGTTGAACCACTTGGAATACTAAGGATACGCGGGTACCTTTCCTTATGAAACTTAACCATTGCCATGTCTTGACATGGTCTTACGTGGTATCCTTGCCTTATGAACTCACCAATGCCATGCCTTGGCATGGTCTTACATGGGACCTTTGCCTTATAGTAACATATCAATGCCATGTCTTGACATGGTCTTACATGATTTCCTTAAACCCTAATGTCATGACATTTGTATCCTACACATTCCTAAGGTTCAACCGGAGCTTTCTGAGATAGTTTTTCCATCAATTCATACTTGAGTCTTTAAATAATAAATTTACAGAATAAATATGTAAATGCTGGAATTTAACAATATTAAATGTAAAATAATAGAATATTGCATTTATTTACTGCAAACTTACCTCGAAACGAAATACGATCAACTATATTGATTTAATCCTCTATCTTTTTCTTTCCTCGATCTAACTCTGATTTCGTTCTTCTTGATCTATAATAGAAAATTTAGCTTATTTAATACTCACATTCATCAAAACAGTCCTTAACTCTTAACTTTGGCAAAATTACAATTTTGCCCCTAAACTTTTACATATTTACACATTTGCCCCAAAGCTCGGAAATTAAACTTTATCCCTTATTCTTATGTTTTATGGCATGCTGATCATTTTTCCCTTCTATGGCAACATCAAATTCTCACTCTAACTTGTACTTATGAACATTAGGTATTTTTACCGATTAAGCCGTTTTACTCGTTTTCACTTAAAATCACTAAGCAAAAGTTGTTTAACATAATTTTATACTTCATATTCTATCATAAAACATCAAAATAAACACATTTCACCTATGGGTATTTTTCTAAATATGAACCCTAGAATAAATTATTAATAGAATAAGCTAAATCGAGCTACCGGGGCTTCAAAAATGTAAAGAACATTAAAAACGGGGCTTGGAATCACTTACTATGGAGCTTGGAAGCTTGAAACAAACCCTAGCTATGGTGAACACTTGAAAATTCGGCCTAATGAAGAAGATGAGCATATTTTGCCATCTTTTTCCCTTTTAATTCATTTTTATTACCAAATGACTAAATTACCCTTCATTAAAAACTTTGGTTCTTTCTTCCTATATATGTCCATTTTTGTCCATGAAAATATAATGGTCTAATTGCCATTTAAGGACTCCTACTTCAAACCCCCATTTTAATCAAGTACTCTATAAATTAGAACCCCTATTTAGCAACTTTTGCAAACAAGTCCTAATAGGCAATTTAAGCATGAAATTAATAAAATTTCTTATCAATACTCTAACACATGTATTTAATCACTCAATAAATCATAATAATTAATCATAATAAACTTTTATAGCAATTAGATACCTCTAGCTTCTAGAACTCAAGTTTTGCACTTTTTATAATTTAGTCCTTTTGACTAAATTGAGTGCTCAAACACCAAAATTTTCGAACGAAATTTTTACGAAACCATTTCATAAAGTTGTAGATCATAAAAATATAAAAATATTAATTTAATTTTTTTTATCGGATTTGTGGTCCCGAAACCACTATTCCGACTAGGCTCAAAATCGGGCTGCTACAAACTCTTCTGCCTTACAGGCTCGTTCGACTAAAGCAACAAACTCTTTTATCTCTAGAACACCAACTGACAGTCGGATATCATCATTGAGCCCATCTTCAAATCTTTTGCACATGATAGCCTCTGTAGACACACACTCTCGAGCATAATTGCTGAGTCGGACAAATTCACGTTCATAGTCGGTCACAGTCATCTTACCTTGTTTTAACTCAAGAAACTCTTTTCTTTTCTGGTCAATAAACCTCTGACTGATATACTTCTTACGGAACTCCTCCTGAAAGAAATCCCAAGTAACTCTTTCTTTCGGTACTACTGATACAAGTGTCTTCCACCACTAGTAGGCTGAATCTCTAAGAAGTGACACTACACATTTAATACACTCTTCCGATGTGCAGGATAACTCGTCAAAAACTCTAATAGTATTTTCGAGCCAAAATTCAGCTTTTTCTGCATCATCATCTTTGGTAGCCCGAAACTCTTCAGCCCCTTGTTTTCTGATCTTGTCAACGGGTGGCTTCTCTCTTCTGACTGTATCTATGACTGGGGAAGCTACATGGGTGGTCTGTGGATCATGAGGGGGTGGATGTCTAACGGCCGGGTTCGTACGAACGAACTCAGCAAACCATTCATTCAAAGCTTGGAAGAAGGCTTCTCGAGCCCCTCCTCCCTGACTAACTGTAACGGGCCTTTCACGACTATCTTGTGGCACCGTCCCTTCAGCGAGAGTGGGTGCACTACTCTCTACATCATCTGCACCAGCTCGTTCGGGATCCATAACTATAAAAGAAAAAAAATATTTTAAATCGTCAAGAGTCGTCACATTATCAAAATATAAGTATGGCATGTATAGATAGACTCTTACTCATACTAAATATTCTGAAAACCGACTAAACCTTACTCTGATACCAATAAATGTAACACCCCTTACCCGATACCGTTGCCGGAGTCGAGTACGAGGCATTACTAGACTTAACTTACTAGTTCGGGGCATAAAAGTTTAAAATTGTCCATCTGCATCATGTTCACTAAATCAATTATAACTCGAGTTACGAAAATCGAAATCTAGATCCGTAAATTTTCCCTGAAACTAGACTCATATATCTTCTTACTATAATTTTTCCAGAATTTTTGGTGTGGCCAATTAGTACAGTTTATTAGTTAAAGTCTCCCCTGTTACACAGTTTGATAGTTCTGACCTCTCTTTACTAAAACTCAATTATCTCATAATATACAACTCTTTTTCCTACACCGTTTCTTTCATATAAAAATAGACTCAATAAGCTTTAATTCTATATCTCATGAACAACCTAATTCCATTTCTACTATTTTTGGTGATTTTTCAAAATCACGTCACTGCTGCTGTACAAACTGTTCCCCTGCATATACTTACATAATTTCTTTCTGATAATTACCAACTAGGCATTACATAATCTCCAAAACATGCTCTTAATTAGCCATTTTAATAGCTAATCATTACCAAACATTTACAAGCCAATCTTAAGCCATATCATAAGGTTATACACACAAGATAGCTAAGTCCCTATACATGCCATAACTTAAAACGTTTGAGTCACAAAATACCAATATAATCCTTTGATAGTGTGTAACGATCTCCGACGTCCTTTCAATCCCCGAGTTGGCTTGTAATACTATAAAAAAAAATAAAGAATGGGTGTAAGCATAAAGCTTAGTAAGTTTACATGTAAATAGATAACAACATTCTTAATGAATTATCTTATGTTTTTCTTATCAAGATCACTTAAGCTTTTAACTCAATATACTTAAACTTGTATTCTTACCTTGCCTTTTAACATGAATTTATCTTACCTTACCTTTTTAACATGAATTTATCTTACCTTACCTTTTTAGCTTGAACTTGTCTTACCTTTACTTTTTAGCTTGAACTTGTCTTACCTTACCTTTTTAGCTTGAACTTGTCTTACCTTTACTTTGGTTTACTCTTGGAATATTCCCGTTGAACCACTTGGAATACTAAGGATACGCGGGTACCTTTCCTTATGAAACTTAACCATTGCCATGTCTTGACATGGTCTTACGTGGTATCCTTGCCTTGTAACATCCCGAAATAGGGCCTAAACGGAATAGTGGTTGCGAAACCACAAATCCGAGTCAGTAAAATATTTTAATATTATTTTCAGTGCTTATAATGTGTGAATTATTATGTGTGAGATTTTCGTGATTTAATTTTATTGTTTGGGTGTTGAATTATTAAAAAGGGCTTAATCGCGTGAATTGAAAATTTGATAGTTTAATGTGTAATGGCTAAATTGTTGATGTCTTTTTAAATAGAAGCATTAAAGTTGTAATTTGCCCAACTTTAACTATAGTGGACGGCATGATTATGCTTAGTGACTTTATTATATGAAATTATATATTATAAATGTTATTATTATTAATTATACATTATATTAAACTTATAATAATAAAATATATGTTAAGAATAAACAAAACAAAAGCTATTATCTTCATCAATTGGCAGAAAGTAAGAAAAAAAAAAAAGAAGAAGCTTGAGCTCTCTCTCTCATATTCTCATATTCGGCCATTAGCAACCAAAATTTTACGTTTTTGAGATCGTTTCTTTGAGTGCTACAACACCCATGTTTCAATTTTGAATTTTGATGAATATTTTGAGTTATGCCATTGATGAGAACTTGTGATTTTTGTTGTTTGATGGTAGAAAATGAAAGATATGTGTTAGATTAACAAGTTTTATCTTTGGATTTTTGATGAATATAAGTAGTTTGGGCTAATTAGTAAAAGTTATAAATTGTTCATAAGTATGTGTTATAGTAAGAATTTGAAGTTGCTATAGAAGAGAAAAATGTTCAGCATGTTATAGAACATAAGAATAAGGGCTGAAGTTTAATTTTCGAGCCTTGGGGCAAAATTGTAAATATGTAAAAGTTTAGGGGCAAAATTGTAATTTTGCCAAAGTTAGAGTTAAGGACTGTTTTGATAAATGTGAGTATTAAATAAGCTAAATTTGCTATTATAGATCAAGAAGAACGAAATCCAGAGTTAGATCAGGGAAAGAAAAAGATAGTGGACTAAATCGATATAGTTTATCGATTTTGTTTCGAGGTAAGTTTGCGGTAAATAAATGCAATATTCTATTATTTTACATTTAATACTAATAAATTCCAGCATTTACATATTTATTCTGTAAATTTATTATTTAAATACTCATGTATGATTGACGAAAAAGCCATCTCAGAAAGTTCCGGTTGAACCTTAGGAATGTGTAGGATACAAATGTCATGACATTAGGGTTTAAGGAAATCATGTAAGACCATGTCAAGACATGGCATTGATAAGTTACTATAAGGCAAAGGTCCCATGTAAGACCATGCCAAGGCATGGCATTGGTGAGTTCATAAGGCAAGGATACCACGTAAGACCATGTCAAGACATGGCAATGGTTAAGTTTCATAAGGAAAAGTACCCGAGTATCCTTAGTATTCCAAGTGGTTCAACGGGAAAATTCAAAGAGTATACCAAAGTAAAGGTAAGACAAGTTCAAGCTAAAAAGGTAAGGTAAGATAAATTCATGTTAAAAAGGTAAGGTAAGATAAATTCATGTTAAAAAGGTAAGGTAAAATAAATTCATGTTAAAAAGGCAAGGTAAGAATACAAGTTTGAGTATATTGAGTTAAAAGCTTAAGTGATCTTGATAAGAAAAGAATAAGTTAATTCATTAAGAATGTTGTCATCTATTTACATGTAAACTTACTAAGCTTTATGCTTACTCCCATTCTTTATTTTTTTTATAGTATTGCAAGCCAACTCGGGGATCGAAAGGACGTCGGAGATCGTTACACACTATCAATGGATTATATTGGTATTTTGTGACTCGAACGTTTTAAGTTATGGCATGTATAGAGACTTAGCCATTTTGTGTGTATGACCTTATGATATGGCTTAATATTGGCTTGTAAATGCTTGGTAATGATTAGCCATTAAAATGGTTAATTAAGAACATGTTTTGGATGTTATGAAATGCCTAGTTGATAGTTATTTTAAAGAAATTATGTAATTATATGCAGGGGAATAGTTGGACAGCAACAGTGACGTGATTTTGAAAAATCACCAAAAATAGTAGAAATTGAATTAGGTTGTGCATGAGATATATAATTAAAGCTTATTTAGTATATTTTCATATAAAGAAAACGGTATAGGAAAAAGAGTTGTATATTATGCGATAATTGACTTTTACTGAAGAAAGGTCAGAACTGTCAAACTGTGTAACAGGGGAGACTTTAACTAATAAACTGTACTAATTGGCCACACCAAAAATTCTGGAAAAATTATAGTAAGAAGATATATGAGTCTAGTTTCAGGGAAAATTTACGGATCTTAATTTCGAGTTTCGTAACTGGAGTTATAATTAATTTAGTGAACATGACGCAGACAGACAGTTTCAATTTTTATGCCCAGAACTAGTAAATTAAGTCTAGTAATGCCTCGTGCTCGACTCCGGCAACGGTCTCGGGTAAGGGGTGTTACATTTATTGGTATCAGAGCCAGGTTTAGTCGATTCTCGAAATATTTAGTATGAGTAAGAGTCTATCTATACATGCCATACTATATTTTGATAGTGTGACGACTCTTGACGATTTAAATTTTTTTTTTATAGTTATGGATCCCGAACGAGATGGTGCAGATGATGTAGAGAGTAATGCGCCAGCTCCCACTAAAGGGACGGTGCCACCAGATAGTCGTGAAAGGCCCGTTACAGTTAGTCTGGGAGGAGGGGCTTGAGAAGCCTTCTTCCAAACTATGAATGAATGGTTTGCTGAGTTCGTTCGTACGAACCCGGCCGTTAGACCTCCACCCCCTCATGATCCACAGACTACCCATGTAACTTCCCCAGTTATAAATACCGTTAGAAGAGAGAAACCGCCTGTTGACAAGATTAGAAAATAAGGGGCTGAAGAGTTTCGGGCTACCAAAGATGATGATGCAGAGAAAGCTAAATTTTGGCTCGAGAACACTATCAGAGTCTTTGATGAGTTATCCTGCACACCGGAAGAATGTATTAAATGTGTGGTGTCACTTCTTAGAGATTCGGCCTACCAGTGGTGGAAGACACTTGTGTCAGTAGTACCGAAAGAAAGAGTTACTTGGGATTTCTTTCAGGAGGAGTTCCGTAAGAAGTACATCAGTCAGAGGTTTATTGACCAGAAAAGAAAAGAGTTCCTTGAGTTAAAACAGGGTAAGATGACTGTGATCGACTATGAACGTGAATTTATCTGACTCAGCAATTATGCTCGAGAGTGTGTGTCTACAGAGGCTATCATGTGCAAAAGATTTGAGGATGGGCTCAATGATGATATCCGACTGTCAGTTGGTGTTTTAGAGATAAAGGAGTTTGTTGTTTTAGTTGAACGAGCCTGTAAGGCAGAAGAGTTCTTAAAAAGAAAGGGTAAAGCTAAAATTGAGATGCAAGACACGAAGAAAAGACAGATGAGCAAGTCATTTCAGTCTACATCCAAAAGGCCTAGAGAGTTTTCTACGGGACCTAATTTTTCAACCGGGTATTCTAGCCGAAACAGAGGTGGAAGATTTATAGATTCAAAAGCTCAAACCACTTCGATTGCGAGTGTTGGCAGTATTCAGCCTGATAGGCCCGAGTGTCCTCAATGTGGTCGACGTCATCCAGGTCAATGTCGAGCAACTAAGACTGGTTGTTTCCGATGTGGTGCACCGGATCATTTCATTCGGGAGTGTCCCGAGATGGTTAAAAAAGAAATAATACCGAGTGCAAGATCAGGTAATGCCTCCGTTAGAGGCAGATCTCAGAGAAATTCAGGAGTAGGGGCAGGTAGAGGTACATTTAGAGATACAGCAACAAGATCAGATGTTAGAGCACCCACAAGGACTTATGCTACCCGTGCTCGTGAAGAGGCATCTTCCCCCGACGTAATTACGGGTACATTCTCTCTTCATGATGTTAATGTTATTGCTTTGATTGATCTGGGGTCAACCCATTCCTATGTTTGCATGAAATTAATGCCTAGTATGAACATTCCCATAGAGTTTACAGAATTTGTGATTAAAGTATCGAACCCATTAGGTCAGCATGTGTTAGTAAACAAAGTATGTAAAAAATGTCCTTTTATGATTAGAGGTTACTGTTTTCTGGCTGATCTCATGCTATTGCCATTTGATGAGTTTGATGTGATTCTTGGTATGGATTGGTTAACTGCACATGATGTGATAGTGAATTGTGGAAAAAGATTCATTGAGTTGAAATGTGAAAATGGTGAGTTCCTTCGGGTTAATTCAGATGAGTCAGATAGTTTAATTTCCATGATTTCTGTTATGTCTGCTCAGAAATGTTTAAGGAAAGGATGTGAAGCTTATCTTGCTTTTGTGTTGAATTCTAAAGATCCAGAGTTGAAAATTGAATCAGTGCCTGTGGTAAATGAGTTCCCTGATGTGTTTCTGGAAGAACTACCAGGTTTGCCTCCTATCAGAGAAGTTGAGTTTGGTATTGAATTGATTCCAGGTACCACACCTATTTCTATTGCTCCTTATAGAATGGCTTCAATAGAATTAAAAGAATTGAAAGCTCAGCTACAGGAATTAACTGATAAAAGCTTTGTAAGACCTAGTTATTCACCATGGGGTGCACCAGTATTATTTGTGAAAAAGAAGGACGGTTCCATGAGATTATGCATAGACTATCGACAGCTTAACAAGGTAACCATCAAGAACAAATATCCATTACCTAGAATAGATGATTTGTTTGATCAATTGAAGGGAGCCACTGTGTTTTCTAAGATAGATTTGAGATCTGGATACTATCAGTTGCGAGTTAAAGAGTCAGATGTTCCAAAAACTGCTTTTCGAACTAGGTATGGTCACTATGAGTTTCTTGTGATGCCATTTGGCTTAACTAATGCTCCTGCTATTTTCATGGATTTAATGAACCAAATTTTTAGACCTTATTTGGACAAGTTTGTAGTCGTGTTCATTGATGACATCTTGATTTATTCTCATGATGAGACTGAACATGCAGAGCATTTGAGAACAGTTTTACAGATTTTAAGAGATAATCAGCTTTATGCCAAATTTAGCAAAAGTGAGTTCTGGTTACGGGAAGTTTGTTTTCTTGGACACGTTGTCTCAGGTGAAGGTATTAAAGTTGATCCGAATAAGATTTCAGCCATTGTTGATTGGAAGCCTCCCAGGAATGTATCAGAAGTCAGAAGTTTTCTTGGTCTTGCCGGTTATTATAGACGATTTGTAGAGGGATTTTCCATGATAGCTACTCCATTGACAAGATTGCTACAAAAAGATGTCAAGTTTGAATGGACTGAGAAGTGTCAGCAGAGTTTCGACAAGTTAAAGGCATTGTTGACTGAAGCTTCTGTTTTAGTACAACCAGAACCGGGTAAAGAGTTTGTGATTTACAGTGATGCATCCTTGAATGGACTAGGCTGTGTACTTATGCAGGAAGGAAGGGTAATTGCTTATGCCTCCTGACAGTTAAAGCTACGTGAGAAAAACTATCCGACACATGATTTAGAGCTAGCTGCTATTGTATTTGCATTGAAAATCTGGAGACATCACTTATATGGGGAGAAATGCCGAATATTCACTGATCATAAAAGTTTGAAATACTTGATGACTTAGAAAGATCTGAACTTAAGGCAAAGAAGATGGCTAGAGTTGATTAAAGATTATGAGCTAGTGATCGATTATCACCCGGGTAAGGCAAATGTGGTTGCTGATGCTTTGAGTAGAAAATCTTTATTTGCATTGAGAGCTTTGCACACTAGTTTGGCATTATCAGATGATGGTTCTATCTTAGCTGAGTTGAGAGTTAAATCGACGTTTCTTGAAGAAATTTGTGAAGCTCAGAAGGATGACAGTGAGTTGCAAGCCAAAAGAGTTCAGTGCGAGTCAGGTGTAGAGTCTGATTTTCAGATCGGTTCTGACGGTTGTTTGTTGTTCAGAGACAGAGTATGTGTACCAAAGAATGATGAGCTTATTAAGAAAATCTTACAGGAAGCACATAGCAGTTCTTTGTCTATTCACCCAGGCAGTACAAAGATGTATAATGATTTGAAGAAAATGTATTGGTGGACAGGAATGAAAAGAGATATATCAGAGTTTGTTTCTAGATGCTTTATCTGTCAGCAGGTAAAGGCCGAACATCAGGTACCTTCAGGTTTATTGCTGCCTGTATTAGTTCCCGAGTGGAAATGGGATCGAGTTACTATGGATTTTGTGACAGGATTGCCTTCGACACCGAGAAAGAAAGATGCAGTATGGGTTGTGATTGATAAGTTAACAAAGTCGGCTCATTTTATCCCAGTTCGTATGGATTATTCACTCGACAAGTTGGCCGAGTTATATATTACAGAGATTGTGAGACTACATGGAGTACCGTTATCGATTATCTCAGATAGGGATCCGAGATTTACCTCACGATTTTGGAAGAAATTGCAGGAAGCTTTAGGTACAAAGTTGAGTTTTAGTACAGCTTTCCATCCTCAGACTGATGGTCAATCAGAGAGAGTTATTCAGGTACTTGAAGATATGCTTAGATGTTGTGTATTGGAATTTCAAAGTAGTTGGGAGAAATATTTACCGTTAGTAGAGTTTGCCTATAATAATAGTTATCAATCGAGTTTGAAGATGGCACCTTATGAAGCTTTGTATGGACGTAAATGTCGCACACCTTTGTATTGGACAGAGCTTAAGGAAAATCAGATTTACGGGGTTGATCTAGTCAAAGAAACAGAAGAAAAAGTAAAAGTCATCAGAGATTGCTTGAAAGCAGCTTCAGATAGACAGAAATCCTATGCAGATTTGAAAAGAAAAGACATTGAATTTCAAGTTGGTGATAGGGTATTCTTGAAAGTATCCCCGTGGAAGAAAGTTCTCAGATTTGGCAAGAAAGGCAAATTAAGTCCCCGTTTTATTGGACCGTTTGAGGTGATCGAGAGAGTTGGGCCATTGGCATATCGTTTGGCTTTGCCAACTGAGTTAGAGAAGATTCATAATGTGTTTCATGTGTCTATGCTACGTCGTTATCGTTCAGATCCGTCGCATGTGATTTCGCAAACAGAGGTTGAGATTCAGCTAGATATGACTTACGGGGAGGAACCAAAAAAAATTCTAGCCCGAGAGGTTAAGCAATTAAGGAATAAAAGTATTGCACTTGTGAAAGTATTATGGAATAGGCATGGAATAGAAGAGGCTACATGGGAGCCCGAAGAGACTATGCGAAAACAGTACCCAAATCTCTTTACAGGTAAGATTTTCGGGGACGAAAATCCCTAAAGGGGGGAGAAATGTAACATCCCGAAATAGGGCCTAAACGGAATAGTGGTTGCGAAACCACAAATTCGAGTCAGTAAAATATTTTAATATTATTTTCAGTGCTTATAATGTGTGAATTATTATGTGTGAGATTTTCGTGATTTAATTTTATTGTTTGGGTGTTGAATTATTAAAAAGGGCTTAATCGCGTGAATTGAAAATTTGATAGTTTAATGTGTAATGGCTAAATTGTTGATGTCTTTTTAAATAGAAGCATTAAAGTTGTAATTTGCCCAACTTTAACTATAGTGGACGGCATGATTATGCTTAGTGACTTTATTATATGAAATGATATATTATAAATGTTATTATTATTAATTATACATTATATTAAACTTATAATAATAAAATATATGTTAAGAATAAAACAAAACAAAAGCTATTATCTTCATCAATTGGCAGAAAGTAAGAAAAAAAAAAGAAGAAGCTTGAGCTCTCTCTCATATTCGGCCATTAGCAACCAAAATTAGGTGAGTTTTAGTTTTTGGATTTTTGATAATTTTACGTTTTTGAGATCGTTTCTTTGAGTGCTACAACACCCATGTTTCAATTTTGAATTTTGATGAATATTTTGAGTTATGCCATTGATGAGAACTTGTGATTTTTGTTGTTTGATTGTAGAAAATGAAAGATATGTGTTAGATTAACAAGTTTTATCTTTGGATTTTTGATGAATATAAGTAGTTTGGGCTAATTAGTAAAAGTTATAAATTGTTCATAAGTATGTGTTATAGTAAGAATTTGAAGTTGCTATAGAAGAGAAAAATGTTCAGCATGTTATAAAACATAAGAATAAGGGCTGAAGTTTAATTTTCGAGCCTTGGGGCAAAATCGTAAATATGTAAAAGTTTAGGGGCAAAATTGTAATTTTGCCAAAGTTAGAGTTAAGGACTGTTTTGATAAATTTGAGTATTAAATAAGCTAAATTTGCTATTATAGATCAAGAAGAACGAAATCCAGAGTTAGATCAGGGAAAGAAAAAGATAGTGGACTAAATCGATATAGTTTATCGATTTTGTTTCGAGGTAAGTTTGCGGTAAATAAATGCAATATTCTATTATTTTACATTTAATACTAATAAATTCCAGCATTTACATATTTATTCTGTAAATTTATTATTTAAATACTCATGTATGAATTGACGAAAAAGCCATCTCAGAAAGTTCCGGTTGAACCTTAGGAATGTGTAGGATACAAATGTCATGACATTAGGGTTTAAGGAAATCATGTAAGACCATGTCAAGACATGGCATTGATAAGTTACTATAAGGCAAAGGTCCCATGTAAGACCATGCCAAGGCATGGCATTTGTGAGTTCATAAGGCAAGGATACCACGTAAGACCATGTCAAGACATGGCAATGGTTAAGTTTCATAAGGAAAAGTACCCGAGTATCCTTAGTATTCCAAGTGGTTCAACGGGAAAATTCAAAGAGTATACCAAAGTAAAGGTAAGACAAGTTCAAGCTAAAAAGGTAAGGTAAGATAAATTCATGTTAAAAAGGTAAGGTAAGATAAATTCATGTTAAAAAGGTAAGGTAAGATAAATTCATGTTAAAAAGGTAAGGTAAGATAAATTCATGTTAAAAAGGCAATGTAAGAATACAAGTTTGAGTATATTGAGTTAAAAGCATAAGTGATCTTGATAAGAAAAGAATAAGTTAATTCATTAAGAATGTTGTCATCTATTTACATGTAAACTTACTAAGCTTTATGCTTACTCCCATTCTTTATTTTTTTTTATAGTATTGCAAGCCAACTCGGGGATTGAAAGGACGTCGGAGATCGTTACACACTATCAATGGATTATATTGGTATTTTGTGACTCGAACGTTTTAAGTTATGGCATGTATAGGGACTTAGCCATTTTGTGTGTATGACCTTATGATATGGCTTAATATTGGCTTGTAAATGCTTGGTAATGATTAGCCATTAAAATGGTTAATTAAGAACATGTTTTGGATGTTATGAAATGCCTAGTTGATAGTTATTTTAAAGAAATTATGTAATTATATGCAGGGGAATAGTTGGACAGCAACAGTGACGTGATTTTGAAAAATCACCAAAAATAGTAGAAATTGAATTAGGTTGTGCATGAGATATATAATTAAAGCTTATTTAGTATATTTTCATATAAAGAAAACGGTATAGGAAAAAGAGTTGTATATTATGTGATAATTGACTTTTACTGAAGAGAGGTCAGAACTGTCAAACTGTGTAACAGGGGAGACTTTAACTAATAAACTGTACTAATTGGCCACACCAAAAATTCTGGAAAAATTATAGTAAGAAGATATATGAGCCTAGTTTTAGGAAAAATTTACGGATCTTAATTTCGAGTTTCGTAACTCGAGTTATAATTAATTTAGTGAACATGATGCAGACAGACAGTTTCAATTTTTATGCCCAGAACTAGTAAATTAAGTCTAGTAATGCCTCGTGCTCGACTCCGGCAACGGTCTCGGGTAAGGGGTGTTACATGCCTTATGAACTCACCAATGCCATGCCTTGGCATGGTCTTACATGGGACCTTTGCCTTATAGTAACATATCAATGCCATGTCTTGACATGGTCTTACATGATTTCCTTAAACCCTAATGTCATGACATTTGTATCCTACACATTCCTAAGGTTCAACCGGAACTTTCTGAGATAGTTTTTCCGTCAATTCATACTTGAGTCTTTAAATAATAAATTTACAGAATAAATATGTAAATGCTGGAATTTAACAATATTAAATGTAAAGTAATAGAATATTGCATTTATTTACTGCAAACTTACCTCGAAACAAAATACGATCAACTATATCGATTTAATCCTCTATCTTTTTCTTTCCCCGATCTAACTCTGGATTTCGTTCTTCTTGATCTATAATAGCAAATTTAGCTTATTTAATACTCACATTTATCAAAACAGTCCTTAACTCTAACTTTGGAAAAATTACAATTTTGCCCCTAAACTTTTACATATTTATGCATTTTCTCCAAAGCTCGGAAATTAAAATTTATCCCTTATTCTTATGTTTTATTACATGCTGATCATTTTTCCCTTCTATGACAACATCAAATTCTCACTCTAACATGTACTTATGAACATTAGGTATTTTACCGATTAAGCCGTTTTACTCGTTTTCACTTAAAATCACTTAGCAAAAGTTGTTTAACATAATTTCAGACTTCATATTCTATCATAAAACATCAAAATAAACACATTTTACCTATGGGTATTTTTCCAAATATGAACCCTAGCATGAATTATTAATAGAATAAGCTAAATCGAGCTACCGGGGTTTCAAAAACGTAAAGAACATTAAAAACGGAGCTTGGAATCACTTACTATGGAGCTTGGAAGCTTGAAACAAACCCTAGCTATGGTGAACACTTGAAAATTCGGCCTAATGAAGAAGATGAGCATATTTTGCCATCTTTTTCCCTTTTAATTTCATTTTTATTACCAAATGACTAAATTACCCTTCATTAAAAACTTTGGTTCTTTCTACCTATATATGTCCATTTTTGTCCATGAAAATATAATGGTCTAATTACCATTTAAAGATTCCTACTTCAAACCCCCATTTCAATCAAGTAATTTACAAATTAGACCCCCCTATTTAGCAACTTTTGCAAACAAGTCCTAATAGGCAACTTAAGCATGAAATCAATAAAATTTCTTATCAATATTCTAACACATGTATTTAATCACTCAGTAAATCATAATAATTAATTGTAATAAATTTTTCTATCTCGGATTCGTAGTTTCGTGACCACTATTCCGTTTAGGCCCTATTTCGGGATGTTACAACCCATTTGCTACCCACACCACTCGAACAAGGGACCTCATTGCCGCAGCCCCTTACAATGTCCCAAGCCACTTTACCACCTCGACTTTCATGCCCATAATCCTTGCCATTTATTTTTAAAGCCTTCCTAGCCCATCACCCTATACATAACGCAAAAAAAATAAAACTCCCAAGCGCCACTCCAGCAGCTCGAACCCAAGACCTGCGCCAAGCGTCACTTCCAGGCCCTTAAGTGGCACTTTGCAACCACTTCACCACTGGGCTACTTGTGTCTAAAAGCGCCTATAACACCTCTTAAGACCTCCCTGGCCCAACTTCCCTTCCTGACGCAAAATACAAAAATAAAACACTCCCTTGCCATCACCCAGACTCGAACCTCTTCCCTCCTGAAGCCCCCTTGCACCTTAGCGCCCCACTGCCACTTTACCACATGATTTCTTGTGTCCTAAACGCCACAAAATTTCTTTTAAGGCCTCATTGCCTAGTTTCCTTTTTACCTAAAAATCCAATATTTTCCAAAGTTTTTCCCCTTCACCCTTGGGTTCTAAAAACTCCTAAAACACCACCAAACACACTTAAAGCCTATTAATACTTGAGTTATGCTCCAAACGCATAACCCCTAATTTAGGATATTACAGTTCTACCCCCGTTAAAAATAATTTCGGCCTCGAAATTACCTGGATCAGAAGAGTTGGGGGTATTGCTGCCGCATCACATCCTCGGGTTCCCACGTGGCCTCCTCTGTACCATGGTTTCGCCATAGTACTTTTACCAAAGGTACTGACTTCCTACGCAGAACCTTGACGTCTTGATCCAGAATATGTACCGGCTCCTCTTCGAAAGACAAGTCCGAGTTTATTTCAATTTCTACAACCGACGCGATGTGTGATGGATCTGATCGATAGCGTCTAAGCATCGAAACATGGAAGACGTCATGAATCTGGCTCAATTCTGCCGGCAACTCGAGCTGGTAAGCTACTGGTCCCACACGTTTCAACACTGTGTACGGCCCGATGAACCTAGGGCTTAGCTTGCCCTTCCGGCCAAACCTCAGCACCTTCTTCCAAGGTGATACCTTCAAGAAGACCTTATCACCCACTGCATATTCAACCTCTCTGCGCTTGAGATCAGCGTCTGATTTCTACCTGTCCGACGCCTCCTTCAGCCGAGCTCGAATTACTTTAACCTTATCTTCTGTTTCTGCCACTAACTCTGGCCCTAACATCTGACGTTCACCCAGTTCTGTCCAACACGTAGGAGTACGGCATTTTCGACTATACAACGCCTCATACGGGGCCATCTGAATACTCGCTTGATAACTGTTGTTATAAGCAAATTCTGCCAAGGGTAGGTACTCCTCCCAACTACCACGGAAATCCAAAACACAACCCCTTAACATATCCTCCAACACTTGGATTACCCTATCAGATTGTCCATCAGACTGCGAATGAAAAGCCGTGCTGAAATTTAACTTCGTACCCAACGCCTGATGTAAGGCCTTCCAGAATCTCGACGTGAACCGGGGATCTCTATCTGAGATAATGGACACAGGTACTCCATGCAACCGCACTATCTCTGCTATATACAGCTTGGCTAATCTTTGAAGCGAGTAGTCAACCCTTACCGGTATGAAATGGGCCGACTTAGTTATCCGGTCTACTATCACCCATACTGAGTCTTTCTTACTGGGCCTAAGGGGAAGCCCACTTAAAAAATCCATCATAATCCCCTCCCACTTCCACTGTGGGATTTTTACCGGCTGTAACAGCCCTGATGGCAATTGATGCTCGGCCTTAACTTGCTGGCATGTTAGACATTTGCCCACTAACTCGGTTACTTCCTGCTTAAGACCCGGCCACCAAAACTGCTCCCTTAAATCCCGATACATCTTGCTGCCTCCCGGATGCATAGCGTACGGGCTGCTATGAGCTTCTTGAAGGATCCGCTGCCTCAAATCATCATCCTTAGGCATGCATACTCTCCCCTGAAAATACAACACTCCATTGCTACCCAAGCTGAATCCTTCGGCCTCACCTCTCTGTACTTGCAATCTCCTAGTACTTAAAACTTCATCGGTCAACTGCCTCTATTTAACCTCATCGATCCAAGATGGCTTTACCTGCAATTCTGCCAAAAGACTCCCATCCTCATAGAGACTTAGGTGAGCAAACATTGCTCGCGAATCTCCTACCACTTTACGGCTCAATGCGTCGGCTACTACGTTAGCCTTACCCAGATGGTATTCGATTGAGCAGTCGTAGTCCTTCAGCAACTCAATCCACCTCCGCTGCCTCAGATTTAAATCTTTTTGAGGCAAGAGGTACTTCAGGCTGTTGTGATCCGTGTACACTACCGACTTCTCCCCATACAGATAGTGCCTCCAAATCTTCAAGGCAAAAACCACCGCAGCCAGTTCTAAATCATGTGTCGGATAGTTACCTTCGTGAGGCCTCAACTGCTGTGACGCATAAGCGACCTTCCCTTCTTGCATCATCACACACCCTAAACCAGTATGTGATGCATCACAATACACAGTGAATTCCTTTCCTGCCTCAGGCTGAATCAAGACTGGTGCCTCTGTCAAAATCTTCTTCAGCTTGTCGAAACTCTCTTGCTGCTTCTCAAACCACACAAACGGAACTCATTTTCTCAGCAACTTAGTCAACGGTGCTGTGATTAAGGAGAAATTTTCTACGAATCTCCTGTAATATCCTGCCAACCCTAGAAAACTCCGAATTTCCGTAACCGACTTTGGTGGTTTCCACTCCAATACTGCCTCAATCTTACTGGGATCTACCCTGATTCCCTCAGCTGAAACAACATTCCTTAGGAAAGTTACCTCCTTAAGCCAGAACTCACACTTGCTGAATTTGGCGTACAACTGTTTCTCCCTTAGAACTTGCAGAAGCACATGAAGATGTGCGTCATGCTCCTCTTCCGATTTCGAGTACACCAAAATGTCGTCTATAAACACTACGACGAACTGATCCAGATAGGGTTGGAAAACCCGGTTCATCATGTCCATAAACGCGGCTGGTGCATTCGTCAAACCAAAAGGCATTACTAGAAATTCGTAGTGCCTATACCGAGTACGGAATGTCGTCTTGTGGATATCAGCCTTCTTCACCTTAAGCTGATGATACCCCGACCTAAGGTCGATCTTAGAGAAAACCGATGCACCCTTGAGTTGGTCGAACAAGTCATCAATCCTGGGCAAAGGATACCTGTTCTTTATTGTCAGCTTGTTCAGCTGTCGATAGTCTATACACATCCTCATTGTTCCATCCTTCTTCTTGACAAAAAGCACTGGAGCTCCCCAAGGCGATACACTCGGTCGGATGAACCCTCTATCCAACAACTCCTGGATCTGAGCCTTCAACTCTACTAATTCTTTCGGCGCCATCCGATACGGAGCTATAGATACTGGCGCGGTTACGGGTAACAAATCTATACCAAACTCAACCTCACGATCAGGAGGTAGACCCGGGAGTTCCTCTGGAAACACATCAACATATTCCCTTACGGTCCGGACATCCCTAACAGCTGCATCCTTAGCTTCCAAAGCACAAACATGCACTACATATGCTTCACAACCTTTCTTAACCATCTTTTCCGCCTTCAATGCAGAAACCAGATTAGATGGGTAATCTCTCCTCTTACCTATCATCACCACTTCTTCTCCTTCCATGGTCTTTAACACCATGCGCTTAGCTGCGCAATCCAGGCTAGCCTGATACTTTACTAGCCAATCCATCCCAAGGATCAGATCGAACTCCCTAAACGGTAGTTCCATCAAGTCAGCCAAGAACACGACCCCTTGGAGTTCTAGGGCTTAACACAGTCATCTTCCTAGAAGTAAGCTCAAAGTCTAAGTTCAGAGTTTTCACTACGCTACTAGCAACATATGAGTGAGTTGAGCCAATATCAATTAAGGTACTATAGGATACTCCAAAGATCAAAAACATACCAGTTATGACGTCCGGTGCGTCGTCCTCCTCTTGACGTCTCGCGGCATAGACCAAACCAGGTTGCCTAGCCTCAGTACTACCGGTACTTCCACTTAGTGTCCCACGACCTCTGCCAGCACCATTACCTCCTCTTCCTGCACCACGACCTCTCGGTGGCGGTTGGTTATCCCTCCTATTCAGTGCACGTTCCTGACCCTCAGACCTGGGCCTAGCTGTCTTTTTCGGACAATCCCTAACTCGATGTTCCATAGATCCACATTCGAAGCTTCCCCGATTACCATTCCAACACTCCCCCGTGTGAGACTTCCCACACCGAGCACACCGTGGCGGCCATTGAGTATTAGTAGCAGGAGTAGGCCTAGCAGCTTGATCTGACCTACCATACCTTGTCCTCTTCTGCTGATTACCAGAAAACCTCGAAGACTCGGTGCTCCTCTTATTCCAACTCCTATCCTGATTCTGCCTAACAGACTGTCTTACCCCTTCAGCAACCTTAGCCTTCTCCACTAGGACAGCGAACTCCCGTTCCTGTTGTGGAGCCATCATCATCCTTAGCTCATCCCTCAGCCCATCCTCGAATCTGACACAGCATTCATGCTCAGTACCCACAATACTACGAGCATACCTACTCAACCGGAGAAATTCAGCCTCACACTCCGCCACCGTCTTATTACCCTGAACCAGGTTCAAGAAAGCCTTCCGCTGGGCATCCACGTAGCTAGCTCCTATGTATTTCCTTTGGTAGGCTGCCTTAAAGAATTCCCATGTGAGGTCCTCCGCCATCGCTCCATCCATTACGGTGAGCCACCACTGGTATGACTCATCCCGTAGTAGAGAGATTATACCCTTCAGCTTTTCCTCAGCTGAAAGTTCCAGGTCATCCATGATTCTTTCAGTTGATTCCAACCAATACTCCGCTGTACTGGGTGCCACACCCGATACACCCCGGAATACCTCAGCTCCATTCGCTCGGAGTCGCTCGGGTACAGATTTCCGAGCTCCCATACCTCCACCTGCTCCAGCCACCAACTCAAGAACTCGCAGCACAGCCTGCGATACTGCCTCACCCCCCATCTGATCCTGCTGCTCAACCCCAAAAGTTGGGGGTGGTGGTGGCGGTGGTATCTCATTATCAGATCCCTGTCCCGACCTAACGGGTTCTGACACGATCATCCTGCCTCTACCGTGTCCTCGACGGCCACGTCCTCTAGAACTCATCTCTATCGTTGCGATCTAATTAAAAAGTTTTATGAATTAGTCATTGTTTCACTGATTATCCGCGAAGAAATTTTATGAACGAAGTTTAGAAGTTGTTCTTTCGATCATTCAAAGTTTCAAATTTTCTATCCTAATTCACAGAAGAGTACATCCATTCTATAGTATCTCCCATACACATTCACTCTTCGGACAATTCTGTCCGTTCCTAACCCAGGGTTATTTTCGTCATTTGTCCTACAGGGATATTTTGGTAATAAATTGGGGTTAATTTGAAAATCACAAAAGTCATTTCGAAATTTTCCAACTCATGGGTATTTTTGAAAGAAGGATTTTTTTTTTCAAATCAAAGGTATGGCAAAATTTCGGAAAGCAGGGTAATTTTGGGTAATTTTGGTAAACCAGGGGTAATTCCGTAATTTTTTTCAAATCAGGGTATGTTGGACTTTTGCAAAATAGGGTTTTGAGATACTTTTACAAAGTAAGGAAATTTTATTGAAATCAAGGGTGACATGGAAATTTTAAAATCGTGGGCATTTTGGTCATTTTACCACTAGAGGTATTTAGGTAATTTTGTAAATCGGGAATATTTTAGAAAAATTTTGGTAAAAATAGTTTTTTACAAATAAAAAGGGTAATTTAGGGATTTTAAAACTAGGGTTTCCATAAAAATACGGCTAGTCCCTTTCGGGTTTTAGTTATTGGGTTTAGTCCGTGAATAAGTCCTCTTGGTTAGGGTGAACCGTAGCTACGCACTATGTAGGATTCGAGTGGAGAGGAGGTGAGTCACGCGGATTGCTTAAATACCAAGCTCCCACCGAATACCAACCCTAGACATGCGCACAATGGTTGCCACACCCTAACTTGGCGACTTAATCACAGGTTTGTTTAATTTAGGCATTTAAGGTCTTATGTGATTGTTGGGGTAAACTAGTCCTAGGATTCAAATACTTATCATACTATCTACGTTCCATTTCTACCCCTCTACAGATAATAATTCACACAGTAATTGGAAGTACTTACCTGGGCGGATTGGTGCGGAGACTCGATGCCATGCTGTTAAAAACAAAACCATTTTCATAATAATTCACAGAGGTCTACAAAAATATTTTGGGCCCTGGGCCCCCACAGCCGAGTTTTGAACCTGGTTCTGATACCAATTTGTAACGCCCCAAACCCGGCCCATGAGCCTTGACCGGATCTGGTATGTCACAGAGTAAAAACGTCTTGAAAGATTTTGATTAACAGGTGGGAATCGGAAAATTGGTTGAGGCTATAAAATAGTGTCTATTGAAAACTCAGGTGGAATCGATTATATAAACATGGTTGAGTTGAAATTTGAAAATATTTGATTATTTAAATTTTTAGAAACATCAGAGTTATTGTTAACTTGGTAAATTTTGCTACCCGATGGTAACATCTTTGAAAACTCGTAAAAGTTACCTATTTTGAAAACGTTACTTTTAACCGATTTATTTAAAGAATTTATAAATTCATTAGTAAGATAGTAGAAGTAAAATAAAAACAACTACTTGAACATCCGAAATAATAACTAGCGGCCTTATTACAATCCAAACCAAAATTAAGTAAATAATAAACTTTAATTGTGCTTAAATAAAATTTTAAATCCAAGGAACAAGCATGGCCGCCTCGAGTCCTCTCCGGCTCCATCTCCGCGATCTACTCATCTGCAAAATGATATGGGAAGGGGTGAGTCACCAAGACTCAGTGTATAAATCCCCAACCCGGAAGTGCAAACTCATACACAAAATATTAGTAAGACATGCAAAACATGCAACCCAAAACTAGCCATCCATACTCCTTTAACTACCCCGTGTGGTCAAAACCACTGATGACCATAGGTCACAATTATCAATATGTGGTCAAAACCACTGGTGGTACCAAACCACTGGGACTTAGTCACAATTTATATTAACGGTGTGGTCAAAACCACTGGTGACCGAAGTCACAATTAAACTGATGGGGCTAACCCATTTTGTGGTCAAAACCACTGGTGACAGTCCATAGAGAATATTCCCCCTTCTCTCTTCAATCCCATTACCAACATGCTCATAACATGCTTAACATATTATCATAAATCATGCATATAAGTCATGGCATAGCATCTTACCCATCATGTCATTCATATACATATTTAAAGTCGCAAGCAACTTACCGGGAATCCATGTTCATGCCCTCAAGGCAAATCACTATCACAATAATTAATGGTAACATAATAAGCAATGTCGACTAATAGAGTGTGTAAGAGTTTTACACACCTGCTTTCTCGCGGGACTAGCAAATCCCGAACTATACTAGCGAAGTCCTGCGAGGTTGTTTCCCCCTACAATCGGCCAACACCCATACTTTTAGATCTAATAGCCATTCGGCTATACTAATAATCCCGAAGGATTAATCGCACCTAAAATATGGCCTTAGGCCGAAACTTACTATCACTTACCAAAGTGAGTTTAAATCTGGAAGCCTTTGTCGATTAGCCCCTAAAACCATAACACACATGCGGTAGAAGAAAAGAGAATCAGGGCACTTGAGATTCGGCTAATTACAAGAGGTATTCGGCTACAAGGGAAAGGTGTAGAATCGGGTTTTGCAAGAAAGAAAAAGAGATGAAGAGGAAGACTAGAGGAATTCGGCCACACTATAATACATAAAATATTTAAATAACTCACCTATAACCCTCTTGGCCGAAACTTGAAGAAAAAGGAGTAAAACAAAACTATTAACTTATGAATTTTCGGCACACTTTCCCTTATCAAAATCCCAAAATCAAATATGCACCTCAAGAGCCCCACATTCGGCCATTAGCTCCCTCCCTTAACAAACCCCACATTTTTCTCCTCCTTTATCTCTTAACAGCCATTCAAATAAAATAAAAATAAATCCATAATTATCTTTCAATCTTAGCTTAAAATAAATAAACCTTTATCACCTTAATAAATAAATAGAAATAAATAATCCCCCACCTTAACTCCCATACAAAATAAATTAATATAAAAGTACAATAACCCCATATTGGCCACCACGTCAACTCCTTAACATTTCCCACTTTCATCTCCCTTATCACTACATTTTAAAAAAATAACAGTAAAACAAAACACCCTTCATTTATCTCTTATCAAATAAAATAAAATAACCCATCACCTAATAAATAAAATAACCCATCACCATATCCCTTATCTCCCTATTTAAAATAAACCATACCTATCCCACTCTCCTAACTAAAATAAAAAAATAAAGCAAGCTTTATCCTCAACTATTTGAGAGTCCATGTGTCGTCCCACTAACTCTTTCTCCCTTCACGCCAGCATGCAAAAATAAACCACCCATTTGCTGCCCACACCACTCGAACAAGGGACCTCATTGCCGCAGCCCCTTACAACGTCCCAAGCCACTTTACCACCTCGACTTTCATGCCCATAATCCTTGCCATTTATTTTTAAAGCCTTCCTAGCCCATCACCCTATACATAACGCAAAAAAATAAAACTCCCAAGCGCCACTCCAGCAGCTCGAACCCAAGACCTGCGCCAAGCGTCACTTCCAGGCCCTTAAGTGGCACTTTGCAGCCCACTTCACCACTGGGCTACTTGTGTCTAAAAGCGCCTATAACACCTCTTAAGACCTCCCTGGCCCAACTTCCCTTCCTGACGCAAAATACAAAAATAAAACACTCCCTTGCCATCACCCAGACTCGAACCTCTTCCCTCCTGAAGCCCTCTTGCACCTTAGCGCCCCACTGCCACTTTACCACATGATTTCTTGTGTCCTAAACTCCACAAAATTTCTTTTAAGGCCTCCTTGCCTAGTTTCCCCTTTTCACCTAAAAATCCAATATTTTCCAAAGTTTTTCCCCTTCACCCTTGGGTTTTAAAAACTCCTAAAACACCACCAAACACACTTAAAGCCTATTAATACTTGAGTTATGCTCCAAACGCATAACCCCTAATTTAGGATATTATAGGAGAAATAATTTAATATTATTTTTTACGTTTATGGCAAGTGATAAAGTATGTGTGAAAGTTCTGTGTGAAAATTTTATCGTTTGTGTGCCGATTGGTGAAAAAGGACCTAATCGCGAAAAATGCAAAAGCTGTGTGCTAGTAGTTAAAAGTGCTTATTTGTTGTGTCTATTTAAATGTGAGGTCCTTATGTTGTAAATGGACCATTGAATTCATGAAATTACATGGTTGGACATTAGTTAGTGGATTATTAAATGTTTTATATTAAGGTTAAAATAGTAATTAGGTTATTAAGTAAACATTAAATTAAACAAAGTGAAAATAAGCCCTATTATCATCATTCATAGCCGAAAATTAGCAAAAGAAATAGGGTTTTGAGTTTTCATCTATTCGGCCCTTATTCATCTTGATTGAAGTATGAAATTTGTTCGATTTTTGATGATTTCTACGTTTTTGTGATCGTTGCTTTGAGTACTAGCTAGCCCATGTCATAATTTTTGAATTTTTTGAAGATTTTGTGAAGTACCATTGTTGATTTTGTGAGCTTTGTGATGTTTGATGATGAAAACTAAGTGTTTGATGATTGATATACATATTTTCTAAAGTGATTTTGAGTAGGGGCACTATGGTAATTCATCTAAGCATGGATTAAATTGGATTTTGTGAATTTGATGTATTTGTGCAATGACTAAAATGCTAAAGTGTGAAATTATAAGAGTTAAAGTGAAAAATGCCCTAATTGTGTGTTTGTGAATTGGATTGAGTAAAGATTAGATTAAATGAGTTGAATTTGATATTATATAGATCAAGAAAAGAGAAATTCGGACCTAGATCGAGGCAAGAACAAAGTGCTTGATTGATCGACTAGTATCGTTGTTTCTACGTTCGAGGTAAGTTCGTATATAATACATTGATACGATTCACCTCGGGGCTGAGTCGAGTCGTATGTAAGATGCTCGATCGTCTACGAGGAGTAATTGAAAAATTATCGGAGAAGGGTGAAATTAGGCTAAAGTTGCGGAAGCTTATCAAAAAGGGTTTAAAATTTGGTTAAGTGATGGAGATAGGTTCGGCTAGGAAGTAAACATGGAAGAAGGATATAATAGATGGAATCGGTTTAATAAAAATAATAAGGATATGTATTAAGATAATTTGGTGGAAATGGAGAAATGAACTTAAACTTAGAAACGATTCAACACTAAAAAGTGTCACCCCTGTTTCTATATCGTTAAGGTGGAAAGATGAAGATAGGTTGAAGAACGCCACACCAAAAGGGGGTTTGGTGATAAGTTCAAACAAGTCGAAGACGGCACAAGCAAACTTGATAAGTCTAACGAAACTTGTACGAAAAAGGAGAGGAGATAAACTCACTCAAGAACTCAAAGTTCGTAAAATTTGATTAAGGTTCAAAAGTCTCCTTTTACAAACTAATAATAAGTATATATAGTGTTTACATGTGGTTAGCTGAAGAGTCAAATGAATTCAGCTTTAATATGCATTTAAATGGCTAAAATAAAATCTAAAAACTCTTGAATTCCTCCAGCCAAATAACAGCAACTTTATGACTCCTAATGAACTGATTAAATGAATTTGAATATTTTAAAAATGTCCCTTGAGTTGTCCTTGGCTAGCAGAACAGTCACCAGCAACTAATGGTGTTTTGAATGCATGTTATCATCTTTTAAATGAGCCAAAAAACTGCTGGTAAGTGAAGAGGCTGCAGCCAAATTTATGAGGAGTTAAAATTGCTCCTTAAAGCTCCTTAATTTGATGTATTAAGTAACCCTTGTAAGAGCCACTTCTTTTGTAACCAAAATCAACTTAAAAGTCACTTCCATTAATGTTGTAACAGCCTTGTAAAGTAACGGTTGTCAGCTGAAAAATTTCCTACATTCAAACACATTAAACAAACATATTAATCACATTTAAACACTTATTAAACACTAATTTAACCTAAACACATTAAACACTTGACTTAATAAATGAACTAAAAGCAAAGACATTAATTAATGCAGCAACTAGTTTAATTAAAGAAGCAAAATTAAATAAACTTAAACTCATGCTTCATTAAATTATCCTAGTAACTAGATTAATTAAGTAAGCATCTTATTAAATGAAGTCCAATAAAACTCAAATAAATAAACTAAAATGAGTTGAATTAAAACCAGTAACTCATTTATTAAACTAAAATGCTTAAATGCATGCAAACTAAATAAACAGATGAATTATTTAATGCAAGACTTAAACTAACATGGAAGTTTCATAATGCAAGTCATTATTTATGAAGCATACTAAACTAACATGGAAGTTACATAATGCATTACTTTATTAAATGCAGAACACACAAAGTGCAATTTAAAATTAAAATATGCAAACTTATTAATTTAAATAAAACTTAATTAAATTAAAAGTCCTTAAAAACATTGGCCCAACAATCAATCAGGCCTATGAGATGTTTCATCTTGCACTTGGGCCCCTCAAGTTTAGGCCACTCTCGATGGCGTCGGATGGAGTCGAACCATGATGCGACCAGGATCGCATCATACTTATTGTTTACATAATGTTCATATGTGATGAAATGAATGGAAATGTGATTGTGGAGTTTGATAATGAGAAATGTGAGTTCGAAGATATGAGGCACTAAGTGTGCGTAAATAGAAGAGTTACAGTGATGAATGGCACTAAGTGTGTGAGATAAAGAAAGCATCAGCTGTACTATTTGATACTACATGTGTGATACCGAGATAAATTCAGTTGTATGTGATGGCACTAAGTATGCGATATCATTATAACTCCGACTAATTAATTGGCACTAAGTATGCGAGTTCATCAAACGTTTAAAGAGAATTGAATGAATTATGGCATTGAGCATTGAAGTGGTAAATGTGATAGATAAATACGTGATGGTACAGGCATGTACAGAACCTATGTGGTTGATGATATTGTGTATGAAATAAATGGAAGATTATGTGAATGAATGATGTAAAGAGTTGGATTAAGTAGCATTATAAATGCTTGTATATGAAACTATAGATATAGTATGAAAGTGAGTAATAGCCATGGATGAGATTGAGTAGTGATGTGAATTGAACTAAGTGGTAGTTAATTTCACATATTGAATTAGAATTGTTGAGCTAATTGTGTTATATTACGAACTTACTAAGCTTTAAAGCTTACCGTGTGAAATCTTTCTCTATTTTACGGTGGTATTTAAAGCTAGCTCGGATCCGGGGATCGTCAGCGACTCAATCACACTATCGGACATTTATTTTGGTACTTTTTGAAAGTTGTATATATGGTATATGGCATGTATAGGCTAGTAAAGTTGTGGAATGTTTTGAGATGTATAAATCTTGCCATGTGATATGGCTTGATAATGGATGAGACTTTAGATTGATTTTGGTATATGTTTTGCTATGTGAAAATGGTGTATGTGATGTGTATATATGGTATTGTGTGAATGGCCATTATGGTATGCTTTGGTGAAATAGAAATGGTATGTTTCATACTTGAATTGGTAATTGTGATGGTGAATATATTGCATGTTTAAATTGGTTTGAAATGAAATGTGAATCATATGCTTTTGGTATGGAATTGGTTCATGAAATAGACATGTTTTTAGTTGGAATTGTATATGGAAATGAATGAGGATATTGTAGCATGAATTAAGCATGTTTTAGTAGGGTTTTGACCATTAATTGGGCATGAATTGAGTGTAGAGTGATGCTTGTAGGATTGACCCAAAATGGATGGCAACTTGGCCTTGTAAATGGCTTATAATTGCCCACACGGTTGAGCACACGGGCGTGTGTCTCGACCATGTCCTTCATTGTCCCAATTCGAAGCAAGTTAGACTTGCACACAGGCCATACACACAGGCGTATGACAGGCCGTGTAATTCAAGTCAGTATAGCACACGGGCCAGACACATGGGCGTTTGACTGTCCGTGTGATTCAAGTCAGTGTTGTACACAGGGTAAGACATGGTCTAAGGCATGGCCGTGTGAGGTACACGGCCTAGCCACACGGGCGTGTGCCCTGTTTTGAAAGAAAAATTTTAAAGTTTCGTAAAAGTTTTAAATGTGATCGGTTCAGTCCCGAACTACTTCTAAAGTATGTTTAAGGTCTCGTAGACCTTCTAAAGGGACTTTGTGTTATTGATTAACTATGATATGCTGATGTGTGAGCCATGGTTGTTTAAATGTTATGATTCGACTGGTAATACCTCGTAACCCTAGTCCGGCAATGGATACGGGTTAAGGGTGTTATATTTTATTGGTATCAGAGCTATGGTTTAGTCGATTCTAGGACTAACGTAGTATGTGAAAGTCTAGCTATACATGCCATATATACGAACTATGATAGTGTGATGAATCTTGACAGATAATATATGTTTTCGTATAGCGAATGGATCCCGATCAAGCTGTAGCTGATGATGTTGAGAGTAATGCGCCTGCTCCCGCTCAAGGGACAGCGCCGATTGAATTTAGACCGATTTCTAGTAGTCATGAGGGACAAGCAAAGCAAGCCTTCTTCCAAATGATGAACGAGTGGTTCACAGAGTTCGTTCGAACGAATCCGGTTGCTCAACAACCTCTACCCTTGCAAGTTCCTATAGCTCCACAAGTTATAGACCCGATTTGATTGAGT
This sequence comes from Gossypium australe, assembly GCA_005393395.2. NCBI lineage: Eukaryota > Viridiplantae > Streptophyta > Magnoliopsida > Malvales > Malvaceae > Gossypium > Gossypium australe. Next base: position 12,080,718 of record CM016622.1, on the reverse strand, counting down.
AAACCTCCAGTTGATAAGATTCATAAGTATGGTGCTGAAGAGTTCAGGGCCACAGTTGATGATGATGCCGAGCGAGCTGAATTCTGGCTTGAGAATACCATTAGAGTGTTTGATGAATTATCATGTACTCTTGATGAATGTCTTATGTGTGTTGTTTCAGTGTTGAGAGATACGACGTATCATTGGTAGAAAATATTGATATATGTGGTTCTGATAGAACGAATCACTTGAGATTTCTTCCACACTGAATTCTAGAAGAAATATATCAGTCAACGGTTTATAGATTAGAAACGCAAAGAGTTCCTTGAGCTGAAACAGAGTCGTATATCTGTTACAGAATGTAAGCGAGAATTTGTGAGATTGAGCCAGTATGCACGAGAATTTGTTTCGACAGAAACTACTATGTGTAAACGATTCATTGAAGGGTTGAATGAAGATATTAAACTTCTGATTGGAATTCTTGACTTGATTGAATTTGTGGTATTGGTTTAAAGAGCTTGTAAAGCCGATGAGCTTAGTAAAGAAAAGAAAAAAAAAGACTCAGAAGCTAGATGCAAGAGAAAAAGGTTGATGTGTAAGTCGTATCACTCTTCGTCAAAGAGATTCAGAGATGCAACCAGTCGTTCAAATGCTTTGATTGGACATTCGAGTAGAGATCGTGTGAAACAATATACGAGTCCTAAAGCTCAAATTCCAATGGAATCAAATGTTGGCAGTGTCAGAAACAATAAGCCTGAGTGTAGACAGTGTGGGAGATGTCATATTAGTGAATGCTGGGGCAAGTATAATAATAGAGTTTGTTATAAATGTGGATCACAAGATCACTTCATTCGGGGTTGCCTGGAGTTGGGTGAGAAAGATAATGCTCAGAGTGCGAGGCCGAGTAACACGGCAGGTAGGGGTAGACCACCCAGAAACACAGGAATTGTGAGTGGTAGTTACAAAGGAACAACGGATACAACTGTGAGATTGGAGGCAAGAGCGCCTGCCAGAGCCTACGCTATTCGCGCTCATGAAGAAGCGTCATCTCCCGACTTCATTACTAGTACTTTCACTCTTTATGATACTGATGTGATTGTATTAATAGATCCAGGATCTACTCATTCATATGTGTGTGTGAACTTAGTATCTAGTAAGACTCTGCCTGTTGAATTAGAATTGTTGAGCTAATTGTGTTATATTATGAACTTACTAAGCTTTAAAGCTTACTGTGTGAAGTCTTTCTCTGTTTTATAGTGGTATTTAAAGCTAACTCGGGTCTGGGGATCGTCAGCGACTCAATCACACTATCGGACATTTATTTTGGTACTTTTTGAAAGTTGTATATATGGCATATGGCATGTATAGGCTAGTAAAGTTGTGGAATATTTGGAGATGTATAAATGTTGCCATGTGATATGGCTTGATAATGAATGAGACTTTGGATTGATTTTGGTATATGTTTTACTATGTGAAAATGGTGTATGTGATGTGTATATATAGTCTAGTGTGAATGGCCATTATGGTATGCTTTGGTGAAATAGAAATGGTATGTTTCATACTTGAATTGGTAGTTGTGATGGTGAATATATTGCATGTTTAAATTGGTTTGAAATGAAATGTGAATCATATGCTTTTGGTATGGAATTGGTTCATGAAATGGACATGTTTTGAGTAGGAATTGTATATGGAAATGAATGGGGATATTGTAGCATGAATTAAGCATGTTTTAGTAGGGTTTTGACCATTAATTGGGCATGAATTGAGTGTAAAGTGATGCTTGTAGGATTGAACCAAAATGGGTGGCAACTTGGCCTTGTAAATGGCTATAATTGCCCACACGGTTGAGCACACAGGCGTGTGTCTCGACCATGTCCTTCATTGTCCCAATTTTGTAATAGCCCAAATTTCAGTGATGTCAGAAATAGTGGTTCGAGACCACCAAATCTGAAAAATGAACTCGTAGATTATATTATTTAATATTTACGAGCCAAATGTAACTTTTAAAAGATTTTTGAAATAGTAAATTGTGTTTTATGAAGATTTATTTGGTCAAGAAATTGAGAAAAAGAGGTATCGAGATCTCGGTGTTATAAACTGAGTCATAAATATTTTTATGAATATTTACGGAATGTCAATAAGGTAGTATTCAAATTTCGTTAAAAAATTTTGACGTTTGGGTGGTTAATTAAATAAAAAGGACTAAATTGAAAAAGGTGTAAAAGTTGCTAAAAGGATTAAATAGCTCAATTGCCAATTGAGGAAGGGTCTAAAGTGAAAATAAGCCCAAATGAGATATTTTTGGCGGCAATAGCAAATAAAAATCAGGAAATGGGTGAAATAAGGGCAAAATTAGAAAATTGCCAAAATTAACTAAATAAAAATGGGACCAAATTGGAATATCTAGAATTCTCTTCATTTCTCTTCATTTTCATCAGCTGAAAAATAGCCATGTAAGAGGGTTCAATCTGGTTTTCATACTCTAGCTTCAGTAAGTTTAATTCTTCCTTTCTCTTTAAAATTTCTATGTCTTTGGACTTTTACAATTGGGCCCAACTTACTATGTCATTAGTTTTTGATTCTATGACTAATTTTTAAAGTTTTTATGGATGATTTCTGGAATAATATAATAAATAAACATATAATTGAAGCTTTAATTTTGATATATGATGATTTTATCAAGTAAAATTGATGGAAATTGGTTTTAGGACCTAATTGTGAATGAGTTTGGAATTAAGGTCTAATGCTTAAGTTTTGATTTTCAAGGGTTATGAAGTAGTTTAAAATGATAGAATAAAGTATTAGTTGAGAAAAATTATCCTAATTGTGGGGTTAATTGGATAAGGACTGAATTGTATGAACTGTGAAATTTGGGGCAAAATGGAAAACAACACGTTGCCCTAAAACAGTTTTGGACAGCAGCAGTAGTCTAACTTTGAAAAATCACCAAAAATCGTAGAAATAAAATATGGAATTAAATCTTATTGAGTCTAGTTTCTTATAGAAGTAACAGTGTAGGCAATGGAATTGTAAATCATGAGATATAATAAGTTTTGTGAGACAATGCAGAATGATTTCGGGTTCCCATGTTCTGACTTTGAAAAATCATCAAAAATTGGAGAAAAATAATTAGGGGCTTAAATTTATATTTTTAAAATCTTGAATGAGTCTATTTTCAAGAGAAACAAATGGGAACATCATCAGAATCCTGTATGAGGAGATAATTAATTTTTAGTGAAAAAGGGTCGGAACTGTCAGACAGCAGAACAGGGGTGACTTTAAAGAATAAGATTTACTTATTGGCTAAACCAACAATTCTGAAAATTTTATGGTAAGAAGATATGTGAGTCTAGTTTCAAGGAAAATTAGTGGATCTTAATTTGGAGTTCTGTAGCTCAAGATAAAAATAATTTAGTGACTATAACACGGATGGACAACTTGAATATCCACATAAATAAATAGTGAAAATTTATAGATAATGTTACTTACAAGTGTGTTACTTATACTAAGAATGTAGACAGAGAGGAGGAGGAGGAAGAATATATGAACAACTTATGTATAAATTGATCACATGCTCGACTATAATTGATAAATGTTGAACTAGAAATGATATAATGTTTTATTTGGAATATTTATTATGAAATTATGATTATCGTTATAATACAAAAACTGAACTTGTGAGTTTATATAGCTAAATTTTAGTGATCATTTGTTAATTTTATGAACTTCATGATGTGTTATTTCATATGTATTGATGATAAAATCGTGAATAATGTAAAAGCATGAAAATTGAATAAATGATCAAATTGAACACTTTAGTTCAGTGACAAGATGAATTGACGGAAAAGACCATGGTTGAACCATGGCAACAAGTGATAAGTGATAGCTTCGGCTACACTTATCTGATCAAGGACAAGTGAAAGTGATAAGTGATAAGTGATAGCTTCGGCTACACTTATCTGATCAAGGACAAGTGAAAGTGATAAATGATAGCTTCAACTACACTTTTCTGATCAAGGACAAGTGAAAGTGATAAGTGGTAGCTTCGGCTACCTGATCAAGTGAAAAGTGGTAGCTTCGGCTACCTGATCAAGTGAAAAGTGGTAGCTCCAGCTACCTGATTAGTGAATAGTGGTAGCTTCGGCTACAAGTGACAAGTGATTTCCATATAAGACCATGTCCGGGATATGACATCGGTGTGATACGTGTTTAAGATGTAAGATCATAGCTGGGCTTGTAACAGCCCAATTTTTAATAGTATCGGAACAGTGATTCGAGATCACTAACTCTGACGAAAAAGTTAGAAAACTTTGTTAATCGATAATTATAAGTTAAGTGTGATATTAGAAATATTTTAAAATTAGTGAATTTTGTGAACTAAAAGAATTAATTAGAAAAATTGAGCCAAAAACGAGGTATTGAGACCTCGAATTCATAAAGTGAGCCATAAATATTTCTAAAAATATTTATGGAGTGCCATTAAGTTATTATTAAAGTTTAGTTGAGAAATTTTAACGTTTGGATATGTAATTAAATGAAAAGGACTAAATTGAAAAAGGTGTAAAAGTTGAATTATAGATTAAAAGAAATTATGAAGGATCAAAATGGTAATTATATCATTTTGCATAGTTGAGGCGGTGTAACGTTAGAAAATCTGAGATTTTTTTTAAAAGTATATTATTATATTATATATTTATATTATATTATTATATTATTATATTATTATAATATTATATTATATAATAATCCAAAGAAAAAAAAAAGGGGGAGAGAACAGAAACCAAACGAAATAGAGAGCAGGGGAAGGAAAGAAAGAAGAAGAGAAGAGAAAGAAGGAAAAGGGAGAAAATTGAAAAATTTCCAAAATTAGCTAAATAAAAAGGGGATTAAATTGAAATATTTGGAGAATTCTTTTCAATTCTCTTCATTTTCTTCAGCTGAAAAACAGTCATGGAAAAGAGTTCAAGTTGGTTTTCATACTCAAGCTTCATGTAAGTTTAATACTTGCTTTCTCCTTGAAATTTCTATGTTTTTGGACTTTCTACAATTGAGTCCAACTTATTAATTCATTAGTTTATGATTCTATGGTTAATTTTTAAATTTGATGTGGATTAGTGCTGAAATAATATGATGAATAAATATTGATTTGAAGCTTTAATTTTGTTATATGATGATTTTATCAAGTGAAATTGATGGAAATTGGTTTTAGGACCTAATTGTGAAATAGCTGAAATTAAGGCCTAGTGTTAAAATTCTGATTTTCAAAAGTTATGAAGTAGTTTAAAATGATAGAGAAAAGTATTAAATGAGAAAATTAGTTAAATTGAGGGGTTAATTGAGTAAGGATTGAATTGTATGAATTGTGGAATTAGGGACAAAATAGAAATCAACATGTTACACTAAAGCAGTTTTGGACAGCAGCAGTTGTCTAACTTTGAAAAATCACCAAAAATTGTATAAATCGAATTAGAAGTTGAATGAGATATGAAATTAAAGCTTATTGAGTCTATTTTCATATAAAAGAAACAGAGAAAGCAAATGAAGTCTACATTTTGAGATATTTAAATTTTTGTAAGACTGGTTTAGAATAACTTAGTGATTCCCTGTTCTTACTTTAGAAATTCACTAAAAATTGTATAAAAATAATTTTGGAACATAATTTATATGGTTAGATTCCTTAATGAGTCTAGTTTTATAAGAAATAAACCATAACATCATATGAATTCTATATAAAAAGATAATTAATTTTTAGTGAAGAAGGGTCGGAACTGCTAGACAGCAGAACAGGGGTGAATTTAAAGAATAAACTGTACTAATTGGCTAAATCAAAAATTCTGAAAATTTTATGGCAAGAAGATATGTGAGTCTAGTTTCAGGAAAATTAACGGTTCTTCATTTGGAGTTCTGTAGCTCTGGAAATAAATAATTTAGTGACTATAACTCAAATGGACAGTTTTGAATATACTTATGAGTAATTAATGAAATTTATTGATAATGTTACTTATAGCATGTTATATACATTAAGGATGTGGAATGGAGAGGAGGAGGAGGAAAATATGTATGAATATTCAGCTAGCATGGCTAATTTGTAATGTTTTAGACTCAAGGACTAAATTGAATAAAAGTAAAATTTTATGATTAATTTTGTAAAAACGTGGAAATGACCAATTTGCATGAAATAGATTATTTTATTATTTAAAATTGTAAAATTGAATGAAATTTATTAATATAGATTAAGATCGATTGAAAAATCGATGAAAATAGAAAATTTCTAAAATGACCCTGAATCTTGATATTTCTACAAATTTAGCCAGATAAGTTCATGTAACTTAATTATGTGATATAAGAAAATATGAGTTGATGGTACGTGAAATATTGATATGATAAATTAACTAATTTATGTTTATGAAGAAGAGACAAGTGAATGATATTTATCATGATATGTAAATATGTGATTATCTTTAATATGTTAATACAAGGTAATTAAGTATGTTGAGACGAGTAATAAATTTAAGTAAGACATGACGAGAAAAATAAATATGTTTATGGGACAATATGTTTGATTTTGATGGGTTTCAAATATAAATGCTAAATGAAATAAAATGTCTGATAAATAAATTTGCAATTTCGGTAATGCCTCGTACCCTATTCCGGCGTTGAAAACGGGTAAGGGGTGTTACATTTAGTGGTATCAGAGTTTAGGTTTAGCCGGTTCTCGGACCAAACGTAGTATATGTGAAGTTTAGAAATATATGCCATGATTAATATATAACTTGAGATAATGTGATATGTTCCGACTTTGATGATATTTGTATCACTATAATTTAAACTTTATCATTATTATGTGTAATTTACTAATTATGTGTGGTAAGTATTTTAAGGTAAGTGCTTAGTAAATTGATAAATTTATGATTGGGTACTAAAATTGAGACTGATACTAAACTGAATTATGGAACATTGAATATTATTTTGAGTACTGAATTGAATTGTGAAGTTACTGAATATTGTTACCTGTATTGCATTAAACTATGAAATTATTGATGTAATGAATTACTGTAATATTGTGAAACTGGTTGAAATAAGAAGTGAAAATAGAATGAACTGGAAATTAGAAAGTTATTTAAATTACGTAACTGAATTATGAACTATGTGAATATTTGAAGGTATATTAATAGGAAACTAAAAGTGATTTGAATTGAATCAAATTAAATTAAATAAAGAAAATATGTGAGTAATTGAAATGTATATTGATTGGAAAGTAATTAGTGATTTTAAATTTGATTGGACAATAAATTAAAAATACGAATTGAATAAGAATGCATTAAATTATGAATATGTGTAAACATATGAATCGTGTATTGATTGAAAGGTGGTTGGAATTGAATCGAAGTCTGATTATATGTGAATATTTGCAATATGTATTGGTACTGAATTGTATACTGATTAGAAAATGGAAAGGTGAATTTGAAATAGAAAAAAAAAATGAATGATGATTTAAATACCCTATTAACTTATCGGGCTAGATTGGATACAAATGGCATGCCATAGGATTGGAAGTATTCAGGGATTCTTCGACCTTGAGTCGATGAGACACTGGGTGTCATATTATTTACTTCGGATAGATTCAATAAGGTACTGGGTACCTCTTTACTTCGGCTGGGCCGATGAGACACTGGGTGTCACTATATTGCTTCGAACTATCCGATGAGGCACTGGGTGCCAATCTGGTGTGTTTGGTTGGATCCGCGTATCCGCCAAAGTCCGAGTCTTGTTAATAGGGGTAGATATGAATATTAAGTGAAATTAAAAATGAGAATTGATTTCCCTATTAACTTATCGGACTAGTTGGATATAATTGGCATGCCATAGAATTTGGAAGAGTACGGGATTTATCGGCTTTGCCGATCAGGCACTTTATGTGTCGTAAATCAGGCACTCTATGTGTCGTATTTCAGGCACCTCGTGTGTCGTATCAGGCACCTCGTGTGTCGTTTCAGGCACTTATGTGTCGTATACTGATCAGGTACTATGTACCGTTTTAGGCACAATGTGTCGTACTGGTGTGTTTGGGTTGGAATCCGTGTATCCATCAAAGTCCGGATTGTTAGTAGGGTGAATAACTGAAAAAAAAAAAAGATTGATTGAACTATTGAAAATATGAGAAAGAAATTATGAGTTGAATTGTGAATCGAATTGAATTGTGAGATTTGAAGCATGAACTTAGGGTTCATGAATTTGCTAAAATATCAAATTATTGATATTGAAATCAGTTGAATAAATGAAATGAGAAAATTGAATGAATTTGATCGATTGAACGTATGAAAAAGTGGAATTATGAATTAAAATCGATATATGAGATTGAAAACTTGAACCAAAGGTTTATGAATTGATTAAAGATAATGTAGACAGTATATGAGGCTATTTGATGAAAGACTATTGTTGAGGTATAAAATTAAAGTATAAATTAACACATATGACTTATATTGTTACATGTTTGATGTCTATTATTTAATATTAAATGTTAAATTTAAATTATGCGTATAATAAGTGAAGTATGAGGTAAGTGTTATTGTTGAATTAAATGGAAATTGAATTAAGTGATGGATAAATATTAGTATTGAATTGTATATTAATGAGAAAGTGAAATTAAATTTAGTTGTGAATAAATTGAAGTGAAATTGGAATTGAAAAAAAAATGAAAAAAAAATGATATGTGAAGCACATAATAAGAATTATTAGTAAATTAAGAATGACTAGTAAATTTTGAAATATGTTACATTTAGTAAACATACACTTCTATATTTGTTTCATATATCTTAAGTGTTCTGTTTAATCTATTGGGTCTCTTATAAAAAGGTAAGTAATTTTCGTTATAAGGTATGCTCGCAATATTGAATTAAAAATGAATTGCAAACTGAAAGGATATGGAATGGATATAAATGGTAAACTAGATAAATATGTGCGTAAAGGAGCTATAGAATTATAGAAATAATGAAGTTCATGATCAAAATAATAAGGAAATTTCGACGACGAAATTTTTTTAGGGGGGAAGAGTTGTAACAGCCCAATTTTTAATAGTATCGGAACAGTGATTCGAGATCACTAACTCTGACGAAAAAGTTAGAAAACTTTGTTAATCGATAATTATAAGTTAAGTGTGATATTAGAAATATTTTAAAATTAGTGAATTTTGTGAACTAAAAGAATTAATTAGAAAAATTGAGCCAAAAACGAGGTATTGAGACCTCGAATTCATAAAGTGAGCCATAAATATTTCTAAAAATATTTATGGAGTGTCATTAAGTTATTATTAAAGTTTAGTTGAAAAATTTTAACGTTTGGATATGTAATTAAATGAAAAGGACTAAATTGAAAAAGGTGTAAAAGTTGAATTATAGATTAAAAGAAATTATGAAGGATCAAAATGGTAATTATATCATTTTGCATAGTTGAGGCGGTGTAACGTTAGAAAATCTGAGATTTTTTTAAAAGTATATTATTATATTATATATATTATATTATTATATTATTATATTATTATAATATTATATTATATAATAATCCAAAGAAAAAAAAAAGGGGAGAGAACAGAAACCAAACGAAACAGAGAGCAGGGGAAGGAAAGAAAGAAGAAGAGAAGAGAAAGAAGGAAAAGGGAGAAAATTGAAAAATTTCCAAAATTAGCTAAATAAAAAGGGGATTAAATTGAAATATTTGGAGAATTCTTTTCAATTCTCTTCATTTTCTTCAGCTGAAAAACAGTCATGGAAAAGAGTTCAAGTTGGTTTTCATACTCAAGCTTCATGTAAGTTTAATACTTGCTTTCTCCTTGAAATTTCTATGTTTTTGGACTTTCTACAATTGAGTCCAACTTATTAATTCATTAGTTTATGATTCTATGGTTAATTTTAAATTTGATGTGGATTAGTGCTGAAATAATATGATGAATAAATATTGATTTGAAGCTTTAATTTTGTTATATGATGATTTTATCAAGTGAAATTGATGGAAATTGGTTTTAGGACCTAATTGTGAAATAGCTGAAATTAAGGCCTAGTGTTAAAATTCTGATTTTCAAAAGTTATGAAGTAGTTTAAAATGATAGAGAAAAGTATTAAATGAGAAAATTAGTTAAATTGAGGGGTTAATTGAGTAAGGATTGAATTGTATGAATTGTGGAATTAGGGACAAAATAGAAATCAACATGTTACACTAAAGCAGTTTTGGACAGCAGCAGTTGTCTAACTTTGAAAAATCACCAAAAATTGTATAAATCGAATTAGAAGTTGAATGAGATATGAAATTAAAGCTTATTGAGTCTATTTTCATATAAAAGAAACAGAGAAAGCAAATGAAGTCTACATTTTGAGATATTTAAATTTTTGTAAGACTGGTTTAGAATAACTTCGTGATTCCCTGTTCTTACTTTAGAAATTCACTAAAAATTGTATAAAAATAATTTTGGAACATAATTTATATGGTTAGATTCCTTAATGAGTCTAGTTTTATAAGAAATAAACCATAACATCATATGAATTCTATATAAAAAGATAATTAATTTTTAGTGAAGAAGGGTCGGAACTGCTAGACAGCAGAACAGGGGTGAATTTAAAGAATAAACTGTACTAATTGGCTAAATCAAAAATTCTGAAAATTTTATGGCAAGAAGATATGTGAGTCTAGTTTCAGGAAAAATTAACGGTTCTTCATTTGGAGTTCTGTAGCTCTGGAAATAAATAATTTAGTGACTATAACTCAAATGGACAGTTTTGAATATACTTATGAGTAATTAATGAAATTTATTGATAATGTTACTTATAGCATGTTATATACATTAAGGATGTGGAATGGAGAGGAGGAGGAGGAAAATATGTATGAATATGCAGCTAGCATGGCTAATTTGTAATGTTTTAGACTCAAGGACTAAATTGAATAAAAGTAAAATTTTATGATTAATTTTGTAAAAACGTGGAAATGACCAATTTGCATGAAATAGATTATTTTATTATTTAAAATTGTAAAATTGAATGAAATTTATTAATATAGATTAAGATCGATTGAAAAATCGATGAAAATAGAAAATTTCTAAAATGACCCTGAATCTTGATATTTCTACAAATTTAGCCAGATAAGTTCATGTAACTTAATTATGTGATATAAGAAAATATGAGTTGATGGTACGTGAAATATTGATATGATAAATTAACTAATTTATGTTTATGAAGAAGAGACAAGTGAATGATATTTATCATGATATGTAAATATGTGATTATCTTTAATATGTTAATACAAGGTAATTAAGTATGTTGAGACGAGTAATAAATTTAAGTAAGACATGACGAGAAAAATAAATATGTTTATGGGACAATATGTTTGATTTTGATGGGTTTCAAATATAAATGCTAAATGAAATAAAATGTCTGATAAATAAATTTGCAATTTCGGTAATGCCTCGTACCCTATTCCGGCGTTGAAAACGGGTAAGGGGTGTTACAGGGCTATGGCATTCTAGTGAAAAGTGATGAATTGACGGACAAGTCCATGGTTTCACCATGGCATAATGATAGTGAAGATGTAAGACCATGGCTGAGCTATGGCATTGTAGTGAAAAGACCATAACTATGTTATGACATCAGTGATTATCAGTGAAATTCAGTGTATACCAATGCAGACCAATTTCATAAGATGTTCACTAATTTGACAAAATTTGGCAAGTGTTACATAGAATTGTATGATATAATGAAATATGAGTTGATGAGACATGAACATAGAACTTGGTTGATGAATGAGTTCATTTGTGATTATATATTTGTACACCCTTGAGTGTATTATCCGTATGAATTGATATTCCAAATGAGTTAATGAGAATATTTCTAATATGAAGTAATCTGAATTCTAAATGAAATATTATGAAAACGTATTTGAAATACATTAGTATGTCTTGTATATGTTATTTGAGTTCGTAATGTGGAAAGTAAATGTATGTGGAAATATGAGATGATGATACCTGTACATGGAATTTATTGGTGGATACGTACATCCAAATTTATATGATAGATTTTAGTGAACATTGAAATTAGGCTCAATAAATTATTTGTCAAGTTAAATTGTGATTGGCAGGAAGAGTTAGTGAATTGCATGTTTATGAATTGTTACACGTATTTGTTGAAATACGAGGAAATGATGGTAATTGATACATGAAAATATGAGACTATGATATATATATATATATATATATATATATAAACATGGCATATGTTTGATAAATGTGTTCATTCATAATTATAGAATTGTGCACCTCAAGTGCACTATATGTGTAAAGATGATGTTTCAAATGATTTGATAAGTAAAACTCCAATATGAAATAGTTTGAAACCAAGACAAATTGTTATAAAAATGTATATGAAATACAGAGGTATGATTGTTATATGTTATATGAATACATAATGTGAAAAAGTATAAGTACAAGAGAAATTTAATGAGAATTGAGCCCATATACGTTTCTTGTTATTTATATGAAGTGTACGACTAACAAATGGTATTAAGTATAAGGCTCGGTTGAATATCTTAAATTGGTTTTTGTATGTATTAAATGTGGGTGAAGAATAAGGATCAAATGAGTGAGAAATATGGCTTGGAAAATAGCCTAATTTGTGAGAATTAACTTTACCACATGGCCTAGCAACACGGGCGTGTACTAAGGCCGTGTGACCCGAGTTCATTCATAGATGCAAGTCAGAGAGTTACACGCCCCTGAGACACGACTATGTGAGCCACACGGCCATGCCACATGGGCGTGTCCCCAGTCACACGGGCCTGGGACCCATGTAAATGAGATAAACTTTGGGATTTTGCAAAAAATTTCATACGATTCTGATTTAGTCTCGACCCAATCCTAATGCATGATTTGGACCTCGAGGATCCGTTAAAGGAACTTTATAATCAATTTCGGTATTTGAACGATAAATGGTTTAAATTATCTGTAAGTGCTCCGTACTCCTCGGTAATGCTTCGTACTCTATTCCGGCAATAGATACGGGTAGGGGGTGTTACAAATTCGAAGCAAGTCAGACTTGCACACACCCCATACACACAGACGTGTTGTAACGACCCAAAATCCATGGGCACCGGAAAAGTGTGTTATCGGGCCTCCGTCTTAGTAAATCGAGTTAGTAAATAATTATTAGGAGTAATTATGAGTCTAATAGTGTGTTTAATTAGATTTTTATATAGTGAATTTAGCTTAATTTAAAGTAATTAGGAAAAAGGATCAAATTGAATAAGGAGTAAAAGTCTAATTATAGATTAAAAGAAAGTAAAAAGGATCAAAATGGCAAATATGCCATTTAGCATAAGTTGAGGCGGCATACATGCATAAAAATCTAAGATTTTATTTAAGTTATATAAAGATATATATATATTATATTATAACATAAAGAAAGAAGAAAAGAAACAAAACAAAGAAACAGAGAGCATTTCGACACAGGGGAAAGAAAAGAAAGAAAGAAGAGAAAAAGGAGAAATTAGGGATTTGAAGCTTTAAGCTTTAAAAGGTAAGTCAATTTAGTCATTTTCTCTTAATTTTGATATTTTAGAAGCTTTAAAGCAAGATTTTGATGAAAATAAGTTGATATTTTGAGAGTTTTTAGGTTTTTAAATATAGTTGATGTTGAAGAAAAAGATGAATTATGGATTAAATTAAATGAAATCTAAGTTAGAATTAGTAAAAGGATTAAATTGTAAGGTAAGCTATAAGTTTTCTACTATAGGGATTAATTTGGAAGAAATTATAAATTAGGGTTTTATTATGAAAATTATATAATCAAGTTGAATATGGAAGGAATTTAAGTAGAATCAAAGCATGAATTAAGTTAAGAAAATAAGTAAACTTAACTAGGATTTAATTGCAAAATAAGTCATAAGAAAACAGCTTTAGGACAGCAGCAGAAGAGTAACTTTGAAAATTCACTAAAAATGGTAGAAATGGAAGTAGAAGTTAAGTGAGATATGAAATTAAAGCTTATTGAGTCTATTTTCATATGAAAGAAACAGAGAAAGCAAAGCAATTCTGTATTTGGAGATATTTAGATTTTTGTGAGACTGGTTCAGAGTGATTTCGAGATCCCCTGTTCTGACTTGGAAAAATCATTAAATATTGTACAAAAATAATTGGGGTACATAATTTACATGGTTAGATTTCTTAATGAGCCTAATTTTATAAGAAACAAACTATAACATCATTTGAATTCTTTACAAAAAGATAATTAAATTTTAGTAAAGAGTGGACGGAGTTGTCAGACAACAGAACAGGGGTGATTTCAAAGAATTAACTGTACTTATTGGCTAAATAAAAAATTCTGAAAATTTTATGGCAAGAAGATATGTGAGTTTAGTTTCATAGAAAATTTACGGATCTTAATTTGGAATTCTGTAACTCAAGATATAGATAATTTAGTGACAATGACTCAGGTAGACAGCCTAGAAAGAACTTATAAGTAAATAATAGAATTGTGTATAAAGAATGTGGAATGAAGAGGAAGAGTAGAAATTGAATAAAATTCAATTATTTATTGTAATTTAATGTTGTAATTAATAATTTAAATTATTATTATTTTTGTAGCTAAAAAGGAACTCGAGGCATCAACCCACAAGGGAAAGGAGAAGGTTACCGAGGAATAATCAAGCAAATTCGGGTTTGTATTACTATAATTCAAACTATTTATTTATTCATTAAATGTTAAATTAATTTATGTATATGGTAAGTAAATTATAAGGTAAGTAAATTATAAGGTAAATATTTTATTGAATTGAATGGAAATTGAGTTGAATGATGAATATGTATTGAAATTGAGAATTGAAATACCCTATTAACTAGTCGGGCTGAGTCGGATATAATTGGCATGCCATAGGATTTGGAAGAGTACGGAATTTATCGGCTTTGCCGATCAGGCACTTTATGTGTCGTATATCGGGCACTTTATGTGTCGTATTTCAGGCACCTCGTGTGTCGTATCAGGCACCTCGTGTGTCGTTTCAGGCACTTGTGTGTCATATTCTAATCAGGTACTATGTACCATTTTAGGCACAATATGCCGTACTGGTGTGTTTGGGTTGGAATCCGTGTATCCGTTAAAGTCCGAGTCTGTTAATAGGGGTAACTAAAGGAAAGGTTAAATTGAATAAAATGAAATGGTTGAGCCATTGAAAGAAATGTGAAAATAGAACATGAATTGAAAATGTGATTTGAATATGAGTATGGGAATGGAAAATATGAACCATTGGTTCATGAGATGGATAATGGCTCAACATGAATGTGAATGATTTCAATTGTTGAATAGCTAAGATTGAATTGTATGAATATATTGAAAATGACAAACTTATGTTTGAATTGGTTTAGTAAAATTAAGGTTATATGATATGAATATTATGTTTATAATTTGAATTATGGTAATACCACTGAGTATATGTATACTCAGCGTACAGTTGTTTCCGTGCGCATGTTGTAGAAGTCAAGTACTGAACCAGCATCCAAAGTCAGATCCGACTTCAGCAAACTTTTGGTGATGTATACTTTCTTTTGGTAATGTGGCATGTACATAGGTTGTATATAAAGGTTATTATGTTTTGAATGTAAATGGTTAAAAATGTTAGTATTACAAGTTTAAGAATTATAAAGAAAGAAGTTTATCTATTTTAATCTAACTAATACTTTGATAAATTTAAGTTGATATTATATTGATTGAGTTTGATTAGAAGGTATTTAGAATAGAAAATGAATATATAAAATGAATTGGTTATGATTGAAATGAATATGGTTTAAATTGCAGGGGGTATTATATGATAATAAGCATAAATGCTGCCGAAATTTATATTAAACAAAATATATTCTGAAATACTTAAACGAGTCCCATTTCACTTTTAATTCAGACTTTAGACTTTGAAAGTTCATTATAGGGATCAGTTATTAAAGTTATACTATGAATGTTATTTTTTTTAGAATTATTTGCAAATTGTCTAATATATCCGGTAATGCCTCGTAACCCTGTTCTGGCGATGGTTCGGGGTTGGGGGTGTTACAAGTGTGATAGGCCGTGTGATTCAAGTCAATGTAGCACACGGGCTAGACACACGGGCGTGTGACAGGCCGTGTGATTCAAGTCAGTGTTGGACACTGGGTAAGACATGGTCTAAGGCAGGCCGTGTGAGGTACACGGCCTAGCCACACAGGCGTGTGCCCTGTTTTGAAAGAAAATTTTTGAAAATTTTTAAATGTGATCAGTTCAGTCCCAAACCACTTCTAAAGTATGTTTAAGGTCTCGTAGACCTTTTAAAGGGACTTTGTGTTATTGATTAACTATGATATGCTGATGTGTAAGCCATGGTTGTTTAAATGTTATGATTTGACCGGTAATACCTCGTAACCCTAGTCCGATGATGGATATGAGTTAAGGGTGTTACATGTCAGTTAGGTATGGATCCTAGCGACTGAGCACTACATTTCACAAGCTTAAGACAACAAGAAACCTTTGCTAATTGTTCATATTGTACAAACAACAAGGAGGAGGTCAAGGAGGAGGGAGTGGTGATGACAAGGAAGTCAGTTCACCTGGTAAAGCGGAGAATGTGTTCTAAGGTTGCTGGAGAGGCCAAAAGGATCCGTTCTTCCTCGTCTGGTGGAGTATATATAGTGGAGCTCCTCTTATTCGCTAGCATGACATGGTAAGCCGTTATAGGAGGGTTTCCATCAGAGAGTACATGCAAGAGGTGCATGATGTGCATCGTGGGCCCCATTCTATTATGGTAGTACGCGGTTGTTATGATCAAGTGGGGTCCAGTGATCATTAGAGGCGTGTTTACATCTAAAAGGCAGGTGCCTGGAAAGGATTCTTGTCAAGCGGACGGATAATTCCTAGAGACGGGTGGCTCATGAAGTAGAGAGCAGGTGGTCTAAGTATCACACTGAGACAGAGGGACCCAAAACGGCTAGTTACTAAAATGCTCGAGTGGAATTGGCGAGTTGGTTATGGATACTTCCTCGATAGCATGTCTTATTAACACGTGTCCAAGTCTAAAATTAATACAATGTAGAAAAGAAGATTTCAGCAAAGTAATGATAAGAGATGATGGTGGAAATGGAGATGATACGTAAGCCTTATACTTGGTTTGGAGGGTGCCTTAGTCTATAGGTGAAGGGGGACTGACGGTTCCCTTTGTCCATCAAGACTTGTAAGGTTGTGCAAGGACTAAATTGTTGCCATTCAATTTGTATGTGTCAACACTAGGCTAGCAACGTAAAAAGGCTAAAAAATAGGTTGAAAACTATCAATCTTAAGTTATTTTATAACCCGTTGTTTTCTTATTGGTGTTTGGAATTCTATGGGCCACGTGATCCTCGATTCTTTGGTCTTATTTACATGTTTTGATATAACAAAACTCAACTTTCATACTACTAATCTACTATACTTATAACATTGTTCATTAAATTACTCTTATCTACTTAAAAGAAAAGCAAATTACTATATTATCTCCACTAACATTGATTTTGGTGCCACTGAATTAGGTGACAACAATTTAATGTGAAATTTAATCGATGGTAAGAGTTTTTTATATAATATTTTTAAATAAAATAAAATAAAATAGCTTTTTTTTAAGAAGGAAAGAAAAAACTAAGCCTAATAATACTTATCCTTCTCTAATAATCGAGATTATGATCATAAACAATTTAGGTCACAATTTGCAATTATATTTGATAAATTTTATAATCGAGATTATGATCATAAACGATTTATGTCACAATTTGCTCTAAATTATATTTGTTTTTTTTTTATTTTGATATAAAAACTTTTTTTCCCAATATTAGTACTTAAACTATCACTTCTATATGATTTTTGTTTAAAAAATGTGTTAAAAAAGTGGTTCACTTAACTAATGAGAATGCACCACATGACATTCATTTACACATGGCAATTGATGATATGGCATCCATTAAAAATATATAATATATAAAAATTAAAAAATACAAAAAATATAAAAAATTATTAATTCAATAAAATTATTTTTATAATATAAAATTATATAAAATAAATTTATAAAAACATTATACAAAATATAAAATGTCAAAATTATATTAAGTTTGAAAATTTATAAGATTATATTAAATTTTGGTTTGGTTTTTCAGACCTTTGTTTTTGGGCCTGTTTGTTGGGTCTACTGCTAAGTTTATTAATGGTTTCGGTTTATTTTATTATATTAATAAAGCACAATCTTTTTCTTCAAAAAAGATATAAAATATATAGAATATAAAAAGTGGGAAAATATACATAAATTCAAAATAAATAAAAAATTGAAAATTTATAATATATTTAATATAAAAATTATACATAGTATATAATATAAATATTCAAAAATAATAATTCTAAAATTTTTAAACCTTTAAAATATATATTAAAATAGTTAAGAGTTAAAGGTCGACGGTCAACAACCAATTAACATCGATGAACTTCTATTAATGGTTTGTCAACGTAATTAATGGTCGACTAACGCCAACCAACGATGAATCAATTGCCACATCATTAGTCATTGGCCACTTCATCAGTCATTAGCCCCCTCATAGATGACATGGAAAGAGGTAGACAAATGACACATTCTCCTTAGTTGTGTGCACTGATTTTTTTTCCCTTTAATTCTTTCGGTCAAAAGCTATAATAGAAAAATAATTTAGGTGTGAATATGAGAAAAAAAATTTAAGTAATAAAGTGAGAATGACTAAAATTTAGGAACCAAATTATAATATAATCCAATCATAAACACTACTTAATTTATATAACGAAATTTCTTCTACACATGCGATTATTTGTTCTTTGAATGAGATTAAAATTTAAATGCTTAAATAAAATAAGGAACTTGGTGGATGAGACCTTGTCTAACACCTCTCGTTTGCCCCCAACGATCGGTACAGACAAGTGATATCACATTAACAAAATGTTTGCATTCAAAAAGCTTCTTTTAGCATAAATTCATCATAAAATTAGTTTAAGGGTTTCAAACATTTATGTTTTCACATTTTTAAAACCTTGCGCCCAATAGATTTTCAAATATTGTGATGAGGTAAAAGCGTAAAACAAAATTTTTATTGCTTAACCTGCTTAGAAAGCACGCTTCTGGGATTAAAACAATAAAGCACTCTCTTATAAATCAAGTAATTTCCCACTTGGTTTATTAAAAAGAACATTTCTAAAGTCTTAGAGCACTTCTCGAATCATTTCTAAGGTTTTGTTGTAAAATTATATCATTGAGACTTTGTTCAGGATCATTTTTAGCTTAAAAACATATAAATTTTGGGGTGTAGGGGCAGAGGTAACGGAATCTCTCTCCAAGGTATCGGTATCTCTATTTATTATTGTAGCATTTTAGTTACTGATTTGGTTGTACTGATATAACCAAGCCATGTTCTAATATCTGGATCCTTAGAGCTGATCAAAATCCAACTCAAAAACACTTTAAAACATCCCCAAACATCATCAAATCATATCAAATAGTTTCAATTCATCTCAAAACAATATCAACACTCATTTGCCCATACTAATCCCTTTATTTTTTCAAAAAAGAGGTTGTAAAAATTAATGGGCTAAATTTATGATTGCTCCTAATTTTTTAACGGAGCTAACAAAAAATAATAATAAAAGAATTGAAAATGAAAAAAAAAAAAAGAAGATAAAGGGACCAATTTTAAGCAAATAAAAATAGATAAACTAATCATTGAATATATTTTTATGATTATAACTCAAAGTCACAAAGTAACTCTTTATTAGGTTGATATCAAATTTGAATAATTATTTCCAGTCCCTTAACCATTAAAAAGTGATTATAGTCAATGGTGAATGAGTTTTTTAGTTTAATTTTAATAAGGTTTAATTAAAATTTTTAAAAATTTTGTGTAGTTAATAAGAATTTTCAGAAAAAAAAAGAGAATTTAATTAAAATTAAAAATAAGAAATTTCAAAAATTTCATTAAAGGGGTCCCCTCTTTTATTATGCCCTAACATGGTTTTGTTGGTTGCACCGTCAGCCAGCCCCCGAGGGGACAGCTGAAACTGCTCCATTTTTCTCCACACGTGAATTTTGACCTCAATCCTACCAAAGGTGCCGCTAAATCTCAACCCCGATGGCCCCAAGGGTTGACTTTTTACATAACCTCCATTTAGCATTTCGTCTCCATTCGGGGTGGCGGCAAGAATTTTACATCAAAGTTTACCCCTTTGTTTGTTACGATAAATAATTGGATATGGCAATTTAAATCGTTGGCTGACTCCTTAATTACGACCCATCTGACAGTCAAAACCATTTGTCTTGGCGTTCCAAGGGGAGCCTCAACTTTGTTTTTTCTTGGATGTCCACCAAGTCAAAGCCGAATACCTACAAAACTTCCCTCACTCTCAAGCAACTGCTCCGAAATCGTCTCGTGTTGAAGATAAAGTTTTGTGCATATTTTTGTATCAGTTTTTTTCTTCTTCTCATATAGAAATTGGAGCAAACTAGATGTTGTCCCCTCCATTGACAGGATTATATTTTGATTATCTGCTTCTGCTAATTATGCATGTCAGAGATATGTGTATTGCATTATTGATCTATTTCTTTAATATGTTGGATATGGATGTGTTCGTCAATTCTATTGATGAATTTGGTATTGTCCTCAAGTTTTGCTTTAAAGATCTTAAACCAAATGTTTAGCCACTTTCTTCTTAATATCATTTATGATTTTTTTTCTAGAACGTTCTACATGCAAAACAACCCTACTATTAAGTCGAGGTCAAATTAATCATGATGATGACTTTGATTATCCAACTTAAGTATCTCCATCAACCCAATTTAACTAATAATATATGCTCAACTGCCTAAAGGCTTCAATTATTTGTGCAGAAGGGTATATGTTATTTAAACATTAATATACACTCAATTATTATTTTTTACGTATACTTTTTTAGAGTACATTATAAATATTACATACTTGTACATTATAAATATTCAGTGGTTGACCTGACACTTGCTGAATTAACCAGAAAATTATAACAACTACAGGAATAGGATATTCTTAGCAAAAGTCAACATATATAGGTACAAGCCTAAGCCTAGAAACTCTTAATTTAAAGTCAAGAGGACTCACACGTAAAATCTAAACCTCATAAACTTTCCTTCATCTGCTCCACCAGTTTCCTCTTCCTGCCTAATTATTGCATTGTCTCTTTGGGGTTATTCTTGTTGTAAGAGCTAAGTTTTTTTCCTCTTCTTATACTTCATCTTATTAGTAGTTCAATCAATGCAAGGCTTAATTTAGTTATCGTTGAGAATAAGTACTGTGATGGAGAAAGAGCAGAAGGATGATAGGTTTGGCTGCGAAGATGAACTTGTGAGAGAGCTTCTTGATGATGAGTCTCCTCTCTTTGTCCTACAGCAAGGGATGGTTCAAGCCAAATCTAAAACTTCAGGAGAAGATTCCACTAAGCGACTCATCTGTGCAGGGCCGAGGATTGAAGATATCGAGAATGCTTTGTCAGTGAAAACATGGAACGGTACTCAATATCAAGTACAACAGCAAAACAGGTTAATTTGGTTTCCTCCTGGATTTTCCATAACTAGTTTTCATTTGATATTTAAATGAACAATCTTTTCTTTTTTACAGAATTAATTCGATACAACAGGAGAGAGGTTTGACTAAGATTGAGAATAAGTATACTTTAAAGATAAAAAACTATGGCAATTGCATGGCAGATGATGGATATAAATGGAGGAAATATGGGCAAAAATGGATCAAAAACACCCCAAATCCAAGGTATGTAACTATCTTTCTCTTCTAAGCTAAATTGGTATCCGCAAGTAGAATATACTCATTTGTGTGAGGGTGGCAAAACTTTGAGACTTGAGGGTACCCAAGATAAACAATTATGACAAGGCTCATGTCTAGCGGGCTGAATCGAGTCATGACACAGGACTGAAGTTTTGCCGAGAATAGAAATCCCTTGAAACTTCCGATTCCCCTAACCACCTGACAGAAACGGATAAAAGGAAAGGAAAAGCACATGCATCACCCGACAAATATCATACGACAATATCCCTTGTCAAGTCTTAGAACTGGATTTGACAAAGCCATCATCAGTTACTTTCCTTGGGACCTCTATATGTCTTAAGTAATTTTGCATTTAAGGCCCATGTCCCAGTCCTTTTGTAATTGTTATCCCCACACATATCATGAGTTAAAAAGTATTGAAACCTAGCTGTACTAGATGTTTACATATAACCCTTATCTTGTAGGTTTAAATCGCAATACAACTCTATCTTTGGTGTAATTTACTCCTTGTTAGGGATATGTAGGTCAATTATAAATGTAAAAAAAAAGTTAAGTATTTTATCATTGTGCAACTAGTGACTATTAGAAGTGTGGCAATTCACTTGATCCGGATGGGTTGGGTCAGTTTTATTTAAATGATTCCGTGTTAATCTTTTGAAGTGTTTAAGTAACAAGTGGCTTTGAAACAGGAGCTATTACAAGTGCAGGAACCCAAGATGCAGTGCAAAGAAGCAGGTGGAGAGGTCAAAAGATGAGCCAGATACGCTGATCATCACCTATGAAGGATTTCACCTGCACTTTGCCTATCCATATCTCCCACTCGATAACCACCACCAGCCTTCTCCAGATGATACCATTTCACCAACCAAGAAGGCCAAGCAAGGCATTTCCGAAGCTGAATCACAAGTCCCGGAAACTATAGCAAATTATATCAACATCGAGCCACTGCCAAGCTCCATTGAGGGTTGCCCGCCAGAAATGAGTTTGGAAGCAGGGTTTAGCCAACAAGGGCTGCTCGAAGATGTGGTGCCTTGGGTGATAAGGAATCCTTCACATAACAATAATATTTCCTCCATTTCTTCGTCTTCTTCATCTTCTAATTACTCTCGTTCTCCTCCTGCTTCACCTTATTCACTATCTACTTCTCCTTTTTATGACCCATGTTTAGATATATGAAGCATAAACTCTAGCATTAGGTAAATATTTTGTGCTTAGTGGGTAGAAAAGAAAAAACCCAAACAATCTTCCAAGTCTCTATTATTGTATTTGTACCTTTTTTTTAGTATCATATTTTCTTTCTAATCAAACGATGTTTTTCATTAAAGAAAAACTTTTTAGAAATATTAAGTAGGATTTATAAATCATATACACCAATTCTTTTAAAACATTAAAATTTTAATCAAACACCATAAAATACGATATTGGATCACATAATCACCACCTAAGGGTGACCACTAATCAAATTAAAATATGAAAAAAAACTGACTGATTCGATTAAATCGGTTCAGCATGACAAACTATTCTTCACCCCTAACTCTATTCTTGCGCAATTTACAGCCCAACGAAAAAGAGGGAAAGGGATTTCTGGCCTATTCGGTTTGTTCATAACAACAACGACAACTCATTTTGGATTAGCCAGAGGCCCAGAAACCTGAAACTCAATTCGAAATGACAAAATGAACTTGTTAAATACCGCGGCAGAGCGGCCATCTCTGCTCTGAACCTCTTCAAAATCAAACAAGATAGAATAAGTATTTTTTTTTAAAGGTATTATTTTCTCATCAACCAAACAGAAGCCAATTTGGCAACTCATCCTTCGATAGTTATCCATTCTGAATCGGCTCATGTTAATATCGTTAGTCTATTGAAATGATTTTCTCTAGAATTGGTCGCTCTCTCTCCTGCTCGTCTCGTTTCAATTTCGAAAATGTAATAACATTTTCCCTTTTTCCTTTTAAATTCAAAAACTTTCAGTCTCCAAGTTTTGTTATTTATTTTTTTTATGATGAAAATTTGTATATTCTTTTCTGCAGAATGTAATATCGAGAAATCTGTTATTGAATGAAACGCATATACCAAGGCCTGTCGGAAATGCATGCATTTCAAACGTCAGTCAAGGGTTAGGGCTGTTAAGGGGATATTTTGCACTAGCTGAAGCTGGGAAGAAGCTTGTTCTCAATGCACGATTGTCTATTTTGGATTTCATTCTCGGAAACCCTTGGATTAGGCGGCTTTTCTCCAGTGCTGGTCCTAAGAAAAGAAGTGAGTTAAACACAATTCCCTATTTTTATATATGCATATATATTTTTTAAAAGTTACGCCTTTTATATTGACTTTTTTTTTTTTTTTTGGTATTATTGTAGCTTATGAAAATTACCATCCAAAGAACAAGAAGAGAATTCCTAAGGCTAATGAACAGAAATCTGGAGGATCCATAGGTACTTCATGTAATGGGTATCTTTTAAATTTTATTAAGGAAAGATTAAACGACTTGGCGATTATTTAGAACTTTAGAAATAGGGAAATTGCTTTTGTCTGATTTAGTTGCAATGCTGAAGTAAGTGAAAACTGACATCAAATTCATACTTTTTGTTGAAAGTGCATCTGATTAATATAAATTTTCTTATGTTCTTGTTCAAATATGCAATTCATACCCATGAGAAATCCTATTTTCTAGTAAAAAGATGTGGCTGAAAAAGATAAAGCATGTTGAAGTAAATGCCTATCGTGTATGGTTTATTTGGAAAAACATGGAACCTCTATTAGTTGAAAAAGGTTTTAATTTCCACCCTCAACCCCCCCCCCTCTCTCTCTGTTTGATGTGTTCTTCAGATTAGTTTCCAAGAGTTCAAAAACAACTCCTCGAACCTGGCTTGGTGGAAAAAATTGTTGTTACTAATAAATCAGTTGCAGAAGTGTATGCGAGGAGCTCACCCTGTGATGCAAATCAAACTACTGATGATGCTATAGAATCTCCTACCACTGGAGCCCCTACCAAAAGAAAGATAAGCCAAAATAAGTACTACTTTACATAGGGAGTGTTGAATCTTTCGAGGAGAAGCTAGAGGAAGTCCAAGAAGCATTGGGGATAGATCCTCATAATTATGTTCCTGTAACTTATGTAAGTGAAGTGAACCGGTTCCAGGAGTTGCTGCGCTTTGGACCCACACTCTTGCTCCTAGGGACCTTTTGGTTTATGGGGAGAAGAATGCAAAGTGGATTTGAAGTTGGTGGTCCTGGGGGAGGAGGTGGTCGTGGAGTATTTAATATCGGAAAGGCGCAGATCACAAAAATGGACAAAAATGCGAAGGACAAGGTAAGCCATCGTTAGAAGTTTGCTTTGAGACTTTAGTGCTGTTATCTTACCTGTTTACAAAGTAAGTTTTGAAGGTCATCATCTTGATAATGGTTTACATTTTGTCTTGTTGTTTCAGGTCCTTTTTAATGATGTTGCTGGCTGTGATGAGGCAAAGCAAGAAGTTATGGAGTTTGTGCATTTCTTAAAGAACCCTAAGAAATATGAGGAATTAGGAGCTAAGATTCCCAAAGGTGCATTTCTTGTTGGTCCTTCTGGCACGGGGAAGACACTTCTTGCTAAGGCAACTGCTGGTGAATCCAATGTGCCTTTCCTCTCTATGTCTGGATCAGATTTTATGAAAATGTTTGTTGGAGTTGGGCCGTCAAGAGTGAGAAGCTTATTCCAAGAGGCAAGGCAATGTGCTCCTAGTATCATATTTATTGAGGAGATTGATGCAATAAGTAGAGCAAGGCGTCGTGGAGGCTTTTCTGGTGGCAATGATGAGCGTGAAAGTACTCTTAATCAGTTGCTTGTAGAAATGCATGGATTTGGAACAACTTCTGGAGTTGTTGTGTTTGATGGCACTAATAGGCCTAATATTTTAGACAGAGCCCTGTTGAGACCAGGTTGGTTTGATCGTCAAATTACTATTGACAACTTGACATTAAGGGTCGTGGCCAAGTCTTTCAGATATACTTGAAGAAACAAAAACTTGATAATGAGCCATCATATTGCTCTCAGTGACTTGCCGCTCTAACCCCTGGTTTTGCCGGAGCAGACATTGCAAATGTTTGCAATGAAGCAGCATTGATTGCTGCCAGAAATGGAAGTGCTGTGATAACCATGGAACATTTTGAGGCAGCTGTAGACAGAGTAATAGGTGGTTTAGAAAAGAAGAACAAGGTGTGTTGTTCCTCACCCTCTGTCTCTTTCGCTTACTGATGGACTGCGATACTATCTCCATTGGTCTATGTTGTCAATTATGTTTACGGTGATGTAATTGAGTGCGTAGAAGAGTGATTTTGAATTTTCAATGTCAAAATCAGGTTCTCCATTTTCCTCTGTAGTGGTATAATACATTTCAGGATTTTGGTGTAAAGTTTGTACCGAGTACAGAATGTCTTTTTATCACTCGTTCTCTGTGTGATGTTCATTCTTCAGCTTATGTAGTGTCTAATAGAGACATGATTTATCCTTTCTCAGTTCTGAACAATTTCTGCAAGTATGCGATGAAGCTTTGTCGTCTTCAACATTTTTGGTCTGGTATGCAGGTTATAAGCAAGTTGGAAAGGCGAACAGTCGCTTACCATGAATCTGGCCATGCTGTTGCTGGTTGGTTCTTGAAACATGCGGAACCATTGCTTAAAGTAACTATTGTTCCTCGTGGTATCGCAACATTAGGATTTGCACAGTATGTTCCCAATGAAAATCTTCTAATGACCAAAGAGCAGCTTTCTGATGTGACTTGCATGACACTAGGTGGTCGAACTGCTAAGCAGGTGAAATTTCAGTTCACCTCCTCACACTTTTCTTTGTCTATCTTAATATCTTCCAGAATTAGTAACATAGACTTATTTAGAACTTAAGATCTGATTAGCAATATCATATGTTTGTTGCCTCTAACTTGAATCATGTCTGCATAATTGCTGCGTGCTTGACCATTCAGCTCCGAGGTTGAACTTGAAACAGAAGCTTTAGTATCTTGTCTTCAGGTATCATCTAGAAAGGGGCTCGTTAGTTGCAGTTTTACATTTTCTTCCATATGCATGTGTTTGATTGCTTCGAATGCCAAGTGCATGGATCCGCCTATGTTATGCATGTGATGGTTGTATTTTGAGTAAGTGGAAACCAACATGTTTTAGCCGTAATATTTTGCACTTTTCAGTGCCATTGGTATCTTAATTATAGAAATTTTGCCTGTGCATGGAATCGAATGCTTCCATGTTGCATGTTAGATTTCTAACCAAGTATTAGATCGTGGTATGTGGAGTAGGTTTTGTTGAGGAAGATATCAACTGGAGCGCAGAGTGACTTGAAGAAAGTAACCAAGATGACCTATACCCAGGTGGCAGTGTATGGTTTCAGTGATAAGGTTGGTTTGCTTTCTTTCCCTCAAAGGGACGCATTCGAGATAACCAAGCCTTACAGCAGCAAGACTGGTGCAATAATTGACAGCGAAGTAAGAGAGTGGGTGGTTAAGGCATATGAACGAACAATGCAGCTGATAGAGGAGCACAAAGAGCATGTGGCTTAGGTCGCAGAATTGCTTCTTGAAAAGAGGTCCTTCACCAGGAGGACTTGGTTCGGATCCTAGGGAAACGGCCTTTTAAGTCGAGTGCACCCACAAATTATGAAAGGTTTAAACAAGGGTTCCAAGAAGAAAACAAGGAACCCAAGGACACAAAAGACGAAGGTAGAACTGCAGGGGATGATGGTTCAACTCCCTTGGAACCTGAGGTGGTGCCTGCATAGTTCTATCCTGTGGTTGTCTAAAAATATATTCTTTTCAGATGTTAATTAATATACTCATTTCGCCTCCAATTTATCCAAACCAAACTTGAAGCTGTAAAAGGGAAAACCGAATGTCTAGACCGAAAATGAGATAGTCCTTCTCTGATTTTGTTCTTAAATTAAGCTACTGATTTGATTGATTTGTTCATGGTTTGCTTATCTAAGCTGTGTCAATCTAGCATCGCTGTTGGCACAGCTTTTAAGGTTAAAAGCTGTTTCCTACAGCAAGAACAATGCTAAACATAAAAAATAAAGGTTAAAAGCTGTGTGATATGATTCTCTTTGCGTGCTCCTCTTTGCTCGCAATATTTCTGCTAATAGAAAGTTCACCATCTTTTATTTTATATTTTAATTTTTTTCATGAAATTTTGAACGTCACAAGTTTTCAAACTAAAATATAAATAGCTTTTTCTTTGATTTTTGCCATTAATTATTAGATTAACTTGGATTTAAGGTATGTTCTACTCATTCATGGGTACTAATCTACCGTACCGGTCATCAAATCGTTGTTTGAAACTTACTAGTCGAACTCAAAAAGACCTTAAGTTTAAATAAGAATTTTCAAATAATTCAAGATTTGAATGAAAAGATTTAATTAAATAGTTCAACCATCATTTTGAAACTTTTTAAAATTAAATTATTAAAATATTAAGTTATTAATAGCTGAAAGACCCTTCAGTGCAATTTACCCAAAAATAAATTTAGTTTCTACGGTTAAAATTGACAAACAAACCATGGAGTTGAAAATTGTGCAGTTTTCTTTATAATTATATATTATGTTAACTAGGAATTAAAGAATATGAATTTGAGTGGAAATAAGAAAAAGTGGCATTAAATTAGCAATTAAAGAGGGGGTTCAACAAAATGATGGGCCTCAACAGATTCACCGAACACAATAAATTCATGGGCTAACCAATTTAATGGCAATAAAAGTAGAGAAGAGCATGGGATAAGGGAGATGGGAAGGAAGGAGGATAAGAAAGTTCATAATATATTATTATATTATAAACATTTCTTACAATTCAACTACCTCTTTGTAACGGCAGCAACCAATCCAAAAGCTTTAATTTATTCCTCGTCACAATTTTGCTAGCCTTACCGGCGGTCGGATACAACCCACTCTAACCCAACCCTTCTGGATCAATGGCTACGCTTACACGTGTCCCATTGGTATTTTCCAGCAACAGGGTTGCACCAGCTCCAGCTGCTTCATTAAATCATAAATGTAATTGCGTGGCGTCATCATCACCCTTAACAAGAAAACTTCCACATTGTTCTACTCCCTCTTCTCTTGGCTTCAACCCTTTTTCATCTTCATTCCCTCCTTTCTCAACGCGACAAAACAAGGGTTTTAGGAGAACATCTCTTGTAGTAGCTTCCATGGCTGATCTCAGCACTGTGCTCGTCACTGGAGCTGCTGGCAGAACAGGTTCTCTCTCTCTCTCTCTCTCTCTCTCTCTTGAGATATTAAGAGGAGTTCTGTTAATGGGTTAATTGGGTTTTGGGGGGTTTTAGGGAGTTCTATTAGTATGCCGAGAAATTTGGTTGTGAATAGTGTGATAACCTTGGAGTTTGTCATGGATTTATGATATTTCTGTTGTTTTCAAGTTAATGAGCATATCAATGTTTATTTCGATTGCTATGGTTTCTTGCAATTACAAGGAAAAATTGTTACTCTATAGGATAATTGGAGGCAAATTTAGCCCTTCTGATTGGTTTTCTTTAATGCTTTACATATGAAAAATGTCTCATTTAGAGGGCTTCTTAGTGTCGATTCAGTAGGCTGTTGTGCTGTATGTATAATTAATCTTAATTTAGGCTGCAAATGGAGTTGAACAAAAGTGATCTCGATGGGATGCTTAGATGAGTTGCATATATGTTTTCCTCTGCTTATTATCTTTTTGGTCGCCATGGTGGTTCTGTTTTTCAATCGAAGATTGGCTGTTAATGTCCTGGGATTAACATGAATCTATTTGTGGGAGTTTGGCAGGTCAGATAGTTTACAAGAAGCTGAAAGAGAGGTCCGATCAGTTTGTTGTGAGAGGATTGGTTAGAACTCCAGAAAGCAAGGAGACAATCGGTGGAGCAGATGATGTGTTTGTTGGGGATATCAGGGATACCACCACTCTGGTTCCTGCCATGCAAGGAATTGATGCACTCATAATTCTTACTAGTGCTGTTCCTAGAATGAAACCTGGGTTTGATCCGACGAAAGGCGGAAGGCCTGAGTTCTATTTTGAAGATGGAGCATACCCTGAGCAAGTAAACCATTTTCATCTTCTAATTCTAAGATTGTTACTCTTGTTTTCTCTTGTTCTTCACTAGATTGATGTTAAGGCTATCTTATCATGTTTCTTAGGTTGACTGGATTGGACAGAAAAACCAAATACATGTCGGTGAGTTGTTCATCTAAATTGTTCCTAAATGTTCACTCTACATGTCTAGTTTTTACTTAACCAAACCATATAATAAAAACCCATACATATAATAAAAACCCATATTGAAATGGGCAGCTAAGGAGGCTGGAGTGAAGCAAATTGTGTTGGTTGGGTCCATGGGTGGAACAAACCCTAACCATCCCTTGAACAGCTTGGGCAATGGGAACATTTTGGTTAGCATCCTTTTCAGTACTAATAAACTGCTCCCTCATTTGCTTGCCCTCCTGCTCGAGAGAATAGTGAGTACTGATGAATTATTTAGTTTCTTTTCTTTTTCTCTTTCACAGGTCTGGAAGAGAAAGGCTGAGCAGTATTTGGCTGACTCTGGTGTCCCATACACAATTATCAGGTAGACAACCACTGGTCGTTTAATATTGTCGGTGTTCCTTATTCCCCCCCCCCCCCCCTCTATTCTACTAGTGGAAATGCTATTGACTTCAAAATTATTGTTTGTTAAATCCGTATGACTTTACAACTAACAGTGACCCTTTGTGGCCAAGTTAGGGCTGGAGGGCTGCAAGATAGAGATGGTGGCATCAGAGAACTACTTGTCGGGAAGGATGATGAGCTTCTTCAGACTGAAACAAAAACAATTGCCAGGCCTGATGTAGCAGAAGTCTGCATTCAGGTATCGCCTTTCACATATTTATAATCCTCACCGTTGACATTGGATTGCCATAATCATGCACATTTATTTGTTTTCATTTCAAACAGGCACTGAAATTTGAGGAGGCCAAATTTAAGGCGTTTGATTTAGCCTCGAAACCCGAGGGAGTTGGCAACCCAACAAAGGATTTTAAGGCTCTTTTTTCCCGGATCACTACTTGTTTCTAATTCTCAAGTTCCATAACTTCCGTCTTAGACTTTGAGTGATGTTATGATCCTAAAGACTTTTTATCAGTATCTCAAACTTTTAAAACCATGCTATGATCTGCAGAGAGGTATACAAACAAGCAACTCTCAGCTGGTCTACTAAGGTGATGGTGTGATGATATTATCAAAGAATTAGCATTCCTAGTGTTATTTTTGTCTGACATTGCTATGGAACTCGATATTTGAGTAATATTTGCTCTCATCTCTATCTTTTGATTTGCTTTGAAAGCCATACAATTTTTAGGAACATGAGATGTGATATGGAGACTGTTGTAAAAGGAACAGCCAAAACATCATGTAATAAAGTTGTTTGAGAAAAGGAAATTGTTTGCATTAAGAACCAGAATATTATTTGCAATGATGGGCAAACTATAGCAGTAGTTTTATCCCCCCTGCTAATGTGAAATTGCCCCCAGCAAGCTATCAAAATCTACTGAAGGACATGAGGGTTTATACATTCGTTAGAAACAGCTTCCAGATATAATAGATTCATTCTCTGTTTATCCCAATTGCCCTTTATTAAGTAAACTCTAGTCATATTCCACAATATTAAGTAAAAGAATCATATTTACTGAAATATTCTTTCATGAACATTTCCTGTTAAAACAAAAAACAATGATACAATGTTGTTGGAAATTAAAATTCAAACTATTATTACAAAAGCATCTAAGCATACATTTGTTTATTCAACAAATCATGTAACCGAACTCTATCCGACAAAGGCAGATGGTTCGGTTTCAGGTCAACTTTGAAGTGAGAGAATACTATTACTAAACATAATTTTCATTTACAGAAGATTTCACTACACAGATTTACAAGATCGACCAGAGATGTAGTCAAACCTCAGACACCTGATTTTAGTTGCTGCTGCTTAGCCTGCTGTTGGGACCAATAGGCATGGACCGCAAGGACCCTGTCCAAAAGCTCTTGTGGCACGGGTTCTCCTCTCCTTTGCTGAGGGGAGATTCTTGCTGTATGGACCAATGTCTTCCACTTATCCTGTACCATATTCCCTCAACTATGTGAAAAATCCTCTAACACGTATACAATATTCAACAACTAAAGAATCTCGAGATAATGGAATCCAGTTCGGAAAACCAAAACCTGGAAGAGTGGTGAAGGAAACTTTAAAAGAACTAATTACTAAACATATTTTATACATAAAACCATGCAGTTGTTCTAAACATATTCAGTAATAAAAGGTCAGTAGGGAATGGACAACAATGAACCTCCAATCTGAAGCAGAAACAAAAATGGACCATTCACCTTCAAATCCACATATGTACGATGCTTTGCGTTGTCAAAAGCACGTAATTTGACATCACGCCACCTACGAAAAATTTAAAAGAAGCTTAAGCCCAAAGCCCCAGAGTCAGCAAATCAAACATTCATCAACCAAAGGATGATTGTAAAAGTAACCTTCCGGTTCCTAGTTTCTCAACTGCCTGAACCAATGCTTCTACTTCTGAAACAGAGAAGGGTCTTCTGATACGCCGCTGGACAAACTCGCGACGCCCAGCTCTGTGATGAATTGGAACCACAGCCAATGCCTCCACACTAATGGCTGGGACTGATACTACAGATTGGGAATTCGGAAGAGGAGTAGTACTAGCTGATATATTGGGAAGAGAGGGAACTAGGTGATGGTCCCTTTGAGCACCATTGATGCAACCAGCCACAGGAGGATCAAGGGAGATGCTAGAAGTCCTCGGATCTAGAGTAAAAGATGTTGCATGACTAGAAGACAAACAATTAAACCATCAAAATTTTTGAAAAGAGAGCAAGAGCACGGACCACGAAGTGAAGACAGAATGAGAAGAAGGAAAGAGGAGAAGATGGAGGACAATTGAAAGGTCACCCTAACAAATACTAAATACTTACCTTGCTATCCCCTGCTCTCCCAAGCACCAAGGTAGTTTAATTTGTGCGTGCCTGGGCTCCAACATAAATCCCAAATTACGATGCTTGCCATCTCGAGAAATACCAGTCTGAAGTAGAGTTTTACTGTCATCTCTAACCTTCTTTCCTTGAAGAAGGATGCCGACATGTAAGCCATCTCCAAGTACAGTAGTCACTGCTTCCATGACTGACCTCTATAATAACCACTGGACATTAATTATCAGCAATATACAGATAGGAACCAATATGCTTGACTTTATATCTATGAAATTGAAGAATAAGAAAACGCTTCATCTCTGATATGGTCATACATTATTTCTTGAAATGACCTATGCACCGGTGATAAGAATATGCATTTTATCGAATGGATAAAATTTTGTACATAAAAGATTAGAAAATAATCAAATAACAGCAAAGAAGGCAATACTGCATACTTTCAGGGAACCAACAGTGGCGGTTGTAGGAATCTCAACAAGAAGTTCCGGAACCTTGAAGGATTTAATCCGAAGCTTCACTGAATAAACCCGAAAAAGAAAAGGAAGAAAGGTTAGAATGGATGGATAATACGGCCATCAGATCACATACTAAAACATTGCACCAAAGATCTTCATACCATTACGGTCTCTGGACCCAGGATGTGGATGTGGACTTGCAACTGAGGATGCCACTCTAATGGCTGCACGTAAGAGGACGGAATCTATTCAGCAAAAACTGAATCTATCCTAAAGCCAAAGAGCAGAAAATAAACGAAAAGCAGAAGCTGGCAGCCAAATTGAACCTGCACAATAATTATCACCATCGCCTCTCTTGTCAGCAGCAGAATTGAATCTGTCATCAAGCTGAAAGCCTCGATCCGACCCAGAGAAGGGGCATTGATTAAAGAAATCCCTTCTCTTCAAAGGAGAGATCCTCTTCGATCTTTGACGACTATAACTAGTTCTCCCATCGTGGAAAATCTTTCTTCTTTTCCCATCTAAAAACATTAGTTAATCAGGAAATAGCATTTAGTCAAGAAGGTAATTTATGCTGCTAAAAGAACAACTATGGGAATGAATGCCTACCATATCCAGTAACATGAGCAAGAACTTATTACTAGTCGCAAACTTCAGCGACTTCAATAGACTGTATCATGACATCTAGAATTACATTCATACTACAAGAGCAGAATCCATTATTAATATACCATAGGATGGTCATATACCATTTCTAAAGGAAGCCCCACCATTCAAATTCGGAGATACTCTCCAACGTCTGGATGAAGACAGGTTCTTAATTCTTTGATCTGCCACGTAATTTCCGTTATCATCTCTACTAACTGTCTCTATAGTATCAGAATGCCTAGAAGGACCCACAGTTGTCCAATCCTTGAATAATGATGTCTTGCTTCCTGAACAGAAATAATGAGGAGGTTTACAGTCCATTTCCAACGCATCCAAACTGCCTGTAGGCTGAAGAGTTTCACTTTTTACAGTTTGAATGATTGAAAGTTCAGCTCCTGCATCCTCCAATTGCCCTTCAGAAAATTCCCCAGATATAAGAGAAGAAATGCCTAATTCAGAAGAATGGTTTGCGTTTCTACCACTGACATTGGCCAACTTATCGGAGCCCTTTAAACTTGAATAGGGTTTCAAATTAAACTGGTCTGGAGCATGTGAGAACTTATTCACTGTGCGGATTTGGTGATAACCAGATAAAGTTTTTTCATTGTATGTTTCCTTATCGGAAAAGTTGCACTTCGATGATTGACTCTCATCCTCTTGTTCCTTTAAAACAAGATTCTTACAAGCATTTTGCTGATCCTTTTTACAGTTAGGAGGCACAAAAGTTTCACCTTCCTGCAAAAAATCACCGGCTACACTAACCAAAATTTCGAAAGCATGTTTCTCATTGTTCCCACTTTTCTTCCTAATTGGCACCCTAACCTAAAACCAGCAGCAAGCAATAACAGTATTTTAAAAAAGAAAAAAAACTTTTTTGAACATAAAAAATACGAACATGAGCATTTCTTTACCCTTGCTGATCTAGAAGCTCGAGGGAACACAGGCACCTGGTAGCCGATGAAACCATATTCCAATCTTGTCTGTGACACCATGTCTTAGGCATTCATTGAAAACAGAACTCATTAAGCATAACCAACAGGTAGACTAGATTCTGTAAATTAGAAAAATAAATACAGCAAACGAATAGTACGAAATTGATGATCCAAAATGATTCAGAAATATGAAAACTGAAAACCGAAGCCCAAAAAGTTGGAAAACTCAACAAGTTGAACAAGAGATTTTGCCTGAACAAGAAAGAAGAAAGATAGATGCATGTAAAAACAAGCAAGCAATGGCATCTCATTTAAGGATGAATGAGGCAAGCGTAAACTTAGTACGTATTCAAAGGTTTCGAGTCTAATATGAGCAATACAGCATGGTTCAGTCACCTATATAGCAATGCGTATGAGAAAACAAAAATTGAACTCCATCGACTCCATAGCATATTGGTAAATGAAAATCGTACCTAAAAACATGATTTATCGATGGCATAATGAAACCAAAGGCAGCCCTCATAACATATAATGCAACCTAAGGCAGTCCTTATGAGATAATTCTATACCATCAAAATAGGGGAATCCGGAAACGGAACAGTTCTTTACAAACCACTAGGCATCAATGTTACTTGGACTCTAAAATACAGGTCCGACATGAATATACTCAATTTTTCAAAGTATTTGAAGGATCATAATCTCGTATCTATATGTGTGGGATAGAAAATAAGCAAAAACACCTACATTTGAAAAGGGAAATTCAGACAGAAGGATACTAGGCATTCAAAAATGGTGTAAGAGGAAAATCAATTTCAGTCCATGTCTTGTAATTTATTACTGTAATAAAATAACAAAACCAGGACAGCACATGTCAAAAGAATTATCTCATTGAATATTATTTTATAATTTAGAGAACTGGGATTTTTAGATCCCAAGAACTTCAAAATCTAATCATGTAAACACAACTAGAAATAAAAAAAAAATCAAAATGTTCCACTTGGAATAACAAACTTCTCAAATACTCACAGCCAAAAACTACCTTAAAACTTTCCACCGAGCAGAAAACAATGTCCTAAATGACCCAAAATTTGCAAGTTTTACGACCAAGACAAAAAAAAAATCGAAAAAAAACTCACCTCTAAAAATGGGTTTTTTGAGTTTGTGTCTGATCAATATAAAACCCCCATGAAACCACCCAAAACTGCAACTTTTTTTGGTTAAACCCACGAAAAAAAACTGCTTACTTTTATATAAGTTGTGGCTTTAACTGGAATAACCGGTGAGTTTACCGGTCACTGAAGGGTAAAGCAAAAATTACATTGGACCAATTCCTCCGTTTTAGTTGATCCACTCCTGTCAGTATCAGTTCTATAGGAGACACGTGGAAGCCTGTCCTTCCATTTTGGTTAATCTTATTCTCGTTCACATAAAATTACGTTTATTCTTCTTTGGTTTATTTTGGATAATTGAATTTTGAAGGGTTTGTTTTCGACAATTTTTGCCATAAAACTGTGACAAGGATGTGTTTTGCTATCACATTGTCTATTTCACTCGCACTTTTTCCCCAATGGGACAATTCTATATTCTAAATATATAGTTTTTAAATTAAAGCGATGATTAAATTTTAAAATGTTTTGATTTAGATGTAAAAAATATATTATCAGTTGAAATATGATGTCTATTATCTATATCATTAATTAAACTCTTAACTAAGTTGATGGTATAAATTAATTGGGTATTAACTGGATTAGAAAATTACGAAAATATCTTTTTATAATCATAATAAGTCATATTATTTTAAGATATTTTAGTTTGTTCATTTTAATGCAAATCTTTTGTAACTAAATTAAATCATATTATTTTAAATTATTTTAGTCTTTTCATTTTTAATAAAAAAAATAGTGGTATTTTTTTTTATTTTAATAAAAACCAAGAAAAAATATGCATACCATTAAATTTCAACCCACATCAATTGAATTAATAAAATTTTAAATTTATTACTCAACTAAAATTTTATTTCGATGTTATTTATACATATTTTTTAATATGCACAATTTATTATCTCCACCAATTATATATGTTAATAATGTTAATTAAGTTTGTGTCACAAGTTAACTCGATTCTAATATTATTTATCTGATGTATTTATGTGTTTTAAATGTCATTTTACTCATAATTTAATCTATTTTTATTTTAATAACATACATATTTAATGTATTATTATGATTAATTAGTTTTAAACCATATGTTTTATTGTTTATTGTATATTATTTTTAAACACACGTCTATGTTTTAAATTTGTGAGTTCCACACTCATACGAGTGCGATAAGATTTCTAGTATTTAATATGTGGATTAAATTATTATTATTATTATTATTTTGGTATAATCACATATGTCTTATTTGTTTTATGGTCTAAGTCTATTCATGTTTGGGTCGAGGCTGGTATTTAGGCAAAATCCTCCCAACAATAGAGTTGAGCAAGAAAAATGAAAATTGATCCGAATCGAGGTGTTTGGATGATTTATGGAATGCAAATTTTAAAACCACAGTTATTCAAAATCGAACCGAACCGAACCGAATTAAATTCTATTTTTATTTAATATATAATTATTTTTATTTTTATGATATAAAAATAAATATTTTATATTTAAATTAGTGAAAATAATTTAAAAGTTCATCAAATATTATTATTTTTTAGAAATATTCACGAAAAAAATTGAAAATTTGTCAAATAATATTCAAAAGGTATAAAACAAAGCTCATGTTGTCAAAATAAGTCTAAATATTCAAAATCATAAATTAATATGGAAAAATGGACAATCGAACCAAATCAAACCAAATTATAATGGACGGTTCAAACTATCCAAAAAAAAAAAAAACCTCTACCCAACCATATAAACTTTAAGATTTAAACTTGATCCAAATACATGAGATGAAGTCCACATCCAATTCTTCTAACTACTCCTCTTGTATAGATAACTTAAGTATTCTCCAATAAATTTCAATTCTTTGGTTAAAATATGTTATATCCCTTATATTCTTTGTAAAGTTGATGTAGTTTGAGTTTTAAGAATTTAGTCCTTTTACTTTCTAAATTTCAAATTTTAGATCTAATTGTTAACAATTATAAAATTATTTTGTTAAATTCAAATTTATTATAATGTAATTTTTTGAATTACATTACTACCGATTTTTTTTTTATTTCAAAATGTCACACAAAAAATTTTAAATTTAAATTTAGGTCAAAATAATTTAAGTTTATTTGTTTTGTTTTTAACCTAATAAAATATCATATTAGTAGTTTACACATGATTTAACGGAAAATTATGTCACATAAATAATGGGTTAGTGAAGTGTGAGAATTGAACCAAAATTA
This sequence comes from Gossypium australe, assembly GCA_005393395.2. NCBI lineage: Eukaryota > Viridiplantae > Streptophyta > Magnoliopsida > Malvales > Malvaceae > Gossypium > Gossypium australe. The sequence goes on along the minus strand of CM016622.1, from coordinate 12,042,465 downwards.
AATTTTGATGCATTCAAATGGACTAAAGTAATGTTGATGTCTACCATTGTAAATTGCATCAAAGTTTGTGTATAATTTTGGTATTTATCCCTTTTAATAAAATACAAAAATATCTTGAAAACTGCACATTCTTTCATTTATGCTATTATTTGAGCCCCTGATTGAGTTAGTATTATGAGTTAATCGGGCACCAACTTTGTTAAAAAATTACAAAAACGTCCTTTCGCATTTAAACTAAGTTATATTGTTTGAAGTTACTTTAGTCATTTTATTTATAAGGAAACAATAAAAATATATATATTACGAGATTTAAACTCACACAAATTACATTAATAAATACTTAAAATTTTCATTCAACCAATGCTCTATTTTGATTTCTTTTATATATATTATGCATAATTTATTATTTCCATCAATTGCATATTTATACTATTATTTTAGTCCCTTACTAAGTTGGTGTCGCAAATCAACCGGGCACCAATTCAATTAGGAAAATTACACAAAATATTTGTTTGTATCTAAAATAAGTAATATTATTTAAGGGTACTTTAAATCTTTTTTTAGTTTTAATAAAAATTTACATATAATGAAATTTGAACCATTTAAACCAATAAAATATTAATATTACCACTAAACCAAAATTTTACTTTAATATAATATTCAAAATTTAATTTTAGTATAATCTTCTATTGATGTCAGAAATAAATATAACACTAATTCAAGATTTATAACAACACCATACATTATTTTTAATATTATATGTGTTATGTCATATTCAAAATAATACTATAATTTAAAAACTTCAAAATATTCCTTTTTAAGTAATTTCCTCCGCGATAACTCTCAGCACTAAAGTCAGAATTTTGATAATAATATGAATACGTTAATGATTTATTTTATTTAATTTTAACACATGTAGACTTTTGCATATTATTTTTGTATCTACGATCATATCATAATCAAAATTATCGAATTTTTTAAAAGAACCCGAGTAATATTATATCATATATGATTTAAGGATAAAAATACAAAGAACTTTCTTGAAAACCATGGACCAAAAACTAACTAAACAATAAAATTCTAGAAATTATAAATAAAACAGAACAGAATAAATACCTATTATGTAATTGTTCTATAATTGACACTAGCCACAATAGGAAACCAAAGTGTAAAACGCATAGAAAAAGAATATATCACACAGTTTAAAAGCAAGCGCAAAGATGTGCTTTTAGTTAGCAGCCAAATCTTCATACTGCCATGGGTTGAATTCAGTGGACTTAATGTCAATCTCCTCACTGCTACTCGAGCCATCTATGGCAGCTCGGTGTTCGGCATACTTGCCGTTGTATTGATAAACTTCCAAGTCGCCCCAAGGTGTAGCAGCAACTTCGTTGGCGAAGTCAAACCATTTAGGCGTGAATTTATGGCCCTTTTCCTCCCTGTTTTTCTTTTCAGCTCTCTGTCTTTCCTCCAAACTGCACAACAAAAAGAGAGATTATATGAATTTGAAAGTGAAACGTGGCATAACAGAAAAAAGGAACACTAATTCTGAAAGAATTACAACACCATAACCTGTTTCACCTCTATTAACAACGCTCATACAATCAGCAACATGTTTATGTGCATAAATAAACATAAATTCCAAAATCTAGTTTGAGGGGGAGGGGGAGAAACCTGCTCTTTTCAAAGCCTGCCTTAGAGAGGTCACCCTGCTCTAGTGCATATCTGTCGGGACGTAGGCGAGAATCAGATGCCAATAGCTTCTTTGGAGCAGTATCAAAGCTGTTAATCTTATGCGCAAAATGTGTGTACTGGAATTTATCATTTTTTGGAGCATCAGCAAGTTTCCATGCCTGCATAACAGCAACAGAGTAACGACAAGCAGTTCAGTACTGGGGGCATAATCTTTTCTGTACTTCTTAAAGCGTCACAAATTATTAGCAAATGGAAGCATATATTAGTCCTCGACTGCTTCAATTTTGAAATCAAAACACTCATCATGTCAATAGAGAAAATGTTATAATATGTAAACAGAACTTTCAACATCGCAGATAAAATACTACTGAAACCAGGCACCAGGGCTCTCTTGTTCATTGTTAGAAGCAGCACCATTTATTTAGCATGTCTGAAGCTATTGAGAAAAGTAATACGTATGATACTTGGAAAACAAATCTGTTTTCACCATTCTGACAGGAAATCTCGTCTCAAAAGTCCAAAGTTAATAACTACGGGGGAAGGCTCAGCATGAATAAATTGCTTTCTGATTAAGAATCCCATGTAAAGAAACATCATTCTTTGTTCCGGTAATTTTTTGACAGGAAAAAAAAGGATATTCCAGAATACAAGGATCAAAAGAACTAAGAGAGTGTTTCCGAGAAGAATAAAAGATGAAAACAACTCAGAGATGCTGAAAAAGACTAACCTCCTTTAGTTCAGTGCCTGGAAGTGGTTCCCCTTCACTATCACAAGGTTGATAACTCATTGACTCATTCCATTTCCCAGTCATCAATATCTTTGGCTCCTCAGCGGAATTATACACGTATCCATCAATCTCATACCGGCCAGCTCTGTGAACAAGCAAGACCTAATGTTAAATTGTGAAGTGAAATCCTTTCAAGATTTTGATGAACCCTTTTTTTTCCTTTTTCGGTCTTCAAAGAATATGGAGAGAAAAAGACACTGATGAATAGTAATTTCTCGTAATAGAACTATACCCAAACCAACCACACGGTTGAAAATATAGCACAGCTTTGTCGCCTGTTGTCAAGTTTGTCATGATCATCTCCCCTGGTGAGTCAACCCAAGTTCGTCCAAAAATTAAGTTGTTAACTTTCGTGGGAGGAGGAACCAAATCAAAAACTGTGCCATCTCTTTTGAGAGTCACACGGGTCCTGCACACAATTATTTTAGAATTTATGTGTCAATACCAAGAGCTAACCTTAAAAATAAGTTGGTTTTATACTTTCGTAGATATTAAACAGTGAAAAGATAACCCAAATGAGTTCAATTTTATCAGATGAGAGGCATCCTATAAGACAATGATACTGAAGAAGATTAGGTGGGAGAACATAAAAAATCAAGTTTATGTATGACAGCCACACAAACTCTGACAGATCAGAGTGCATAAAAACAAATTCTTCCCTACCCATTACAGTGTTCTTTTTTGAAGGATACAAAAAAGTCAATAGATGCTAAATGTACACAAAGTCAAGCGTTCAAAAATTTTGTTAAATTTATCAACCTATTCTCCAGCAAAAATAAACAGAATTGCAAGAAGAGACCTTTGCATAATAAGAATAGAAATTATTCTAATTTCTAAGAACTCCAGAGATTAATGCTGCTTCTATTGGCTTATAGAATATGCTCATGATGTACAATTGTACACGATGATGAATTTGGAAAATTAAAGCAATAAATAGTAATAAATAATGTCAAACAAGTTATGAAAGAGAGCAAGTTTTACCTTCCAAGTGGATAGATATCTATTGAGTTTCCCAAAAATTTGGTTTTCACTTTAGAAGAAATGTCATAAATGAAATGCTCATTTTCAGCATGACCAGCACTCATTGGAGGATGATGACTAACCTGAAAGGGAAAAATGTTCGATAAATACCTTCAACACAGCAACCATTTAAAGAGATTATACGAAAACAATATCACAAATAAGAGCCCAAAGATCCACCTGTTCAGCTATAAAAGTAATGCCACCATGATTAACCATTTCATAAGTCTCACCAAGTATGGGATTGAATGGTTTCCAGGTACGTTGATAGGCATAGTAGACAGATATAGCCCATGAAGCTGCAATTAGTTACTATTAGTCTACCTATATGGACTTAGAGCAAAAGGGAAAGAGAGGTTAGAAGAAACCTAACTGGTGTACACTAATCGCATGTAAGGATCTTCGCATTCATCAGCCAGATCTAGCAGGTACGAGTACTCCATCAACTGTCACAGACAATGAAATCGATAAATCCCACTGAGAGAACAGCAAATAACTTTACAGCAACAGAAGTGGGATATAAAAACACAAACCTCCGCCATTTTCTGCAGCATTGACATTGGCTCAAAAATAAGTACTGGAAGTGTCACCATTGATGTAACATCAGAACCTATATACTTTTGCATCATTTTCCAGTAACTGTCCCTGTCCTGTTAAACAAAAAGCAAAGGTGTAAATGCCCACAGCTAATAAAATGCCATCCTCATCATTTCAAGCCAATCGAAGCTTTTCACTAAATAAGCATCACATGCCAAGCAACATGCCAAGCAACATGCAAATATCTCATATATTCCAGAGAATTGGAAAATGCTAGCCCAAGCAAAATATATGCTTAACCATGTCAGGATCATCATTACTACAATATAACCCTGTTAAGCGCTAATGATAATAAGGCAACTTAACACTTAATCCTTTAGTGATTTTGCATGCACTGCAATTTTCAAATTAAAGCATCATTTTCTCATTTTATCGAATTAATATGAATATCCCGAAATTAAACGTTACCTCCTGTTTCCATCTTCCTCTCCTTGCTTCTTCTTCGGCATCTTCAGTTCCGCCTTCTGGATTAACAACTTCAAGCCCTTCATATCCCATTAAACTGTTCAAACAGGAAAACAACCGTGAATCCTATCGAGTTAGAAAACCTTTCTTAAAACATTCAAATAAGTTCATTTTTAGCTAAACCCTCTAATCATCTCTGAACAAAATCACAGATCTGATACAAAAAATTCCTTTTAAACAACATGAAATCAATAACAACTTTAAAATTGAACAAAAAGTTAGTCCCACTTGGAGATCGAAGCAACCAAATGAATTTCAAATTAAAAAAGATCCAAGAAAAATAAATCAAATAAAATTAAAATTAAAAGACGGATCGTAATACCCGTTGACTGATTTAGTCATGGCGCTACCAAAATTAGATATACTGCTAGCGATGGACGCAAAGAAACCACCGCTTTGTTTGGGATCATTCGGCGCCATCTCTCTCTACTATTTTGCAAAAATAAAAATAGAAAATCACAGCTCGAAACAGAAGAGGAAGAAGAAGAGAGGTTTAAGGGAAGGAGGAATTTTAATGTTCTATTGTAAGATCGGGTTATGAATTAATTAATGGGGAATATCTTCTCTCTATCTTTCTTTCTTTTTTTCTTTAGTATATATTTTTTATAATGATGGAAACAGCGAACTCTAGCGAAGCAAAGATGCTAGTTGGCGGTTCTTTGTTTTGAAGTCAATGATGGAGAAGTTGGACCACGCGAGAGCGCGTGAAATTCCAACCGAGGCGGCTTTCGAAGAAGTAACAAAAAGGTTAAACTCTACAATTAGTCTCTCTACTTTGCAAAAGTTATGGATTTAGTCTCTATATTTTAATTTAATCAATTTAATCCCTATACTTTTTTAAAATTTGAAATTTTAGTCTTAACCCAAAAATTAGCAATTAAATATATTTTGTTAAATTTAATTAATAGTCTTTCACTATATGTATAGTTATTAGATTTAGTCTATATTCTCCAATTAAATCATTCTAAGTCTCAATAATTTTTAAATTTTAAAATTTTAGTATTAATGCAAATAATAGTCGTTAATTCATTAACTGAATTTATAATGAGTAATGTGTGAAAATATCAAGCTTACAGGTGCACATATGATAATATGTTTATCATATCAAATTTTAAACCAGACAACCATCTCTACAACAATCCCATTTCTTTGTCGAGATTTTTCCTATTATAGAGAGGTAGTTGTTATACACCTGTAACAATATGCTTTTATAAATAGATAATTATTGTAAATCTACCATAAAATTCATATAGTTGGGAATCAAATAAAAGACATATAGCAAGTGTTGCTTTTATGTATATTTTATTTTACATTCATTCACATGACTAATTATGAAATTCATATATCTAATAAGTTTAATTAATCCATCTGAGTTGTCAAATTAAATTAATTAATTTATCATTAGTTATTAAATTCAAGTAATCAATTTATAAGTTTATGATTTTCCAAATTCATAGTACAATATTAAATTAGGTTTATTGAATCGATATCTTTAGTTACCCACATTAAAGATTATTTCATTAGATAAAATATGTTTAATAGTTTTTTATGTGAAATTTAAACATTTTATTGAAGTAATATTTTAATTAATATCGTTTTTATTTAATATCGTTTTTATGAAATAACTATGATTTTACTTAAAATTTTAAACAATAAACAAAACTAATTTGTTAAAGAATGTACTTCATAATTAAAATAAAATAAAAACTATGGAGGGTCAAAATACAATATAAAAAATTAGTTCTACTAGAAACTTGATTGTTAGCAAAATGTTGTTATAACGGGCGGCTGTTATAGAGATAACTGACTATAATATATCTTAATTTAATGAATTAAAAAGTCTCATATGGTGATAACTGAAATTTTAAAAATTGAAAAGTACAAGATTACAAATGTCCAATTAAAGTATAGAGATTAAATCCATAACTTTTATAAAATACAGGGACTAAAAGCAGAATTTAACCTAATAAAAAGGAGCGCAACCTGGGTTCCTTAGCCGGCAAGCCTACACGGGGTCTGTGGCTACTGCCGTGCGTTTCTACGTGGGTCTTTCCTTTGCCGCGTTAGAAATTTCCACAATATCATTCGTCTCATTATGCGTCTTTCTATTATATTTAATTTAAAATTTTTGTTCTTCTATTTCAATTTCATATAATTTGTTATTCTTAATGTTATTACCTGGCCTTTGTCCTCTATTTTCATCTGTTATCAATATATATTATTTTTTTAAAAAGAATCATTCTGCCATTTAAATGCAAAAATGTGGTAAGCAAAAAAACCACTGATTTGTTATTATAAAAAAATAAATCTTAAAATTATATATAAATTTTAATTTTATGTAATTTTATATATGAATTTTAATTTTATACATGAATTTTTTATTTGTATAATTCTTATAAATTATTAACATAATTATTGATATAGTATTATTTTATGTTTATATGTTACATATTAAAATTTCATATTTATTCAATATAAAAATAAATTGTTGTACTTATTTATTTAAATATGTATGATTGGATCAAAATTGTGTATACAATTGAGCCACAATCAAAGTTTCGTATGTATAATTGTACTAAATTAAAGTTTATATATCAAATTACACATTGAATATGTCTATGTCTAAATTTTGAAATTTATTCCTATAAAAAAGGGTAAAATACAAAAATAGTCCTATATCTTTGTTTAAGTTTATGTTTTGATCACTGATGTTTCAATTGTTACAATTTGATCATGAATGTTACCGATTGATAATATAAAAAAAGAAAAAAAAAGGAAATATAGAAAATGAAATAAGTAAAAAGAAAAGAAATAAAGATACAGGTGGCGGGCCCACAATAAAAAAACTTAAAAAATTAAAGATGTGTATTCTATCTAAGCATTTAACGGTTTTCACCAATTTTTAATAGTTATTAACGAACCGGTAATTAAATTATTATCAATCGATAATGTTTGTAATAACCATATTTTGCCCAAAACCCAAACCCGGGCCCATCAAACAATGAAACAAAAACAGAATCAAAAAGAGACAAAAATAAAGTCCAACAGTCCACTTTAATATGTTACAAGCCCAAATTACTAGTTGCGAGCCCATTTACAGAGGCCCAACGGCCCAAATGTACTAAAAATTTTGGAATAAGCTAGGGTTACCGAAAACCCTAGCGCCGCAACCCTGGTGCGCCGCAGCCTCCACGTGCCCACCACCAGCCATCGCCCTCGCGTGCTCCAACTTCCACGCGCGTCGCCCCCGTCACCATGAGAGCTCCACTACGCTTTGTCGGCCATCCACCACTACCACCTGCAAGAACGAGACAAGAATAACAGCGAACAAACCAAAAACAACGAATAGACTAGGGATTATTGTTTGTTTTCCATTCGGCTATAAAGCCTTCAAAAAGGGAATGTAAAGGGATCTTTTTTTTTGTGGGAAACAATCAATAGAAAAAGAGACAGATTCAGAAAAATAGAAAGAATACATATCAAAAAAATCAAAAAATATAAAACGCAAGTCTGATCCGGGCATCCGAAAGGTATTTTTACTTTTTTTTGTTTTTTTTAGTTCGAATCTTTTGTTCAATATATATATATAAAAGAAAAACACATAAGAGTGGAAAACGAGAAGACTGACCGGAAGAAGCCGCTCGTCGTGCGCGGCGGCCGTTCGTGGCGATTAACGGTGGCCCCAAAAGGGTTTTGAAACCCTAACGCACAGAAAGAGCATCCCCCCTTTCTTTTTGAACTTCAGCAACCCGAATAAGAAAAAAAGAAGGGAAAAATCGGCACTAATAGCAGCTTTGAAACGCTGCCGTTTCAATGGGTTCCTCCAGACGCCAAAACGGCGTCGTTTTGGGGGAACCCGACGCGACCCGACCCGTCTTCACCCAGGGTCCGCGTGTTTCTGCATAGTGGGATATTTACCCACCGGGTCCTCTCGCAATTTTACCTTTCCAATCAGGTTTTTCGATATTTTAAATTTGCCCTAACAGGTTTTCTCCGTTTACAATTTAGTCCTGCGCAAAGCGCAGCGCATAGGTTGCAGGGACAATTTCCCATATAGTCCCCCATCCTTTGCGCGCATCGCGAATAAGCCCTCCCTCTTCATTCTTATTTCAAATCAACCCCAAAGTCATTTTTTTTTATTCAATTCGACCACCCTTAGTTTTTTTTTATTTATTATTATTATTTACTTTATCATTTTATTATTACCACTATATTATTAATATTATTATTATTATTAGTTATTACTATTAGTATTGTCAGCTATACATGTTCACTATCATTATTATTATTTAGTACTAATGCTATATTATCATTATCATTACATTATCATGACTATTATCGCATTTATATTACTGTATTATATATATCCCGTATTATTAGTATTATTAATGATTATTACGTCATTAGTTTGTACATACTATTATTATTACTATATTTACTATCGTTGTTATTATTACTATTATATATTATTAAGTTGTACATACTCTATATTATTCTATTATTATTACTATTGCATATTAATCATTATATGTATTGCTATTTTACTATGCTATTGTTATTATTAGTATTGTTTTTTTATTATTATTATTATTATTATTATTATATATTATTATGTTGTATATATATTTTATATTATTTTATTACTATTACTATTATTACATTATTATCATATCATTATTATATTGTATATATTTCTTATTATCATTGCTATTGTTATTGTTATTATATTAGCTATATTATTATTAGTATTAATATTATACCTATGTTATTATTTTGTACATAATTTATGTTGTATCATCATTATTCATCACGTGACTCTATTCCCATTTTCAAATAACGTTTCTTTAAAACATAGTTTTTCATCAATATCACCCTGAAAACTAAAAATTTTTCAAAAATAAGGCAATATTCCGTGTTTGGAAATCCAAGAGACCGTGCCCTATGTGTTGGGTTTCGGTTCCCTTGTTTGACCAAAATTGAATAACCTTTTGTTATTTTAATAAATGGGTCTTAGGGAATAGAGATTACCTTGGATTTGAGGATTGAAATTATCGTGTCCTACGTATTGGATGTGATATTTAGTCCCTTCAAAACAAGGAAATCTCAATATTCTAAAAAGACTCAAACATTTCCAAAATACCCAAATTTCTAAATTCATTTTTAATTTCGTCAAACCTTCGATATTGGGACATCAATTAATTAATTTGGTACCGATTTTCGGGCGTTGCGAGGGTGCTAATCCTTCCTCGCACGTAACCGACTTCCGAACCTATTTTCTCAAGTGTTCGTAGACCAAAAACACTTGTTTTAGTAAACCGAAATGTTTTATTAAAACAAAGGTGATCCGATCACACCTAATAAAAGGTCGGTGGCGACTCCCGTTTTACTCATTTTCAAAACCCAAGTTCGATTTCCGTTTTGTCAAAAAAAATGGTTACGACAGCTTGGCGACTCCGCTGGGGACTCCGAGAGTCAGGCCGTAAATTGATTAATTTTTGTCCCTTTGATTGAAAACTTGGAAAATTGTTTTGAAAAATCATGTCTCTCGGTGATACATTCGTTGTGCTATAGTGTGGAGTCTCGTAAAATATTTTGGAATTACATTGCATGACTGCGGTCACACCCTTAAGTGGGAGTGAGAAGCTACTCTTTCGTGAGGTTTTTACCTCCGTGCAAGATAGTGGATCACTTTCGGGATACATCCGTACCTATGTCTTCGTGAGATTTTTATCTCCGTGCAGCCATAGGGAAATGTATTCCCCTGAATCGAACTCGGCCCGTATGAGCCTATAATGGGTGAGGATCGAGGAATCTGCTGGTTCAGGTACCCTCGCTTTAGAACCAAACCACATATAGAAAGACCTAGGAGCCCATTGTAGGTAGAACCTGTGAACTTTAGTCGCCACCTTAAATAGGAGTTTGATCATTTTCTGTTTATATCCCTTTTCGTACTTGATACTAACTCATCGTGTTTTGCTCTTATTGCACGGCATTTCATCATAAAAAGGTGTTGATCCACATTCGGTTTCTAAAGAAAAGCTTAACATGGAAAAGGGATTTCTCAATAGAGTGGAAGATAATGCGACAGTGCAAGTGTGGTCCGAAAGAATACAGCAAAAAAGGGGGATAGTCTGACAGTAGGGCATGAATCAGAGCTATGGGATTTCACCCGTATCAGCGCGGCCCAAAATGATTTACGAGAATTGAAGGAAATATGGAACTCATGGGAAATGAAGACAAACAATTGCTCTACTATAACTACGGCGATCTGCCCTATCTGCTTGATATCAAGGTAGACGAGTACCTACTCCGAGCTATTACCCAGTTTTGGAATCCCGCCTACAGTTGTTTCACTTTTGGAGAGGTGGATTTGGTGCCTACCGTGGAGGAGTATACAGCTTTGTTTCGGTGCCCGAGATTTCAAACTGATAAGGCGTATTCAAGGTTTGCAAATGTGTCGGCATTCTCGAAGAGGCTAATGAACATTACAGGGATGAGCGAGCAATGGGTCATGACCCGGATTAAACAAAAGGGAGATTGTAAGTGTATCCCTTGGAAACACTTAAGGGATTTGATTTTGGCGCATCCTGATAAGAAGAAGAGGATCGACGTCTTCGCTCTAAGCGTCTATGGTTTGGTCATCTTCCCCAAGGCATTAGGGCATGTAGAGGATGCGGTTTCAGATCTATTTGATAAACTTGATAAGGGAATTACGCCTGTCCCTGCGATTTTAGCTGAGACCTTCAGATCATTGAACGCTTGCCGAAGAGCGGGCGAAGGGAGATTCGTGGGATGTGCGCAGTTGTTGTTATCTTGGTTTCATTGCCATTTTTGGAAGAAAGAAAGAGCCTCATGCAAAGCCTTTCTCGAGAATTACTCCCCTCTTGAGGAATTAGCAAATACGCCAAGGCGAGACGACCTATCTGGAGAGAAGTGGATGACGATTCTCCAAAACCTGCAAGCTAAAGATGTAGTATGGAAAGCTCCGTGGATGATCACTGATGAGATCCTGTATCGGTGTGGAGGGTTCGACTGGGTTCCTCTGCTCGGAATATGGGGAGCTGTCGGATATGCCCCGTTATTAGTGATGAGACAGTATCGATCGAGGCAGTTCATACCGGCAACACATGGATTAGCCCAATGTGAATTTTCATACAAGGATGACAACTATAAGAAGAAGGTTCGCGAGATATCAGATGCATGGACCCAAACCCGGAAAATGAAGAGACTTGCCTTAGGACCCATGGTGACCCCCGAGTACGATCAATGGTGGACCAAAAAAACAATGACAATACCCAAGGCCAATCCAAGGAAATACTCGACCAATGGAAGAACAGCTGCAAGTGATCCCAACTGAATTAGAAATTATCAAGCAAGATTTCGAGAGAAAAAGCCGAGAATTGGGTAAGAGGATAGAGCAGCTAGAAGAAGAAAAGATGCAGTTAGGATTAGACATTGACGTCCATAAGTTCGAGGCTGAAAAATTTAAAAAGGGAAAGAACAAAGCCGAAGAAGACTTGGATAGTTTAAAGACGGACTACAAGAAGCTGCGCATGTCTATAAGAACCGCGGGGCTAGGTAAGACATCAGAGCAATGGCGGCAAGAAATTAAAGAAGAAAAATCCAAGACCGACCAGTGGGAGAGGAAATTTCAAGAGGCTCGGATACGAGAAGGCACTTGGAGAAAAAACTTGTTAGAAAGCCAAAGCGAAAAGGAGAGGTTACGCGCCCAAGTAGTAGAATTAGAAAAATCGCTGCACCTCCACCGTAGTCGTAACTCAGTAGTCGAATTGAGAGCCAGTCAGAACAAAATCGAGGAGATGAGAGGGAAGATAGGGGAGCTCGAGACTGCACTACAAGATAGCAAAAACCGAATGGAGCTCCTTGAAGCCGATAATGAACACTGGAAGGAGCAGCTCCACCGTTCCCAAGAACAGATCAGAAACAGAGACTACTTAATGGGCGAAGCCGTGGCTCAAATCCGAGAGGCGGCCGATCATTTGCAAATCCTGGCGGTTCGGGCTGACACGTTAAGTCTGATGTATGAGTCAGGATCGAAGCGAGGCCAAAGTTTAGCTTGGCTTCTTAGGAAAATTAAGGATTTAGGCATTAGGGCAAGGTCGTATATGTAATCGTCCGTTCTATGAAAGGAAATTCGTTTTCTAGTAAAGTTTATCTAATGGGATTGAATCAAATCAACACCTTTTTCTTCTTGCATTCATTCCATGCATTGCATTCCATCCATTCGCATACATCACACCATCTGCATCAAAAGGAGCCTAATTGGTTAAAAATGTGACAGAAGTACCCTGGAAACCGACGAGGATCAACCTATCGCACATTACTACAACACTCGTCGTAAGGCAAAAGCAATGGACCAAAGATACGAACAATTCCAGAAGGACATGGAAGACAAATGAAGAAGTTTCAGAAAGAATTGAAAGACCAGATGGAAAAGGCTCAAAAGGATATGGTGGCCCAAATGACTCAATTAATGAGTGGGATAACAAACAAAGGAAAAGACCCTACAACTAGTACCGGGAAAGAAAGCGAAGGCCATCCTCCAGGATTTACTCCCACTCCATGAATTTACAGGCCTAGAACACCCACCTGTACTCCCACCTACCCATCTAGGGCAAGGAGTATTTGCATCAAGCACGGAACTAACCCAACTGACCCTATTGTCCCAGATTTGGATGACCCTGTGGAACTAGCTAAGTTAAGAATGAAGGATCAGGGTGCTCAAGCCAAGTTTAAAGATCTGGAAGAAAGACTCAGGGCAGTGGAGGGAACTAGGGCCTCTTCCGCAATGAGCGTCAAAAAGCTCAGTTTGGTTCCTGGTCTGGTCTTGCCCCCAAATTTAAGGCACCAGATTTTGAGAAATACGATGGAACAAAGTGCCCAAAGGCGCATCTCATCATGTTTTGTCGGAAAATGGCTGGTTATGAGGACGAAGACAAGTTGCTGATACACTGCTTTCAAGAAAGCTTGATAGGGTCAGCTCTCCGATGGTACAATCAGCTAGGAAGAGAAAAGATCCAATCATGGGATGACTTAGCTGCAGCATTCTGTGAACAATATAAACACGTCTCCGACATAGCGCCTGATCGCCTAACATTGCAGATGATGGAAAAGAAGCCATCTGAGACCTTTAGGCAATATGCTCAAAGGTGGAGAGACGTCTCGGTTCAAGTGGAACCTCCACTAACCAAGACGGAGATCACAGTCCTTTTTATTAACACTTTAAGAGCGCCATTCTATGACAAACTGGTGGGGAATGCCACAAAGGATTTCGCGGATGTCGTAATATCTGGAGAGCTCATCGAAAACGGTATCAGGAACGGGAGGATGGAAGGGTCTGAAAGCTCTAAAAGGCCATTTAAGAAGAAAGAGCCAGAAACCCATATGGTAGGAACCGAGAATCACTACACCCCTAATCCATACCCTATCCAACCTCGACCTCAATTCGCCCAACTCCAAACCTCTACTTTCCTCCTCAGAACCTCTATTATCAAACCCCTCCCCTTATCCCGTCTATACCGCTGATGCCCAAAGACCACTCACCATCTTCTCACCAAATACCACAGCCGCTCCGAGCCAACCCAGAAATGAACCAAGGCCAGAGACCCAACCCCGAAAAACCTCAGTTTGCCCCTATTCCCATGACATACGGGGAACTGTGCCCAAAGTTGCTAGAGAAACAATAATAGCACCACATTACATAGCACCTTTGAAACCTCCCTACCCTAAATGGTACGATCCTAATGCTAGCTGCATGTACCATGCCGGAAACCGGGGACATTCCACGGATAATTGCCTGCCTTTAAAAGAAAGGTTCAGAGTCTAATTGATGCGGGCATTCTACGTTTTGATGGGATCAGTACGGTGGCCAGAAATCCGCTCCCTAACCATACTGAGGGAACGTCAACATGGTGACAAATGAAGATGGCCGGCGAGCTAGAAGTCGTGTCTCAGAAATAAAGACGCCATTGTGGAAAATATGGGAAATAATGATGAAAAAGGGTTTGCTTGGTCCGCTTGACAAAAGTTCCAAGGAGGAAGATACAGAAGGCCAAAGTTTTTGTGTCTTTCATGGCATAGAAGGGCACCGCATCCAACTTGTGAGAAATTTAAAGAATTGCTCCAAGAGATGATGAACAATAAGGAGCTTGAGGTCTATGATAAAAGGAAGAGATCATCGAAAAAGATGTATGTGCGTCGGAGATCAATCATCAGGACCCCCTTATAGTGCCGACCGACCTTTGATAATCTACTACGAGGCAAAAAGGGAAGAGGTAAAACCGAATATGATAATCAAAATGCCTTCTCCCTTCCCTTACAAGGAAAGCAAGGCGGTGCCATGGAAGTATGATGTAGGCATTACCATGCCCGAAGCTGCTACTAGTGACATTAGCGAGGTGGGGCATTTCACCCGTAGCGGGAGGTGTTATTCTCCCAAGATGGTCGAACCAGAAAAGAGAGTCGTAAACGCGAGTCAAAAGGGGAAACCGATGCATGAAACCGAGGCGGAGGTTGAAGTACAATCTGGACAAGAATCTAAAAGGCCTGTAAGTGAGGACGAAGCACACGAATTTTTGAGGTTTATCAAGCACAGCGAGTATAACGTTGTGGAGCAATTGAGCAAGCAACCAGCAAAAGATCTCAGTGTTATCTCTGCTGTTAAATTCCGAACCACACCGAAATGCTCTATTGAGTGTGTTAAACCAGCGTATGTACCGAGTAATGTACCCGTGGAAAAACTTGATAGGTGGGCAAACAACCTAAACGCAGATAATTTCATCTCCTTCAGCGATGATGAAATACCACCGAATGGAAGGGGCTCCGTCAAGGCACTACATATCACGGCCTATTGCAAAGGTTACATAGTACCAAGTGTACTCATTGATAACGGGTCTGCGCTTAACGTCATGCCTTTAGCGACACTGTCCAGAATGCCGGTGGATATGTCTTATTTGAGACCTTGTCATTCCACGGTAAGAGCGTTTGATGGGACGCGACGAGAGGTCATGGGAAAGATAGAGATCCCTCTAGAAGTGGGCCCATGCACATACAATATTGAATTCCAGGTCATGGACATTGCACCTTCATACAATTGCCTCTTAGGGAGACCTTGGATCCATTCTGCTGGGGCAGTCCCCTCATCTCTCCACCAGAAAATGAAGTTTATCATGGATGATCGCTTGATCACAGTCGCTGGTGAGGAAGACATCGTCGCGTCTATCTCCGCTGATGCACCCTACATCGAAGTAAACAAAGATGCAGTAGAATGTTCCTTCCGCTCCTTTGAATTCATCAATGCTACTTTCGTCGCTGAAGGAAGTAAAGCTCCCACGCCCAAGTTATCAAAGAATACCAGGATGGGAATCAAACTAACGGTTGGAAAAGGAGCCCGAGCAAGGAAAGGCTTGGGGAAATACCAGCAAGGGATGGCTAGAGCGCTAAAACCGGTACCCCACAAGGCTCGATACGGCTTAGGATTTAAGCCCGACATGCAGCAAAGAAGGAAACAATTGCAAAGGGAGCAAGAAAGAAGGATCGCAAGAGTCACAGGTCGAGAATTAGAGTGGGAACCCATAACATATCCGCCTTTGTCGAAAACATTTATCTCGGCCGGAATTATATTCCCGGGAGAAGAGGACCCACGGAGTATGGTGTCATGGGTGGAAAAGGGTCTACAGGACTTCAGCATAAATGTCATTGGCAAAGGGAATAATGCGATTGGAAACTCTTCGATGATACGCCCTTGTCCTCCAGGATTCACTTTGAACAATTGGACTGCTGTGGATCTCCTTGTAGTTTCCAAATCCCCTCCGGAGTAATGCTCAGTATTAACTTTTTGTATACCCCTAAGCTGTAGGGGAATATGTTGTGAGAGTTTATTTTGTCTATCTAGCTTTTAAAATGAAACATGAATAAAAATGCATTTTGTCGCGTTCTTTCATTCTCATTGGTTCCACATTCATTTCTTTATTTACCCGTCCCTATATATCCCATATCATCATGTCAATTATAGGACCCGATACCTCGATGTCCCTCTATAGTCTTCTTTTTTACTTTTCAGGTGCTCGGATATCAACGACATGAACAATCCTGTTATGAGTCCTAAAATCGACTTCGAGAAAGCTATTTGTGTAGGAGAATTCGAGGCTGAAGAAGATGCCGAAGACTATGCCTCTTCCCCAGACCTACTAAAATGGTAGAACAAGAGGATAAACAGATTTTGCCCTATCAAGAATCGGTCGAGACAGTGAATTTAGGAAGTGAAGAAAAGAAGCAAGAGGTAAAAGTCGGGACCTCCATATCTGAAGACACCAAACATGATCTAATCACCTTGCTTCATGAGTACAAAGACGTGTTCGCATGGTCGTATCAAGATATGCCAGGTCTGAACGAAGATGTAGCGGTCCATAGACTCCCACTGAAACCTGAATGCAAGCCTATCCAACAGAAGTTAAGGCGGATGAGGCCAGAAATGCTCTTAAAGATAAAGGAAGAAGTAAAGAAACAATTTGCGCTGGATTCCTGCAAGTCTCTAGATATCCAGAATGGGTAGCTAATATCGTCCCAGTACCGAAAAAGATGGCAAAGTACGAATGTGTGGATTACCGTGATTTGAATCGAGCCAGCCCTAAAGATAATTTCCCGCTACCCACATTGATACGTTGGTAGATAACACGGCGAAGAATTCGTTGTTCTCCTTCATGGATGGATTTTCGGGCTACAACCAAATCAAGATGGCTCCCGAGGATATGGAGAAAACTACGTTCACGACGATGTGGGGGACATTCTGCTACAAAGTGATGCCGTTCGGTTTAAAGAATGCCGGGGCAACATATCAAAGAGCCATGGTGACACTGTTCCACGACATGATGCATAAGGAAATAGAAGTCTATGTCGACGATATGATCGCCAAATCTCAAGGAGAAAGAGAGCATGTCGAGAACCTCCGGAAGCTGTTCGAAAGACTGAGAAAATTCCAACTAAAGCTTAACCCTGCCAAATGTACCTTCGGGGCTACCTCGGGAAAATTGGGATTCATCGTCAGCAAGAAAGGTATCGAGGTTGATCCATAAAATAAAGGCCATACAAGAACTACCGCCGCCGCGCACACAAAAGGAAGTCAGAGGATTTCTAGGGAGACTGAATTACATTGCTCGTTCATTGCTCAACTCACCAAGCAGTGTGATCCAATTTTTCGACTCCTTCGAAAACACAATTCTGGAGAATGGGACGAGGAATGCAAGAGGCTTTCGACAAGAATAAAGCAGTATTTATCTAGTCCTCCGGTGCTAGTACCACCAACCCCCGGAAGGCCACTAATACTATATCTGACTGTGTCCGAAAACTCAATGGGTTGCGTCTTGGGGCAACATGATGAGTCTGGAAAAAGAGACAGGCGATCTATTATCTCAGTAAGAAATTCACGGAGTGTGAGACAAGATATCCGACAATCGAAAAGTTCTGTTGTGCTCTGGTCTGGGCAACTCGGAGGCTTAGACAATATGTGCTGTATCATACGACGTGGTGATTTCCAAGCTAGACCCAATAAGTACATGATGGAGTCGCCTGCACTCTCAGGAAGAATGGCGCGATGGCAGATCCTACTATCAGAGTATGACATCGTATACGTAAGCCAGAAATCGATCAAAGGGAGCGCAATAGCTGATTT